>JARGSG010000030.1:0-700247 GCA_030374805.1 Gracilaria gracilis | reverse complement strand
AAGGCTGCGACAGGGACCAAATTGGTACGACGAAGCAACCGACTTGGTGAAGGATCTAGACCACGAGGCGTGCTCAGGGATGAAGGGGTCTGTAGTACAATGAGACCTCAATGGGTTGGTGCCACGTGGGCCTACTGGTGCGCCTTGCTGGCTGCACTGTACCCAATTGGTATTCTGTATTTTATAATTTCTAATTTCTAATTTATAGTCTAGGATAGTTTAGCATTGCTGGCCCATGACAGTAGGTCATGGGCACAGCCGATGACGTCATGCCCGCATGGGAGATCGGCGTCGGTGCACCTTGTATATATTGTGGTGCACCTCGCCTTCCCCCTCGGGTATTGTAAAGTCAGGCACCATTAGGGCAGTAACTATACCATCTTGGTCACTTGCTACTCTATTACTATTCAGGTTTTACCGCGCGTCGACGTCTACTACCGTACACCTACACGGTCTAGACTAGTTGCCCCGCCGTTTGCCCCTGCGGGTTTCAGGTGCCCTACTACCATATTGGTTGTGTGTTTTTCCCCTTTAGGTTGAGCCCTCGCGCGCTCCCTCTACCAGGCGGACCCCACACCTTATCGTATTTGTACGACATTTTGGTCTCCCGACTTAGAAGTTTCTTGGTTTTTGTCGTACCTTTACTGGTGAACAGAAGACATTCGAAAGGATTCTGGAAGTTCACACACCTATTTGGTTTCGTAGGAATACTCGCGAAGCAATTGGATACCACTATTGGTCACTATGGAAAGACCTACAAGGGCTTAACCTCTGGCGGTTTCTGATGGAATGGCGGAATCAAAACCCCTGGGGTGAATGTGGTTCACGCATACACAAGGGATCCCTGCCGGTTCTTCCGCACCAATCAAGCCAATTCCGGCCGATAGTGCGTACCTACAAGGTTTAAGGCAAGGTCAAGAGGCCCCATATAGAGATGAGCCCTCGAGACGTGTACTTGCCACCCATTGGAGGTAACGTTCGAAAGGACACCAAGACTGGTGGACCTGAGGACGATTCGTCTGACCCAGATGAGGGGCGACGAAGAAGAAACCGCAAGGGTAAAGAAAGGAGGAGGAAAAAGGGAAAGAATCGCGGCTACGACTCTGACCCCGATTCCTCGAGCTCCGATACCGATACTGGTTCATCGTCGGATGATGACCGTAAAGGTAGACGCAGAAGAAACCGAACAGGTTGGCGAAGAAGTCGTCAAAGAGAAACCGGAAAGGTAAGAAGAAACGGTACGAGTCGTCCGACTCGGATTCGGACACCGATACAACCCTAGAGGTGCGTCAGCCGCTGAACGATATGTTCACCAAAGCGGTTGATTATAGGTCATATCGGTTGAGAAACCGATCCTCTGCTTACACCCAAGAGGTTGCGCAGAAGATCACCAAGCACCATAAGAAGCTCAGCTTCCAGATGGGTGATACTACCTTCACAGGTGATGATCCATTGCGGTAATTGAGTTTCTACAGAAGTTCAAGATTGCATGTGACCAAAATGGTTTTTCCGAAGGTGCTGCCATGTGGTTATTCCAGTTTTACCTTAAAGGTCAAGCTTACCACTTGCTGCAAGGCAGGCTCCGTGGAAATACCCTGGCGGTTGATGAAGAGGGGACAGAGATGTTAGAGACGTACCCAGAAGTGGTTAATTTCATGTTGGAAACTTACGCTACCGATGAGGTTATCCAGGAAGGTTACGCTGAGGTGCAGGCATATCGCCAACGCTCTAGCCAAACCGAAATGGAATTCTCGTTGGGCCTTTGGAATCTGGCCACCCGATGCGGTAATGTCTTTACCACTAGTAGGTTGAAGTCGCTCTTTGCCGACAATGTCGACAAAGCGATCCGTTCGCAGGTACGCAATTACCTGGCGAACAACCGTAAGGTGGACTATAATGGGCTTGCCCGTTATGCCCAGGGACTAGGCGACACTCTCCGTCACGGAAAGAAGCCGTCGGCGTCCCATACCTCAAAGGATAAACCGAAACGGTCAGTATTGGAGCTAGAAGAAAGCACTACCTCAGAGGGAGATTCGCTCATTCGCGTACCAACAGGAATGGCAGTTCATCTCGTGACTGCGCCGCAGGCTCAGTCACGAGCCACCTCCATTGGTAATTGGTCGTCGACAGTACCACCAGCTTCGGTAAGGTCGCCACCAAGTGCGGCGAGCACTCAACAAACCTCAACGGGTGGTTCGCAAGCATCTTCATATGCTACAGCACCAACCAATCCGGTTACCCGACCTACCTCTATGGCAATGCGTGATCCCCAGACAGGTGGATTGGTTTGCTGGCTCTGTTTGTCGCCAGACCATCTGGCGAACAGATGTGACAAAATACCCCCAGGGGTGCGCGAACATCTGATCAGTGCCAGGCAGCAAAACCACCGTAACCTATATGGATCTGGAAAGAGGGTACAAGCTCAACCATCACCATCTCAGGTTCATCTCGTCGAGGAAACACCAATCTTGGAGAAGGACAGTCCCGCTCAAGGAGCAGGAAAACACCGAACGGTTAGCGTAGGGGCCACCCCTAACCGTGAATTGGAAGGCCCGTCGATACCGGAACGGGAAACCTTAATGGTGGAAAAAGAAGAATCAGATGTACCCAATGTGGTGTGTCTAATGAAGTACAATAACTATAAAGTTAATGCTTCAGTAAGCTTTCTCAATTACCTACAGGTCCCCGTTGCGTGTGTACTCGATACCGGCGCCGGTCCGAATGTGCTAAACGCTCGCGTCATACCCGATGCGGTCTTGCGGAACATTCGGCCTGCCCCGACTATCAACCCGCTGGTGGACGCTAATGAGCGCCCACTGCACCTTAGAGGAATGTTAACCACTGTGGTACAACTTGGAACCTTGAAGGTGAAGCTCAATTTCTTTGTGGTGGATCGTCTGGCGACAGACTGTATCCTCGGGACCAACTTTATTGACAAACATGTCAAGGCAATTTTGCCAGGGTCCCGAACGGTCGCTCTCCGTCAAGGTGGTCGTATTGCCATACTGGGTAATACGCAGACCAAAAATGGTTGGCGTAAGAAGCCGAGGTTCAATATACCCACCGAAACGGTTTCAAACAAGATACGGCTCACCAAATTGGTTTCAATTCCGGCTATGACCCAAATGGTAGTGAACGTCTCATGCGCAGTTCCAGGATTGGTAATGCTACAGAACCATCCTAGGTTGGCAGAAAGACATCTCGCCTTGATGGCAAACGGGATTATCGACAACATCCCTAACCAACCTTCAAGGTGTACTTGAGTAACTTTAGCAATCACATTGTTAAGTTACCCAAGAATACCACTATTGGAATCGCATTGCCGGCACCACAAGGGGTTTTCACGGTCTCACCTAATGTGTTGGGCGAGGTCGCCACCTCTAAGGAAGGGGGAGGAACGGATGCGCCATACCCTGCATATGCGCCCCCGTTATCGACAAATACCAAAATGGAACAGAAGATCGCCAGTACCTTTAAGGTTAGGGATCAGGAAAAGACTATGGAACTGGACCCAGTGCGGAATTGGAGAGAGGAAGTCCAGATCGGTGCGGAGAACCAGGCTCTCCGAGACCGGATCCTCAGTCTCTTAGAAGAATTTGAACCCATGTGGTCGGGCCGGTTGGGCCAAATTGAGGCTACAGAGCACCGTATTGATATGGTGCCTGGCTGGAAACCCATTTACCAGCAGCCTTACCGTGCAGGTCCAAAAGCCCGGAGGTTGAGCTCAATGAGGTCGAGAGAATGCTCCGTGAAGGTGTCATAGAACCAGCAAATGCGGACTGGGCCAGCCCTGTGGTTCTCGTCACAAAGAAGAATGATACCCGTATGCGGTTCTGTGTGGACTACAGAAGACTGAATAGTATGACCATTAGGGATTCGTACCCAATACCTAGAATGGACGAGTGTATAGATTCGTTGGGCAACGCCAAGATCTTTACTACGCTCGATGCCAATTGTGGTTATTGGCAGGTACCTATCAGGGAAGAAGACAAGGACAAAACTACGTTTACTTGCCACGCTGGGTTATTCCGCTTTACGCGTATGCCCTTTGGGTTGCGAAATGCCCCGGCTACCTTTCAGAGGGCGTTAGATATAATCCTTTCGAAGGTGAAGTGGAGAACCGCTCTGGTATACATCGACGATGTAATCATATATTCCAGAACGGTAGAGGAACATTTCCACCATGTTAGGGAAGTTTTGAACCTTTTGAGGGAATCTGGAGTAACGTTGAAGCTCCGCAAGTGCGAATTCTTCACCAAAGAGGTAGAATACCTTGGTCATATCATCAGCCCTGGGAGGTTAGAAGTGACGCCGCGGAATATCCGGGCCGTGCAGGAGGCGAAGCCACCCACGTCCCAGACGGAAATCCGATCCTTTATAGGTTTGTGCAATGTGTACCGCCGGTTTATCAAGGGATTTGCCAAGATAGCGGCTCCCCTCAACAGGAAGCTGCTGAAAGGTCAACCTACAAGGTTTGAATGTCTTACCAATGAGGAAATGGATGCGTTCGAGGCGCTGAAACATGCGCTCTTGACACCTCCCATCTTGGCATTACCCAAAGCTGGTTTACGATACACGTTGGATACTGACGCTTCGGACGCCCAAATTGGTTGTTGTCTTATGCAGGAGCAAGAAAACGGCGACAAACTACCTATAGGGTACTGGAGCCGTGCTTTGCACGCTGCAGAAAAGAACTACACAACAACCGAAAAGGAATGTCTGGCAGTAGTCTGGAGCATGTTGATGCTCCGTCCCTACCTATATGGTGAAAGGTTCACGCTTCGAACCGACCATGATGCCCTACGGTGGATACTGGGTCTGGCCGACGCATCAGGCAGACTTGCCCGATGGCGGTTACGACTTTCAGAGTTCGAGTATGACGTACAGTACCGTCCAGGTATCAAGCACAATGTCGCAGACGCGATGTCTCGCATTACCACAGATGGTTTGGACACCGAGCCGGTAGAGGATGATATCCCATGCTTTACCATCTCTACCAACCCTGATGGTGATACCTTAGAAGGTTACTGGACTCTACCCGAAGAGGATACGTGGTTTAGTGATGCCATCGCTCGGGAAATACTCGCCCTCGAGGAAACAGACGTCATGCCAATTACCCGCGAGGATTCCTGAGAGAGCAAGCAAACGATGTTTATTGCCGCTCTCTCATGGACCAAGTAGGTATGAAAGACTCGAACTTTGATGTCGACCGAAATGGTTTCCTGGTGAGGCGAGCTCCTATTGATGGTTCCCTACAGAAGGTAGTGCCCAAGGTGCTGCGCCCTCGGGTGCTGTACCTAGCCCACTACCCAAGGCTATCAGGACACCCTGGAGATACGAGAATGTACTACACCTTGAGGCAAGGGTACTACTGGCCTCATATGGCTAATGATATATATACCTTTGTAGGTCAATGTGAATCTTGCGTACGTACCCGTGGAGGTCTCCCGGAAGCACAGGAAATACTTGAAGTTATTCCCTGCAGCGGGTCCTCTCGAGT
Organism: Gracilaria gracilis; assembly: GCA_030374805.1. Classification (NCBI taxonomy): domain Eukaryota; phylum Rhodophyta; class Florideophyceae; order Gracilariales; family Gracilariaceae; genus Gracilaria; species Gracilaria gracilis. Next base: position 694,747 of record JARGSG010000030.1, on the reverse strand, counting down.
TCGTCGCAATAGACCTTCTGGGTCCATTACCAAAAACCACAAGGGGATATCAGTACATCATCGTAATCACCGACAGGTTCTCGAAGCTCACGCGAGCGATACCCTTGAAGGACACGAAATCGACGACCCTCGCGGTGGCGTTCTTGAACAATTGGATCTACCCGTATGGTGCACCGCTTTATCTACTTACCGACAATGGTTCGAACTTAGCTTCGAAGTTCTTTGAAGCTGTTTGTAACCTCTTGGGTATTAAGCACTACTTCACTACTGCCTACCATCGCGCAAACGAATGGGCAAGTGGAGCGCTTTAACCGAACACTGGTATCTAGGCTGCGACATTATACGGAAGAACACCAAACTGGTTGGGACGAGCTCGTGCAGCCCTTGACATATGCATATAACCTTCAGGTTCATCGAGCAACGCAAACTACGCCGTTCGATCTAATACTGTCAAGACACCCACCAGGTATTGTTGTTGAAGGGGACCCATTAGGACAAGAAGCCGCCGGAGCGCTCACACCGTCACAGGTCAAACGGAATACCCTTTTGAGGTTGAGACGTGCTCTCAAGTATGCTGAGAGCAAGCTCACAGCATCCCAGAAGAGGTACAAGGAGGACTACGACCGTAAGGTAACCCAAGTGGTAACGGCTACGCCGGGTCAATATGTCTTTATTGACCACCCTCCGAAAGGAGCTAAACCACGACCGGGTGATGAAGCTGATGATGAAGCTATTGATAGAGATATCAATTCTAAGCTTCTTCCGAAATCATCGGGACCTTTCAAGGTAGTTCGGTCGACCGACCACACGGTAACGGTGAACCAAGATGGTGTAGAGAATACAATCTCTATTGACCGAATCACGGTTGCACCTCAGACGGTTCAGTCCAGGAAGGAACGCGGAGAATCCGCGCGTGACCCACAAGCGGTTGCCCTGAGGACTCAGCCTCGGGAAGACGGGACACCCATCGAGGTTAATGATGATGCACAGGGTGACGACCCAGACTACGTACCACCTGCGGGGATTACGGTTGCTCCTTCAGAGGAAACACCTACCCCTAGTGGTACCGATGCTCATCTAAACCAAAGTGGTTGAAACGATACCAGCCCAGGTCTCTAATGAGTTCCCAGTGGAACGCCTTGTAGGTCACCGCCGTACCCAAGAAGGTCTGAAGTACACAGTACGCTGGTATGGGCTGGGGGGCTGACGGTGATACCGCCGAGCCGCCCTCAGCCATACCACAACCATTTCAGGGTAAGCTACTGGAACCGCAAAGGAGAGGACATGCCGAATGATGGGTAAACCTTAGAGGTAATGCAGTCCCCCCAAGGAAGGGGGAAAAGCACATTGTAATGAGGAGTACCAAAGTCGGTTCGGACGCTCACCGGGAAGGTACAACCAGAAGGAAGCATTCCATGAGGGTACGTCCAAGGAGCGGTAGCGCTAAAGACGGACGCACCGTTGTACGCGCGCCGTTGCACACGCGCCATGCACGTGCGCGGCACGCGCGCGAACCCGCACGGTAGAAACATTCAAAAAAATTGTATCTTTTTAATTGACGAAACATACGCGCGCTTCTCGTGGCGCGCCGTGCGGAGTAACCGATTCGGTTTACACTATTGTGTGTAGGGAGCGAGCAACGGGCATGGTCAAAAAATCTAAGTATTTTGACCGTGCCGCGCTCCCGAATCGGCCATTCCCAGCCTCTGAAACCCCTTGGTTCTCGAGATACAGACCAAAAGGGTTTTTCTGCGTTTTCACTACCATATGGAGGGGTAATTTTCAGGTCAAATATTTTGATTCGCCTTGCCAGTAACCTCCAGGGTGAAACCACCGCACGTGCGCCCATGCATGGTGAGAGGCCATGCAGACCAATCCAGGTACATTGCTGGCCACCGCGCGCAAGCGCGTGGCACGTCACCCTCACCTCACGGGGAGGCCAAACCGCTCGCTGCCCCGCGCGGAGGCGAAGCGTCGTACCATCATGGTGAATCCATACTACGAGCACGCAAATGTGGCTCCAGATGGAACCAATTTACCTACAAGGAACTACGCTTCACCCACCGTGGTACGCTGGTCTAAGGAAGGGGGAGGGGAGTTATTTTCGCGTTTCCGCCTCGCAATGCCCCTCGATGGAAAATTGGAACCTAACATGGAAACACATAACTTTTAACTTTACTGAAAGAGCAATACCAACAGGGATGCAGAAGTGGTTACGACAATCAACCTGATAGGTGAGTGGCAAATTGAGGCCCCGAGGAGCCTCCAGCTGAGGATCCCCGACCCGGAGTGGTGCTCTGATGGGCTCCCGGCCAAGGCTGGAAGAGGTGAGCCTGGCCTGGAGCCTGGCTAGGCGCGCTACCATGACCCACGGGGGTACTAGTAGGCACGCTGACGCCTGGCATCACGTCGGCACCCATCGGAGGTGGCGCGCTCGCCTGCGCAACCGACGGAGGTGCCGACGACCCGATGTGGAGAGGAGCCTGCGTAGCGGCTAGAAGGCCGGGGTTCAGGCTAGCACCAAATAGGGGATCCTCCAAAGGGTTTGTAGGCGTCGGGCCCATGGCCGTCGCTAGGCCTGCCACCTGGTTGGTAGCCATCTGGTAGAGCTCGACCTGGAACCGGTTCCGGAACTCGCCAATTTGGGAAAAGGATCGCATGTACTGTGCATGACGAGGCAGGATGCTTTCCAGAAGGGTAAGAGCTTCGACCACAGAGGTAGGACCCGCCCGCTGGAAGTTCACCACACAGGCTTGGCGGACCCGAGCCATTAAATCTGAAATGGCCTGGGAGTCCACCTGAGAGGGGACAGGCGCCGCAGCCGCAGCCATGACACCCCCGAGGATAGCCCGCGGAGGCCCATCAACCCTTGTGGTACTAGGGAGAAGAGGAGTCACACCAGTATGGGCAGGCGTATTGCGTCCTTCCGGAGCGGGAGTAGGCGTTGAAGTGACCACAAGGGTAGCTGCTGGCGATTCCACCACGGTTGGGAATGGCTCAAGACTCCCTGGAGGTCCCTGATCGGTCGGAGCCCCGGGATAGCGCTGCTCCGCGCGGGATACAACCTTCCAGGACACCGGATCGAAAACCTCCCACCCCTGTTTGGCTCCCCACGGGAAACTCTCCACTTGGGTAAGCAACGATTCCAGCTGCTCGATAGAGTAGTCCGTACCTGCCACAATGGTTCCGATTCCAAATAGGCGAATGTCGCGAATGACCCTCGGGGGAATGAAGAACATACGACCAGGAGGTTGCACACCGTCACGGTAAATCTCGGCTTCTCGAGAACGACAATCCCAGTCAATACCGTCACGGGCAGCCTGCAGAGCCAAGATGGCCACCAATACGGCCCATTTCGCGAGGGCAATCGACCAAATGAGGTAATACCGATCGTGGTTACGGGTGATGTAGCTCCCGAAGTAAGCCAATACCGGTGGGGTTGGGACGCTAAGCGACATCGGTACCTCATAGGCATTCCACCATTCAGGTCGGGCCACATACCAAGAGGCTCTTCCCTTATTAGGTTGTGAGAAGAACTCCACATTATGGAACCCATGCATGACGCGGTTGAAGCTGGACCGGGTGCGAATGCGAGCCTCGGTGGCAGCATCCACCCCCCACCTACGACGGTTAGCCCAATGGATGGTATTGTAAGGCCTATCGAAGCAAACCAAATGTGGCGAAGCCGGAAGGTACTGCTGCGGAAGGGAGTCGTACTGACAGATCTTCACAACCAGACGTCGGTAATAATGGAGCTCCGGTTCAATACGAACATACGGCAGATCGCTGGGATAAAGCGGGGGGATGAAATACCTCATTGGTGTGTGTCGCTGGCGGCTGTCATAGCACTCCACCCGACCCTGACGAGGTTGAGATTCCTTATCCCGACGGTGGAGCGTTTGGGGAACGGAGCGGAGACGCTCGCAATCCCAACGAAACAAACCCAAGTAGGTATCCAAAGTCGGACGGCGCAAGACGCCGGGAAGCGATGTGTTCCCCGGCGCCACTGGCCAGTTCCGACGGTACAGCGTCGCTTGCGACACCATTCTCGGATCGACCCCGAAGGTACCATGTTGGGACACGTTCCAGTCGGCCGTGGTGAACGGCTCCAAACCATAATAGGAAATACCACGAGGAATCTCGGGCTCCGGACCATACGGGTCCCGGATCCCTTCGTGAATCCCTTGAGGTTGATTTGAGGAAGACGGAACCGGCTGGCTCCGAAAACCAGTTTGGATGCGGGAATGGTACAAAGCAGCACCCCGAGAACCAGACTTGGCAATGCCGCTTCCGCGGCCGCGCGAGGGACCGGCACCCGACATGGTGTGATGAGTACCGCGAGGGAGTGGTTGAGACGGCGAGCATTCGACCGCAGGGGTGAAGCGAATCGGCTTTTTATCCACAATGGGTGAGTCACTAGAGCTGATGCTCAAAACCTCCACCCGTTCGGGGCCCCATGCTGGTTCAACCATTAAGGCATCGGCATTGGTCGCCGATGGCGCGCCGTCCCTTGAGGTTACCGCGTCCGATTGACCAACATGGGGAACCGACAATCGCCGTGTACCGCTACGGGTGCGAGCCCGCACGCTGGTACCAGGGCTACCCATGTGGTTCAAATAAGGATTGGGGGTCACCATAAACGGATTCAACCTTGTCGGTCGGACGAAAAGCCACGGTGGCGCGAGCCCGCGTAGAAAAACCGCAAAGGGGTGCGAAGGTAACCAGAAGGGATAACGGTGGAACAACCTCGATGGAATCAGCGGCAATGCCTCGAAGGGTTGGTACTCGAACCTCGAAGGGACAGAGAAACACGCCGCAACCAAGTGGGCGCCAAAATCCTTCACGGTACAGTGCCCACACGAGCTCGAAGGCGCAACCTGCCACCCCCACTGGGTATACGGACACGGTAAAAGGGTCCAAGCCGGGCAGCCAAAAAGGCAGAACCTTGGAGGTATGCAATGGGCGCGCGTCGCGCCTAAACCACAAATGGGGATGAATAGGCCGCTGTCGGTGATAACCAAAGAGGTGGATAGAGCCGCAATCGGTGATGACCAAGGTGGTGAACAGAGTGCGTTCGGTGATGCCGAACCGACGCGACGCACGGCGTGAGATGGCACGAAGGCTGCGACAGGGACCAAATTGGTACGACGATGCAACCGACTTGGTGAAAGGATCTAGGAGCCACGAGGGCGTGGCTCAGGGTAGGAAGGGGGTCTGTAGTACAATGAGACCTCAATGGGTTGGTGCCACGTGGGCCTACTGGTGCGCCTTGCTGGCTGCACTGTACCCAATTGGTATTCTGTATTTTATAATTTCTAATTTCTAATTTATAGTCTAGGATAGTTTAGCATTGCTGGCCCATGACAGTAGGTCATGGGCACAGCCGATGACGTCATGCCCGCATGGGAGATCGGCGTCGGTGCACCTTGTATATATTGTGGTGCACCTCGCCTTCCCCCTCGGGTATTGTAAAGTCAGGCACCATTAGGGCAGTAGCTATACCATCTTGGTCACTTACTACTCTATTACTATTCAGGTTTTACCGCGCGTCGACGTCTACTACCGTACACCTACACGGTCTAGACTAGTTGCCCCGCCGTTTGCCCCTGCGGGTTTCAGGTGCCCTACTACCATATTGGTTGTGTGTTTTTCCCCTTTAGGTTGAGCCCTCGCGCGCTCCCTCTACCAGGCGGACCCCACACCTTATCGGTATTTGTACGACACGTATCTGGGTCTTGAGCTCGCGGCGTCGGTCCACCGTCTCAATCCACTACGTGATTATTGGTGCAACTCTGAGCTGCTCGGCATTCCTTTCTTCAAGAAGGTGATGGGACGTGACGCTTTTATGAACAATCGTTCTTGTCTCCGAACATATGCCGAATATAATACGGACGTGGCACTGGTGGATTCCCTTTGGCATAGTCGGCCACTTTTGGAGCACTTTGCTAGAAATGCCGCTTCGATGGCTTTCCCGGTTGGGGTCAGCTCGTTAGACGAGAATACTGTGCGATGCAAAGGACGCACTTCAGCACGCTCGTATATGAAGTGCAAGCCAGTAAAGTTCGGTACCAGATTCTAAGCTGTCGTGGGGTGGACGCATGCGTATCTACATAGTTTTCAGGACAACGGCTCTGGGAATTGGAATGGCCAAAGCCCTGTGCAAAGGTATACTACGCTGTTTCGCAACCTCAGAGGGGCAGTAGATCGCAAGGTGGACGGGACTCTGCTTCAAAAGAAATCGCCGTCGGCATTGTGGTGTGCCCAAATGGCACACCAGACGCAGCAGTACCCTTTACCTGGTCAGGGACCGTTGATTGTGATGGACAACTTCTACACCAGACACGTCTTAGCGCGCCAGCTCTTCCGTCTTAGTGACGGCGAATGCAGAATTCTTCGCACTGTTCGATTCACCAATGTAGATGGCATCAACCGTTCAGCACTACGCGAAGCCATTGACGACCTCAAACATGCCGCACGGGGAGAATGGCGCCTTGTACAAATGTTTGAGAAGGGAAGTGGATCCATTGAAGCGAAGAATATTGCGAAGAATGCGAGATTTACTGTGTTCAAAGATAGGTCTGTGGTTTCGTTTTATTCGAACGATCTAGCAGATACACCGACATCCCGTATTCACGGACCGGACGATTATGCCATTACTTGCGTTCACGGGTTAGCTCCACTGCAGAGATGGACAGGGGAAGAATCGTTGCAGCGCACAACACTCCAGGTGCCATCTATTATCGTTGCATATAACTTGTTCATGAACGGCGTCGATAGGTTCGACCAATTCCGTTCTACGACGGCGACTCTTAGGAAGGAGCGCAGGGTCACGATGAGTATTCTCACCTTCATCTTAGACGCCGCCATCATCAACGCCCATGCTCTGCTCGATGAGATCTCCAAACCCGGTGAAGTCATCATTGATGCCTGGCGCATGAAGCGAAACCTCATTGAGCAGCTGGTGCACGACCACGTGGAATACAAGCAGACCAGAGCTGCGCTCACGCCTATCACATCCGCTACTCACAGCATTGATGGCAGCGTTATTCCAAACTCCACGCCTGCCTCGCGTCATGTTCTGAAAGACAACACTCCTTGGAGGCGATTTGAGGTACTTAGTTAATTTCCGCATCATGCGTTAGTAGATATATATGAGCTACACCGCTATTAGCGTGCCGCCTCGCTGAGGCAATTTCCACACATGTACACGTGGATTGCACGGCTCGAGGCGCCGCTTAGCGGGTGTGAATAGCACACGTGTAGCACGAATATGCCAGAGGCAGTGCACCCAGCATTGCTGTATTTACTTATTTTATAGATTATTTTGTCCGGCGAACCCACTGTCAGTGGTGCGCCGAGCTCAGTACTTAGAGGGTTGAGCACCGCTCCCCCAAGTAAACTGCCCCTTGCCAAGCAAGGGCTTCTGGCTCTTACTATCACGCCTTCGCGGATTGTTCACCTCCAAGTGGAGTGACGACTGCGTTGTTCACGTATAGTTACCCACCCTTGTGGCGCTCAGAGTATAACCACTATTTGTGTGTCTCGTTCCGACCTATTGTCGTATACTCGCCCCTGTATTGGGTTTGCTTTATTCTCTTTCTCTTTTCCCCACTCTGGTGGTTTGCTTTCTCCCCTTTTTGGGTTTGCCTTTTTGCCCTGTTCTCAGTGGCCCGTTTCCGACACCTTGTCGTTGCCGTGCTACTCTCTTTCGAGGACTCATCTCGTGACCGTGTGAACACGTGGATCTCTACCGACTACTAATCAGCCTAACGCTCCGACGCTTGTCGTGGTGGTTTGACCTCGGATTTACACCCGGCTTAGCTGTGTCATTCCCGGAGTGCTCCGTTCGCTGTGCTGCCCTGTCGAGGGGAAGATTCCGAACGTCTTCGTGAGCCTGCGCTTTTCCCGCCAAAGGCGTTGCTCCACAAGTGGTCTCCCGACTTAAAACGACTAGTTTTGTCGGAAGATTCACTCGTGAATTCACTCGTGGTGAGGTTAGTCCTTTTGCCCTTGTCTCCATTTGGAAGTTCATTGTAAGTCCCAGCCAATTGGCTGTCGATTATCCCGTTGTACGGTTATTCTTGTCATGACTCTGTCAGATCGTCCGAAGACACGCAGTCAGACTGGAAGATTGGATCCGCCACTTCCGTCACGGATCCCCACCCGTTCACGGTCCCGGACCGAAGGGATGCCGGCTACTGAAGCTGTGCCGACGACCACTCGACTTCCGCCCACGTCGTTGATCGACCCTCATCGAGGTGATGGACCGGCTCCTGCCGTTGCTGGTCCCGCCTCTATTGTAGGTGGTACGGTACCTTCCGTAGCTCCCACTCCGGAGGCACCTCTGAGGGCTACTGTCAATGACACCCCCCACTTAACTGTGCAAGAGCAGCTCCGCTCCACGTGGGCTGCCCATGCTACCCTTGCTAAGGAGTTGTCGCTACTTCGAAAGAAGGTGGATGACACTGCTTTGCTGGACTTTTCTGAGAATCTCCGCGTATTGCGTGGTGATGTCAACTCCCTCTTGGAAGCTTTCAGAGGACCCGCTAATTTCGTGGAGGACGTGGCTGAGAAGTTTACTCGCCTCCGCGCCCGTCTAAAAACGGTGGAACAAACCGTCTTTGTTGGAGCCAATCGCAAGGCTGAGCCGGTTGCTGTTTCACACCGTGACAAGAAGATCAGTGGATCCAAAGCACGCAAAGAGCGGAAGAACTACGACTCTGATTCGTCAGCATCTTCTCTTTCTTCTGGCCGGTCAACCGGGTCTGATTCGTCCGACTCGTCGGTAGAAGAAGCCCCTCGTGAGCGTTCGTCACGCTCAAAGCGGTCATCAGCCACCCAAGGTGTGATACGCGCCCGCTCGAAGGGAAGGAAGCACTCCGGATTAAAGAAGTTGAAGCCTACCAATCTGCTCTACAAGAAGCTGTTGTCATACCGGTATTACCGTTTGGAGGACTCCTCATTGGATAGAACTCCCCGTGAGACGGGAAAGGTCAAAGACTGTATCAAACGGATGCAGCTGTCGCTCCGTAATCAACTGTTTACAGGCGATGATCCCATCTTGGTGTTGGATTTCCTATCACGCTTTGTAGCGGAAGCCGACATCCTTGGGATGAATGAAGGACAGGCGTTTGTCGCGCTGCCCTATTTTCTACGCGGACTTGCGAAAGATTAGTACAACTCTATAAGAGGTTCATCTCGCGCCTCTGAAGGAGGGGTTACTTGCTGTCCTGAAGCAGTTCAGTATCTACTGGGGTCCTATGCCACTGGTACCGCCATCCAGTCGGCTATCCTCGCTCTGAGAGACACCAAACAACGCCCCGGCGAAAGGGAAACCGATTACTCGGTGCGCCTGAATAAGGCCTTCCACCGTTGTGGCAATGTTTATTTCGCTCAAGAGCGTTGTACGATGTTCGTTGACGGACTAGACCCGGCTATACGGACCCTAGTGGCCCGTCGCCGTGAAGATAACCGTAAGCTTACGTACTTGGAACTGGTGCAGTATGCACGCGCCGAAGGCGACGCGCTACGCGCACGAGTCCCGGGTACCCGGTTGAAGTCCGCTAAAGCGTTGATGTTGGAAACGGGAACCCCGTCGGCGTCATTGCTGGCTGAGGAACACTTCAATAAGGAGTATGATCAGGTGCACTTTGCCCGTAACGACGTGCTTTCAATCCCGACAACGGAGCTTCCCTCAACCACGGATGCCTCGTTTCAAACGGCTCCGGACGATACACTGCTGTATGCTGATTCGAACCGAGTTCGACCGCCTCGACTGTCATATGAGAACGGTGGAACCCGGGCTTCACGGCCTGGCTGGCAAGCTTCCCGCCCAGCGGTGCGATTCTGGAATATTCGGAACGTCAATGCCATTGTTGGATTGATCTGTCACCTCTGCTATACGCGAGGGCATACTTCTTTGCAGTGCGTCTTAACCATGCGTGAATGGGCACAAGTCATTGCCAACTACGAATCCCTCTCACCTGAGGAGAAGGCTTCCGTTCCGATGGCATCGTACATCCGCGCGAAGATGGATATTCCACGCACAATTGCGGCTCCAATTGCCCAGAACATGGTGACCTCTGACCCCCGTACCGCTCTCGAGGGAAATTCAACCGCTACTGCGGACGCTTCTGCCGCTGGTGTCCAGGCATCAATGGTTCAGAACACTGAGCACACGCCTCAGGCGGAATCTGCTCAGAAAATTTAATTGTGGGAGTCTCCTCTCTTGGAGAGGCGCCCTCAGAGTTGAGGCTAAAGGCGCCCGAGGCGTTTCTGCCTTGCTCCCAGGTCCGAATCCTCTCGAGGAAACAGGCCGTCGAAGACGTGAACTCAGAACATCTTGGTGTTCTTCGTCGACCGTGGATACGGGTAAGAAATAACCGGTTGCCGGATAGAGTTATGGTGATGGCCAAGCGCAATTACAAGGTCTATGCCGATCTTGGCCTTTCACCCCAGTTTATGGTGCGTTATCTCACTGTGTTTGTAGGGCAACGCCTTCTTATGGAGGTTTCTGACTACTTAGTCATATTCCGACCTGTCGGGCGGTTGCTCCAAGTGAAAGTATATGAATAGTAACAACCACTGTAGTGGGAAGAACACGTGGGACACGGTTGAGCCAGGAGGTTGGCCACGTACACGTGGGACGGGCGCCACGGCGCGTGGGTAATTACCACTGGGCGTGGGCCTAATTTAGTTAGTTTATTTAATTAGTGTTGGTGCGAGCTCACTACTTAGCCCGGCGGCGACCTCGCCGCCGTGCACAGTAAAGTTCCCCCAACCAGGGTTGGCTCTATACTTCTTCGCCTTCGGCGGTCATCCACTCCTTCCAGGAGAGAGGCTCCGTTGCCTACGGGTAGTGTATCCTTCCTGCGTCACCTAACAGGACCCATTCGTGGGAGTGTTTTCCGCTTGTGTCGCGTTCGACCCTTTACAGGGATAACCCCGGTGTTTACCGTAGCCCTTTTTGCCCTTTCCTCATTTTCCTTCTTTCCATCCCCCGCTCTCGCGGATTCCTTTTCTCTTCCCCCACTTAGGTTGACTCGTGTCTCTCTCGAGGGCCCGTTCACCCACACACGTGTTGCCAACACCGATCCTTGCTCAACTCTCTACGCCCGTCGTGACGGCTTGGCCTCGGCTTACACCCGACTTCGTCGTGCCTTGCCAGAGAGGCTCTGTCTGTTGACTACCCTCCTACGGAGGAAGATCTCGGACGTCTTCGTGGTGTCTTTTCGCCTCTGGCGTTGCACTACAGTATTAGATACAGGCGCAGGTCCGAACTTCATTGTTGAGACAGCATTCCCACCCGCCTTGCGGCCACACATTCGCCGTGGCGACATTCCTGACGTCGCTGAAGCGAATAACAACCCGTTGTCAACGGTAGGATACATCGAGTTAGTAATCCGCTTGGGCTCATGCGTGGTGAAGCTCGACTTTGTCGTTTGTCGGTCCCTGGCCGCCCCGGTCATTTTGGGTTGTGACTTTTGCGACCGCTTTGTCGATGCCATTAGGCCCCGCCAGAGGCGTGTTGAAATGGAAGATGGTTCGTCCGTGCCGATTGTTCGTCGTCCTTTGAGGCATGCCTCCAAGAAGCATGTACCTCTACCTACGGCGCAGGAAGCACCACCGAGTTCTCTGGAATCTACGAAGTTTCGTGTTGCCTCCCCGACACGCGTGCCTCCAGAGTCTCAAGTCTGGGTACAGGTGAATTCCCGTCAACACGGTTTACGAATCGTCTAGCCATTGCCGTCGTTGTATGATAAATACTCTCTTGCCATTGCTAATGGAGTGGTCCAGGTGGAACCGGATAATCCGTTTTACGTGTTGATAGCCAACTAAGGCAAAACAACCCAGTATCTGGTGAAAAACCAAGTGATTGGCTCGGTCATGCCGCATCCAACTGCGTTGGTACCGACGAAGATTACTGCTGCCGATGTGCTCGGAATCGTTCACTCTAAGGAGGGGGAGGAGTCTGAATCCTATTCGTCTCCGTCGCCGAGTCTCTCTGGTCAGCAACTTATTAAGACAGAGAAGACACGCGTTCCGACGAGTTACGACCAATTGGACCCAGTGAAGGAATTGGAACAACTCGACCTCGGACATGTTCCGGAGACACACCGCAAACGACTGCGCGATATGCTTCGTGAATTCACCACAATGTGGGATGGTTCTCTCGGAGAGATAAATACCACGGAACACCGGATTGATCTCCTTCCGAACTCTTGGCCAGTAGCCCAACATCCGTACAGGGCAGGGCCCAAGGCCAGAGAAGAAGAGTAATTTCAGGTAAACAAGATGCTCCGTGCAGGAGTTATAGAACCGACACATTCGCGGTGGGCATCACCAGTGGTACTGGCTCCGAAACCGGATGGTTCCTGGCGCTTCTGTATCGACTATCGTCGTCTAAACGCCCTTACCGTCAAGGACGTGTACCCTATTCCACGTATGGATGAATACATCGATTCTCTCGGAAATGCTACCGTATTCACGGCCTTGGATGCTAACTGGGGATACTGGCAGGTTCCAGTGAGAAAGGAGGATCAGGACAAGACAGCGTTTGTCTACCATTCTGGCCTCTACCGTTTTAAACGGATGGCATTTGGTTTAACCAATGCTCTCGCTACTTTTCAGCGTGCTATTGATATCCTCCTGGCCCGCTTCAAGTGGCGTACTTGTCTCGTCTACCTTGACGACGTCATTGTATTCTCAGATAATCTGGATGATCACCTCACACATGTGAGAGACATAATGGCCACGTTACGAGACGCCGGAGTGACACTCAAGCTGAGGAAATGCGAATTCTTCACGGATACTGTCAAGTATCTGGGTCACATAATCCGTCCAGGACGTGTCATGATCTAGGAAGCTCGTGTGAAGTCGCTGAAACAGGCCACGGAACCAACTACCCAGACTGAACTGAGATCCTTTCTAGGATTAGTCAACGTCTATAGACGGTTTATTCCCAACTTTGCGGACATTGCGGCACCTCTCAACGCGCTTCTGCGGAAGGGTCAACCGCCTAAGTTGGACCCATTCACGTCTACTCAGACGGAAGCCTTTAACTCTCTCAAAGAGGCTGTAACCACGGCACCAGTATTGTCACTACCGAAACCGGGACTTTCATATACCGTGGACACGGATTCTAGTGACTACCAGGTAGGCTTCGCCTTGTTTCAAACCACTCCAGAGGGGGAACGCAAGCCAATTGGGTACTGGTCCCGTTCGTTGAACGTGCATGAGAAGAATTACTCCGTCTCGGAGAAGAAATGTCTTGCAGTAGTGTGGGCGTTATGCACACTACGCTCCTACCTCATGGGTGCTCATTTCACCGTTTATACGGATCACTCATCATTGAGATGGCTACTCTCCATATCGGAGCCTTCAGGCCGCTTAATGCGTTGGAGACTGCGTCTTGCAGAGTTTGACTTCGACGCCGCCTACAAGAAGGGCGCCAACAATACACAAGCGGACGCCCTTTCTCGCCTACCCACCACAGGGAAAGCGTTAGCCGTCGATGACGAGGAAATACCCTGCTTCGCAGTTGACGACTACTCCGCAGGTGAAATGGATGATATCGAAGAGGAATGGCCAGACGAACTGGATTTTGACCAGGAACTGGACGACCTACTCGCTGTCAGCGAAAGTGCGAACCGCCTACCAGGGAACTTCGTACCCGTCACAACGGAGGAGATGGTTAGGGAACAATTCAGCGATCCCTACGGCACGAAGATTCGGGCGCAACTCAATGGAGGAGCTGAACTCCCCGTTCGGGTGAATGATATTGGATATCTCGTTCGCACGGTAACTGAAAACCCACAAATAGTGGTGCCACACGCCCTACAATCTCTGGTGTTACACTTATCACATTATGCCAAACTTAGTGGCCACGTCGGAGGACGGAAACTGTACCTTACATTGCGAAGGAAATTCTCCTGGCCAGCAATGGCTGTGGATTGCTACGCAACTGTGCGGTTCTGCCCCGAGTATGCTCGGAATCGCGTCAAACTTCGCCGCCATGCGACGAAGTTGAAGCTCTTCCTTGCAAAAGCGCCCCTGGAATTCGTAGCCATCGATATTTTGGGACCCTTTCTCGCTACTAAGCGGCGTAACAAATTTCTACTCGTGATCACGGATCGTTTCTCGAAGCTCGTTCGTACCGTACCCTTACGCAAAATCACGTCACTGACTGTTGCGCAAGCATTCATCACCCATTGGGAATTCGTCTACGGTCCACCGGTGAATCTACTCTCCGACAACGGGAAACAGTTTGCTTCCCGGTTCTTCGGGGATGTATGCAGAATTCTGGATGTCAAGAATCTCTTCACAACAACCTACCACCCCCAGTGTAATGGGCAGGCTGAGCGGTTTAACCGGACGCTATTAGCAGCACTCCGTTCATTCGTAGCCGATCTTCCCACCACGTGGGACCTGTTCACCGATGCGCTGACATTCGCATACAACACTCAGGTACACCGTATTACGGAATTGACTCCATTTGAATTGGTTCTGTCTCGCACCCCACCGCCCGTGGCGCTCGAAAAACAGCCAACGCTGGATCAATTTCCTTCGACGAAAAGATACAGGGAAACCTGGAATATATGGCTTACCAAGCTGGTCCCTGCAGCACAACGGTCAATGGCCCGATCACAAGCCGCATATAAGCGTGATTTCGATCAGCGAGCCCCTCGAAGACCACCCGCCCTTAAAGAGGAGAACTATGTGTTCATCCGTAAGGAGTATTGGAACCCAGGCAAGGAGACACGCCACAAGCTCTCACCCGTCGCCGACGGTCCCTTCAAGACAATTGCTGTAGAATACGACACTGTCGTAGTGGAGATGGGTCAGCAACACGAACGCATTTCCCGCGATCGCGTGGTTTTTCCACCCCCGCCTGCGGGAAACGACCCATCAAATGTACATTCTACCGCAGAAGCGGAAACAAACACTATGGACACACCGGACCCACCCCCGATCGACCGCCCTAGGGAGATACCACACCCAAGTAGGGGAATCTCGGATTTGCCGATGTTATCGGACTCTACGCGCCCTGGTGCTTCGCTGTCTGAAGCCCCGCCGCCTGGCGTAATTATTCGCCGCCTTGGCGCGTTGACACCCACTCCCCATGTCGCTCCATCTAAGGAGGGGGAGGGACTCGTTACTCGTCATGCTTCCGCGCTGTCGCGTGAGAAACACAGTGTTGCACGGAAGAGTGACACCGCTAATGCGCAATCAAAGCCCTCTCGGGAGCCCGGCGTCTCGTCAAGGTCGCCGCGCATCAACGCAGAAGCAGAATCGTCACCAGACACTACCGCCGTGCGGGACAGGACCGAGGAGACTCAGTCGTTACCGGCAAAGCCGTTGCCTACGCCTCATAGCGCGCCTGGAGTGACTACGTCGCAGATCGGAGTGGAAATACCGCCTAAGGCGCCGTTGAGCTCGCACGTCCAAGACGGAGAAGAGTCGTCGGAGACTAAGTCGCCCAACACGCCTGAGGCGGGCCACACCGTGGACACGTCGCTAAATGCCCAGCAGGGAGGTGCCAACCGTAGCACACGGACTACACCTGTAAGGGAGATCAGCTCAGCGAGCGAACCACGTCGACAAACCGTGCTGACACCTCCCGTGCATACGGAGGCGGAACACGCCACGGCGCAGACCAATGACGGCCACCCGTTGACAACGTCACGTGCCACCACGGCGAGGCCGGTTCAATCAGGGTTACCGTTGACGCGAGCGCGTTCGACGCCACAAACAACTGCGTCGAAACGGTCGCTACCACGCAAACTTGCGGTACGCCCACTTGGGACTCCCGCGGGAGAAGGAACTCTACCAAACCAAGGCATCGGGAACACCGACACCGCGAGACATGTGGCAATCGACCCAAGTGGGGGACCACACCGCGAAGGAGCAGTGCCACAAACCTTGTTCGACACCACACGGTCTAACCGGAACACCGACGCAGCGCCACACACGGTGAAGCCACCGGAGAGCTCTCCGAAGCAGGATGTCGTAATCACACGGCAAGGCCGGGAAGTCTTCCGACAGGAGTTCGTAGTCGACCACATAGTGGAACACTCATACCACCCGTTGGGGCACATACAGTATCTCGTACGTTGGTACGGCTACGGACCCGAGGCTGACTTGGATGAGCCAATCGAGCATCTCCCACGATCGAAAGTGGTGCAGTACCATCGGCGTACTCTCACGGGTCTCCGGGCGACAATTGTCAACGCCCAAGTGGGATAACACGCCCCGAAGGGGAAGAAGCTAGCTGACTTAGAAGGAAGTGGATGAAGATGAAGTGGAGATTGGATTTTGGTAGACGGAGTTCCACTGGTGTCGTCTTCGGTCGCCCACGATTGTTTTTTCGGATTAATTATCCTGAGGGGTTCTCTCCCAGCTCGCTGGTTCACTGTTCTCATCATGACCACGTGTGCATGGGTTTTCCTTTCAGAAGGGTGCGCGGTTTCCGTGTGCATCACGTTGATTTACCGGTAAGAATACCGTTTGTCTTGTACACGCCCCTGGCGGAAATGATCAGGCGCCTATGTTCAACCATGCTCGTCACGGCCTACTGCGAAGTACTTCGGTGTTTACACGCTCTTGCGGTCCTCACAGTATCCGCATAATGCGTTGGCATTGATTCCCAGTCGTTTCTGGTATTGGTTCTCGATTCTCGATCTCGGGTATCTTGCTGCTACACTATTTTCTGGAGGCCTTCTGCGCAATACCCGTAACTCGGTGGTTTTCCATCCGTTTCCTTAACGAACCAGCACCAATGTATTCTGGACGTTGATAAACTGTTTGGCGAAGACGGAAGTCAATTATTCTGAAGACCTTCGGAGTTATGGCGCCGTTTCAGTTTGGGATTCTATTTTTAGACCGCATTTCGGTGAACTGAAATGGGTCGCGCTTTCCCACTCAATGGTGTTCAATCCCAACAATCGTGGTGTCAAATGAAAGCTCTGGTTTCTAAGAGTTCGACCCTGTATTAGGTTTTCTCACAGCTGTGCTGGTTCGAACGATATCCCACTTTCAAAATTCAAGACTGTAACCCACCCCGATTCTGTGCTGCAGAGTGGAGGGAACCGCTTCAAGCGTGACGATTTCGACCTCGAAACGAGCTGCACGCCTTTTCAGGGCTATTTACCGCGTATCGGCGTGATGGAACTGGTTCGTCTACTTGGCTGGGAGTCGCAAGACCTCATATCGAGGGATACTCGAAGACATTTGAGAACCACCTCTGTGGAGCGTCCCAGACTCGAATCCGTTATCCCACACTGTGGTTCATGGACCTGGAAACAGGGAGCAGACCACGAGAGCGAGTTGAAGACTGTTGTGAACAGGGTTGATCATCGCTGGAGCGAGGTTTGCACTTTGGAGTGGTAGTGACTTGGTCTTCGCGAGGCGAGATGGAATCCGAAGACTTCGAGGATGCGCTTTTATGCCCTCGGTTGGGAGTTCGACCCGCAATCGCGACGGCGTGGCTCACTCTTAAGGAGGGGGATATGCAGGACAACACTCCTTGGAGGTGATTTGAGGTACTTAGTTAATTTCCGCATCATGCGTTAGTAGATACATATGAGCTGCACCGCTATTAGCGTGCCGCCTTGCTGAGGTATTTTCCACACATGTGCACGTGGATTGCAGGGCTCGAGGCGCCGCTTAGCGGGTGTGAATAGCACACGTGTAGCACGAATATGCCAGAGGCAGTGCACCCAGCATTGCTGTATTTACTTATTTTATAGATTATTTTGTCCGGCGAACCCACTGTCAGTGGTGCGCCGAGCTCAGTACTTAGAGGGTTGAGCACCGCTCCCCCAAGTAAACTACCCCTTGTCAAGCAAGGGCTTCTGGCTCTAACTATCACGCCTTCGCGGATTGTTCACCTCCAAGTGGAGTGACGACTGCGTTGTTCACGTATAGTTACCCACCCTTGTGGCGCTCAGAGTATAACCACTATTTGTGTGTCTCGTTCCGACCTATTGTCGTATACTCGCCTCTGTACTGGGTTTGCTTTATTCTCTCTCTCTTTTCCCCACTCTGGTGGTTTGCTTTCTCCCCTTTTTGGGTTTGCCTTTTTGCTCTGTTCTCAGTGGCCCGTTTCCGACACCTTGTCGTTGCCGTGCTACTCTCTTTCGAGGACTCATCTCGTGACCGTGTGAAAACGTGGATCTCTACCGACTACTAATCGGCCTAACGCTCCGACGCTTGTCGTGGTGGTTTGACCTCGGATTTACACACGGATTAGCTGTGTCATTCCCGGAGTGCTCCGTTCGCTGTGCTGCCTTGTCGAGGGGAAGATTCCGAACGTCTTCGTGAGCCTGCGCTTTTCCCGCCAAAGGCGTTGCTCCACATATTCTGCTGGAAACGCGGGGGCGAAAAAGCGTACATTGCCTTCTATGCAGTCTCCTTCCAGCACTTGATCGAGGGCTATACACAATGTATTCATGCACAGAATGTGGTCGCGGCTTTCAATTCAATTGTTTTCATTTCTCCCATGAACCAGATTCCGTACGAGATACCCGTTTAGCTGTTTACACTGCAATATTACGGGCAAAAGAAAAATATCTTCTAAAGCACATCGAAACAGACGCAACAAAGTCACAGCTAGTCTTTCTACCGCCAAAGTACTGTTAAAATCGTAACCTAATGCTGCTTGAACCCCATTTTACGCTCCTGTTTTGTCTGGCCAAATTTTTCTGATACCTTCCAGCGCGCAGTGAGGTATCTGGACACGCTTTCCCTTGCCCAGTATGCCACACCTCTCGTAGGTAAACCATTTGTAGGCCTGTTTGCGAGCTTCATTATTGTTCACCGCATACTCCCCAATAGCCGGATACACCGTTGCTGTCTTGCCTACCACAGAGGGACCAAACTGCATCCAGTAGCAGGAGGTTCCTCCGCAGATGCTGCACGCAACGTCTTCGTTGTCGGCAGTCACCTCAGTAATGTCGAGGTTGGCCTCATGTAGTTCAGTCTTCAACGTCTCCTGTCCCGGCCACGGTACATTATCGCTACCAGCTCCATGCGCTGTATCTTCTTGCGGTGAAGAGTAATTCATACCTTGTGCTATATCTTCATCCATGTTCATGACGTTGTAGACGAAAGTGGCTAGTCACAGAGAGAGAGCACGAAACGGTGAGGTGCAAGCAAAAACAAGAGAGGTACAACGTCTCCAGGTAGACGTTAGTCGCTTGTATCGATCCGTAGAATGCACTTCAAAAGTCCATTGAACCGTTTGTGCGTGTGCCAAAGGCACACACACAAGTGTGCTTTCCAATCAACTGTAGGGTCCGCATAGCTACAAGCTACACGAGATACGTGCGAATCTCATTGGTCTTTGCTAATGTCTATGCCTGTGGAGTAGGGCTCCAACGGGACGGATACCGGATGATCCGAAAACCACAATTTGGAATAAATACTGTTCACTGAAAAATGCGTTCTATCCAAGCCAAAAGCCTCCCCTCATGGGCACTTCCAACCTGTTACACAACATTCACGGTCTAGGATACTACAGACATTGCTGATGTAAGCCGTATCCGTTTCTGGCGCATACTCAGATGTTACCGTTCAAATTTGAGTTTTGAACGTTTACACTCGACTCAAAACAAACGCTCTGTTCAAGCCCATTTGCATCCGTTCTTAAACCACTTCGAGGTTTCATCTGATCAGCCGTATGCGCTTCCTCTCTCACCTTTCAATCTGAGCTACGATCAAACTTTAACTCGTATCCGTTTGATACCGTTCAATGAATAATTCACAATGCTTCCCAGAAGCATCCAAACAACAATCAAATGCAGCCGTGGCAAGAGGAAGAATAACAAAAAACATTTCGTCATCGCATGAGCATCAAAGCTGTTCTTTACCACCTACAAAAAGGCTTCATACAATTGAATGCAAAAAGGCGGCGGCAATTGTATTGCGCAACATTTGTGAGGGTAAAACAACAGACTTTGTCCTACATACACGGGAAGAAATGAAACAAACAAGACGAATGCGTTCGGAGCATTACAAGAACTATCATATTCTTTGTCACAAAAACACTCAAAAACATGCCGGCTGGCTTGTTTGTTCGTTTGCGATTTCTAGAAACTGCCCATATCTGTCAGCCGTGAAGAAGTTCGACCCCGAATTAGAAACTTCGGTTTTGAAGAATCACATGAAAGTGCACCAGGCTAAACGGCCAAGCGAGGACAACAAACAGCTTACTAAAATAAGCCAAACGGTGAAGAGAAATGTGATCAATTCGGCCGCCTACGCCGTGGCAGCGGGAATACTACCACTTAGTTTCTGTTATGAGAAAAGAGGTATGATGCAGTTTGCGAAGGTTTTGATGGATGCAGGTCGTTTTCTGCCTTTTAACGTTGAAGTAGACATCAAAAGTATAATGCCGTCAGATACAGCAGTTCGCGCAGCCGTGAAACGTCTTGCGAACCAGGAACGCGAAAAATTTAGGACAAGCGAGCTTTCTCAAGTGATGGCTCGTGGAGGAGGTGTCACCTGTGATGGTATGAAGAATGAAACTACAGGCAAGAAATTCTATGATCTCACGGTGCACTACATTGAGCTGGGTGAGCCGCATATTTTGACAAGGAAAAGGCCTCACCGCTTAGTTTCAAAACCACTTCTATGCATCGAACACAAGAGATCAGAAACAGCGGATGCACTACGAAATGCGCTTGATGAAACCTTGATGGTCAGGTACGGTGTGGAGCTTTCTGTGTTCATGAAGAGCATGAATTTTGTCACAAATCTAGCAGCTACAATGCCCTGCATCGTTGGAGCCTCTTCGTCCAGCCGTAGAGTGCCATTCACGGAAAAATGGATGGGTTGTATTTCTCATCAACTAAATACTGCCATGAAGAAGGTTGTTACCATGCACGAGGGACGAAAGAGTGTTATTGCCACAGAGATTGGTTTTGTGAAAACGATTGTCCGCATTTTCAAGCAAGGGAGTTGGAACTCGATGCTGAAGACAGGTTTTGCTTTAATGCAGGAGGTAGAAACTCGTTTTGGTACGACCTTTGCTGTGCTTCAACGGTTTTTGAAGTCTGCGAAAGATGTGAGGTATATTGTGAACTCTAAAGATTCTGAGCCTGCGAAACAAGCTTTAGATGCACTTCTGACTACCACAAAAGGAAACGGGGATATCCAGTACCCTGCATTAGAGGCTATTGCAGCTGCTTTTGTCCCAGTTTGCCACATTCAAACTACCTTTGAGAGCTCGAACAACCCCACTATGCACAAGATACTTCCTTCGTTAACTCAGTGCAAAAACCAGCTTAGACTTCTGGCCGACGGTGTCGTTCGTGCACCTCGATTTGAGCCCCCACACCTTTTGATGCAGCAGTTTTGCAGGGACCTTGTTGTACTACTGGAAAAAATAGAAGTGCATGACCTTTGGACCGCAGGTTCCCTTCTACATCCCTACTTACGCCCGTTGGGATTCATCAAGGATATACTTGAACGGAACAGCATGATTGAGAGAGGAAGCGTTTTAATACGCCGACTTATGAGCGATATGTGTCCCAATTCTGCAAATAATATTGTGGAACCTGAACGAAACAAATCTGTTGTCCCAAACGAGCTCGGTTCCACATCGTTTTGTCTGGATGACATGTTTGATGTGCAGGAGTACGAGCGTGTTGAAACGGATACACTGAAGAAGTATTTAAGTCACAAGTTCAGCAAGCAAATGCTCTCTTTATTAAGGGAAGATACGGATGGACATGGTCTTCTCGAGTTCTGGTTAACTATTGAAAACTCATTTCCAGATCTATCTGCTGTAGCATTGCGATTACTCTCTACTCCTGTCTCATCGGCTGAGAGCGAGCGCAATTTCAGCACGGTGAACCGTATATTGTCAGCCGACCGGTCTAAGTTGCAGGCGGATATAATAGAAGACCTTTTGTACGTCAACACTGTCGTCAAACAATAGTAGATACTAGGCCCAAGTAATAAAGCAACCTAATGGCTTCAGTGCCTGAGGTGGCAGGTCCCGAAGTCCTCGCAAACGACTCCGTGAGGGCTTCCATATCTAACTGCCCTACTTCCGCGAGTGGTCGCTCTGCCGTTCATGAAAGTGTGAAATCTCCGACATGAATTCGAACGTTCTTTCTTTATATGCTCCAATCCCGACTGCCCCGATCTAACCGGACACGCCTGTTTTGTACAGCGCACCCGCCCCCCGCCTCAATTACATGTTGTAACAGCGTCCGACTTGTCCTTACCAGCGTTTCTATCGTTCCCTTTCTTACAGGTGCTCAATGCGCACCGTGGGTGGTGTCGCCATAGAATGTTCCACGTTCCGGTCGGCGCCATAGCTCTCAGCAACATGCCTCCTTCATCTCATTATTATCTCCTTTCAGACGCTCCCAATGTGTTCCCCGACCCGCACCCCCACCAAGTCGGACTGCAGCCCCTGCGTTTTGTTCAAGTGTATCTGCGAATTCAAATGTTGCTGTTAGCGACCAGAATGCTGCTAGTTTTTGTTCACCAAATCAAGAACGCCGGCGTCTCACAACTAAGTCAGCATCTAAGTAGAACGATGCGCAACGCGGAGGCTCTGCCGCCAGAGACTCGTTCCAAGACGCGAGAGACTCGCTCCAAGCCTAGCCGTTTTATCAAACGCCTTTGAAGAGTTCTTTATGGTGTGAACTTTGTAACGTTGCCACCGATAGTGAGCATAACATGAAGCAATACCTCGGTGGAAAAAAGCACCGAAGAAACCGTGATGAACTCAGCCAAAAGCAAACCAAAATTGTCAAACTCGTCGCACCACCGTCCAAAAAGTCAACGTGGTGATGGAATCGCCACTCAAAACAGTGGGGCTGCTAATGCACGAAATCCAACCTTCCGACCGAGCACCACGATGCGCGTCACACCGGAGAGGAACTAACGCACGTACCGAAGGAAACGGTGCCAGAGCCGCGCAAGTGCGTCCATCCGCTAACGATCGCGCTTCGGACAGAGAGGAACCTAGCTGGGATGCGCTTCCGCCAGTCCCTGACCGTGCTGCTGGAAACAGCAACCAAAACTCCTCAGATCTTCGTAACTACATCGCATCTTTTATATCGTCCCAACAGGCTATTCCACCAATAATTGCTGTTTGTTAGCACGAACAACTCCCTGTCACTAACCAAGAACTCGTCGCCCTTTTCGTCTTCATCCTCTTCCATCACTACCTCCTCCTTCTTTTACCTCTGCCTCTTCTTTCTCCAACAAATCATGAAAAGATTTAGCCTTGTGATGCGTCCTAACCTTGAAAGGGTTGAAACTCAAAATGCGTAGACCATGTAAACTAGTAGCCCTGGGCAGTGCAACATACACCTGTCCGTAGTCGAACCAGCCCTCAACATCAGTCTCCACGTTTAGCAACGCCATTCCTTGCGTTCTGTGAATCGATAACACCCACCCCAGCGTTATAGGGATTTAAATTCGAGTCCAAACAACTTTTCCGTCCAGGCCGTAGACATCCCATTTCACCGGTGAAACATTCTGCCACATACCGTTGTGAAACTTTACAACGGGTGTCAACATCTGCTTATCTGCACTCATGAACACTATAACATCCTCGTCAGGTGACAATTCTTGCAACAGCTTCGAAACGAAATTCCTTAGCTGCGGTGGCGGCTAGTTTGAGAAAGGACACGGAGAAGTAACAAATTGACACATTGTACTGCGACATGACGAAGCAAAAGGTGGCGATTGGGTGGTTCCAAATGCAGGACACAACGATGGGAAAGGCCTCCGGTGCGCAAAATGTTGAGAAAAGATACGCTTGTGAAGGCACACCCAACGGTACACGCTTTGCGGGAGTAATTAGCGAGAAAGATATGAAATGCAAGAGCATTTGAGAAATGGCTTCAGTACGAAGGTAGTTTTACCGAAACGCGACTGCGATGGTGGAAATTGTATAGGAGCCCGAAGGCAGCTCAGCAATGTAAAGGCGTGGGCGGACAGGCAATCGGCATATCAAGGAATGTTCGGAGCGCTGGCGGCAGAGATCAAAAGCAAGACATCTAAATAGCTATCGCACGACGCGGCTTATGTATTCCAAAACTTGAGCGTGGCAAAAGGGCGGTAATTTTGAAAACGGGGTGGGCGCGCCCACCCAGCGCCCGTTCTCACCCGGCTCGCCCGGCCTAGACAACTAGGCCACACCATATAGACGAGGTTCCTCGACAGGTTTGTGCAAAACAGTAGTCTTATTAATTGTCCGATTCTGTCCGAACAACTTACGTCACGTGTGAGCAGCCAAATGAATCCGTAACGTTTAAAATTTTGACCCCTTTTGTATATGTATTTGTCTGAAAATTTCTATATCTATAAATTTATACGAGAACACTCGAATTTTAAGATCAGACTGTATTTTGAATTAGTTTGATATATTAGCATTGTTAAGAAGGCTTATGGTCAGGTATTGTTGGTAGTAACGTTTTGGTAGTTTTTGGTTTTAATTGTGTTGGACATTTATGGTTTAACGTGGTTTGAAACTATATGTATTCTGTTGGCAAGGAAGCTTTATTGTACAAAAGTTTGTATTGAACACCTCCGTCACACGGACAGGCTCCAAATTTTATCTGTCCGGTTGGATCCCTACTGTCGAGGTAAGAATTTTCAGTGTCCAAAGGGTTAACCCTTTTGAACCTGAAAAATCTTATGGCTACAATAGTAGCCATAAGGACAGGCCAATGAGAGAACAGCATTTGTAACAGTCATCAAGCACAAGCTTCCACCGCTGGAAGCTTGTGCATGCTAAGATGGCAACTGCGTTTCATCGTGTTGCACCCCCAACACATTCTCCGTGAACCGCCAAGCACTTCCTCCCCACCTCCCACCTCGTTCTCCGGCCTCGTTTTTGCCTTGCAGTTGGCGCCTACCGCATTCTCGGAAGCAGCTAGACTTTGTCACACAAAGCAACTAGCACCCACTTATCTCCACACATACCTTTTCCGTTCCTCATGCTGTAATTCAAACCGCTACTCTATCACCTCGAGAGAAGGTTCAGCAGTGTATACAATTCTATCGCGCTTGGCTCCTTTGTTTGTTCTCCGCCATGAATATTGGTGAAAATGCTCGCAATCTTGTGGAGAATGGAGACAACAAACCTAGTAAGTCGGAGATAGATTTGCGCTGTGATGAACATGAGCCCGCAAGTACAACCCATGCACGGACTATCGAGAGAAAAGCGGAGCGTAATACACAGGAAAGAAATGGCTCTGATATGAAGCATAAAGGAGATCCCGCGATGCTAAACTATGGTCTCAGCCGTAGCATTCCTACGATTACTAGCTACAAAGAGGATGTTACTTGTGTCTGCTGTGGGGGAACCCCCTGCTACTGGATGCAGGTTGGTCCCTCTGTAGTTGAGAAGGTGCGGTGGGAGTATCCTGAGATTGGAACAGTGCGAGAGTGGAATAATGAAGCACGTAAAATGGCGTATAAAACGTTCGTGTTAGAACGATTTGGGTTTATGGGCAAGGGTTTCAGAGTTCAAATTCCTCATTGCGCACTAGAGGGAATACGAAGGCTCTGGCCAGACACGGATGGAAGATACATGGTATTCAAGCAACAGTAGATGAAAGATCAAGACATTACCTTAGCTGACTCGATTGTGGATGTAACGTGATTCTGCCGCTTGCGCCGTTTTCCTGAGTTGAGAGCTGCTTCAGCGCGAACAACAGCATCATGTATGTCAGGGCGCGTGTCTCGAAAGTGGTCCTTGTGGTGGTAGAAGGAGAAGCAGTTGACGTGGAATCCGCTTTTGCACTGACTGCAGGAAAACTTTGTGTACCCCCTGTGCCTTGTGGAAGAAAGGTTTTTGCACAGAACGCAGCGTACGTTTTTCCGGCCTTCTGTTTCTAACAGCATGTGTGGTTCACTTGTAGAAAGGCTATTGATCCGTTGGTTTGTGTTTGTGGTGCCTGGCTGTGATATCGAATGCAGAGTCACTCTCTGTTGATTGTACGAAACATGTTCTGCTACAAGTTGCAGTATGATTCTGTGCTTCATTGTGACCACGTCGATTACAGGCTCCCCTGTCGGAAATATTGCTTCAGAAGAGCGTTAGCGTTTAGAATGCAGGCGTCAAGAACAAATGTTAGAATGCTCATAGGGACTCTTTTCTCCCTTCTGAGAGTGGCGGCAGTGGACCGGAACTGGTCAAACCGGTCGACGCCATTCATGAACAAATTGTAGGCTAATATGATTGACGGAACTTGCAAAGTGGTTCGCGTAAAGGACTCTGTGCCTATCCAACGTTTCAGAGGGGTCAGGCCGCGCACGCAGGAGACAGCATGATTATCTGCTTTGTGTATGCGAAGATAGGGAGTATCTGCAAGATCGTTAGTGTAAAATGTAATCACTGTACGGTCTTTGAATACCACAAAACCCGTTCTCTCTGCAACCTGAGGTGGATCTGAATCTCGCTTGCTTTTTTGATAAACCTGTACCAATCTCCGCTCCCCTCTCTCAGCGTGCTTCATGCTCTCTATTGCTTCCTTCAGCGCCGGCCGGTTCATACCACCCACATTATTGAAGCGGACAGTCCCTAAAACTTTACACTCACCATCACTGAGCGCATTCAATTGCCGTGCCATAACGTGACGGGTATAAAAATTATCCATCACCATCAACCTACCCTCTCTCGGAGTAGGACGCAACTGCGTCTGGTGCGCCATCTGCGTACACCACAGAGCGCTGGCTGTAGACTTCGCTACCAGTTTTCCATCTATTTTGCGTTCTACAGCCTCTCGCAAACTGCGGAACACAGTCGTATATCTTTCAACTGGAGTCTGACCAGATTTGTTACCAGACCCATTATCTTGAAAGCTGTGTAGGTACGCGTGCGACCATCCCACAACGGCAAAAACCGTATTCCAAACTTCACTGGTTTAGACTTCATATACGATCGGGCAGCGGTTCTGCCTTTACAACGTATAGTATTTTCATCAAGTGAGCTCACGCCGACGGGGACAGCGAGCGTTGCAGAATTACGGGCGAAGTGTTCCAAAATTTGTCGGCTATGTCACAACGGATCTCGTGCAGCAATATCTGGTTCATAGCTTGAATACAGCCGTAGTGCGGCTCGTATATTCAAGAAAAGGTCTCTGCTCATTACTTTCTTGAAAAAAGGGATATGAAGGAGCTCTGATGTGCTCCAAAAATCTCGCAACTTATTCATGCAATGTAGAGAGATTGCGAGTTCGAGACCAAGGTAGGCCAGCATCTCGTCCATTCGCAATGGCCTGGTTTTTTTGCCTCGTCTCTGGAGCTCATTGCTAGTCCACAATCGCATGCAGGAAAGAAAGGACCCATTCAAGAACAACTGAAATAGGCCAAGCTCCTTTCGATGGCCGTATGCTCTCTGTATCATCTGGTTTTTTGCCAGAAACAGTCCAATTGATGCCTTCTAGCGTCCACAGTACGGGACGGTTTTGTACAAAGTTTTTTCTTCACTACAACCAATAGCTAACACAATAAATTCTTCGTGGTCTTCGTCGTTGCTGCCGGACTGTGCTGCAATGTGAAAGTTACATTCAGGATTATGTACTTCATCTACGTCAACCTCGAGCTCTGGAAGGAGGCATTGAAGTGGGCTTGATTGGGTCGCCATGAGGCTGTGAGGCGAACCGAGGAATAATTGCGGCCGTCACATTTCGCGGGTTCTTGTGCGCTTTGCCGTCGGCAGTGCAATTCCAAAGTGTCTGTTGGATACACATGGTACAACAAGGTTGTACAGGCATACTGCAGATTGTAGTTGAATGGAGCTTGCCTTTTGTAAGCAGTATTACCATATGGGTGTTGTTCATTGGCTCAAATGTTTTTTATTGTCAATAAGAACCAATTTTGTGCGATTCTCTTATGGGTACTATAGTATACATAACACAATCGGACACTTGGCTGCCTGATCACTACCTTTTGAAGATCAGAACAGCCTTTTATCCAAAAGTACGCACGGCTTATGGCTACTATTGTAGCCATAAGCAAACCGGTTCAAAAGGGTTAGGCGCAGTCTAAACAAGCGTAAACGTGAACGCGTGAACGCGTGATTGTTTACAGATATAAAAAAAGGCGCTGTAAATTAAACTGACCGACGCTTGTTGCGGTCCCACGCGTGGTCCTTTCTTGCGTAGGTATTATACCCCTACTTTGCATCCAACCATCATGATCGTTGTTGGATGCAAAGTACAGGTGCATTGAAGTTAGCAAGTATGAACCACTTTTGCTCTGGATATGACTTTTTCGCCCTTGATGGTCAAAGGCTTCGACTCTGTTCGCTACAATCCATTGATGGTGCTTGTGTTGGGCTTGAAGAGCACAAGGAGATTGCCAGGTCCTCATTGCGAGTGCGGGCGCCCGCACTGAAGTTATGACAACAAGTCGTCCATCCCCTTAAGTTTTGAAAGTCGCCGTCAAACTCTGGAATCTAACACCGGTGACACACGCTCAGTGGCGAACAAAAGTGGGGATATTTCCAATCATGGTTTTGCTCACAAGTTCATCTCATTAGCGCTTTTCTACTTCACTCGAATTGCACGCCTTGATACTCGGTACCCTCCGGGTCTTTTCTGTAAATGTGTGTGTGTGTAAAAGAGTGAGCAAGAGCATGGATCCTGATCTTTACAGGTCAGCACAGACGCAAAGTGGCGTGTCCGTGTTTTGGGCTGAGAAGTACGCAAATGATTCGCCCAGGAACTGGGACAAGTTCTACAAACGCAATTCCACCAACTTCTTCAAAGATCGTCATTGGACTGTCACAGAGTCTACAGACGGCTTCCCGTGCCTCACAGAACTGTCAGAAGATGTCAAAATCGTTTTAGAAGTTGGTTATGGCGTAGCAAACTGCGCATTCCCACTTTTGGCCGCCAACAAATCCTTGCTTATATATGCGTTTGATTTCGCTCCCACAGCAATAAGGCTGTTTAAGTAAAAGGAGCAGTACGATGAGAATCGTATGAAAGCCTTTGTGTGGGATTTCTGTACACACCCGTTCAGCTCTATAGACCCACAACAGCTTGGCCTTTCGGATGGAATGGCAGACTTTTGCTTGCTTGTTTTTGTCTTGAGCGCAGTACCTCCCGCAAAGCAGGCATTCGGCATACAAAACTTGTACACAGTACTCAAGCCTGGAGGAAGGCTTTTGTTCCGTGACTATTCAACTGGTGATTTAGCGCAAAACTGCTTTGCGTCACGGAATAGAATTGACGACAATTACTTTGTTCGACAGGACAAGACTCTTTCTTTCTTCTTTGACGAACGGACGCTGCGTTCCTGTACGCGAGGAGCTGGTTTTCAGGAGATCTACATGCGGAGAGTTTCGAGAATGATAGAAAATCGAAAGGAAAACCTGCAGATGAATAGGGTCTCCTTGCAAGCAGAATTTGTAAGACCTAAGGTTTGAGTGATACTTGACCGTGCGCACGCAAGACCTCTAGAAATGGAGTCCTAGCACGAATGACCCCCGCAGTTTCAGGATCCTTCGAAGACAGAGGTTAAACTAAAACCACGATATCCCAGTTCTCATCACATCATATGCGCACAAGACGATGCCAAACGATACCTTACCAAAGGTATATCTCAAAATTGTAACAGGGCGAACAATGAAGCTTATGTCATTTAGGATGGGTTACACTCCAAGTTGGGGAGAGGTCACCCAAAAGAAACCTTCAAAGCTCGTGTATTTTGTTGAAGCAGACCCTATGTAACCAATGTGTGGATAGAGAGCGTTCGACATCGGGGCAAAACAGTCTTTCCATCTCTCCTATTTCCCCCTGATGCAGTTCCTGCTTCTCTGCACCCCAGGTAAATGACACCAAGTGGGAGCTACCCCTGTTCCCAAACATGTTAGGCGGGGCACGTAGCGTTACCAACTTTTTCTAAAACGATACCGTATGTCGCTAATCTGCGTAATCTCCATAGGGCCACCTAGCTTGGGCTCGATGCATGCGGCCAGTGTTCAGTGTAGAAAACCCCTGTAACCAACATGCTAGATACCCCGAAGAAGGCCACCTCAGCATCAAAACGTCATATGCACAAGAACTGTGCAGCTCGAGGATTCATACGACTGGTCGCAGGAAAGCGAGAAGCGTAGAGTGGCCTGACAATCACACAACGCGGCTCTCGAAGTGCCTAGCTTACTCGACCGTATGACAGACAAGTTCCGTAGAGAGAATCGCTCCAATCTTCCCGTATTTTGTGTAGAGGCCCGTGTGAGGTACGGGTGCACCGCTGTTCTTCACCGTAACTTGCTCCTCTTGACATAACAAACGCACATTGCTCTTGGGTGCAGGCAACAGCGGTAATCATATAGTCCTCGTCCCATCGAGCATGGATAGAGTGCGCGGGGTATTGAAAGTCAAGTTCAACACATTGATCCTTGTATGGGGCGCCTCTCGACATGACGACACACCACTGCATCTGCAAGCGACCCTGCGTTGCAATAGAGGTAATATGAAAGTCGGCGTTCCATTTGTCTGCGATCCACTTGGAAGGGAACGTCGCCGACACAATATAAGATTGCTGTTTGTACTTACGTCCCCGTTGCATTGTAGAGCACACAACTCCCCAACAACCTTCATTGCCAGCCACAGAGGTAATGAAGTACGACTGTTCCCACTTTTGACGAACCCACTCTCGCGGAAAGTCCGGTTTATTGCGGTAATGCAATGCTTGTTCCATATAGCCAGAATTGCGCGAGTTAAGCACTGCAGTCCACATACCTCCAGCAAAGTTGAGACACGTTATCCGCATGAACAGTCCCCACTTTCTCTCAACTCCCTTGAATAAATTGGGGCACGAGGTATGAGAGGTGTAGCATTGAGTCTGCGGTGAAAGGTTCGTTCGCGCTTGTGGATACAATAATCCACTGATGAGTCTTGATTCGCTTCGGCAGCACAACTTTGTGCTTCTTGACCAAAGGTGCGCCAACGTCATCAAGATCGCGCTGCTTTCTCTTTGAACCAACAATGGGTTGATGAATTTCAGGTGAACCAAGCTGTTCCTTCTCCTGAGCTATCAAAAGCTTTTTGATCTCCTTGATTCCCCGATTACTGTCATGTAGCAACATTAGATAGTCATAATCAGGGGACTCCTCGAATTTCATCAGGCGCACATAGGCCAAGAAGTATTGGAGCACTTCTGGTGCACCGCGGCACATAGCCTCCACGATCATGCGACCTTTTGTCTCACAAACCTGCATGTTCTTGTCCTCGCCCGAGTAGCCCTGCCATGGTAGTGAACCATTGAACAAGTATAACAACATATAACCCAGACTCTCTAAATCATCACGTCTCGACAACCAGCGGCCGTGATGATCATTATCAGAGGCGTAGCGCACGGTACCCAAAAATTGATCCACTCGCTGGCCATATGCAATGTGGCCTCCTGGTTTAGACAGGTCTCTCCAGAGTGAGGCTAGACCCAAGTCGGCCATGAAAAGGACACGACTGGGGTCGATCGCTGTCTTTTGAGCCAAAGTTTGATGGACGACGGAAACTGCAAGCCCCCATTCTTACTGTTGCTTTAGACGAGAGAAGATCAGATACGAAACACGTCGTATTGCTACAAGTTGAGACAGCTGCTATTGCTCCACAACGCAGTATTTGATTTACCACACACACATCAAAGCGGCTCTGGTACGCCCCTCAACCCAGGGCGTTGCAAGTTGCGGCTGCGAATAATATTCACCATTTCGTTCCGCTTCCTTGTCGAGCGTATACTCTCCGGTTGCGGACCTTCTTCCTGAGAAGCATTTGCCATATCAATTAAACCCTCCTTGGAAGCGGTGTACCATTCCCGTACGTCCTTTTCCAACGCTTGACGTTCAGCAGGGGCAAACCAACGCCCCTTCTTGTCGCCCTCGTCGATGCAAAAATTCTGCAACTTCATGCATAACACAATTATGCTTGCGTTGAGGCTAACAGAATAGTTAAGTCGGCTTTGAAGAATCCTCCACCTCGTTACCAACCGACCGAATGCCTGCTCCACGTGCACGCGCAAAGAGGATAAAAAGTAGTTAAACGCTTTCTCATACCCAAAACACACCTGTGATGCAGGAATTGGGGTTATCAAATTGTCAGTACAAACATAGGCCTCGTCGCCCACTAACCAGAATTCGGTCGGCAAGTCTTGCCCACCCAAAAATTGTGACAGCTTAGAGGCAGCATATGCCAACGAATCATGCGTAGACCCCACACATTTCGCGGAAGCAAACAAGAAACGACCTGCATAATCCACAACGGCTTGAACAGGAATAGCGTAGTAGCCTTTCCTGCACCAATATTTAGCGGCGTTTCTTCGTGGGGGCTTTATTTTTATTGTTATGCCATCAATAGCCCCAATGCAACCAGTAAGTGGACTAACAAACGATCTGGATGTTTTAAAGCCCTTCGAAAGCTCTGCCAAATCTTCGTGTTTGTCAGATATACCTGGGAGCTTCAAGACGTGGGATAACGCAACGCAAGTCTGCAAAAACACGTAGTAGACCGTAGAACGTTGGGTCCGAAATAGTTGATGGATTGTATCCATTGATCCGCCAGCAAGGCGACTCAATGTGATACCGAGCCGTGTAGCAACTGATAAAGTAGGTCTCCCAGATCGCTCTCCCATTTCGTCGCTTTTCTTCAATAACGGCTGAACCATTGCCACCAGTTTGTAGAACGATGGGCGCGTCATGCGGTAGTCTCGTCTGAATGCGGAATCGCTGAGAAAATCAGTTATCGATTCAAAGGTAACATTTCTGCGCGTCTCCCGCGGGGATCTGTGGGACTTCGTAGAGGATGAACTCTTTTCCAAAACCTTTTGGATTCGTAGACCTGATTTTCGTAAGACAGAAGACCGATTAAGCTCGTCCAATTGCAGGGAAACGAAAACCGATGTCATCTTGCATGAAGCGGTTGCAATTGTTTCTACTCAGGGTGAGGCGGTAGCAAGCGGCAGTTGTCGACGATCCGCAAGAAGCGACGGTATCAAGATGTTTCGTGCAACAACATCAAATGGCGAACCGTGAGTAGAGGGGTGGCTACACAATGCCTTGTAAACGATATCATAGCGGGTGCGCAGGGGCGCCGCTTGCGCTCCCGCCGACGGCGCCCCGCTGACGACGCACGCGGCGACCCCCCCTCCCTCCGACGACGCAGGAAAAGACGGCGCAGGCGATGCGACGCAGTGCTGGTTTCTATGCCGTCTGACGACGACTACCAAGGGTACAACAAACGAACGAACGCAGTTTTCTTGTTGTCGATGTGCAAAGCGGTTTTAGAAGCTCTTTTTGAAACGTGTACGGGGCATCGAAGTAGACCGCCAGCATAGATCCACCTTGATAACTCCACATGTCTACATCTTTGCCGTTGGGTAGACGATGAAGACATTTACCGAAGGTAGGATATGTGGAGCCGCTTGAGGGTAGCTGGTTCAAGTCGATGAACAAAAGAGTATAAAGGGTACTTTCTTGGGTTCAAGTTCGTGGAAATCTTTACTAGAGTTTCGGTTGAGGGACACGCGTCGGAAACTCTCTTCTTTTCTTTGCGATCGGCACGATATTTCAGATATCATTGTAGAGAGTTCGTGTCTCTTGGTTCAATGCCCTTTCCCAATGGACCAGAGCAGCAGTGGAGCCATCCAGCCCAAGAAAGCCCCGCCTCGGTCAGGTCATTAGTTCAGTCCAACGGACCTTGAAACGCCCGAAGAAGAAGAACGTC
This sequence comes from Gracilaria gracilis, assembly GCA_030374805.1. Lineage (NCBI taxonomy): Eukaryota > Rhodophyta > Florideophyceae > Gracilariales > Gracilariaceae > Gracilaria > Gracilaria gracilis. Next base: position 661,043 of record JARGSG010000030.1, on the reverse strand, counting down.
TTGACACACTCAATGCTTACGCAAAGTTAGCAGACAAGTCTATTGGCGGCGATGATCTTGGTGCCATTTCTCGAGATATTGAGAGTATGTGCAGCGCGTCTTGCACAAGGATGCGAACCAATCCGCATGCTGTGAAGTTCGTCGTTCATAGCATATCCCGCTGCGCGGTTGCGCTACCCATTAAGTCAACTTTCTACGCTACAGTGACTGGGCTTTTGACATGCGGAAGCGAGCCGTTACTCAAGAACTTGGGAAACGGCTCGTTGAAACTGTGGCTAAGGAATTTGAGACTCACCTGCGAGCAGGAAAATCAAGTGCTGCTCGCCGAGCCCTTCGCTTCCTTGCGTGTCACATGGACTGCAGAATAATTTCTGCGGAAGCAATGGCAGATCAAGTCATCTCATTATTGGAGGCTACCGTATTCGAGTTGTCCGGAGTAAATAGGTCAGAGCGTGGAGTGCATTGCGGTGGTGTAGGAGGTAGAGGACTATGGTACATTAACAAAGATTGTGGATTTATCTATTGAAGTGCTTGAAAACCGGAATGGACAGGGAAAGTTTAGATACTGGTTTCGTGCCCTTTGCGTGCTTCAATAGCAGCAATCTGTGCCAGTAGAGATGTTGCAAAAGCTGTGGAACTTGGATACAATACGAGCAACCAGGAGTGTGGTAGAATCGTTTGGTGATGTTTCGGTTGTGCAAAAGAAGAGAATCGGTGGTTCAGTGTATGTGCAGCTACATGACTTAATTTTGGATATCGCAGCTCGCAAGGCCTGGGAGGCAAGTGAGACTGAAGCTTTCTTTCAAACTCTTGTACGCAACTACATACCATCTGAAAGAAGGAATGAGAATGGTGATGGGTTGATATCTGCACAAGGACAAGGAAGCAAGACTATTTTTCTTACCCATGCTCTCAAACGTTTTGTGTCTAGTGTACTAGGGGCCATCCAACATGCTATTGCAGGATCGGGGTTGTGCGTGGGGTGGTGGTATACTGAAGATGATGGGTACATATACGACAACTTGTGCAGAATACTTCGAAATGCAGGTTATGTTGATCAGCTAGTGTGGGTTTTGTGTGTTTGTGACATCTCACTCTCTCAAATCTCTACATCCGACATGACCGCCGACAACCCCACGGCCGCTGCCCTTCACCTGGATTCTTCCGCCACACTCAACCGCTTCGCCCGCGCAGCAAGTTCCGCCTTAAGGTCTGAATCCACGCTAGCTCTCTTCGAGCACCGGAACAACCAATATCCCGTGCACGGCCCCATCCATACCCAACGAGCGGCACGGTTCCTCCCAAATGATTTTCATACCCCATCAGATCTTCCAGCATCACTGCCTCTCCCCACTTTACATTTCGACGTACGCACCGCTCGTACACTTGCCTCAATAGCCTTACAGAATGGTCTCAAGATACATGTATGGGGCGTTCGTACAGATGGTTGTATTGTCTCTAGAATGGATGCTTCGCCGGGTAATCTTTCTTCTTTGGAGTCATGGTTGGGCGATTCTCGAAGCGCTACCTTGGATGATGGATCTGTCATCAGCATTCGAATCGTCAGACAGAAAGGGAAGCGGCTTATGGGCGTATGCTCATGGGATGAGGCCTCTTCTTCGCTTTCTGTAGTGCATGTCATGGAAGATGATTCCTTCTCAAACCTGGAGACAATCATCGTCGCGACAAATGCAAGAGAGACACTATTTTGTGACTCGGACGCTTCTGATTTTGAGATGGCTAAGTTCCACGATGTGCTCACGAAATGCGGCGTTGCAAGCACCTCTCTTAAGAAACGTTCATTCAATCCAGCAGATGTGCCATCGGATTTGGAGAAACTCGTCGGTTCAAAGCATATTTTTTCCAACTTCTTAGATACGCCAGTAGTTGTATCGGCCATCAGTGCCATCATTGAATACACTGGTCTGTTAAGAGATACCAGTCGAGAGGGTAAGGTCAAGATGAAACAACTTACCACGTCCGCGTATATGCATCTTGACAATGCTGCCATTCGGGCTCTCAATATACTCCCTTATCCGGGCGATGGTGGTCACAGAGCCAGTTTATTTGGACTCATGAAGAAGACAAAGAGCGCTATGGGTTCTCGTTTGTTGCGTAGATGGCTTTCTCAACCCCTGCAGGATGTCGATGCTATCAATGAACGATTGAACATCGTCGATGCGTTTCTACGCAATCAACGTCGTCGGGAAGCGATTCTTGACGACCACATAAACAAATTACCGGATTTGAACGTCTTTTGTACACGGTTTACAAAGACCCAAGGTGCTAAGGCCTCTCTGCAGGATGTCGTTCGGCTCTATCAATGCTCTATTCGTCTTCCGTTCCTATGTGATGACCTTATTAGTGATGATCGAAACACATTGTTGAAGGAGCGTTTTTCTGATCCTCTTCGAAAACTGGTATCGGAACTGGCCAACTTCGAGGCATTAGTGGAAACCACTATCGATCTGGAGCAAATTGAAAACGGGGAGTTTGTGCTCAGCTCCTCCGTTCATCCTGACCTCCAAGAACTGCGAGAACAACAAGACAATATCCTTGGTGACATAGATACTGAGTATCAGAAATGCATGAACTCTATTTCTGGATTGAAGAATGACTCACTCAAGCTCGAGCGAAAGGATAATCTGGGCTACATTTTCCGACTCACTCGCAAGAAGGAGAAGCTTATTCGTGGTAAGAAACAGTTTATAGTGTTGAAAACCAGAAAGGATGGCGTCCGATTTCAAACCAGAGGATTGCAAAGACTTTCTTCTGCATACCAAGAGATTGCTGGTCAATACCACGAACGAGAAAACGGTGTTAATAGCTTGAGAGGAGACAAAAAAAGTGATGACCTTCAAAACGGGTCGCATAAACTCACCTTCTCATCTCTGACGAACCCAGATGGGAGCTCAGCAAATGGAGCTGATGATAACTGTGGTGACAAAATCGAGAGAAACTGATGTCAAGAAAGAAGAAGGCATTCTGATTGACTCTGTATGCAACGGTGAAGTTGATTCTCCTAAACTGGACAAACAGAAGATGTCAGAAGACCCTGCATTGGATGGAGAGAAAGGGGGAGCACAGAGGAGAAAGAGGAAACAGTTGGAACGGAGACAATACATCTTTAAGAAAGAAAACGTAAAACCACAAATAAACAAGCACGTGTAGCAGTAGAAATCGTAAACGCTAAAGGAGGCAATATGATCGGTAGTCCCACCACGAAAGGGCGATGAAGCACGGCAATCGAAGATGTACAAGAGAAAACCATGAAAGTGTTAAAGATGCATCTTTGCTTTCCTCTTCAGTCATACACTTGAACTTCTTCAACAGCCTTGTATGCGTTTGTTCCAAGGATGCGACGATTTCCTTGTCATGTAGGTCACGAGCTCTCTTTAGTGCGTCAGAGCTCTGCACAAGCATGGAAGAAAGCTTAACAACTTTCTCGAACTCCTCCATATCCCGCTCTTCAAAAGACTTCTTTGGCCCCTCTATTTTCTTTCGCTCTAGCGCCAAGTGCTCTTTCATTAATTCTTGATTCGCTTCGGAGATATTGTTGGATCGATTCATCTCCTTCGATATATCGCAAAGTTCTTTCTTGCTCCCACTCGTTCTTGCACTCGAACCTCTATGGCCAAACGCTGCATTGCCCTCTATACCTCCGAGTAGACCTTCCTCAACTCCACCATCGTCCTCCTCAATAAGCTTTGAAGCCGTAACAAGTAGGTGGTCAGCCTCGTTTTCAGTTCCCAATCCTGACACAATACAAAACACATAAGCACGCTTTGATTCAGCGGTTAGGTCTCCCCCAGCCGTTCTATCCATAAACGAGGTGATATTGGTTGGGTCATTTTGGCCAGACTTTGACCAATTTGCCCTTACAATAGTAGTAAACTGGCGAATACCGTCGAATTGCTTTTTAAGTACTGTTGCACTTCGGTAGCAGAGAGGTCTTCGATTCGAGTCAACGCCATCCAATTTCCCTGCGAAGCTGTGACTGGAGTTAACATGCCTATCGTTGAACCTGTTGGCGACGACTAACCAGTATGATTGGCGATTCACCTTGTAGTCCAGCTCCGATTTGGAAAGCGTTTTACCGTACGCGTTGGCCAGGGCGTTTTTCGCCTGTTCGTCATCTCGCAGAATAATCATGAGCCTTGCAAACTCATTCAAGCTCAATGGCGGGTCCTTGTGACCCGACGGATCCTCCTGGGTAAGAGGAAATCCAGACTCTTCCTGACCTGCTCGCTGATAATGTTGTAGTTGTTTTTCGATCCCTTTGCGGTCATTTTTGTGAAGCATGTTCACGAAATCTCCAACTTCAGGCAACTCCGTTAACGCAGCACGCATTGCGATACATTCATCCTCCCATGTAAAAAAAGGCCCGAGTTCGTCATTCAAGGAGATGCAGTCCCTAATACTGACTCCATCCAAACTCTTAAGGTGGAGAAAGAGTATAATTCCGGCCACGAGCTGTCCGTGCTTTCGATTATGCACAACGACTTTGAACGGCTTACAGATTTTCTTCAAGACCTCTACCCTTTTTTTCAAGAGAAACGAATACATATATCGAATCCGAGTCTCTTTGAACTTTTGGTCGTTGTAGGGCGAAACGGTCACGGCCGAAGAAGATCCGAGAGCATTAGAACTGCGCGGCTTGGCGGCACATGACGCAACTGGTATTAAGCCCTTATCGGAAGACAAACCATAACGGGAGTGGCTTCCTGTCGACGTGGAGTGCTTCCTGGGACTGCGGCGAAGGAGAACAGCTAGTACAGGAAAGCTTCCTGTAGCCGCTTGAATTAGCGATAAAGCACCTTTATTATCTCGGGCAGGACTGGCGCCGGAACGACGGGGCGAGACGCGACATGGTCTTGGGTGAACGGCAGATGCGGGGTTTGCTGATGAAGGTGTACAGGTGTTGGTTTTCCTCATAAAACTCCGGCGGGAGACTCGAACGTCGGGAACACCGTCGACGGCTAAAGCGGGTGCAATGGCCTTGCCGCTTTTCTTTTCCATTGTAGCCAAGTGAATGAAAGGCGAAACGGCAGCCACAAAGAAGATGTTAAGGCAAATATACGAGAGGGTGAAGTTGCAGAATTTAGGGTTGAGTGTAACAAGGAGCGCAGTTTGGAGCGTTGGGGGAGCGCAAGAACGTGAGAAGAGAGTATACTGCCGTCGAAATGTAGCGTGCAGTTGTCTAAAATGCACGAGCTTCACCTTAAAGCGCATCCGGGTCCGTGGGGCCAACACCTCTCTTTGAATTTAAACGATTGGTGGGAAAATCACCAAGTGCAACAATCCGGTTGGGGTAGGGGTTCTGCTTATAGCTCCGGGGCCTTTAAGAAATTGCGTCGGGGCGTTCACGGGCGTTGATGCCCCAAGCCGTCTAAGCCAATCAATGGCCGTAGATGGGCGTTCACGCGATCATTCACGCTTGTTTAGACCGCGCCTTAATGTCGATAAGCATCGATTGGTTGTAATACGTGTAGCCATGCGTAAGTAAGCTCGCCTCCTCCATTCCAGCTACGTGTAACGGAGGAACGAGCTCCCTCTAGCTAGTGATGGAACTGAAGTTTGGAAGAGGTTCTCTTTTTACTTGCGCTTCCAGTTTATTGAATCACCGAAACGTCAAGATCGCTCAGAGAGCCGGACAAGACAAGCATTATTGAAAGGTCTACATGGAAGAAGATTCAAATAAGTGGAAGGGAATGCACCCTTCCTGCTTCCAAATTGCACTTGAATTCATTCGAGGAGGAGGGAACTACGTTTTCAAGCGCAGCAGCGTTGGTCTTCAAGTTAATAAAGTTATACAAAAGAAACGTCTCTAGAGTTTTGTAAGTTACGGTAAAGTACGTGTACGTGTATCTACCATGTAGTTGATTGGGAGCCCCATATGCAAACTGTGTTGCTACGAATGCCAACGAAGAATGACTCACGAGGCATGGCAGGAACTTACACTTTCTTTGCTTTGATGCCGAACTCCTAACAGGATGTTGCGTAGGATCTGCCGACGACCGGTCAACGGTTAGCTTCATTGCTGACGAAGAAGCACGCGTTTTCCAAGAGTAAGTTTTCAGTACTTGTAGCACAGCAGTAGCCCATACTTGGGAGTCAAGGTGAGCAGCAGACTGTGAACACAATGAGCGCTGAATTGACAACCATGTGCCTTGCGTACTTAAAAGAAGCTCGAGACCGAGCTGTTCCCGCTCGCACCACTCCTCTCGCGTGCTCACGAAGCTAAGCTTTCGATGGTTCATTCAAACAAAATGATTCTCATTCTCACTATCTTGGCAGCGCTTGGAGGAATGATGGTTGCAGCTGAACCGCTGCGCGTTGACGCAGAGGCACTATCTCAGTCGGTTCGCTCTGCTCAGTATCTGCCGTGTCCAAACAGCTGTCTGCCCGCGTGGATTGCGTTCCATGGGTGCTTATCGAGACTGGACCACTGCATTCTGAAAGGGTGCGATGCGGCGGGGTCGTACGGCCCTGGACCGTTCGCAACGTGCACGGATGAGCAGGCAGTTCCCACACCGCCTCCGTCGCCAGCACCCACGGGGTGCGTCACCAGCACTACGGATCATGCGCCAGGACAGTTTGGTCTGCGATGCACGTGCCCGAATCTGGGAGTGACGTTCATCTCGATTGCGAACCCGGCCGATGTGCTGTCGTGCATGAGGTCGTGTTACGAAGGAAGTGGCGATTTCTTGGAGGCGTGTCATGAGTATAAGCGAAGGAATGTGAACGGTGACCTTTCGGAGATCCGACCTGTGTTCTTGGATGTGGGCAAAGTGTGCTGCGAGAATTACTGTGGCGGTTCTTATTCGGCGAGCATTGGAAAGCCGACGTGCTCACGGGCCTAACTTTTCTAGTTTACGGCGGTGATGTGCTTGGTGTGACGAGTGCTGACTGGTGATGACAAGTATATGTTACAACATGAAGAGAAGACTGATTGATACATGTAAGCTGATTTGGTTAAAGATCGTATAAATTACTCGAATCAGTTGCGGAGGATTACAGAAAAATGCACGAGCCTATAATATACAAGACGAGCCGGTAAGGGCCAGCGGAGGATGACGGAAAAGTACCGCCGCGGTGCGGCGATAACGGCGTCGTCGTCTATCTAACTTTGCGCGCCGCCAACAGGCAGAAAGCGACAATTACCAACGGTAGCTTCGGCCGCGCTCGACCAAGCGCGCGACGGTCATGCCGCCGGCATCAGCAGCCGCGGGCATCAGCAGCCGCCGGGGGCACAGCTCGTACAGCCGCAACGGCGCAAATTGGCCCGTGGCTGCCGCTTGTAAAGTTATGTACATAGCGGCAGCCACGGGCCAATTCGAGCCGTTCGGCGCCACAGCATCGCTGATTACAGCGGCGGCGCACGTGCAAACGCACACACACGCGCCGCGCGCGCGCGCACGCAACGCGCCGTCGCGTTGAGGTGCAGCCTCAGCCGCGCGCGGCGGAGCGGCTCTACCGGCGCACGCAACGCGCGCGGCGGCGCGGCGGCCCCGACGCGCTCTCGCAAGTGCGCGCGCGCGCCGCTGTTTATGAGCGTGTGCGCGCCGCGGCGCAGGCGGCGGCAGAGGCTGAGTCAGAAGCGCGCGCTGAGCACGGCGGCTGTGCGGAAGGGGGTGCTGCTTGAGCTTGCGTTTATTGATGGAGCGTGCTGTTCGTGCGGCACGGTGGGTGGCGGCGCTGCTGCTGGCGCTGTCGCTGGCGGCGGCGGCGCAGGCGCAGGGTGGCGGCGACGCCGCGCACACGCCGGAGCCCGTGGGCGTGGCGCCGCAGTGGACGCCCGAGCCGGCGAAATGGAAGGCAGAGTCCACGCCCGAACCCGCAGCTGACGGGACGCCAGAGCCGGTCAAGTGGACACCCGAGCCGACGCCCGAGGCGGCAGCCAAGTGGACACCAGAGCCGAAGCCCGAAGGGGCAACCAAGTGGACACCAGAGCCGAAGCCCGAAGGGGCAACCAAGTGGACACCAGAGCCGACGCCCGAGCCGGCGGTCAGATGGACGCCAGAGCCGGTGAAGTGGACGCCAGAGCCGGTGAAGTGGACGCCAGAGCCGGCGCCTGAAGCGGCAGCCAAGTGGACACCAGAGCCGACGCCCGAGCCCGCGGTCAAATGGACGCCAGAGCCGGTGAAGTGGACGCCAGAGCCGGCGCCTGAAGCGGCAGCCAAGTTGACTCTAGAACCGACGCCCGAGCCCGCGACAGAGCCCGCGACAGAGCCGGCGACTGGCAGCGGCGGCGTGAAGCTGGCAGCGGGCGGATGGAAGGCGATGAGCGACTACCCGCTGGCGCTGCTGGAGTCGGCCGGCGGCATGCTGCGCACGGACGACGGGCGCAAGCTGCTGCTGGTGGCGGGCGGCTACATCGACAACAGCGAGCTACTGACAACCAAAAAGGCGTACGTGCTGGACGTGCGCGAGCCGCGCGGCGAGTGGCAGCGCGTGGCGGACATGCCGCGCCACTTGACGCACTGCGCGCAGGCCTTCGTGGGCGACAAGATGTACGTGTGCGGCGGCTTTCTGGCAAAGGCGCCCGGACGCAGCGTCGGGCATTGCTACGTGTTCTCGTACGGCGCCAACGAGTGGCGGGCGCTGCCCAAGCTGCCGCTGGCGGTGGGCGGCGGCGGGCTGGTGTACCTGAAGCGCGCACACGCGCTGCTGTTCTCCGCCGGCATGATCCGCAAACAGGACGAGTGGGACGGCGAAGACTCCGTGCACACGTACATGCTACGGCTGGACGCGCCGCTCGCCGGCTGGCAGCGCAAGGCGGACATCCCCGTAGCGCGCAACCACATGTCGGCCGTAAGCGTACAGGGCCGCCACTTTTTCGTGGGTGGGCAGCGGCGCGCCGACGAGGAGTCCGGCAACTCGGCGCTGGTGCACGAGTACGACGCAGCGACGGACAGCTGGGCGGAGCGCGCGCCGCTGCCGCTGCCGCTGGGGCACATTGCGGCGTCCACGACGCGCTGGCGCGGCGGCGCGCTGGTGGTGGCCGGCGTCACCAACGGGCGCGCGCCCGTGGACGCCGTGCTGCACTACGACGTAGCCGCCGACCGCTGGACGCAAGTGGGCAAGTACGCGCGCGCCGTGCAGAGCGCCGTGTGCGGCGTGGCGCGCGACGCGCTGTTCTGCGCCACGGGGCGCGGTCACCCCGGCACGGCGGCCGACGCCGAGTGGCGCGCGCTGCGCCGCGTGTGAGCCGCGCCGCGTGTGAGCTGCGCGCGCTCGGTGCGGCGCCAATTGACGCACATGCACTCTCTTCTCTTTAACTAACCTTAACAGCCGTCATCGAGTTTGTAAAGTTTTCGTCTTCGTCGCATCTCGCGCATCACGTCATTCTCACGCGAGACCCCTCTCACGCGAGACCCCGTGTGATCAGTGATCACTACAACACGTAGTACACGTACATATGGATACATTTACAGTACAAGCTTTACAGATTGTACTGTTAACACCGCCCGGTCATGGCAGCATCGTCCGCATCGATGCTTGTGCGCCACTTGCGGAAAAGCCACAAACCCTCACCTCTCATGTCCGCGCTATTCATTACCCCTGGTAGTACCAACCGTACCGGTACCCGAGTCCGTACGCTCTCCCTCACAACGCAACGCGTACCGTCGCTTCCGGCTGCGGCCAACTTGCCAAACTGATCTTCTGCTTCATCGCTGAACAAGCAGTGCCCAACTTGCACCCATTGTAGCAGACCGTTTCGCCACCGCCGATCCAAACTCCATGCGCTCTCCGGGCCACCGAGCAGCAAGTCTGGTTGTACTTCATGTAAAATTACCGTGTGGCCGCCCGCCGAGCCAGCCACATAAGTAGCTACCACACGCAAACCTAATCCCGTCAACCCCTCCATCCCCCGCAAACGTGCGCAATGTACCATCCGTCGCCCGAACACGCTGCAATCTCCACATCCCTGCAGCAAATTGTCGACAGCGCCTCGCGAGGCACCGTGCTGGAGCTGTGTCTCATTTCGCTGGCGCTGGTCACCTTGATGGCCATCACGCTGCTTCCTTCCGCAAGGGAGAACAGCCAGAGCCGTCGCGGCCAGTTGCCCTCCTCCGTGGGCGCTGCACTCATCGTCGTCACGCTGGTGGCGTACGCACTCACCTTCACATCGTTGCTTCTGGGCTGGACGGGGCTCATCTCGCTGGACGCGCTCGTCACAATCGTGTTCCCGCTCTCAGCCGCTCTCATGCAGATCCCGAAGGATACGCTATCGGACTACCTGCTTCGCACCGTGCTTCGAAGCAACTGGCATTTCAACGAGTATCTGCGCCTCACGCCCAAGGAATTTGCCTTCATCAAGGTCGGCTACCCGTGCGGCGACGACGCCAACTCGGGTGCGTGGTGCGACAACTTTGGCGGCAGATGCAAGCGTACCAAGTGCAAGGCGCGAATCTTCCTGTTCCGGCTGCCGGAGACAAGCACGCCGTTCCCAAACGTCAAGTGGTTCGTGTCGGCGCTGCGCAGCAGCCTCTCAAGACGGCTGGTGGCGTCGTTCCACAGACACCCCAACCACTCGTGCGGCTGCACGCACCTGCAGGAGTACGATTCCGGCAGCGGCGACCGCACACTGCGCCAGTGGGAGGGCGAACGCATCGCGCACACCAAACACATCGTGGAGCTGCGCGCTACGCTGTACGGGGCGTCGTTCCGTGTGTGGAATGCGGTGTCGTCCGGCGCGTGGCTGATCAACAAGCCGTGGTCGCTGTACCTAGAGAGCCAGGACCAGGTGTTGGAGGGTCTGAGCCTGATCAGCGAGATCTGCGCCATTGGAAATCTGGCGCTGTTCCTGCGCAAGCGCTACTTTGTCGACGAGCTACGCGACGGCAAGCGCGGGAAACGCCGGGGTCACTGGTACCATCAGCAGGGCCGTACGGCACTGATCCACAAATTCTTCATCGAGGAGCTCGACCTGGTGGATTGGAATCCGAGCTACTTCAAGCGCATCGCGGACGGCAAGTACAACAGCCCGGAGAGCTTCAGCGTGATGTTCTTCGTGCTGATCCGCAAGTCGGATCACCTGCGGCGACGCATCGCCGTGCCCAAATTCAAGCCGCAGCCACGGTCGGCGCACGCTCTGCTGAGGGAGCTGTGGCGCCACAGCGACGGCGGCGGTGACGGCGGCGGGCGCGGCCGCGACGGAGGCGGGCGCGGCCGCGACGGAGGCGGGCGCGGCCGCGACGGAGGCGGGCGCGGCCGCGACGGAGGCGGGCGCGGCCGCGACGGAGGCGGGCGCGGCCGCGACGGAGGCGGGCGCGGCCGCGACGGAGGCGGGCACGGCCGCGACGGAGGCGGGCACGGCCGCGACGGAGGCGGGCACGGCCGCGACGGAGGCGGGCACGGCCGCGACGGAGGCGGGCACGGCCGCGACGGAGGCGGGCACGGCCGCGACGGAGGCGGGCACGGCCGCGACGGAGGCGGGCACGGCCGCGACGGAGGCGGGCACGGCCGCGACGGAGGCGGGCACGGCCGCGACGGAGGCGGGCACGGCCGCGACGGCGATGGCGACTCGTTCGACGCGTTCGTGGAGCGGCTGAACGAGGCCGTGGACTACTGGTTGGTGTCGTGGGGATGCGAGCGCTCCAAGCTCAACGCCGTGCGGAGCAGGTCGGGCCGCCGTTTGAACTGGCCTGCGCGCGAGCTGCTTTCCGGCTCCACGTAAGCCACGTCGTACAACGGAACAACGCTTTCTTGTTTACCTTGAACTTTTGCAATTTGAATTCAAAACAGTGCGCCATTGCTAGCTGGAGGGGCTCACCATCACGCTACTGTAATCACTGTAATCACTGTAATCCACAAGCCCGCTGCCGTTCGGATTCCGAACTGCGGAGCAGCGCAACTGCGCCATGCGTGTCGTGCTCGTGGAAGAACGCCTCGTTGCTCTTGCCGCTGTCTCGTCGCTGCTCCAGGAACTTGTAAGTTACATCAGGTAAGGACCTGTCGCCTTCTCCTCCGTGCTGTTGGCCGGTAGCATCTCCTGCTCCAACACCGCGCGGCTACACATGGTCAGTGTTGCCGATACGTCCAGTTTTTCGCCGCCTTGTGACACGCTTCGGTTGTTGTCACAAGCTAGATCGAATAGGGTGTAACTCCAGTCAATGTAACTTACCGTAGCACCGCCACTTGCCGGTTTAGATTCAACAAGCACAGTTCCTTTCTCTCTTCCATTCACATCCCGAGTTCTCGCATCCTGATGTCGTTTATAAAGGGACTCGATTTGCTCAGATGGTAGCAGCACTCGAGCAATCCTCCATAAAACAATGTACCTTGACTGCCTTTGAAATCCTACCAGTCCTCCGACTTGGTGTAGTAGCCCACACTTGTTCTCCAACTTCTCGCCAACATCTACTTCCCTCCGAGCGGGTGTCACCAAATTTAATACGCTCCACTCTCGCCTTCTCATTTATTATTATACGTTTTATCGTTGTCCTTCCATGACATTACTAAGTATACATTCTCACAAGCCTCCAGACCTCCGTATATGTCTTCAAAATATGGAAGCCCCTCCCTCCAGCCTTGCCTTTTGTTTTTTGGTCAACTACAGGAAGCCAAACTCGTCAACAATCTTCAAGCATTCTTTTGCACTCTTCTCTCGATTTCGGACAAAAAGCTGATGCAAAGTCGCTATGATTCGGGCTTCTTCTCGTTCTGGCCCTGCAAAAACTATCCCACACAACTGCTTCGTGTATTCATCGCTAGCCTCTGCGTAGAACCTTTTGAATAGACTCTCGATCTGTTCGAGAGATGGAGGAGCATAATAGTCGCGTTTGTCCACTTTCCCACCGTTAGTTGAAAACATATGCAAAATAGTTCGTTGTTGTTGTTTGTCAATAGAGTTCTAATGCACTCCCAACATCTACATAAATACTACATTGTGTTCCTAATAAAAGCCGACACGGTATCTGCATATGCATAGATCACATCTACTTCAAAGTCCACCTGCAATTCCAGTTATCCTACAAAGCATCCTTCCAAACATATCCATCATTATGCGGTGTACCCTACAGACCCATTCCATCGTACATCGTCACTGTACGCGTCCACTTATTCTCAGTCACTACAGGATCTCCCCTCCCAGACAAATTACTTTGATGATCCACAATGAACACCGTACGTTCTTCATCGTAAGGTGAATCGAAAGCTTGGTACAACCTTGATGTGGATGGTTGGGGTGGACCGCTTCATCGAAAGGTTCGAATAGCTAACAACAAAAGGCCAGCGATTTTACAAATAGTGACATTGAGGCATGTAGAACCCAAGTTTTTCGCAACAATTCGTTAGATCTCCATTCCAAATCACAAAGAACAAATATCTATACTAGAGAAAAGTTGCAGGTTTGAATTCTAGATGAGTTTCTCCCACCGAGTAGTAGATCTCCTACTAGACAAAAAACAGTCGGTTGCGAAGCGCCCCATGTATAGCAGGGGCTTTTTCGACTTCTCGATCGTTTGACGCGTTCCCGTGGGGTCTCTCTTGTCTACGAGGACCACCCCGCCCTCTGTTACCGCCACCCCTTCTTCTCTCATCCTCGCTTGCTTTCGTTAAATACAGTCTTCCCCTGGATGCCAAATGGTGAGCATAGTAGGCAGCGTGAACCATGGAAACCGAACCGGTGTGACGACAGTAACTGTGGGTATGTCGGTAAATAAACGTCTGCAGTAAGTCGGGCGGGACGTTATTCTCGTCCAAGAGTACGGTATACTTTGAGGGCTTGTTCGTCCCACGTACAGATGCATGACTGTTCAAGAAAAAGTCGTAGAAATCGTTACTCGTGACATCGGTATCCACCACTGTTCCTGGGAGAATATTTCCTTTTCTGTCTCCAGTACGTCGATCCGCCGGGAAGAACCGAACATGATGACGCTTTGTGATGAGAATATAAGTTATCTTGGGTTTGAAATTTGCATTAATCATCGAACATGCTTCCCTAATACCTGATATCTCCTGCTCCATGACATCTGCGAACTGTCCTTCAGAAACTCCATCTCTGAACATTATAATCGATTGAGTATGGAATTTCTTATTGTTGCGAAGAAACCACTGTCTGTACACATTAGTGAACATGTTTCCCATGTCTGAAATTATCTCTTGCTTCCCTTTCTGATTCCGTATGGCTGCGGCAAACTGGAACACGACTCCATCAAGAGACCCCACCAAAGCGGCCACACTTGGACCTCCTCCGGACGGGTGACTCACGTCTGCTCCCAGAACTATAAAGGGGTACTTGGTGAACTCAGGATCTGACCCACGGTTCGCAATTGCGAATGGAACGGTGGACCAATTAACTCCACCAAGCTTGGTGTTGATCTTGAGTACCAAATTGGAGAGATACAACTTCTTGTTGCGTGCTCTGCTTGAGCAATTCCGTTGCAGGCAAGCCTGAGTTACAACTCCAGATATGATGTCCCCGCTTACTTTTATGGCGCCGTAGCATCTGGTATCCTGTCTTTCCTTGATGACGACGATGAGCGACATTCTGTGAACCAAGGAATTTGGCTGTCTGTGTTCTTCACAGATGCTGTGAATCATTCCAGAAACTCTATCCTCGTCACATGCCCGCAAATGAGGACGACCAAGTCCAGTTATCCCAGCCGTTCTCATGGCGTTGTGAAGATCCTCTGCAAATTCTTGAACATCTCGTTTCCCCAATTTCGTTGTATTCAGAATGGCCCACTCTTGAATCTTTGCCGGTTTGAGAAACCGAAGCGGCCTGTTATCGACTTCAGCACTCCAAGACCCATTCCGCACAGAGACCCATTTCCTTGGATCCCTATCTTTTTCGTACTGAAGACGTGGACTTGGTAGTACGCGACCTGAGCAACGTATTAGCTGATCACTAACCCCAATCCCAAAGGACTTGCATGTTTCATTTTGGGCATGGTCAATGCTCCGAATGTTCTGCTGCACTGTGGTTCTTACAACCTGAGGTTCGGCTGTGGCATACTGCACCATTTTAACGTGAGCTTCACCAACGATATTGCCCTTGTAAGGCTGCTTGGTCTTGACGATGAGCAGCTCAATTGGAACATATATTTCTTTCTTCTTCTGGACCCTCACGCATGGCCAATCGGGATGCTGAAGGATGTAATTGTACTGGCTTGCAAAGTATTCCGCAATGGTTACTCGACGGGATCCCATTGTGAAAGTCATATCCGAAGCGCCGAACTTTGAAAAGCCATACACGGAATATGAGATTTGATTGTGGGTTGCCTTCACAGTTAGTCCATTGAAGGCGTTCGTTAACTTTCTAAGAATTGAATCAAAATCTCTTGACTTTGTCCAACCACGGCGACCCACTTGAGGAGAAAACTCGGCGATCACATCCATAAAAGGTCTTCCACCACCATTCCAAAAACCGGTGCATGTAAAGTCTACGTTGACGAAGAGGCCGGCACTAGTCTGTCGGACACTCTGATAAAATCCAGACCACGCACTAGCCACAACGTCATTGCTAGTCAGAGGTGAGGCACGAATGTCATTGTAGAATGAACGTCCCACTTGCGCATATTGCGGGTTACTAAGAGGGGCTGCAGCCAGTGCAATATCCAAGGACTGCAGCAGTTGGCTACCTTCAACATTACCGATTCTGCCGCTCCTCAGGTCAGCAAAGTTAATGGACTTGACGTATGTGATATAGACATAGATTTTGATGAGTCTGTCGCTTTGCATGGCGTGTTTGTTGTCAAAACCATCGTCGTTCACTTCAATCTCGTAAGGTTCGTCTCCCCCTATATGGCGGGTGCGGTCTTCGACAGAGAACAAGTGGGAACGGCCATCATAAGCCGGGCTGTATTTGAAGAGCTTGAACTTGTTTCTGAGGCATTCCAGAGTGTTTCGATTGCTTTCAGCAGCCAAGCTGGCCGTGACATCCTTTTCAAGTGGGCGCCCACGATGATCTGTGCGTCGACGAGTAATTGTGACTGTGTAAAGGTAGCCGCGAAGGTTATCTGGGATTGTGAGCTTGAAAAAGTTGGAGTCGATAAGCACTGGTTTTCCAAGCCGGCCATATCCGGGGCGTCTGATGGGAAGCATTGTGGACGGCGTCACGTTTTGTTTTTCGACGGTGGACGGCGCTGCTACACTTGTACGGTCAGGGACATGGCGTCGGCGGCCGCGCCATGGGTTTGTGGACATATCTGCTGTGCTGAAAGGAGTTGCGTTGGACTGAGTCGGAGGGGTAAAACGGTGGTGCAGGTAGGCGGCATGCTGGGAGCAGAGTATGGTCACTTTTTAAGCAAAGTGAAAAAGGAAAGAAGAAAGAGGAGTTTGTATGTTGACGACCGTCAGCGAGTTGTGAGAGTAGTAAAGGGACGTCTCGTAAGAGTTTGTGAATATATATATATATATGTGTGTTGCTTTTTTTAGTCCGCTTTCAAATTCGAAAAACTGTGAAGGCAACGCTTTACGAGAGCGCAAGTGAAATACAGCACTTGAGCTATTGATTCTGATCAGAATCAATGGTGTTCACTTGATCGTAAGAGGGTGTTTTGAAACGAATGGATACCTGTTTCCAAGTGTGTTGCATATTGAAGCACTTGGATGGAACAGCTCTGAACAGCTGACACGGCACACACGTGGACACGTATAGCAGCGATGAAGGATGAGGTAGTACACAGGTTGACCACGTGTGCGCGTATGCTGTTGGTGTGGTTGCTCTTGGCGCGCGCCATTTGTGATTTGGCTGTTTCGCTTCGCGCCTATCTCTCTTGCTCTACCGGTAGCGCGAGCTGTCGCTTCGTGGGCGGCAGTATCGATCATCGATGGCATTGCCGCCGTCGCCGCCGCCGCGATGATGTGGTCGCCGCCGCAGTCGCCGCCGCAGTCGTCGCCGCAGTCGTCGCCGCCGCAGTCGTCGCCGCCGCCGGCGCACACGCCGCTGGCGGCGGCGCTGCGCTGCAACGCGTGCGCGGCGCCGCTGACGGACGCGTCGTGCGTGTTCACCAGCTGCGGGCACCTATTCTGCGCGGCGCGCTGCACGTCGCTACGGCCGGGCGTGCGCGGACGCTGCGCGCACTGCCACAGGGAGTGTGACGCCATCGTGCCCGCGCGCCGCGCCGCGCGCTACGAGCCGCGCGTGGCCGCGTCGCTGTTCGCCGACCTGCCGCACCAGCTGCTGCAGCTGCACCACGTCGCCGCCTTCCGCGCGCGCCAGCACGCCGTGCTCGTGCAGCTCGTCGACGCGCTGCGTCGCCGCCTCCGCGCCGCCAATGCCGCCACCGCCGCTCCGCACCCGCAGCTCGCGCAGCTGCGCGCCGACAACGCGCGCCTGCGCCAGCAGCTGCACGCCGCGCGCGCCGCCCCCGTCGCCGCCCCCGTCGCGTCGCCTCCGCGCGCGTCCGCGTCGCTGCGCCGCTCATACGCCTCGTCGCAGCACCCGCCGCAGCGTTCGCCGCGCCGCGCGCCCGCGCGCGTGCTGCTGTCCGCTTCGCTGCGCGCGCGCCAGCGCTCGTGGTGGCGCCGGCCGTCGTCGCCGCCGCCGCCGCCGCCGCCGCCGCCGCCGCCGCCGCCGCCGCCGCGCCGCGCGGGCACCAAGCGCCGCGCGCCCGCGCCGCTGCCGTCCGCGCCGCTGCGTCGTTCGCCGCGCCCGCGCCCGCGCTTGGCGCGCCAGCTGTCGTCGCCGCCGCGCGCGCTCAAGAGGCGCCGCACCGCCGCGTTGGGCGGCGCCGCCGCGTGGCGCGCCGCCAGCCTGTCGTACCCCGCACGCGCGCGCCGCCACCGCGGCTGAGCGCCGCTGGTGCGCGCAGTGCGCACCGCCGCCGCGCCACGCCCGCGTGGCGCGCCGTCGCACAACAACTGCGCGCGCGAGCTGGCTGTGCCGCCGCCGCTCGTCGCCGTCGCCGCGCCGTATAAAGCGCGCGCGTCTCAAGTCGGCGCCGCCGTCGCGCCCGCGCGCAGCAGCTGTGTGTACACGACGTCGACCATGGCCATCCAACGGCCGAGCGCGCTACGCACCGACCGTCGCACGCTGCTTGCGCAGCGCGCCGCGCTGCTGTCGCGCGCCGTCGCGCCGCGCGTGCACACCACGGGCGCCACGGACGACGCGCCGCGCGCCGTCGCGCGCGGAAACGCCACGCTGTTGCTGCCGAACGGCGCGCCGCACGTCGCGTTCCTGGCGCAGCTCAACGGCTGGCGCGCGCGCCGCGGCCGCGCGCCGCTCGCGCGCGACGCGCGACTGGAGGAGGAGGCGCAGTGGTACACCACGCGCTTCGCGGACGGCGCGGGCTTTGTCACCGCGCGGCGACGTACTTGTCGCATGTACGAGCGCGTGGATGACTTCTTCGTGGTGGGCGCGGACGACGCGTCGGACGCGCCGCCCACGGCCGCGCGCGGCGCGGACGCGCTGCCGCGCGACTGCACGCTGCTGGCGGCGCTGGGCATGGACGCCGTGCTGACGCGCTTCCGCCGCAAGCTGCGCGCGCGCGAGCGGCGCCTGCTGGACGCGCGCTTTGCGTTCGGCGGCGCGCATGTGCAGCTGGCGCAGAGGCGCGTGCACATTTGCGTGCTCATGGCCGCGCCGCTCGACGACCACGCGCAGTCCGCCGCGCGCTGCAGTTGAATCAGAGACCCTGACCGGTAAAAGGTAAAACCATCCCCCGCTGGCTACGCGCCGCTGCCCCTCACTGAGCCCCAAAAGTTAGTCCCCAGTGGGGCTTGAACCCACGGCCTCAAGATTAACAGTCTTGCGCTCTAACCAGCTGAGCTATGGAGACACGCTTCACTTGCGATCGCCGCGTTCCAAACCCCAACATTTATTCATTACATTATCGTTACTCATCTCTTCTTATAGTTGAAGCCATTGTCCTCCTCGTAGTGCTCATCGCCTTGGTTATTCCTCACATTAATTAGCACCCTTGATGCGCTCATCATCCCCATCGTCATCTCCATCATCATCTCCACAGTCATCCCTTACACTTGTGCCCTTGATGCGGTCGTCGTCGCCATAATCGTCACCATCGTCGCCATCGTCATCATCCCTCACGCTGGCCTTCTTGATGCGGTCGTCGTCGCCATAATCGTCACCATCGTCGCCATCGTCATCATCCCTCACGCTGGCCTTCTTGATGCGGTCGTCGTCGTCATAGTCGTCACCATCGTCATCATCGTCGTCATCCCTCACGCTGGCCTTCTTGATGCGGTCGTCGTCGTCATAGTCGTCACCATCGTCATCATCGTCGTCATCCCTCACGCTGGCCTTCTTGATACGGTCGTCGTCGTCATAGTCGTCACCATCGTCATCATCGTCATCATCCCTCACGCTGACCTTCTTGATGCGGTCGTCGTCGTCATAGTCGTCACCATCGTCATCATCGTCATCATCCCTCACGCTGGCCTTCTTGATGCGGTCGTCGTCGTCATAATCGTCACCATCGTCACCATCGTCATCGTCCCTCACGCTGGCCTTCTTGATACGGTCGTCGTCGTCATAGTCGTCACCATCGTCGTCACCATCGTCGTCACCATCGTCGTCATCGTCATCATCCCTCACGCTGGCCTTCTTGATACGGTCGTCGTCGTCATAATCGTCACCATCGTCACCATCGTCATCGTCCCTCACGCTGACCTTCTTGATGCGGTCGTCATCGCCATAGTCGTCACCATCGTCCTCATCCCTCACGCTAACCTTTTTGATTCGATCATCATCGCCATAGTCGTCACCATCGTCCTCATCCCTGACACTCGTGAATTTGATACGTTTCCAGCCTGCCGTACTTGCAAAACTTGCAATAGTAGATAAGGGCGGCAACGGTTTTGACCCAACGTCTCTGTTGTGGAGTGAGATCTGACCATTGTGCATGAGCTTCGCTTTAGGGACAACTGCCCCCTTTACGCTGAAGCTGTGAAGGACATAGAGTAAACCCAGGGAAAGCATAAAACACTTCATGGCTGCGATATTGATGCAATAGACAGAAACTGGATTCGTTGATTGAGTTGGATGAGTTGGTCTTGTGATTGTGGGGAGACCTGTTGCAGATTTGGGCACTTGAGGGTCACCTTTTATACGCTGTTCATCTACCTTCCTTGCGTGAATCTTTTTCCACTTGAGGCGCAGTGATCGCAGATGTTCTACAACTAATCGCACAATAGAATTTAGTCCACGAGTTGACTTTGGACTCAGGTGACGTGTAGGGACATTTCTTCGACACTGAGTGAATGTCTATCGGCCATGTCATCATCTGAAACTACAAATATGGTCAAACATCACTTGGTGAACATTGCAGATAAGTCTTCTCCACTAACATATGACCCACAAACACCACCTTCACCTCGCGGTTTACATTGAGCGACCCATGCATTGTTGGAAATCTACATTGCTGTACCCTATGTCTAGAAAGTAGTTTGCATGATTACGTATTTCTTTTCAAAACTTTCAACATTAGATGCCATTGCTGTTCATGACAAATGCCATATATCAGCCCCGGTCCGCCAGTGGTCCGACGGGTCTGTGCGTTAGGGAGACGTGGGGATTGCTGTCATTGTTTTCAAGTCATCCCACCCCATCGCGTAGATAGCCCTCGACTAGCCTCAATTCTTGTCCCTTTTTTCCAGTTTGGTACCATTCGGTGGTTGAGAAACATTTTCATATCGAGAAATGGAGGATCCCCTTGATAGAACACGGTAATCATTATTTTTGAACCTCTACTTTAGTAATCTACATAGCTTTGGCCACAGCGGAGTCCAAGGTTTGGACTCTTTGGATTTTGTTCGTTCTTTCTTTCGTTTCTGGGTGTGGGTCGTTGTCCTAACCAACTGTAAACAGGCTTAGCTATAAAAAACTTGACCCTAAACTGCAGAGCAGACAATTCTTTGAAAGAAGATTTTCCCCAATAGAGAATCTCCCATCACCATCATCCTAAAGACTTGTTTGGGTAAGTCCCAAGCTGAATGCTTTAGATGGGTGTGGCTATGAGAAACACAACAAGAGCAAGCTGACAAAAACTGTTTCCACAAAGCAAACCTAAGAACCAACTGGGAAACTTAGTGACCACGTGCAACATTTCAGCCCCAGACGTATGGACATTTTTGAAGAATTTGTCGTTTGAAGTTTGGCATGCTTATCTAATTGGTTCAGCGATGAATCCAGACGTCATCAAAAAAGTATGGAAGCATATTTTGTGACTTATGCCATCTCTTTCGAGCTTACCTCATGACATAGTTGTGATTGTTGTAACTAAGGCTTGTCAAGTCCATAGACAGATTGGGATGATGGAAAGACATCGAATAGATACCCAGAAGACATGGAAGGAGCTAGAAAGTATTCATACTTCGGGCTATTTCCCATTTCACTATTGCATACGATTGTTTCCAATACACACACGTAAACTAAATTCGCCAAGTACACACATCCTGGGAGAAAAGATTTAGAACAAGATCGAAGACCAAAGGTTGTTTGCCCAGCGCGAAAACATTCCTATCAATACCAAAAACACACCAAACCCAATAGGGAAGCGAACATCGTGCGCTAACGAATGCAGCCCAGTGGGCAAGCTTTAAATACTACTCGAGTTCAGACTCCCGTGTAATGACACAAAGAGTGCTATATCGCCCCAGAGGTCCCACGTCGAGGCTGGCCATATCGCAACTTTGGAACATGTCCTTGGACAATAACAGTGTAATAAAGAATTCATATTATGAATTCTTTTCTATCCACTCCACAACCATGCTTTGTTGGCGCCACGGGAGCAGGCGGACCCCCAAATCATGCCGCCTGCCCCCATGCGAAGCACGATACACGTTACACGATACAGAGCTACTTGTCGGTCCTAATTTCTGTACCATGGTAGACCTATTGAAATCTTGGTATTCCCCGCACTCTTCTGTGGGGCAATCTTTGTGAAGGCGTAAAACCATTGGGTTTGTATACCAGTACAACTCTAATATCAAATTGCCAGGTTGCCAAATATTTTGCCCAATCAGAGTTCATCAGTACTCTTTACATTGCCTTTCATAGGCTGTGCGTTTGGAAGGAAAAGAGGGTGTGGTGGCATTTTGGGATGCACCCAATGGTTCGACACGCAATGCGTTTCAGCTGACTGTATATCTGTGTCTTCTAGCTAGGAGAGAACATTAAACATTAAGAACTTGCTTTTCATTCCTGAGAAGAGTAAAGGGTGTCCAAGAAGGTTCCGCTGGCTTCGGAGCCCTTATAGACACTCTTGAGCTGCTTCCCTCAAAACTAGTCTGCCACAGAGCAGCTTTTTCGCCCTAGAAAACAGATTGATTCAATTTGACGATCTAATAAAAATGGCTTATTCTATGCTTCTTGGAAACATGGAAATGCTGTTGCACCTCCTCTATCAGCACAAAACTCCCATACACAAAGGGGAGGTCACGCCATTTACACGCGTTTCACAGGACGCATGGCTCTTAGAGACTGTGACGACACGACAAGGACTATTGCATGGTAAGACTAAAATTCATACCTCTGCGCATCCTCATGGAAGTTTATTTGAGTCATCAATGGGAATTGTACCATCATAAACGGAGATATTCTTGTTCTTGAAACTTCGGAATGACGAACTGCAGTATTTTAACTTGGAAGACCGTAGTAGGTGGATGAACCATTCGACAGCAAGCAGGATAAAACTTTACTTCAAGTTGTTTACATTAACTAGCAGTGGATTCTGTATGAGGTTTTGTGGCTATAGTCTTCCAACAACTTAAGGAAGTGATTCACTGGCCTGAGAGTATGGCCCCAGTCAGTGAGAACCAAAACCTGAAACACGATTAGAACAGGCCAAGCCAGTAGTGCGGCGACTAAGCGCTCCACTGATGTGGATCCAGACGCTCTTAGCGGTGAGACGGCTTCGGGTGGGCGCTAAGTCATCAGACAGCAGGATCGCGCACGCTCCAGCAACATGTGGGGAAGCCATAGAAGTTCCCGATTTGCTTCCACCGGAAGAGGAAATATCCACACCCGGCGCGGAAAGATCCGTGCAATCGAGATCGCTAGTTGCATAGTTCGTGAAGTGAGCAGCATGCAAGCCCTCATCATGAGCCTGCACAGTGAAGATTCCGCGACCAGTAGTAGACGCTGGAGAGTAATTACATGCATTGTCCGCATCGTTACCGGCGGCAATTGCGAAGTAGACGCCCAGCCTGCTTGCTTCTCTGACGGCGTTGTTGACGGCATCGAACTTATTTGCTCCGAGAGACATATTGATGACGTCGCCCTTGCCAAATTTGTTCCGGTTGTTGGCTGCAAACTCGATTCCCTTGATCACATTTTCCCAAGTTCCGGCTCCACTATCGCTGAGTACTTTCACGCAACTGCGAACGGCTCTTGGAGCAACTCCGACCATGGGGTTGGTGGCGGTGCCTCCCACATGATTACCGTGGCCTTCGTTATCCTTGCACACGTTTGAGCCACCGTAGTAGCCCTCACAGAAGCCGTCATATGTGGGGAAGCAACCGGTGTCTAGGATCCACACATTGACGCCAGCTCCATTGTTGCTTGTCATATTGCAGGTACGGAGCCCATCTCTAACAGGTATTCCGTTTTTTCGTTTAACACCTCCATCGGCTTCATCCACATTCCATATAAGTGTATGAGGTGCGGGCCCTGTTGTAGTGACGACCCGGTCCTGTGCCACAATCTGGATGACAGGAACGGACCCTACACGGGATTTGGCAGTAATTACCGCAGCAACTGTGGATTCCCTGGTCCGGGCAAACGGAGGACACTTGATGTATTCGAAGGTGAGAGATCCAATCTTGGAACCTCTAGGACCAAGGTTGCAGACAGCGGTATTCCGATTAGAGGTGAGAGCGCTCTGTAGAGTGCCACGGCACTGCTGGTTGCAGTTTCCGTTCAGCTGGACAATAAAGGAGCCTGGAATTTTCTGGGCCAGAACTGGAATCGTGAAGGACGAAATGAGAGAGAACAGAGTAAAAAGGAACATTTTGAAAGACATGTTGAAGCTTTGGAGTTCAGAAAGATGTAGATGAAAGGCGAATGTGTTCGAGATGAGATGAGATAAGTGTTAGCATCTAGAAGTTACACTTAGTATCCTGCATATCGTCTGACTTTTATAAGAAACTCATCAATTTGCATCGTTGGAGAATTAGTTACATATCTGTGCATTTGCGTTGTTGTAAGGAGGGAGAAGAGTCATGTAACCTACATGAACTACAGGCATGTGTACAAGTACAGGTACACTGTGTTACGTCAATAGTCGACGTGTAGAACGAATAGCATCAAAAACAAACAAACATTCATAACTTTTTGCAGTCGGGAACAAGAGGAGAAGCTATGTGGAGGGGGAGTAGCCGGGGATGAACAAGAGGGATGAAAAAGGAAACGAGGACATATGATACTAATTTGCTGCGGAGTTTCTGGTTGAGAGTCCCGTTGCAAATGTTAGCCTTCCATGCTGAGCAACAATGGTTGGATGAAAAAAGGATTTAGAGGAGCACCTCTTCGTACGGTGGTGGCGGTTGGGAAGGGTAGATGGAAAGCGCGCTGCTGCCCGTGTGCCAAATTAACCTTTCGCGAACCGGTCCATAGAGTTTCGACACAGTTAGCATGGTTCTGAAGTTTGATATTGTAGCTCCGAAAGTGTGCCAACAAGACCAAGGAAAGCTTAAAGCTCGGTGCATTTCTTCAGACAAATTAGGAAAGCATGATCTCCGTCGACACCCAGGAAACTGATTCCATATGAATCGTCTAATAGCATACAGCTGTATAGCGTACAAGGAAAAAAACTTGAACTACGCTATTTGAGCTGTGGAATCTAAAGCAGTGATTGCTGATATAAATGTTCTGCACCACTGAACATCCTTCGAGCTTCTCCACCCCGCAAACAATCAGCATTTAGCGTCATTCACATCTCCAAATTCCACACTTGTGAATGTGGAACTTCTCCTTGACCTCTTCCCAGATTCAGCGGATGCAAGTCCCCAAGTACACAAACATCGGTCCACATTTTGAACGAATTCACAACTGCTGCGTTCATAAAAGTACCGACGGCCAAGTCCATTCTCCTGGCACAGCAGTATAGAAGTGCAATTATTCCACGCAAGTCTACGTTCTTTATTGCTTAGATCTGTTCCCCCAAATGACGGCCTACAAGAGATAAGAGAAGCAGTCGCTGACCAGCTGCGGAATCTGAACGTGTTATGCCGCGAAACCCCTGTAGACCCTGGGCCGAGCGGGGAATTGTCCTTTTTCACCATTGCAAGCAACTTCTCTTGCCGCCGTGAGAATTACTGAACCTCATTAGACAGCGTGACTGATTGCTGTAAGTAGAAATAAAGCCTTCCTATTGGCACTATCCAAATAAATAAATAAATCTCCATCTATTTTTGCTAGTATGTAACTGTTAGGGCAAGTCTATAGTGGTGCAAAATTTGCACTGCAAATACCCTCAATTTCTAAATTTTAGCCCCCATTGGGCAGTTTTAGCAACCCCACCAGTGTCGCAAAAAATGTTTTGGCGGTGAAAAAATTGGGTCAGTGGTGTACAGTGGCCGTCAAAAATATACGTACGGAATATTTTTATTGACAACAGCCACTTGTAAAAGCACTTTCAGTATATATTGTACAGTGGGTAACAAAATATAGTGCTACCTTCGTCCAACATCTAAATGACAACACTGTTGTAGATTGCGCTTTATTCGATTCGCGCTTCCCGTATTGAATACGATCGCGAGTACCTCATCACTAATTCAGCATCGCAGTGATAAACAAATCAAAAAAAAATTCTTAAAAAAATGAAATATATTGAGATAATGATGCGGTGTAATCGTATAAAAAAGTCCTTTTGAAAGCGCCGATGGAGATAAAAGCATCTTTTTTTGACACCTTAAATCGGGCCAAAGCCATGCCAAGCGGTTTGAAGTAGCAGTATCAAGAGGTCGGCACTAACTAATCGACCACTTTATCGTGATTCCTTGGTAGTCTACTTTTTATTTGTAAAAACCACTTTCAACCACTAAACAACCTCCCCAGAACCACAGTATTTAAAACAATATATATAGCAATGCAACAATATACTCATGTTTACAAGAAATGGCTCGCCTATTTTCAGCACAAAATAAAGACAGCCTTTATAGTCGCTCCTAGTACAAACATTACCAATACTAAATTGTGGCAGCAATTTGGTTAACTTTTTCCGCATACGACACCATGCTACAAATTGAAGAATTCACAAACGCAAAAAATACTCACATCAATATTTCATATGCCAAACAATTGTCTCTTCAACTTACCGCAATCAAATAAATCGTTCAAAATTTCAAGTTTAGGATTATTTAAAGCAACAAATCTTTATTAGAAACCAAATCTTTTCAATGTCAAAAGAATATTATTTGTACCTTAAAAGTTTTAAAAATTGTTTTTAAAATAATTCCCGCCTGTACTAATTTTAAAGACATTTTTATTTTAACTTATCTATATTAAAGGTCGTCCTGTCAATTTTCTACAAATTAAAATTGTTTGAGTATGCCGAGAATCCGTCCTATTAGCCCCACTTTCAAAACAATGAACTAATTTTTTTGAAAGAAATGATGCCTTTGTTTAATGGTTTTTGCTTATTTTTCTATCAGTGCTAATGAAATTTCACTGGTTCTTGAAGTACATTTAAACCCAATAGCATATGATGAGTTTCTTAAATATCATTGTTTGCCACTCATTGATACTTATTACAGTACTGCCTTTAGTAGAAGAAAACGCATCTATACACGTTTTTAGGTACTAAAAAGTGGGGCTTGGAGTGGATCGACAGCCGGCCACAAAATATTACGAAAACATTCGCATCTTCCTCCCTGCAAAATCAGAGAGGCAATCAGAGCCTCTTCTGACAGACAAACGAAAATAGTTGAATACGACCCAGGAGTGACCACAAAAGTGTGTAGTTTTCTAAGAAGATTAAAACTCTACAGTGCGGCGAGTGCGACAGGCTGTCGGCACGAACCACGTGTGTCAAAAACACCATCCAAAGCAAAGACCAAAAAGGTGCGCAAGTCAAAAGACTAGTGACACAGAAACGAAAATGCTGAAATGAGCCTTATACAGGGGAACAAACGACAACAGTTGGTAAAAATCTTTCAATATTAAGTCAATTAGGTTGACGGAGGGTGCACAGATCCCTGTCGGTAACGGCGTATCCCTCCAAGGACAATTTAAGTACGGACGAAGGCGTAGAAGTTTAGAGCAAACCCTTGTTGGGGAAGCTTACTGGGTGGCAAGGGCCGTGTGCCAAGCCACTTGAAGTGCAACGCCCTCCTGGAGGGAATCCTGCGACTTAGTGATTTTCCGACATGTCGGTTGGGCGAAGTATATGACGGCATGTTTTGACCACTACTGTGGACTGGAAACGTGGGACACGGTGAGTCAAGAAGATTGGCACAGCATTGCTGGTACTTTCTACTATATTTTATGTATTTTAGATACTTATGATATTTTAGCCGTACAGTACGGGAAGTTAATACTCCCTGTATAGTGCCAGGGCGCCAAGGCCCTTTCACTCAGTAAATCTCCCCAACCAGGGTTGGCTTCAGACTACTTCGCCTTTGTCCGTATTCTACTCCTCCTCTGAGGGATACGCCGTTGCTAACGGGCTGTCTATCCCCCTGCGTCACCTAAACGAACCCATCGGTGGAAGTATTTACCAACTATTGTCGCGTTTGTTCTTTTACAGGGTGTCTTCCGGCTTTGCTGTTTTCATTGGTCACTTTCGTGACTCCATCGTCTTTTTCCACTTTCTTTTGGGTTGTTTCCCGCGATTCCCGGCCTGTGCTGACACCTCTCCGCACTCGCCACACTGTGGAAATTTCGCCTCCTTGGAGGACAACACACACACGCCGCTCACGCGGAGTATCTTCTTGTCTCACCTTCCTACGCAGTTCGTGAAGGGTTGACCTCGTTCTTACACCCGACATAGTCGTGTCATCTTTTGAAGGGCTCTACTGCTGGGTTGGCCTCGTGAGAGAAGATCTGGACGACTTCTGGTGTTTTCCCGCTTGCGGGCATTGCCCTACATCACTATATAATGCAGCAACTAGAAATGTAGTATAGTCGGCTGCCAAACATGGTATGATCTGGCGTATGTTACACCTAGGGGGGCACTAGAAGAGCACTTGGTGTTTGTTGACTAATTTAGTAATTGAGTAGAATAGTTTTAGTTTTTAAATGTCGAAACACGTGCGCCAGAGGCACCGCACCTCGAGTGCGCTACCTGGCACCACACATGGCACTCTCGCCGCGTCGTGCCAGTCGCCCCACTCGTCATAACTGCTGAGTGGGAGCTCCATGCCCTTCATAGTAAAAGTCAAGCACCTTCTACGCTACATTACATCTGTATGGTTTCTACAGTCAACCTTGCAGGGTAGTGTCGTATCTCAGAAGATATACCGCTTCTCTGGCTCTGCAGCTCATATTCTACCAACTCGGGTGCGGTCAGTAGACTAGGCGCATTGCGCCTACCAGTGGCTGGCGCTGCCACACTTTATAGGACTCTCTCCTTATTTCTCCTTCTAGGATGAGCCCCACGACCGCTCCCTAGTACCGAGCTACTGGCTATTTATATCCCTTGGGTTTATGCTAAATTTTGGTCTCCCACCTTAGAAATTTGTGGACAATCTATTGGAATTACTGTAGAGCAATTTCGCTTGGCAGGAACTGAGGGGCATGCTGCTCATATATCCGTGGTTATTTTTGGCTGAAGTTCTTATTATTATGAAATCTATTTGGCTATTTGGCCCGTACTAGGGATCTGCCTACGAAGGGCATTATTAGCGTGACACGTGTGTGCCCGCGCCCGATTATCGGATGCGCCGTTGCAAGTGGATGCCACGGAGGTACATGTGGGTAGTGTTGGCTGGCGTGCCGGTTGCTTAGGCATTTTAATTGATATTTGTTAGCCGTATATAAGTGGTGGCACTGGCCGCCACTGTACGGGAAGTAAAGGTCAACTAGGCCTTGGCTCTAACTTGAGTTCCGCTTGCGCACGGTCTTCCGCCCCATTCCCGGGGAACATTGCCACTTATCCAGACAAGTTATTTTCCTCCGTCACATCGAAGCACGGATCCGTCATCAGAGCCCTTTTACTTATCATTCTTTTGTTCCCTTTTTCTGTTCTACTCCTTACGGCTTCACTACACTTCGCCCTGTTGGACAGGTTTGCCCTTTTTGTCTCGGGATTATTCCCCGCTCTCACAAGTCTGTGCTCCACGGTGCGGTTCGTTCTGCTACCTTCTATTTCGCCCATTCCGTTGCAGGAGACGCCACACCCAGTGCATTCCATCCTTTTGCCTCCCCGAATTCCAACCTTAACATCCGTATGTAAGTCAGGAAGAGGCTGCCCAGAGTTACTCCTGGCACGTGTCGGCCTCATCGGAGGGTTCTTACACTGCTCTGCCCAAGTAGGGGGCAAGATTGAACACCTTCTGCGCGTAGCCACTGGCTTGGTTTGTGTTCTTTCTTTCCGGTCCCGGCTTTGTCCCACAATTACCAAGAACAAGGACCCGAAAGGAAGGAGTGATAATTGAGAGTATCTTTTGGTGAGGTGCCGCTAGAAAAGCAACTTAAGGAAAAAGCTTATCAACCCATAGAGTGGCAAATGAAGCGATCCACAAGGGTGCCGAGTGCACCAATAGGTGAAATACCCCCGTCAGAATTCATAAAGAAACCAATTTTGGACAACCCAGAGAAATTTTACGTCAGGCCAAGCCGTTTAGTGGGTAGGCAGAAGCCGCCGGCCTATCGGCCACGAGATCTGAGCCGAGCTCCTCCCTGCCATTGCAGGAGGGAGGCGGCCTGCCGTCCGATTTGGTAAAGCATGATGATTCCCCTGTGGGCGCACGTTTGGACTTAGACGCCATGACCAGAATCGTGGTAGACAGAGCTCACCCAGAATTCTGCAACCGCGTGTCCAAGATGGTGGCTACGAGAGCTCTTGGAGAGCTGGAGGTTGAAGTGCCGAATTCGGTCCTTCTTTATTTGGAAACAAACGTAGGGGGACATATAGACCGCTTGGTTATCTTGTCCCTACAGTATTATGGAATGAAGGTGGAACTGAAGACGGTAGCAAGGCGGCCGCTATTCCACCCATCCCAACTGGTCCATTCATATCGTTTTATGGTGCCGCGATTCCCAACCTTCCTATTGCACAGATCAGTGACCATTTTTTGGACCATGTTCGGAAGGGAGTGACCCCTGCCGTAGGAGAGGCCCCCAAGTAATATTACATACCGTAACAAGTTGGTGGAGCCAGATTGAGAGCCGAGCCTGGCGACCCTAATGGCGATGGTGGTTCGGAGAGCTCTGAGAAGAAACGTCCCCGGAAACCATCTGGTAAACTCCATAAGAAACCCACAAGAGGGAAGAAGAAGGGCCGTTGGTCCGACCCAGACTCTTCCGGCTGAGATACCGCTTGGGATTCATAGAGTGAAAATGACCGTAGAGGTAGCCGAAAGAAACGGAAGGAAAGCCGCAAGAAAAAGAAACACACCCTTAAGGGCAAACTCAGGCAGTACGATACATCGAAATCAGATCCCGATACCGATCTAGAAGTATTGACGCCGCTTAACGATTTATTCGCCAATTCGGACGGTTATCGAACCTATAGGTTGGAAGACAGAAGTTCTCAGTATATCAAAGAGGTTCTCAGAAAAAAACTAGGCATCACAAGAAGCTTAGTTTCCAATTGGGAGAGACCCGGTTTTCCAGAAGATGATCTCATAGCGATCATAGACTTTTTACAGAGGTATAAGGTCGCATGTGACCAGAATAGTTTCTCGGAAAGGGCCGCAATATGGCTGTTCTCATTCTACCGTAAGGTTCAAGCTTCGGCTATGTTGGGTAGCCGAATTCAAAGTAACACCATAGCGGTAGACGAGGAACAAACGGAGATATTAACAACGTATCCACAAGTGGTTAACCTCTTCCTAGCAACCTATGTTACTGATGAGGTAATCCAGGAAGCCTACCATGATGTGTTGCCGTATAAGCAACGTAAAACCCAGACCGAACTGGACTTCGCTAGATCCCTGTGAGCCACATCATCTCGATTTGATAGCGTATTCACGACCGCAAGGTTGAATTCCATGTATGCAGTCAATGTGGACCTACCTATTAGGTCGCAGGTAAGGAATTACTTGGCAACGAACTGCAAGGTAGACTACAACAAACTGGCTCTGCATGCACAAGGCCTCGGCGAAACCTTAAGGTTGGGAAAACAAGGATGAGCCCAAGCTCCTAAATCTGGAAGGGAGAAACCGAAACGGCCAATCTTTGAGGTCGAGAACACATCAACGACCGATGGAGGTACAGCCCATTATCCTATGTACGGCCAAGCAGTTCAATTAGCCGGTACAACGAGTCCTGGTCCAGTGGTACCCCCGTCGTCACTTTGGACAAGTACCGCTTCGGAAGGGCCCCCCTCCATACCGAGCTCGAATGCTCACCCAGGACGTCCGGTTACCGTTAGTGATATTAACGACTCACAGTTACTCGCGGTAACCTACGAGTCGCGACCTCAAGTAACATATAACCAATCGACTTCCTCTTACAATAGTGTGGTCTTACAACCTAACCGAATTCCCTCGGGCCCAAAGTTTGGAGCACCTACCATCACGATGATATGAGACCTGAAAACGGGAGCGCTTCTTTGTTGGTTCTTCCTATCCCCACATCATTTGGACATATCTTCTCCAGGGGTGAATAGAGGAGCCTTAATCCGTTCGAATAGGCAAACCCCACAGGACCTTTTCGGTCCCCCACTGCAACGATGGCCCCTAGCCGCACTGAACCAAGAATCGCAAAGGCGTCAACCTCATCAAGTTAATTTGATTCATACAAGGACGTAACCGCAACCGGTTTGGAACCGTCTCAAACATTGGCGGAAAATGCCAAAAGGTTGGAATAGAAGCCATCTCCCACCGAAAACCATCTGCAGGCCTTCCCACACCAATTGGTCAAAATATGGGAAATTCTCTGTAGTTACTGGAATGAAACACAAGACCGGCCTCATGGAGCCGATTTGTTTTCTCAAACACGGTAACTATAAGGTAACCATAACCCTTGGGTTTTCTATAACCAAATGGTTCTCTGCGTAGCCGTTCTGGGTATTGGAGCGGTACCGAACCTGGTCAATGCCAAGTTCTTACCATCGCAGCTCAAAGAAAAGATCAAGCCTTGTACACTCACTAAACCACTAGTAGATCGAACAAAAAACCACTCATAGTTTCAGGTATTCTAACCGTGCCGGTAATTGCTCACCAACTCAAGGTACAAGTGCAATTCATAGTGGTACACCATTTAGCTACTGATTGCATACTAGGAAAAGTGTTCATAGACCGTCACATCCGGACAATCTTCCCCCGGTCTAGGACGGTCTTCTTTAATGAAGGCCCCCGTACCGCCATAGCTGGTACACATACTTGACCAAAAGGATGGAATAATAAACCAAGCACGCTACCACTCCCTGGTACAATCTCCAACAAGGTGTAACTTGCCAATGCAGTCACTATTTCTCCGATGCACCAAGTACTGGTCGACTGGACCTGTCAACCCCCAGGCTTGGTATCTATCCAGAGCCACTCCAAATTTTTACGCAGCCACATGAACCTAATGGTCAATTAGGCTGTTAACAACATACCTAATAACCCCTTTAAGGTATATGTCTGTAACATTGGAAGCCACGACGTCAAACCACCAAAAAAATCCAATTACTGGGCTGGCATTGGCAGCCCCGCAAAGCCTATTCACCTTCGCAAAGATCCCCGAGGAAGAGAATCTTTTCGAATGGAGGAAACGAACGGTTTATTACCAAACGGGGGAGGTCAACGCCGAAACTAAAAGAGGTCCGGACGAAATGATGGATCTGTATCCCGTAACAGATTGGAAAGAAGAGATGAATATTGGCCTAGAAGGAAAAATGTTTTGAGAACGAATCTTCTCTCTTCAATACCCCTTTAACACCATGTGGTCGGGGCGACTGGGGGTCACCAGGGCGACACAGCATTGGCTGGACTTGGTGCCAGGTGCGTTTCCTATACACCAGAAACCATATTGGACGAGAAATAAAGCTCAAGAGGTTTAGTTCAAGGAGGTAAAGCGTATGCTCCGCGAAAAAATCATCAAACCAGCTACTTCGGAATGGGCCCGCCCTGCAGTGTTGGTTCAGAAGCGAAATGATACCCGAATGAGGTTCTGAGTTGACTAACAAAAATTAAACGCTCTAAAGGTTAGAGACTCGTATCCTATACCAAGAATGGACGAATGTATTTATTCCTTTGGAGCCGAAAAGTTATTCACCTTATTGAAAGCAAACTGCGGATACTGACAGATAGAAATACTTGAAAAGGATACGGAGGAGACAGCTTTTATCTGCCATGCTGGTGTCTATCGCTTTCTATGGGTACCATTTGGTTTAAGAAACGCCCCAGCAACATTCCAGAGGGCTTTGGGAATAATCTTGGCTAAGTTTACGTGGACCACAGCACTGGTCTCCATAGATGATGTAGTGATCTACTCGCACTCTGTAGAAGAGAACTTTCACTATTTCAGGACAGTTCTAGACTTTTCAAGGAATGCAAGAGTTACGCACAAACTAAGGAAGTGCATCTCCTTTGACGAAAAGTGGGAATATCTCGGCCACACAATCAGCACCTGACGGTTAGAAGTGGGGCACCAGAACCTACGAGCGGTTCGGAAAACAAAGCTACCAACGTCCCAAACAACATTTTTTTCCTTAATTGGTCTGTGTACCGTATACCGAAGGTTCATAAAACGTTTTGCTAAGATACCGGCTCCCCTGAACCGACGGTTGCAGAAGGTAGAACCAATACGCTTCGAATGCCTGGAAAAAGACGAGATAGATTCATTCTAGCGGTTGAATGCAGCTCTATTATCTTTAACAGTTTTGGGTTTACCGAAAACCGGTTTTCGATACACCCTAGACACAGACGCGTCCGATGCTCAGATTGATTGTTGTGCAATGCAAGACCAAGAAGGGAGAGAGAAGCTATGGGTATGATGCTGGAGCAGAGCGCTAACCAAGGCTGAGCAGAACTACAACGTGACTGTGAATTATCTTAGTCGTTCCTGGAAGAGGAGACTCTGTGACTACTGGCAATGCGTGGACGCGTACATGTGTACATATGCATCTGTATGCTACACGATCTGCCATTGATGATAATGCTTGTCAAATGCTTTGAAGGAATTGTGATCTATGCATTTGCGTGTAGTGCTAATGATGTATTTAATAGATGTTGAGAGCACATAGGCTCTCTAACAGAACAACAACATCAACCAACTACTCTACAACTGTTTTCAACTATTTGCTATTGTACGTCCGCGCTCTTCGCGCCTGCCGTGCTACCTCGCATCTGCTTGTCCCGTTTGGACCTCAGCAGTGCATTCCGGACTACCGCGCCCGCGCGCCTGTGGTCTGAAACCTCGGCCGTTTGATAGTTATAACTGTCATCGGTCTTGCCGACCTTTTGTCGACAAATATAGCTACGCAAATATGTCCGGCCAAGAATCTTTTCACAGTCCTCCACAATCGCCGGCGATGGATGAGACGGTCCCGATTAACGTCCCTACGATGCCTGCTGAGACAACAGAATCACGCGATACTTTCGCATATGAAGCTGATGATCCTGACCCGCTACCACCGTCTTCTACCGCTACGGAGAAAGCAGCTTATGCAGAAGAAGTGGGTGCCTACTGTAGCAGCATGCTCGATGCTTTAAAGTCTACAGGTTTTACTGGAGAGCCGTTGTGGATAGAATACACGGCAACGTTTCGCAAGCACACCATTCAAGCCATGCCAAAGCAAATGGCACAGCGATGGGTTGCCTTTTTACTTTCCCGTGGCGTTCATGTGACACGTAAGCGGTTCTTTCCAAGGGCGCAAGCATTAATTGAATGTCTTTTGCAAGATGTGTTTGTTTCATCTACAGTGAACCCAGGATTGGAAAGCCAGCTGATGCATTCCAGAGCAGAAGGCCAGGAGCAAGAAACCTCTAGAGCTGTAGTCACCGCAATGAACCGCTCTAGTCCAGTTAATCGAACTCATCCCGACCAACATGTAGAGGAAAGTAACCGCCATCATGACCATTCCACAGCAGTCCAAGACACACCTGATCCCCAACGTGCTACCGAACACCAACGCAGATCAAATGCAGGACGTACTGGTAGTGGCGTAGCGACAGGTAATGAAACGGCAGAAGTTGTTAGGAAGGAATCTACTCCGTTGAACTCGTCTCAAGTGCAAGGACCAAGCTCCAGCAGCTATTCTCTTGGCATCAACGGCTTGATGCGGGCCTATCAAGGACGTGACAAGTACAGTGGTCGCTGTGACGAGGACATTTCGTCCGCGTTTCTACTGTACGAAACTTTGTCCCGTGTTTGCCATCTAAGCGAACAGGAAAAGGCTGAAGCACTCCCTGTCATGCTCAAGGAAGAGGCTCTGTCGTATTACACGCGTGTATATCGCCCCGATGATACCTTCGATGCTGTTCGTCAGAAATTATTCGACTTGTATACGAGTGAAGAGCAACGTAACCGTGTTCTGTTACAGTGGCAAACGATGAAGCTTTCCGACGCGATGAAGGAAGACGCCGAGAAGAGTGAAGCAGAGGTGTTCCGAGCTTTCTCATTCAAACTTTCTACACTTCAGAAGCAATTGTCCGCCAACTACCAGCACGATAATCTACTTCGAGACCAGCTTGTTATCGCTTGCGACATTGATCGCATTCAGCAGTCGCTTCGTGAGCGCGTCCCTAAGACAGCACAGGATGCAATGAACCGCATTGCAACTTTCCTGTCCCATGAAGCCAGATCGGCCAATTCATATGTTTCCCAGGAGGTAGATACAGATGCAGCGCTTTACGGTCTTGGGAGAAGGTACGGTGGAGAAGCCAGGAAATCTTTCAACTCTCCTGGTCAATACCAACGTTACCGTCGCCCTCGACGATTTTCTTCCAGATGGATCAGAGGTGTGAAGGGGTGTTATGTCTGCGGACAGGATCACAAAGCCCACACGCGTCATTCTCCGGAAGAGGTACGTGCTGCGATCAAGCGTCTCAGGTCATCCCATCCTTCGGCAATGGTCAGTGTAGATGATGTCGCATACATCTCTGAACAACTGCACGATGTTCAGGAGAGTGCTGAGAGCTCCGAAGAGGTTCAACTCTCCGACGATTCTGATAGTGAAGACACAGTATGTTTTGCTACAGAGGCTGGCAGTCTTGAGAAGGATACCGAAGTGTACCTGGCAAACTCCTCTTTTGTGCATGGTAGAACCTTTTCTACTGATCTCAAATCTAGCATGGCAGTCATGTTCTCTGCTCTGTCAATGGGTGAAGCACATCGTTTCAAGGGAATCCTCATCGATTCTTGTGCGAACCGATCTTCCGTAATGTCTCACGCACAGTACCGCGCTTATTGCAAAGAGTTTAATGTACCAATGCACATTGATACGGACTCACGTCGTGCAATGTTTGGCATAGGAGGTACAATTAACGCAGTAGGTACTGC
This sequence comes from Gracilaria gracilis, assembly GCA_030374805.1. Taxonomy (NCBI): domain Eukaryota; phylum Rhodophyta; class Florideophyceae; order Gracilariales; family Gracilariaceae; genus Gracilaria; species Gracilaria gracilis. The sequence goes on along the minus strand of JARGSG010000030.1, from coordinate 624,538 downwards.
AACGGTTCCAGTTCCTTTCAAGGATCTTCACTTAGTGATCGACGTCAAGTTTCAGATTATGAAGGACAATGTGCCGTCATTACTGAGTATGAAGGACATGAAGGACAATGGTCTGGATTTCAGCATTCAGGACGAAGTAGTGAGATTCAAGAACGCAAAGCAGGATCTCGTTATGGAAAACTACTTCCTTGTTCACCGCTGGAAGCCTGAGGATCTTGGTTTCGCGTTGTACACTGAGTCCGAACTTCGAAAACTTCATCGAGTGTTTGGCCACCCTTCTGTACAAGCACTGTACAATCTCCTGAAGCGTGCCAACCCTGATGAAATGGAAGGCTCAGTGCGCAAGTCACTCGACGAAATTCTTCGAGAATGCCAGATCTGCATCCAACACGCTGCGAAGCCACGTCGTTTCAAGGTTACCATTGGTACAGATGACCTACGCTTCAATCACATCGTTGCTGTAGATGTCATGTACATCAACAGTCGTCCTGTACTGCATCTGGTGGATGAGGCTACACACTTCAATGCCGCGCAATTTCTCAAGAACATGACTTCGCAACTTGTGTGGAAGACGATTCTGAAGTGTTGGAGTCGTGTCTACCTTGGTCCGCCTGATTTCCTACACGTCGACCAAGGATCGAACTTCGTGTCCGCCGAATTGGCTGCCAACGCAACTGTAGATGGCGTGACCATACTCGAGGCGCCTATTGAGTCTCCCTCGACAATGTCCCACGTCGAACGCTACCATGCACCTCTTCGTGCCGCGTACAGCAAGATCCGCGATTCAATGCCTCGTTCTGAATCCAACGATGAATGTCTGCAAATGGCAGTTAAAAGCGTTAACGACACCATTGGACCAGAAGGTCTTTGCCCTACACTGTTGGTGTTTGGTGCCCTGCCACGTCCAGCCAAGAAGGGTTGTGCGGAAACGCAGCTACAACGTGCACGAGCCATGGATGCTGCTACGAAGGCAGTACAGAAAGAACAGGCAGCGAGAAGAATTGCTTTTGGCTTGAAGCATGACCATGGACCGAAACGTATTGAAGCTAGTGCAGAGTTGCGAAAGCTCCCTGCTGGATCCCCGGTGTATGTCTATCGCGACAAAACTGAGAAATGGGAAGGACCATTCCCCTTCATTCAGATTGATGGTGAGACTGTAGTCGTTCAGCTCCCTAAGGGTCGCAAGATTTTTCGATCTACTGTAGTGAAACCAGTTGTCCGTTCCCAGCTTAATGAAAGCTCTACAGTGCAGGAAGCTAGAAAGTCTGAAGCTATGGAAGCGGAAGAGAAAGGGGAAGAAGAGAGTAGATCAATTGGGAAAGAACAGTGTATGGTGATGTTTGGATCAACGAAGATCGTCATCGCGCCGACAAGCGATGCGCATTTGTTTCAGGATGCTCGTGAGAAGGAACTAGAAGGACTAAAGAAGAATGATACATTCAAAGTAGTGAACTTGTCATCGGTTCCGGAAGGTCACCGCATCTATGGTACTCGATTCGTCGATGCGTACAAGACGATTAATGGAAACGAAGTGAAGAAGTCTCGACTTGTTGCTCAGAACTACTCCGACCTTCAAGCTTCAACAATTTCCACCAAGGCTCCAACCGTCAGTAGACTTGGCCAACGTCTTACTGTGTGTCTTGCGGCATGCTTGCCACACTACACGTCATACTTTCGTGACATATCACAGGCGTATGTACAGTCTGAAACTGCGCTTGAACGTAACATCTATTTACGTGCACCTGTGGAAATGAATCTGGGTGATGACAAAGTACTGTTGGCCCTTAAGCCTCTCTATGGCATACCGGAGAGCAGTCTGCATTGGTTCCTAACCTACCAGACGCACCATAAGGATTTGCTCCACATGAAAGCAACCAAAGTGGACCCATGCGTTTTGTACCGCAGGAAAGGAGACTACTTAGATGGAGTTACTGCACTTCAAGTGGATGATTCGTTTGGTCATGGTTCATCCGGTTTTCTTGACGAAGAGGAAAAGAAGTGCCGTTTTAAGTCGAAGCCGCGCAAGGTGGTAATGAAGAATGAAAGTGGCGTATTCAACGGGGTGCAAATTGCCAAGGCGGAGAATGGAACATACACTATGACACAGAATGAAAAATTGGAATCACTTAAAGCAGTTGAGAACGCTGAAGAGTTCAAAAGTGTTCGTGCAGCAGCACAGTATATTGGCAACTGCGTTCGTCCAGATATCTGCGCTGCAGTTCAGCTGATTGCTACAGGTTCTGATGGACCAACTCCCGATCAGATGAAGGCTCTCAACGTTGTTGTGAAACACTGTCACTCGACCAGCAATACTGGTTTGCGCTACGTCCCATTGGATTTGGATTCCGTTCGTTTGGTGTTACTCACAGACGCCTCGTTTGCTAACACTGTAGATTTGAAGTCTCAGATGGGATTTGTTCTTCTCATGGTAGACAAATATGAACACGCCAACATACTGCACTATGGAAGCTCGCGCTGCAAAAGAGTTGCCCGTTCTGTGATGGCAGCTGAGATACACGCACTAGTGTACGGGTTTGATAATGCCTACATTGCGAAGGACATGCTATCCGAAGTACTTGGTAGAACAGTCAAGGTGGACGGTTATGTAGATTCTCGGACATTGTTTAATGTCATTGCAAAGAATGCTGGAACGCTTGAGAAACGTCTTCAGATCGATGTGTGTGCTCTTCGTGAGAGCCACGAAAAAGGTGAACTACGCAGTTTATCTTGGATACCAAGCATTCACAACATCGCCGATGCTCTTACAAAGGCCTGTAACTGGATGGAACACGCTTTATGGAAAATGATGCAGTTCAACACGTTTAAAGTAGATGCAAAAGGATGGGTTCGTAAGTTCGAAGATATTTCTTCGAAGGAGAAAAAGAGTGAGTGTGAATTATCTTAGTCGTTCCTGGAAGAGGAGACTCTGTGACTACTGGCAATGCGTGGACGCGTACATGTGTACATATGCATCTGTATGCTACACGATCTGCCATTGATGATAATGCTTGTCAAATGCTTTGAAGGAATTGTGATCTATGCATTTGCGTGTAGTGCTAATGATGTATTTAATAGATGTTGAGAGCACATAGGCTCTCTAACAGAACAACAACATCAACCAACTACTCTACAACTGTTTTCAACTATTTGCTATTGTACGTCCGCGCTCTTCGCGCCTGCCGTGCTACCTCGCATCTGCTTGTCCCGTTTGGACCTCAGCAGTGCATTCCGGACTACCGCGCCCGCGCGCCTGTGGTCTGAAACCTCGGCCGTTTGATAGTGACGGAGAAAGAACGCCTGCCCGTAGTTTGGAGCATGCTATTACTGTGGCATTAACTTTATGGTTCTGAGTTCTCCTTAAGGACAGACCATGATGCATTTCGGTGGATTTTGGGGCTAGCAGACGCTTTAGAACGGCTAGCCTGTTGGTGTCTCCGACTGTCAGAGTTTGACTACGATTTGCAATACCAACCGGTGATCAAGCGTAAAGTAGCAGATTCGATGTCCAGACTCAACACAGATGGCCTAGATATCGACCCTGTTATAGATAAAATTTCATGTTACACCATTGAAGGGATAGGACTTGATGAACTGCCACCCCTTGGAGGAACTTGGGATGACACAGATGTCAGACGCCCAGAATAACAATCGATAGTGGTAGCCGAAATCGAAGAAGGAGATGATGCACCGGTTTCTCGGGACGAATTCTTACGAGAACAGGCCCTTGATTTGTTTTGCAAAACAATGGCCCACCAGGTAGACACTAAAGGATCACATTTCGATGTTGACCATGATTGTTATTTGGTGCGACGATTACCTTTAGATAGAGCCTTCCAGAAGGTAATCCACGAATCGCTGCGGCTTAGCGTCCTATATCTAGCTCACTACCCACGGTTGGCAGGGCATCCGAGAGCCACGCGGTTATACTGCACCTTGAGGAGACAATTTTACTGGTCTCATATGGCTCACGACGTGTAAACCTATGTGGTCAGATGTACCCCATGTTTCAAGACCCGCGGGAAACTGAGAAAGCATAGAAATACCTAACGCTTTTTTCAGCCGCATGGTCCTTAGAATTTTTCGCAATATACATCCTAAGACCCCTGGCAAAAACCTCAGAAGGGTATCGGTTTGTAATCTTCATCACCGATAGGTTCACAAACCGTACGCGGGCTATACCGCTGAAGGGAACGAAGTCACCCGCCTTGGCATATGCGTTCTTCAATAATTGGGTTAACTCGTACGGAGCACCAATGTGCTTCCAGACCGATATTGGTAGCAACTTGGCATCCAAGTTCTTTGAAACTGTTAGTACCATGTTGTGAATTTGGCGTTACTTCACAGCAGCCTACCATCGCCAAACAAATGGTCAAGTTGAGCGATTTAACAAAACCCGGGTATCATGGCTACGACATTATGTGAGGGAACACCAAACTGGGTGGGCTGACTACGTGCAACAACTGATTAACGCGTATAACCTGCAGTTACACCGAACGAAAAAGACCAAACGATTTCATCTGGTTCTATCACGCACTTCCTCAAGGATTTTCGTGGACGCAGGACCTCAAATTAACAGACAACGAAGTCTGACGACATCGGCAAATGCCAAAAAGTCCATCTTAAGGAGGTTACGGTCTACCTTGCACGAAGCGAAAGTCAGAATGACAGTGATTAAAGTGACGGTAGAAACAGGGCTATAACCGGGAATTCAGGAGAATCATCAAAAAGAAAGCGGGAGAATTCGTCTTCTTCGACATTCCACCAGAACGTAGAAGGCCGGCACCCGTAGAGAAAAAAGATAATAACATTGTGGAAAAATAAATCCGGTCAAAACTCTTATTAAAGTCGACAGGACCCTATGAGGTCATAAGTGGGAACAACCAAACGGTAACTTTTAGGATGGACGAACTAGGGAACATCATCTCGGTTGATCGAGTGGTAAAAGTGCATCCCGGGAAAGCTAGCCAGGACGACGTCGTGCATGGGCACAACTTTTCAACTGGTACGCGCGCCGTGGCCCCACGGGAGACAGCAACAACAGCAGCCCCACCGCGCACTATGACGGTTGATACTGCCCCACAACAGGCATCTATAGCATCTGGCGAACGCAAGATCTCCGCGGACCCCACAACGAGTCCTAGGCAGGAAACCAACCAAAAGGCTGGAGAGACCACATCCCCAACTGGAACGCAACAACCAACAATAGGACGCACCGCATAACCGCCAGTACCTACCACCGAATGCGCAATAGGGACCATAGTTGGTCATGAACACACACCAAATGGTATTAGGTACCGCTACCGCTGGTATAGTTGGTCATCAAGTGGTGAAACCTTGGAATCCGCTACCCACATGCCAAATAACTTTACACTGCGGTATTGGCGTAAACGGGGAACCCTCCCCCACCACAAGGTAATCAAAAAAACCCGATGTGGTACATTGAGCTAAGGAAGGGGGGACAGAAGTTGGCGAACGCCACAAACAGGAGAAACAAAATCCTCTTACTTCAACGTGAACATATATACTAACTGAGAGACCGAGGTGCCGCGCTCTACTGTTAAGAATCACCCATAGTATTTTCACGGGGAGTAGCTGCCGTGCCAGCTGATCCGCCACCACCGGAGGGAGGTGGAAGCAAAGTCGCAGAGGTGCTGCCTTGGAAAAAACCACCGGGGTCCCCAGAACGACGTGCAGCGCCATGGTAAGTGGGCGAGGCTACCGTGCCGGCAATCGGTGTTCTGGGGGTATGCAAAAGATGAATGTTCGTTTGAAAAAGAGGGTAGGCTGAAGTCGGCGCGCGAGGAACACCCACTAGGCTGCCAAGAAGATAACCGCTGGTTGTGGGCGGCTGGTTCAGAGTTGTGGAGAGCTCGCCACCGTGATGAGTCATCGAACTGTACATTTCCGCTTGGAACCTAATACGGAAACTTCCAACCTGGTTAAGTGCCGCGATGTAGTGGGTATGACGGGGAATCATGACCTTTGAAAGTGACAGAGGTTCTGGGATAAAACGGGGACTGGGATTATTAAAGCGAGACATGCAAGTCTGCTGGATGCAGATAAAGGCGTCAGTTATGGTTGGAGTGGTAACAGGCGCCCCGCCTCGCAGGGGTCTGGAAGTAACCACAAATGGTTGGGATAGTCCCGGAGATGGGGATTTGGAAGGAAGTGGAGCAGACCGAATACAGGTAATGGAACCGCCAGAAAGAGAAGCGGTTGCTGGTGTGAACACCTTAGGAGTCTCATCCACGTAACTGTACTGAGCCTCGTCGGCCTGACCATCTCCTGGCGGAGTTCTCACACTCTGAATACGGACTTTCAGGGTCTCGTGGTCTGAAACTTCCTGACATTGGTCGTCATTCCAGGCATAATTCTCCAGTTTGGCCAGGTACCTCTCAAGATACTCAGCAGAAAAACCAGTACGGGCAAAATCTCACCAACCCTACGGTTGCTGATCAAGTTAAATACCCGCCGAGGCATTTGGATTAAGCGGCCCACTGAGGAAAGCCTGATTGTAGATCAACGTCTCAGTGCTTCGACAGTCTCACGTGATACCGTCTCGGGAGGCCAGAAAATCCAGAATGGCGACCGAGACACCCCACTCACACAGAGCAATGGATCAAATATTAATGGCACAATCGCACTGCTGGCCGGTAAGGCTGCCAAAGTAGACAAGAAGCGGCGGATTTGGAATGCACAACCACTGAGGAACTTTATAGAGGTGCCACCACTCGAGTTGCTTGACATACTACTTACGCCGAGCCTCGGTTGGTTGGGAGAAGAGCTCAGTGCAGTGGAAACCATGCATGGTGTGCACAAGGCTACGGCGGTGGCGAATGTTGGACTCGAGTACAGCTGTTCCCCACCGACGACAGTCGGCCCAGTACATATTGGTGTAGGGGTTTGATAACGGAACCAGTGCAATATCCACCTTAAGGTAGTCCGACGACGGTGCCAACATCTTAAGGCTACCAACGAGGTCAGGAAAGTACCGCAAATACGCTACGTCCCTATACTCGCAGGAATGTAATACTTGAACGGGGCATGCGACGCTCGATGCTGGAAACACTGATACTGACCGGGAGAGTGACGGGGCTCCTTATTCAGTTTCAGTGAGTTGAATGGGATAGACTTGAAGCGATAGCTATCACAACTAAACCAAGAGGTGTACTCAGTGAAGGACGGGTCTCCGTACTTTTCTGCAAGAGCAATAGTTACCGACATCGGCCAGTTTGTGAGGTTCATGAGCTCCAGACGAGTGTCCTGCGGCGTCAAACCAAAGGGGCCACTTTTTGCCTTATCGTTGTCACTCTGGAAAACCAAGTATAGATTTTTGGTTCAGCTTAGTACTCACAGGGTATCCGATGACGATATCGACGGCGCCCATGGCGTGGGCCGTGTGCGGTGTGCCCTGGGCGCGAGACAGACCCCGCGCCAGGACGGGACCGCGAACTCCATGGTAATGACCACGCTTGGTGATTCCGCGGCCGCTTCCGCGCGAGCTAGAGCCACGAACCGACATTATTGGTGATGAAGGAGCTATAGACGGGCGCACACGGACAGCGCTAGCGCACCTGCTTTTAACGGAGAACGGAGTCGACAGTAAGGGGCCTTCAAAAAGCCCCCAAACCGCCTGATGGTTCAATCTTCACCGGACACGCGAGGTCGTATTCATCATCTGAATTGACAGAAATCACATTTATATGCCCCAAAAAGCACGACAACGCACTCGAAGGAGCCTGAATAACCGAATCTGAGCCACTAGAGAGACATTCCGGGGGCGTCTGAAGCCCTGCATCAACTGCAAAGGTCGACAGGAGAAGCCGCAAACCACGGTGTTGAAGCGATTGCGTAATGCCGCAGCAGCACCGCCAAGAATTAAGAGCTGAAATACCACAGAAGGGTGTGAATAGAGGCCAAAGCAGGAACCAAAGGGTGATGCTGTCTGTGCATTTCACTACGGGAAACCACAGTGGGTAGAGACGAAGACTGATATTGGGCGCGGGCGTAGATCCGACTCGGGAAAGGTTACCCGCGGGGAAGCACCACGAATGGCATCTCACGACCTTTTCAGGTCGTCGGAAATCCGGGAGCCTCCCTCTCGCGAAAGAGTGCCCTGTTTCACTCCCTGCGCTGTACAGCCCCCAGACGTGGCTTTCGAAAGGAAGGGAGTCTGTACTATAGTCGGCTGACTAAAATGGTAGGATCTGGCTTACGTTGCACCCATGGAAGGCACCGGAAGAGCATCTAGTGGTTGTTGACTAATTTAGGAATGAAGCAGAATAGTGTTAATTTTTAAATGTCGAAATATGGGCGCCAGAGGCAACGCACCTCGAGTGCGCCTCCCGGCAGCACACGTGGCACTCTTGCTACATCGTTTCAGTCGCTTTACTCACCATAAACTCGGTGTGGGAGCTCCGCGCCCGTCATGGTAAAACTCAAGCACCTACTACGCTGCAATACGCAATTTTTGGTTTGTACAGTCAACCTTGCAGGGTAGAGCCGTATCTCAGAGGATATACCGCTTTTTCGGCGCTGCAGACCGCATTCTACCAACTCGGGTGCAGTCAGCAGACTCAGTGCATTGTGCCTGCCAGTGGCTGGTGCTGCCACACCTTATGGACTCTCTCCTTATTTCTCCCCCAGAGGTTTAGCCCCACGAGCTCTCTCTAGTACCGAGATACTGGCTGTTTATACCCCTTAGGATTCACCACAAGAAATAGGTGAAAACTATCTACTAAATATCTAAATTACCAGCAATGCCAGGCCTATTATACCTTGCAAGTGTGTCACATGTGTACCAATTCTACCCATATAGGGGCTGCATTGCGAGCGCAAGTGTACACAATGGACATCCTGTACACCAGAATGGTTGTCAACAACCCCCACGTTGCGGTTGTAAGTGCGCAAGCGCGAAAAGGACGAAGTCAAAAAAATAGCCCTCAAGGGGGTCTGCACTAAATTCCTCTCCTTTAACGCAAGCACGTCTTGAAATCGACAGATACAATGCAGAGCCAATTTTTCCATCTTAAATGCCCAATTTTGCGAGAGAGCTTCCGTTTCGCGGTGATACTCCCGCAATTGCAGTTCATCCATTCGGAAGAGAACGACACCTCCGCCAACTTCCGATTCCTAAGAAACTCTTCTTAGTTCCACCACAAATTGTACTGCCTGCTTTGTAGGTCCGTCTGCCACAATTTGGGTTAGCCTACTTGAAGCGGGAAGGCTCCACTGTAGTGTTGGTTAAAGAAAGTCTGTGTTGACCATGAACTAGGATGAATAGACTCCTCCCCAGGATAGAGCTTATGTACGTGAGCCTGTAGCAGTCTCAAAAATCTACTGAGAAGGTTTATTCTAGCATTAGCCGGACTTTGCCACGCGTCAAGCGGTTTTGACACCGATTACAGAACGGAAAGCGGTTTTCGGAAATCCGGAAAAGTGTTGGCGCCGTACCTTCTGAAACAGCCCAGGTGTGCACAATCCCGGTATATCGTCACCTGGACTTCAGAGCTTTTATTTACAACCCACAAAGTTGGGATTAAACACCAGTTGGTGGTAAAACGCGACCCCTTTAAGTTCCGGCTAAAAGTAGACGTCCGAACTGACACGACGCCAAAACGTAGAAACTATCTAAGATAATCGAGATCTATTTTCACAAGGATGTTTAGGTACATCTAGAATATTCTTCTACCAAGCTATTTGCACAGAAAGGTATTATTTTCTTATATATCGGTTTTGGCGAAAACGCCTCCTCGAAATACTGTAGAGGGGATGTACTCGTATCCGAGAGAGATATGCCAGACCCAGAAACGACTGGAAATGGTCCCTAACGCAATATGTGGACAACGTAGTGACCGCAGGAGCGTGTGCAGACCACAGTACTCCGCAGCAAGCGGTAAGCAAATTATCTTAGCATCAACAGAACACTATTTCTGCCAGAAGCGCGTAGGTGGCCAACGGTCTTCAACCAGTAAATCATCATGATACGCACGTATATAGCGAACCCTTCTGAAGAAAAAAACCCGTGCTCACGAGCTCATATGAGAGCGAACCATAGAGCTGGATAAAAACCCCTCAGGATGGTAAAAATCTAAAGTCGGACTCCGACTGCGTAGCGCGTGTGACCATGTGATCCCACACCAGGTACGAATCATTACCGTAAAATACGGCATGAAAATATACGTCATCTTCTTCCCGTCATCATCGGGTCCACATTAACCTACTTGGGCGTTGTCTAGGGTTTCTCGTAGTCCAGTGTGAGTACGGCGCTGAGACGATACCACCCAGGAAAGAGGTAAATGTTCTATTAGTTCATCTGTATTTCATTCTGGGCCGTGATTGTACCAACAGACGTTATATTGAAAGATATCATTCTTATCAAAGGAGTGCTCGATGATTTGGTCGATCACGTAATCCTGCAAGTAAAGGCCTTGGCCAATCATGCTGCAGTCACTCTCCTTGTGCGGCTTTGTTCGTGATAAAACAGGTCCTTGAAGAGGGTATTGCGGTTGTCCACAGTGGTTTCGGCGATGACCGTACGGGGAGTTGAGTTCCCACTCATGTGGTACTCCTCCATAACTGCATGTCTTAGTGGGTCCGTCTGACTTGGCTTGGGTATAGACGCCTTATTGTTTGAAGGTGGTGTTCCGCAATGTGCGGAGAGGGGAGCTTGTGGTGCGTTCTCTCGATAGTAGGCACTCTTGGGTTAGTTCTGCTTCATCCACGCACATAACAGCAGCGTTTCTGGCTCGTGAACTTTGAATACCTGTAAAGGCGTTCTGTACATTTTAGGATTTTCTTTGTTACACATACCAAGTCTTTCACAGGGAGAGTAGTTGAGTACACTCTGTACAGCTTTTAAAAACTTAGGCCACCCTACTGGGCTCAACTTCGTTTCTGCGAGGAGTACCATGCATGAGCACTTCATCTTGCAGCATATGCGCTGTACAGACCCAATTACCCAAGGGAAGTGCGCAGTCGTAAAGTAATTGGATAAGTGAAAATCTTTTGCCGAGTCCTTCATTGGATTGTGACGAGAGTGCGCAACTTGATCGAATACCATACCATCCAATCTATAAAATGAATGGATTCATGTACGCAAGGGTTCAGAAGAATTGATCCTGTCAGCAGTAACGACGGTACACAGCCAAACGAATCCAGGAACACCATCTCATACCAACAGAGCATTGCAGAAACCAGCAAATCTTCTTCCCATTGACACAAAATATACATGCATTACTTGGTTCGGGCGTTTTGCATGGATAGCTTGTCCAACAGGCCTTTCAACAATCGCTCCCGCTCTCAAAAATAAGAATTAAAAAAATTCTCTCACAAAAACTTCGACGCCCTTCGAGTTAAACTTCATTGTGAATGTCTCCTTAATGATACTTCTCGTAGCTGCAGCACCTCTTTGTATCCGAATTTTACAATAGGAGACTACCATGAACTTTAACTTCAGCCCAAAGTCATCATCTGCTATCCATACCCGACCACTAAGGTGCAGAGTTCTATCGCCATCTTCATTAAATCCGTCTTCTCTTTCCCCCACTCGCTAGAACTCTCGTGTCCCTGTAAATTTCAGCCAATTAAAAGAATCATGAGGTAGGTGGATCTGCGTAAGAGTTATCAGCAAGCTTGAAATAGATCTTGGGGAAGGTTTTGGCCGGTATTCCTGTCCAACTAGTAGGCACATCCCCAAAAACATTTTTGTGTTCTTCGATGTACCCAATGAAATAATAAAATCTTTCCAAGCACCGGAAATGTTTCTGAACCTTTGAAACAATAAGCTTCCCAAGTGATATTTCATATGCTGCAGGAGAAAAAGCAAAAAAAGATTATGGTGAAATGTAAACACATTGGTCTCCGAGCGACCAAGTATAAGATAATCGAGCTTCTTCAACACTTAAAAAACTGCATATGTTTCTTTCTATTACATATTACATCTCTTCAATATCTTCTGTGTATCAGTGAATGCACCCTCCCAAAATCCGAGAGGCTCATGCTCCTGTGCCTCTATTGGACTCCCAAGCTGGTCGCCTTTGGTCAGCGTTATCAAACCTGATCAAAATCTTTCGGATTCGTCTGCAAAGATACATAAGACTCAATGTCCTTTCACAAAAAAGAACCTAATATTTCTACGTAGACTTTCTTGTACGTCTTGCAAGGAATCTTCATGATCTCGCCCTCAAGAGAGACTACGTAATTGTAAGCGTTTTAGAATCACCTTCTTAAGCTTGCCAACAATTGCATACGCTTCATCCATAGATCTGCTATTCGCTGCATCCTAGCAACCGAACCTGAAATCCCATGGCCCATCGATCTACAAGAATGGACAAACTCACACAGTTTGCGCCGTCTGCTGGCATTCTCGATGAAGTCTTCTATCCGTGTCGGGTCCCTCCAATCTCCATTTTAATCAATGACACAGCTCCACCGAAAAAGTTTCTTGTTGAAAAAACGTTATTTCCTGGCGGAGAGGTACAAACCTTTTTCCTGTCATGTCATGAAGAGCCCAGGAAACACCTCCAGCAGCGATTTCTCGTCTTTTTCATGCGAAGAGAAGGCATCTATTTATAACTTGAGTGTCTCTCGCATGTTTTCGAGGAGAAAGTAAGTCGATCTCTGAAAGTGAGGTACTGAATTTTTTTAACACCATAAATACCCTTTTTGAAAAATACACACCATTTGGTCAATACAAATCTTCAGTTAGTGAAAGTTGTTAGCACCCTGTAACTAGATCAACAGCCGCGAAGACAGCACCAACTCCAAAATTCCTACATCTCTGCTTCTAGATTGGGCATCGGCCACGCGACCTTTTTCGTTGCCGCATTTAGCTGACGAAGGAAACTCGTACGGATAAAATGGACCCTCCCCTTCTTGGGTACAACTGCAGGAGCAAATTCGTCGGTGTTTTTGGAATGCTAGTTAAGAATGCTAGACCGCTCGTTGTGGAAATAGAAGTCCGAAAAAGCAAGCATTTTTGCTGTTCACGCTAGTTGGCAAAGCAAAATAAAAATTTTTGGAAATTACGCTTCGGTTCAGGGCAGTTCAAACTTCACCTACTGGAGTTAAAGGCTATTTCGCAGTTCCTCTACCACCACTCGTAACTTTACATTCCCCACTTTCGTCGAAAAGACTCTAAAAATTTACGAACCGACCACTAGCGCTCCCTCATTCCAACCCTACATTCGGGTCCTGAGTCTCAGTTTCCCTAAATGCCAACTTGAAGAACCCCAACTGAACAATTTCTCCATTCTCGTACACCCTCCTGACCCCAAAGCGGGCTCCCAACCCCTCCCAGCATCTTCTCCTCCTGCTCATTCAGTATGCGTTCCGCCGTTCGCACAGGCGCCGTCGTACTACCAAACCCAACTAGTGGCGCTTTACCCGGCAGCTGCTGCGGCACACACACTTCCCTATCCTAGTGCACGATCACCACACCTTTTCGCCTCTTCCCCAGTCGACTTCTCCCAACCACCTCTCCATTCCCTTCTCCGATCCTCCCCCTCACACACTCACGTCCACCATGAACACCTGGCGTCACCAATGAACCTTTCTCTCTTCCCTCCTCCCTCCCAACACCTCCTTCTCTTACCAGCTCTTTCACCTCGAACAATAATTAGCACACCTTCTCCACCGGTCCCACTTGCGCATCCGACACCTCCACACCACCACTCAGCACCCTATTCTCCCTTTTTAGCCTCACAATCTCTCTCTCAACGCACTCTTGCATCCCACGCACACACTTTCCGGTCCCCATTCCAGCCAACGTCATCCTTTTCCGAATCGCCGAAATCAAATCCATTGGCACCACAATCTCCGCCATCCTCAGCACCACCCCTCCCATTTCACCCACCATCTCAGAAAGCAAGTCGTTCAAATGCTTCTTTAGATCTCCCCAAGCCTTCTCAGTCGCAGCCCCAGCTTCGCCGCAAACTTCCTCTTCGGTTCTTTATTCTCTCCGCCCCCATCACCCCCATAAACTCTCCCTTCTCAATGTTCTTTCTCCTCTCCGAAAAATTCTGGTATCCACCCTCTTCTTTTTTCCGCGGCGGCATATCTGGTACCTCCGTCCTGTGGAGCAGAGCCACTAACATCTCCTCTTACTGGTACCAAGTCGACATCGCAGATATTGACGGCGTCCAGCAATAATCGCGATAACAGCAAACGAGATGTACGAAATACCTCCCACGCTTCTCACCACTGCGAAAAGCCGTGGCACTGCCGGTCACACACGCTTGCAGCGCACGACCATTTGTATTCAATTCTTCTCTACGCCAATCTCCAGCCAAGTAATTATTTTCCAAGAAGGTTGAAAACTCTTTCTCTTTCGTTCTGTACCAATGCCAAGTAGAGCCCACGTGGCTCCAAAAATACTACAAATGCTCACTTTCCTGCCTTGTCTAACCCCATCTCTCTCATAAACACAATTTACAACCTTATCTCCTTTGATACTTTTATGCCCTTTTCTTCAATTATTCATTCATAAAACTCTTCTTCTCCCTCAGAGGTTGAACAGAAATGGTGTACAGTGAAGGCATCCATTCTCTTTGAGACATTCATAGGGATGGTTCTTATCTGTTACAGTGAAGTACTTCGTATATCCGTGAGAATAGTATAGTAGTCAATACAATCTTTTCGACTAAGAAAACTCGAATTTCATTGATTAAAGTCGTATTTATAACTAGCAGGTTCTACTTGCAACCTATGGAGACGTACTGCTGATAACACTTAAGTGATATTACGCAGCTGAAAAATACCGCTTAAGCATTTCCAGCAGTAGATGATCAGTACTCTTGTCAATCTCAGCACCCTGGTAGAAGCTTAGTTCTCCCACATCTTTGTATGAACTATATGCAATTAGATGAGAGACACACTGTAGATCATCATTGCGCGAGAAACCTGATAGGCGTTGAGTTCAAGGTATCACTGGTGCTTGGTTCACCGCTTTTATTGATACAACCGGCGATGCAGCACGTAAAGAGAAATAAGACTACTCTTGATGAGCTCGCGATGTCCGAGGCGCGACCAAACACACCAGATCCGGTGATTCAATGTTTAGCTCATTTTGTTTCTGAAACTCGGGTGGTTTATGAAGGCAACAGACCTGCGTAAGCTACTGAAGCATGTAGTGCAGGGGGCTGCGAAACAGACCCGAATGGGAGTTAGTTGTACATGGCCGCAATGTTGCTACAAACGCGATACCCAGTAGTAGTAGCACGTGTGCCCCGGAGGCAGAGATTAGGGACCGAAAGGGGCACCACGGCCAAAAAGCAGTCTAATTATTTGGACAGCGGACCGACATGCAGTGGCACTTCATCGGTGTACCGATGAAGCGCAGCGACATTTGGTTCCGCTGTTCGGCGCGTCGTCTAGACTGCCGGTCCTGGATGCGTTTGAAGGGATTCAAAACTACCCTAACACACTAATTTAGGGTATCTCGAGAGCATCCGCAGCAATGCTCACTGTACCAACGTGATTAATACATGCAGCCCCATACATGTATTACTGGGCTCAAAGTCCTCATGAAGAAGGATTTAACTTCATGAGAGCCTATTCTGTAAAAGAATGAATTATACAATGTTCGCCTACGAGCATGCTTTTGCCACAGTAATCTGAAGATGCGCGCGTGTCTCAAGTACGAATATGCAACGATATGTATCCACCAAGCGGTTCCTACGTCGGACAGTCGCTCCTGTGAAATTAGTGTTCAATTGACCCAACTCTATAAATATATGTATTGTTTCTTGAGTTTTCGAAAAGCCATTATCTTGGCGGAAGATTAAGAGTTTCATTATCATAGGAAGAGTTTTTTTTTACATTCTTCGGGACACAAGAGGTCTGGGCAATGACCAGAGGTGCAACGGCGTTTCAACGGTGCATCGATGAACCAAACTTCACTTCGGTCTACCGTCCACCGCGTCAACACATAGTAGCGAGTCGCACACCGGGTTCTGTGGTCGACACGCAGAGAAATCAGAGGTACAAGAACTCCCGCTTTATCTTTCATGCCGCGTGGACAGGGGATGAAGGTGAAGTAGCCCTTTCTCGGGTGCACGTGATGCGTCAAAGAGATGTTAAGGAAAACATGAAGATGCGAGAGGTACGGAAATGAATAAATGTGGAGATATACGGGAATTTTTTAGTAAGGACAAGTAGTACAGTAGACTGGGGTATCATGGGGCTTCATCGGTGCACCGATGGAGCCCCACGCCGCCCCGTTCCGCTGTCCGAAAAAGATTGTGTATTTTCAATTAATTAAAACGACAGCCTGAAACAGCGGATGGAGGTGTCGTGGCGCTCCATCGGTACACCGATGAAGCGCTACGGCACCCCGTTCCGCTCTCAACGGCACGCTGGAGGTGCCACGTATGCCAGAACTCTAGCTTTAACACTCACGGCGTGTGGACAGTGGGCCGGGTCGCACTCCAGCTTCATCGCTCATGACCGGTTGGCGGTGCCGCGTATGCCAGCACCCCAGCTTCATCACTCACAGCGCATTTGGACTGCGTACCGGGGTGTCATGGCGCTTCATCAGTGCAACGATGAAGCGCCACAACACCTCCGTCCACTGTCCCAAGAAATGTTTTTACAATTTTTGTTAACAAGCGGCAGGAAAGAGATTATGTATCATACTTCAACTTTCCGAATGCCAGCCACACGTGTAGTTCTCTATAAGAGCTGTTCCAACTCTCCCTGAAACTCCCCCTGAACACCCCTTCCCAACACCTTTAACGCTCTACCCTCTCCCTTGTCGATTCTTGTACGGTGATATATTCAGCTTCTGCCACAACCAAATGTTTGTTGCAAGATAAATATATCACCATAGAAGGTGGTACACCCTCACGTTTCGTAGCTAAGAATAGAACATCCATCATATCCGATAAAATTGATACAACTTTTATTTTTATCGCGTGTAATGGATGCCCTATTCTTTTTCTGTCTCCAGTATAACTATTATCAAGAGTAAGTAGTACTGCATATAGTACAGTGAAGGAATGGAACAGTTCGAGTTGGGCCCCATGTTCATTCCAGCATGGCACAGCAGACCAGCACTCACGGTGCACTGGGACAGCGGACCTGGGTGTCGTAGCGCTTCATCGGTGGGCCGATGAAGCGCCACGACACCCCGGTCCGCTGTTCGGCCACTAGTAAAACTAATATGAGAAAATAATATTTCTAGGACAGCGGACCGGGGTGGCATGGGGCTTTATTGGTGTACCGATGAAAAGCCACGACACCCAGGTCCACTGCCCAGCCACTCGCTGAAATAAACTCCCTTTTTTCTCTGAGACTGCCGTCCAGAGTGTCGTGGCGTTTCATCGGTGCACCGATGAATTGCCACGACACGCCGGTCTGGTGTTCAGTCACTCGCTAAAATAAATTTGAAATAAATTATTTCCGCATGGGCAGCGGACCAAGTAGGCCAGAAGCACCTTGCTCTTTGTCGCCGCCATCCCACCGTCCCCCCGCCGCCGCGCAGCTACGTTCTTCACCCGCGATGCACTACATGCCGACTTGGTCTTTAAAGCGCTCGCCGCTGTGCTCGCTTTAGTCGTACGGCGCCAGGCTTCGCACGCCCGGCGAGCCCAAGCGTTGCGCAGTCTCTACTGCAGCGCCACTGCAGGCACAGCGGCGTGTCTATATGCCGTCGCCGCTCCGCCCGATGGACTCAACGCCCCCGCCGGGCTGCGCCTGGTGTTGCGGCGGTCGTCCCGTTGGCATGCAGGCGTTACCGAAGTTCTAGAACGCGCCATCGCACTGCCCGTCACCGCCACCCGCACACATGGTATTCTAATCGGTTGCATGGTACGATCACCTGCTCCATGTGCCCATCTCACAGCTCTTGGCAGACGGAGAGCGCCATCTTCGCCGTGCGCTGTGCATGCCGCAGCCATATATGCATGCCATACGCGCGCAATGCCTCAGAACGTGCGTTCGCTACCGCCACCACATTTATTTGTGTATCATCCTCCTAAGCAAGCCACCAAATTTCATGCAGCTACAGTCGTACAGGTTGTCTTCTCATACTCTAGGTGGGGAGTGCATTTTGATGGCAGTAAGAATAGTGCTCTTGTGCCTGAAGAGAGCGGATCAGACGCGTTCAAGAAACGACGAGACTTGGAGGAAAGAATTGTAGTGAAAAGGGCCTCTGACTTGAGTCTTCGACGGCTGCATGGTTGATGACCTTAAAAACGCAGAAGTGGAAGTTATGGATTGGCTAGAACGTGAAGGTGCTGTAAGGAAAGAGGGAGGGGGATGTTGAGGAGAGGGTACCACTCAAAGATGGAGAAGAGTTTTGCAATAGAAAGGGATTCGAGAGCTTCAAAGGCCTGTTCCTTAGGGTTGCGAACGATTCTGAGCTTTTTTCAAGGAGGCCCTTCTCGGAATATTGGAGGAAAACTGAGTGTGGTTTACGCGTGGCGACGGTCTGGGTCTGGGATCGAAGGGAGGGGGATGCGATACGTAGATGGTGGTTGGAGTGGAGGCGGTACATCTGTGGCATGGATGCTTGAGGCAGATGCCGTGGAAGATGCCAAGAATGTCCTTTGCTTCGAGTATGTCGGCGCAGTAGACGGCAATAATTTGGTGACATTGTCGTAGAAAGCCATGAGCGTCACGAAGCGGGAAGCCGCGGAGGTCGGAGGTGAGAAGAGGGTTTCAGGAGGTTAGAGATGGTATGCTGGATGAGTTTCATTTTGGTAGAGCGGAAGATGCCATACGAGGTTTGCGAGATGCCATCGGGGTGTTGAGAAGGGATGGCCAGATTGCAAAAGGTTCGCAAGTAGTCGAGCAGGTTCATGTTGTCGGTGATGTATTTGCAACGGGAGGATTCCGAAAAGTTGCGGAGGGCGATTTGGAGGGGGTACTAGGCGATGGAAGAAGAATTTGGGGGTGTGAAGAACTTGTCGGAATACATTTGGACGAGTCCGATGCATTAATCGATACCGGTAATGTTGGAGAAGTGCTAGATGTAGGAGTCATTGAAGGACTGCATAATTTCGTGCTTGAGGGCTGGAACGGCTTCTTTTCGAGGAAGGGAGCCATGGGGTGAGCAAAAGCGGGAGATAAAGAGAAGGTTGCGGGGGGATGGGAGAAGAAGGTGTTGTGGAGGTGCGCGGACTTGGGTTGCATCCTTTCTGAAGATGATTGCAGTGAAGAGGTTCTGGGGGTCGCGGAGTGTGGTGGGGGTGGAATCAAGAATTCCGATTCGGTGTTAGAAGAGTTCTTTTTGAAATTGGAGGCACTGGGTAACCGAAGAGATGGCGTCTTGAGAGGCAGATTTTGAGAAGATGGGGTCGTGGAGGACAGAGATGAGTTTTTCTACCTTGCGGAGGCTACGGTTGGAGGCGCTAGAAGATATGTAGAGAACCATGCGTTCAAGATAATGGTTTTCAGGGAAAGGGAAAGAAAGGGGTGGTAGAAGAGGTGGGCATGGGAGAGAGAGCTGACGGTGATGCTGGAGATGTAGTAGGCCTTCCCCGTGTGAAGGGAGAAAAAAGCTGTCGCTGGTGGTAAGAGTCATCGTCAGTGCTAGGTATGTTGTCAGAAAAGCAATTGAAGGGAGGGAATGAAGGTTGTGGTGGTAATTAGGGGTTGGCCTTGCGAAGCTTTCAGTGTCGGGGAAGCTGAAGAGAACCCCGGTGGGGGAGAGGAAACGCTCCCGGCGGTGAGACGTTAGGATCACCTTCGATCGAGGAGGAGGTGTCTTCAAAGCAGCAGTTACGCATGGCGGGGAGCGGTTTGGGCTGTTAGGGAGAGGCGTAGTACGTACCAGGGAGGGTAATATAGCGACTGAATGGTGGAACGGAATGGTGGAAAAGGTTGGATGTGATGCTAAGGTGTATCAGTAGTGACAGAGTAAATGGCTGATATGAGATGTGTTCAATAGATGTGGTAAATGCCTGTTGAGAGTTCCTATTTTATGGGTTTGTATTCTTCTAATCGTATTCCACCTTAAGCAGTTATATATGTATATATATCTCTATTTGCCGCCCTAGTTCTAAATATGTACCACTAACACACTTACATTGCGTTCGGAAACCAGCATGAACGGAAGGAACATGCTAGCTTGTCTTCCATGCAAACTAGCAATGGTGGAAATAATAGTGAATGATCTTTCCACATAAACTACCACAACTGTAAATGTGGAAATATTTTCGGAAACTAGGCACATCCAAATTTGGATAAATTCACCGGTTTTTCGATCATTTTAATTCGGTCATTTTTGACACCAAAACTAGCATTCCGATAGCACCGACGTTGCTACTCTACATTCGAATTGGGGAAGATAAAACTCATATCCACAAGTTTTCGGATGAAAGTGTCCCTATACCGGCGATGGAGTGTCGAATAACATCTCGCCTTCAACCAAACCGGATCATGCCGCTCCACAATTTCCACGCTCAGTGGCTCGATCTTGGCTAGTGGTGACTGCCCCAGCCTAAGATGGGAAATCTGTTTGTGTTTCTCGAAAAGGTGCTGTAGCTGCAAGCAGCCACTAATACTCCCACTATTATCGTGAGCCTCTTCGACGATAATTTTGAAGGTCGCATTCAACCCTTTGGGTTCATCTCTCCCAAGATAAATGTGAATTTCGTCATCCGGTAGCTTTTTGTGCTCGCCAACGTTTCCAATATCGTGATTTATGGGATCATGACTTACCAGTAGTGATGCTTTTACATGAAAAAAGACCTTCATACGATTCTACGCCAAGAAAAATGACGTCAATCTCTCCATTGCGTTTGGTCGCAGCCGCTTCGAGGTACCCCGATCTTTTCGACGCAATTAGAACTGCCTCGTTCTCTCTATGGGCCTCCCACTTCGATGTGGCCAACATGTTCCATGAGTCAATTTTACACGAATGCCGAGCGAGGCTCTTCCGACTTCCGGGGGTCCAGCTTTTGGAACCCCCAGAACTTTCTTCCTACATAGCGATGCATATTTTCGAAAAGCTTGAGCCTCGCACGACCCCTGTGCAGCCTCCATGTATATTGGATTCAATTTGTCGGTTTAGAGCGGGAGATGCTGGATGTAGTTTGGGGGATGGTATCGGGTTCTTGAGAGGGGGCGGCGAGATCGAAAGAGGTTGGAAGGTATCCGAGAAGGTGAGGGTGTTGGTGATACATTTGCGACGGAACGAGTCGGAGAAGTTGAGGAGGTTGATGTGAAGGAGGTAGGAGGTGATGGAAGAGGATTTGAGGGAGATGGAGGACTTGTCGGAGTATACCTGGACGAAGCCTATGTAGAAGTCGATACCGGTGTTCCCAGGGGTGTGCCAGATGCAGGGGTTATTGGAGGACTGCCCGATTGCGTGCTTGAGGGCTGGGACAGCTTCTTTTCCAAGGGAAGAAGCCATGGGGTGGACGAAAGCGGGAAAGCCACATGAAGAAGGTGTTGTCGAAGTGTGCGAGTGCGAGTTGTCATTTAGGGACTTGGATAACATCTTTTCGAAAGGTGGTGGCTGTGAAGAGGTGCTGTGGGTCGTGGAGGGTGATGAAAGTGAAACCGATGTTGTTGGCTCAGTGTTGGAAGAGGTCTGTTTGAAGTTTGAGACACTGGGAGGCGGAGGAGACGGCGTTGTGGAAGGCTGACTTGGAGAAGGAGGGGGCATGTAGGAGAGAGATGAGTTCGTCTGCCTTGCGGTGACAGAGAGTAATAGCGAGAGAAGAGATGTAGGGAACCATTCATTTGAGGTTGGGGTTGTTGAAGAGAGGTAAGAAGGGGGCTGCGGAGGACGTAGGGTGGGGGAGAGGGAGCAAAACGGAGTGCCAAAGATATGGTATGCATCTTGGGTGTGGACGGAGAGGAAGAGCTGTTGCTGGTCGTAGGAGATGACGTCGGCAATGGGGACGTTATCGGAAGCGGGATTGGAGAGAGGATGTGATGGTGGTGGTGGTGGAAGTTGGGGGATGGACTTGTAACGCTTTGTGCGTGGGGGGAAGTGAGGGAGGTTGCCGCTATGGGAGAAAAAAACGCTTTTTGGTGGTGAGACGGTTGGAGCATCTTTTTGATGCGTTTGGATGGCGGGGATGGTGCGAGCGAAGAAGGAGCAGCCTTCAAAGCAGCAATTAGGCATGGAAGGGAGCGGTTTCGGGGTGTCGGGGTGTCTGGCTAGAGGCGGGGTACGTAGCGGAGAGCGTAATATGGCGCACGGAGAGTGGGGTGGAGTGATGGGAGACGTGATGTGCTCTATCTCTATAGATAGTTCCTATTCGAAGGGTTTGAATTCTTCTAATGGTATTTCAAAAGCAAATATCTATGTATATATATCCTAGTTGGGGATATATATATTCCTATTTGGCGCCGTGAAGTTCTAAGTATGTGCCACTTACACACTTACATTGGGTTCGGAAACTAACATGAACGGAAGTAACATGCTAGTTTGTCTTCGATCCAAACTAGCAATGATGGAAGTATTCATGATTGATTCCTTCCACATAAACTAGCACAAGTGGAAATGTGGAAGTATTTTCGGAAATTAAGCACATCCAAATTTGGATAAATTCGCTGGGTTTTCGATCAATTTAATTCGGTCATTTTTGACACCAAAACTAGCATTCCGATAATACCGACGTATCCTTCCATCCAAACCGTTGATAGCACAAAACTATGTTCGAATACGAAATCCACACCGCGGGGACTTCAGTACCGTCCACACAGAAGAGCGGCTCTTCCTTTGCGGTCGCGAAAGAAGTATCCGTAATGGACGGAAGTACCGGTGTAGAAACTGAGCCGACTTCGTCGTGAGCCAATTGCAGCGTGTCGTATCTCTGTTGAGGGCGTTCATTCGCGACAAGTGACAAAGATGGAGAAGGGGACTTCATAACCATTTAGCGCCAACGCTTTAGCGGATTTAGAGCTCTGGTGAGAGACACGTGCAGGCAGTGCATCATCTTCCACACGATTGGCTTGGGCCATCTAAAGATAAGTTCTCTTGGTCTTATCCTCCCGACGGCGTGCGACGAGTGTCTTGATGTTGGGATCGAGCCCATCTATAAACATCATACAACGTTCCCCGGTAGGATAGACATTACTACAGCGGTGGAAAGCCTCATTGAGGCGTACAGAGAATTCGGTTTCAATCTCTCCTGAGCGTCGACGGGTATCCCGTAGGGCGAGGATTGCGGACTGAATGGCGTCATTGGTCGCATATGGCCTTAACAGGTATAAGACAGCTTCCAGCCAGCATGTCACCCCCCCTTCGGAGGCCCTTGAGGAACCTCTTACAGAGTTGAATTGGCCTTCGGCCACACCCCGTAAAAAGTATGGCACCGCGATGTATGCCTCTCTTTCGCTCGTCCTGAGTATATCAGCTTCCACAACAAAGTGCGCAAGGAAATCCAACACCAATATTGGATCCTCTCCAGAAAAATTCGGGTTGCGTAGTGTGAAAGTTACATACGCTTAATGCAATCTTTCACTCTAACTGTCCCATGGGGTGTGCAATACAATGAAGAATCTCCCCAACCGATAGTATCAGTATGATAGTAACTACCGATACACTTGGTTCGTCTGCTTCAATTCCCAGAGTTTGGAGTGTTTTTGGCCCTTCGAACGCGGCCTGACAACACCATGGGTGGCTGACGACCGTTTAGAGCGGAAGGAGCGCTCTCGAAGATCATTTTCAGACTCGGATTCGGATGATGTAGACACCTCCGAGTTACTCGGGTTAGAATCCGAGGAGGTCGAAGAGTCATAACCATCAGTATGACGTATGGCTTTCCACCTGCGGCTGGCCTTGCCCTATGCAGCATCCTGTTTGCGTTGTAACACGGCAGCAGCCGGTTTGTCTGGAGTGTCTTTATCAACTAATACGGTTTCATCTATCGTCTCCAAACGGGCCCGAAAGCGATTGGAGCGCTCTTCAATCCCTTCGACGAAGGTGGCGGGAGAACCCAAACATTCCAACATCTTGTCGACATCCGACAGTAAAATACGAAGATCTTCAGCAACATTCATTGCAAGGGCTTGCTCGACCACCTCACGGGGGGACACGAAACTTTCCTACGAGGGTATTATGGGTGGCTCGCGGAGAGCGAACTTGTTCTTCCAGGAAATTTCCCTGGCCAGTGTTGGCAACCTCCCGAAGGGGTTGAGGCGCCACTTTAGCGGGAGTAGACTGGAGCGCTCGAGTCCGACTGGAATAAACTGAAAAGGGCCAGCACCGTGCTGAGTAGTAGCCAACGCGGGCAACGAAAGGTCCCGGATTTCCCGGTGTTGGCTCGAGGCCCTCGAAGCGATCTTCCCGGAAAGGGTTGAACCTGCCCGAACAGGGATCTTCGAAACAACCAATTACTGGGAATCTCCCTAAAATCATGATAGCGGCTGTGGGTAGTCGCTGGCTCCGAGTTGAAGGGCTTCCGAAACATCGGGTAACTCGTTAAACCGGGATACACAGACACTACCGGTATAGCAAGAAATCACCTCAAAGAAGAAAGAATACGACAACAGAAGTGTAGTCTTTTAGGTCGGGAGACCACTTTGTAGTGAAATGCTTGCAAGCGATAAAAAACCAGAAGACGTCCGGATCTTCCTTTTACGATTGAAACGCAGCAGTAGAGCCCTTCCAGAAATTAAACGACTACGTCGGGTGTAAGACGGATGTCAACCCTTCACGACCAGCGTAGGAAGGTGATACAAGAAGGTACTTCACGTGAGCGGCGTGTGTGTGTTATCCTCACAGGAGGCAAGGTTTCCAAATTGGGGCGACTGCGACACGGTGTCAGCACAGGCCTAGAGTCTCGGGGAGCAACCCAAAAAAAGAGAAAAGACGGCGAATTCACGAGAGTGACCAGAGGAAACCAAAAAGCCGGAGGACACCTTATAAAGGGCGAACACGCCAATAGTTGGTGAATACTCCGACCAATGGGTTCGTTTCGGTGCCCCAGGAAAAAAGACAGCCCGTTAGCAATTGTGCATCACTCCGGTGAGCAGTAGAGTACAGAAGAAGGCAAAGAAGCCTAGAGCCAACCCTGGTTCGGAGATTTACTGAGTAGCAGTGCCTTGGCGCCCTGGCCCTAAATAGTGTGTAAAAACCTACCTAAATTAGGCAAATAATGTGTAATAAATAACTAAAATACCAGCAAGGCGGTGCCAACCGTCCCTTGCAATCATACCACACGTGTGCACATCACACCCATATTGGGACTGCAGTGTACGTGCGCTCGTACACCATGCACACCATGCATACCATAACGGTGGTAAGCAACCCGCACGTTGCGGTAGTAAGCGCGAAGTCAGGCCAACGCTCAAACGACGAAGTCAGGAAAATGACCCTCGCGGGCGTTTCTCTACATGCCGCGGAAGTTCACGGTTGCATGTAAAATTTCACCGAAGAAGTAGAACAAAAATATACTAGTTACTTCCTCCTGTTGCGTATAGCCTTCATAGTACGCATTTTGTAGGTTAATTTCCCCGTATTTTAACAATAAAAGCCCCCACCGTCCGTTATACCAACCATACATTCCCGTAAGGGTCCGAACTGTCTGTTCTTTTGAGTAAGAGCAGCTGAAGCCTTCATACTAGCCATGGTCGGCAACCGTATCTCGACATAGAGATCGTTTTACTTTCTAACAACATTTAGAACAACATAAAGCGCGTAATCAATCCACACACTCAAAAAAGACAAAACTTTGCCACAGAAGGGACAGAGCTGGTACATATAGTGCAGCTTGTCTTCACATAATGTATTGCCATTCCCATTAAAGTTTTAGACTGCAATAGAAGTTTTTGTCCCTTTGGGGATGTTGTTCTGCGATAGAGACTTCGTTTTGTGATCTTCATTCGTGTGTGTTCAAATATGGGTAGTAATGTGTCGAAGAAAATTTGTCTACTAAAGTCTGTGACTACAAAAATGTCGCTTTCTTTTCCTAGTTTGAGTAGCTGTTGTCACGGGGTCTCGTCATTGTCGTTCAAAGGATGTAGGAGCCTTTGTCCCTTGTGCTTCGCGACCTAAGGGGATCTGCTTAGACGAGTTCTACGCTTCCGAATCAGTAGAAGCACACCAAGTGTCTTCGTCATTTTTGCTGAAATGGCAGCAAGGGCAGCTGCTTTTGTCTTTCGCGAGTGCATGCTGACCATAGTTTGATTACTTATTTTGGAACATAATAAAAAAGGTTATTTACGTTCTTTATGAAGGTACTTATTCAACCTTGTTGCTTTCAAGTTGCTTATATGAAAGCCAAAGCAATGCAGAAGATCTTTTGTGAGACGCGAAGATCAACTTGAATCAACTTGAAGTGTGCAAGAAGCAAGATTCGCTGCACCAAATTTCACACACATGCCAAAGCGCCACTTTTCCAAACGATTAGTGTCAACAAACACTCCCCAGAGCCTTCCAACGTCATTTTGAACTGCATCAATGCAAGCGAAGATGGTAAACTGCTGCCAAACAAGCGTTCTAAACGAGCTCCACCCAAGCCAAATTGTTCAAGAACCAGAAGGCTTTCTTGCTTTAGTCTCACTAAACGCCCGTCTTCTGCTCCATTCTTTCTCAAAACCTACGGCTTGAGTAAGCTATACGCCAGTTAACACATATCCAAACCTGCAAGCAAGAAGTGATCAAACATGGTTTTGCAGACGCCGCTGCTCAAAGCCAGTCAGGATCGTTGAATACTATTGAATCTAAAACTTCTTCTATGCTCATTACGTTATCAGGTAAGTACTCCAAGAATTCCTTCTCCTCCTCCTCGTTTTCTACAATGTTTTCATCTTCTACCCTTGCCTCTAAAACCAGCAAAGCAATGCCATTGGCGACGTCACCGTTGTCTGGAGGCAAACTGTGTGAAACTATTTCGGATATGTATTTCTCGAGCCAGTCACCACGTGTTTGCGGAGGCTGCTTGCACACGATTGAAAAATTGTGTGCAATTGCCACTTGTTTCCTGATCTTCAGCTCTTCCGTTCTCCCTCTTTTCGAAGTGAAAATTCGTCTGGAAATCTTGTGGATTCATTCCACGCCAGCCGAAGAGGAAGAAGCTTTGTATACCTTCATCAGCTCATTTTCCAAGACAGGGAGCGAATACTCAATTTGTCCCCAGACCAGACGTGGGTGGAATCCTTTCAGGCTGAGTAGTAAGCTAAGCTATGAGGAGATAAACAGTGGAGCCTGAAATTGGTCACAAGACGTTCTTTATGATGGCTGTCATCGGCAAAAATGGGCAACGCTTGATGTCCCTGTTCCACAATGCTACCGTTTCCCATGCCCGCAAAGACTTCGCCGTATTCTTGTACATATTGCGCTTTGTTCCATTTCAACACAGTATGGGGTCTCAATTTAATGATAAGATTAGTATCGGAGAGTATATTCGGTTCTTTTGATACAGCACTCGTTCGTCTCTTGTTACACTATCGTTAGAGCGACTCAATCTCTTCAACAAAATTCTTGTGTAAAGAAAAGTGGCACACATGAGGGATATTGGCGTTGCCTCACCCTCTAATATACCCATGGTTTTTGCATATCAGGTCGAAGGTTTTGTGAACTACTGAGACAATTTCCCAAAAAGGCAGAGTTTGTTATGATGTAATTGATTGGTGCTGGCAGTTCGAATGTTTGTCAAGCTCCAACCTCTCTTTTTCATTCATACCAGCTTAGGCATGTAAGTGATCACTTGCTTCACGAGAAGCAGTCGCTTTAGCATGAGATTGACTGTTGCTCATCTTGATTTCGAGTAAAGAACCGTTTTGTATGTCTTGAATAGCTTCTCCGTACACAAGTTATCGTAAACTTTACGAAGCAGTCCATTAAACTTAATTGGTTTCGAAAAAGGATAGCTTTGCGTATCGTGTTGGAGAAAATAGCCCTTTCCCAAAATCTCCACTTAAATTGTGTAACGCATGCATGCTACAGCCATACGCTAATTTAAATAACCTCTTTCCTAAACATATCTCACGGAGTTACCTCATTAAGTTACAAGAGTCGGACAGAAAGCCGTAGAAAGAGCTATACCCCATACGTTTTTCTACTCGGGACACAAGATCTTGCAGCTTCATGAATAGATTCTCCGAATTTTCCTTGTGTAGGTCAGAGCGTACGTACTCTTTAAAGAATGGAAGAGGAATATGAAGCACCATATTGTTCATTGATTTTGAAATCACGTTTGTCGCACCATCAATGGCCAGTAATTCACCCTTATCATCTCTGATGCATTCACTTTTGAACCACACAATTTGCTCGTACTTTCTGTGTATTAACTCATATCCTGACTTTTAGGGGCATAGCGGGTGCCATGTTGGTCGTATTGCAGCCCAAAAAAATGCCAACTTGGATAATCAAAGTATGAAATGGAAGACTTGTGTTGTGAGCTGCTATTGCGGACAACGTGTTTAGAGTTGTACGTCGTTGTAGGGTAAATTTTTCAATTTTTAGCTTCGGAAGTGGACCTTTTTGATTGATGAATACTTTTATATTTGAACTTCCTGAAGGTCGAATGTGTTTTTCTGCGAATTTGCAACTTTTGTTTGGCTGTGATTGTTTTGCGTGTCTAATTCTGTTGCAAGAGCTCCGACTGTATTTGGAAGAAGAAGACAGTTAATGAGGTGAGTCTTGGGATTTCTAGGTTTTGGCTGACACGCTTGGTTTGCAGTAGTTGCAACTCGCCTGATCGACTTTGTATGTAGATCACGGCACGATCGGGCGAGCGCAACGTGTTAGGAAAGTGCGCTCCCTTGACCGTCGCCGGCGAGTTGCATACTCGCCGGAACGGTCGGGTATTTTATTTGTTGCAAGCCCAGGAATAAGGCGACGCCACTCTGCGCCGCTGTGAATGCCAACCGCGTGTCGCGCATTCACTGGGCTCGCCTCACAAGAGATCGACGAACTGTAACACCGTCCCTCGAGGCGAATCGCTACTCTTACTTCACCACTGAACCTCAGAATGGCGGACTCCGAGACTTCGGCGATACCTTTTCAGCTTCCTCAACCAACGCGTGGTACACGACCTCACTCTTCTCCGACTTCGCGGCAAAAACTGTCATCTCCAACCTTCTCTCCTACCGCAGGCATGAATCCTTTCGCGACTAACCCACTTCCGGGGAACGCTTCCTCAAGTGCCTCACAGGCGGCTTCGTCGAGTGCTGCTCCCTTCGAGAAACTTTCCTACTTAGGCTTTCAACAACCTCCTCCTCAGGCGTCATCTCAGTTCCATTCGTCCCACGCTATGGTGCCAGCTCATCAACCCTCGGGTTATCAGCAGTCTCCTTACCAAATGGCAGGCTCTTCCGGATACTTCGGCGGGTTTAACTCGATGCCTCTCCCTGAAGGAGGTTCTCAAGCACAGCCGCAGTACCATCCATCTGGTTACCAATCTCCTGGCTACTTCTCCCAACAGGGCGCTCAACATGGACAATCCTCGCAAGGCTACGACCCCGCAGCTTCTCCTCCGGCTCCCGATATCGACGCAGCGGCGTGGAACTCCGAGCAAGCGATGCCGTTAACGGTCAATGCCAGGGGCTGGATCAGCTTGGAAAGTTTCCGTTTCAGACGGCCCCGGCAGCATGGCGAGGTGTATTGCCGTGCACCTGGGTTCCATTCGACGGCCGTAGCCGACGAGGCTCTTATTGACTCGTATGCTGAGAACGGTTACCTCCCAGGTGGGCTCCATCGCGAAGTAGTTTGGTCCAGAAGCTGGCGTCTCCGTGTGGCGGTCGATCCCCTGCACCTGTTCTGTGCGGGCGGTGATGCCCATAGTCGCACTAGGGCACTGTGGGCTCGTGCTGCCTATGTAGGAGCTAGACGTGTTCGATCGGATCACTTGGTACCGTTGCGGTTTAATTTTGACGTGTCACATTTCCGATCTTTCGGCGAGAGGTCCTACGAATACGCATTAGCGGAGTTCAACGAATCTCCCCATAGGGCTGAGGTACCGAACGTGGTCGATGGTTTTCTTCTCTGGATTCGTCTCCTTCTTCGGGCGGAATTCAGATACCTTCGGCGATCATCCAAAGATTTCTTGTGGAGCTTTGAGCGTCGTGTTCGGCTTGAGCGAAGCTTGCGGTCCCGTCGAGGGTTCCTGATTCCGTATCCACACTCGAAGGCTGAGCGATTGCGCTACAACTCCCTGCCGGGGCGATACGCTGCGCTTCCCAGCTGGTGGGCAAATGTAGAGGTCCTGCGAGGGTGCTACGCCGAACTTCCTCCATGCCTCTACTATGTAGGCTGTAGAATGCTGAACGATCCCTGCTCTGGGTACTGGACGCTCTTTGCGGCGGAGTGGGGTGCCCGCGTGGCGGCACATCTCCTGTGGGATACGTACGATCAATACCGTCTCTGGTATATCCCTCCGATGCTCCGATGGATTATCCGGCGACAGGATCTGTCTATACCCTTGGGGTCCGATTCCAACCAGGAAGAGGTTCACCTGCTCCTCCGCTTCATCGAGGCCGTCGATTGGGACCGGATTCCGGTGCCCTGGCTATCAGAAGGTGGCCCTCGCGGCAACGACCGATCACCGAGGAGAATATCCACCTGCTCAGGGACCTTCGCGTACTACGATCCGTGGGAACGGCGAATGATCTCCGAGGCTCATGCTAGAGCGATGATGCGGGCCCCTAGGGCTATGCCGATTGAACACCCCACTGGGTTCATGTTCTCTGACGACTATGGTCCTCCAGCGGACTGGGTCGATCCCTCCTTGGACCATGGTGCTGGCGAGGTGGTGGAAGACGACATCCCCCTTTTGGGTGTTCCGAATACCGGCGCTGACGCGGCACAGGTCCCTGCGGAGGGCACTCAAGCTCCCGCGGGTTGGGGTCTTGCGACGCCGGCTCTCGGAAACAACGCTGGTCACCAGTAGTCTGGGCAGGGTTCCTGAGGGCGTGTAGTTCTGTCGCTCAGATACGATAAACCCAATTAGGCCACAGCTTGGCATTACTTCTCTCCTCCTGTAGGACCTTTCTCGTGTTCGAGCTTCTTTCATACGTCCTTCCTCTTACTTCTTCATTTCCTAACCAGGATGCACTTCATTTCCATTCGTGGCAACATCTTCCTAGATACTTCATTACTTCTTACTTCTTAGTTACGTTATACGGCGATGAACCGACAATTCGGTGCGTTCTTTCTCTGTTCATATTGTACATAAAACCAACCTTGTTGGTGTCTTCTCTTCTCTTCTCGGAGCTCCTCGCAACCTACCGCGTAGCGGCACACCATATTTACCACATGTCGGGGACAGTTCTATCCCACTTGGGCATTATCCAGAGTTGGGGGTAATGCGGACCGGGTTCTTCGGTGAAAAGCGATGATCTTGGACCTCGGAACGTGCTCAATTGGCTCCCAAGTGTCCTTCTCTGGGGGATAGCCGTACCAATGGACGCGATAGATTACTTTCCCGTCCTGGGCAACATCGTGCTCCACGATACGATCGACCACAAAATCCTGTGGGTATACCCTGACGTCTTCGGTTCCTTTGGTTGTTCCCGACATTGGGCTTTGCTTCTCTACGTAACCCAAGCGGGTACACGCAAGTAACAACGGTTTTCTGGCTTCGGTGAGGTGGGGGTGTCTCGTTGACGAGAGCGCTAACCGTCACGATGGGGAATGGCTAACTTCCGTTTCCGGCTGCCAATCTCCACGAAAGTGGCTTCTGGTGAAAGCCCTTCACTTCCGGAGTCCGGTGAACTAACCTCGTTTCCCAGTGGGCATCAACTTTAACTACGAAGACGTTCCTGATCCAGGCGAAGTTGCCCCTCGACGCGGGAGAGCCGTTGCGACGGAGATATTGCGTTGCTCACTCCCTGTGCAGGGTGCCGGATTGGCCGGGCCACGGCGCTATATTGGGTCGCATGCGCGCGCACTTGACGCGTGCCGACCAATCGGAACAGTTTGCACTACTTCACGTGGCAGAGTGCTAGCCAATCCGGTGGCGTTGCACCCTGAGTGGGGATCTCCCGTTAACGGCGCTGTCCTACTGAGGGCTTCTGCGCCACACGATGCTCCTGAGAGGGCTTCTCCGATGCTTTTCATAAACTTCCCTTTCTGAACCAGGCTCTACGACCGTATCCACAAGGATCTTCCGCTTCACCACACCTAATTTGGGTACTTCCCATGGGGCTAGTCGCTGCGCAGACCCATTGACGGGTCGGCGGAGACCGTTTTTTCGGTACTTCTCGACTTCTGCACCTCTTGCGAGCGAGGCGTAGAAGTAGCCAACGACTTGGACGTTCGCCCACGAGGGTTCTCATCACTAACAGTGGTCTTCCTTACAGGGGTAACTTCGTCTTCATTACTGGCATTCGCCTCGACCGAGGATCTCAAACGCGTGTGCGTTAGCGGCGATATTTCTGATCTGGGCTCCGGTCTCTTTGAGAGCTCAAGCACGTCAGCCAATCCAGCAGATGCCGGAGCAGCCTGAGCTCGATTAGGTGAGTCCTCCCCCTCCTTAGGGTGCGATACGGCAGCTGATATTGCCGTAGCCGGGGGTTGAACTCGAGTTGAGTGCGTAGGCGTAGCGCGAGAGGGCGGGCTATCCTTGACTAGCTCTGATACCTCAAGTAGGTCCGATAAACCCCGTTCCTGATGCGGGAGAATCGACGGGCGGTTCGCACTGTCCTCGTTTGATTCCGGTCCTTCCTGTGTTGCAGGTACTCCAGTTCCGGTTTCCGGTAGCGTTACCAATTCTTGGAGTGGGCTCGGTGCCCTGTAGACGTGATCGCGTGATATCCGTTCGTGTTGGTTATTAATTTCCAGCACGACGGTGTCTCCAGATATGAAAATAACCTTATAGGGTCCATCCGCAATCGGCCATAACTTGTGGCGGCATTCGTTCTCCGGGTTGTAATACTCTTTACGAAGGAACACATAATCTCCTACCTGTAGGTTAGGTAACGGTCTGCGAATTCGGCTATCAAAGTTGCGCTTGTAGGCGAGCTGAGCCCTGTTCATTGGGGCACGTGCTGCAGGTACCAGCTTGGTAAGCCATTTCTTCCACGCATCGCGGTACAAGCCCGGTGATGGGAACGTATCCAGAGTTGGCTGCGCCTCGATGGCTAGAGGAGGTGGTCTCCTCGACGGTACCAGCTCAAATGGTGAAAGTCCTGTTACCCGATGAACCTGGGTGCTGTACGCATACGTGATAGAGTCCGTGAACTGATCCCACGTCTTGGGATGATCTGCCACATAGGATCTCAAAGCACCAAGGATGGTTCGATTAAATCTCTCTACTTGTCCGTTCGCTTGGGGATGATAAGTCGTAGTGAATAAATTCCTAATATCCAGGATCCTACACACATCTTGAAAGAACTTCGAGATGACTTGAGAGCCGTTAACAGAAAGTAACTGTACCGGTAGGCCATATACAAAGACCCAGTGGGTAACAAATGCTTGAGCTACAGCGGCTGCTGTTATCCGTTTGAGTGGCACTGTTCTAACCAATTTAGAGAAACTGTCGGTGATGACCAGTAGGTACTGGTTCCCTCGAGAGGTCTTAATCAATTCTCCAAGAATGTCAATGGCGACGAACTCCAGCGGTGCCCGTGCGGGGAACAACATTAACTCCTTCTAGTATTTTCTTAATTTCACGTCATTCTTGGCGCAAGCCTGACAGGAGTGGCGGACTGCGTAACAATCGAACGCCATCGCGGGCCAATAGAAGTCCCTTCTTAAGGTGAGATAAAGCTTCCTTCCTCCCGGGTGGGCTCCCAACTTCACCTAGTGAGACAAGTGCAGTACGCGACTCTGTAAGGAGTGAGGTACCACCATTTGTGGGTTGGTTTCAACAGTTCGCACCAAGTAGCCTTGGTCATTCACCTGGAAAGGTATCCTATACCTACCGTTCAGACGGGCCCTAACCTGTATACAAAAGGGGTCCATCTGCTGTTCCCGTATCATCTCCTCGGGCGAAATCGGTACAAATGACCCGGTATCCGGTTCTACTGTCTGTGTGGCGAGGATATCGTCGCACACATCATCCGATAGGATTTCTGTCTTCCCCTCATCGAGGTCACCAACCATAAAGCATGGTATCTCTCCCGTGTCCTCGGTGGGTTCAGCTCAGCTTCTGCTGCAGTGCCCAAACGGGATAGAGCGTCTGCCTGAAAGTCCAAGGAGACTTTATTTTACACTACTTCAAAGTCAAATTCCGAGAGTCGAAGTCACCATCTCATCAGTCGTCCCGAAGGTTCGGTAAGTTCCATGAGCCAGCGTAGGCAAGAATGGTCCGTGTGTACCCGAAAGTGGGTTCCCATCAAGTATGGTCTCAACGTTGAGAGGGCCCATACAACGGCAAGGCAATCCTTCTCCGAAACGGAGTAATTCCGTTCGTGCACATTCAGTGATCTCGAACAATACCCAATAGGGTGACGTTTGCCAGACTCTTCCACCTGGAACAACGCACAACCAATTTTGTTCGCACTCGCATCAGTGTCAACCTCGTAGGGTAAGCCGGGTTTCGGCAGTGCCAAGACTGTTGGCGACGTTACAGCTTCAATTAGTGCTGCAAATGCGGAGGCTTCCGCATCGCCAAAGGGTTCCAATTCCACTGGTTTTCCTTTCATCAGTAGTTTGTTCAACGGCGAAGCAATATCCGAAAAGTTCGGCACGAAACGACGGTAACCGTTACACAGGCCTAAGAAGGATCGAAGCTCAGTTTGAGTTCTTGGGTGGTTCGCCTCTTTCAAGGATTTTACCCGCACCTCGTCAATTGAGAGCTTTCCTGGGCGAATAATATGCCCAAGGTACTTAACCGATTCAGTGAAAAACTCGCACTTCTTAAGCTTCAAGGTAATCCCTGCGTCCCGTAAAACGGTCATAACTTCCCGTACATGGGTGAGATGGTCCTCCATGTTATTGGAAAAGACGACGACGTCGTCCAAATATACCAGACAGGTGGTCCACTTGAACCTAGCCAGGAGGATATCAACCGCTCTCTGAAACGTTGCGGGGGCGTTCGTTAACCCAAAGGGCATTCTCCGAAAGCGGTACAGGCCTTGATGGCACACGAAGGCCGTCTTATCCTTATCTTCTTCCCTTATGGGCACTCGCCAGTATCCCCAATTGGCATCTAAAGTGGTAAACAATTTCGCGCTCCCTAGAGAATCGATATATTCGTCCCTACCGGGGAATCAGGTATACACCTTTCACTGTAACCGCATTCAACTTTCGGTATTCGATACAAAATCTCCATGATCCCTCTGGCTTCGGCACCAAAACAACTGGTGACGCCCAAGGGGATTGAGCTGGCTCAATAACGCCAGCTCGGAGCATCTTCTCCACTTGAGCTTTTTTCTCTTCTCGGGCCTTCCGTCCTGCCCTGTAAGGGTGTTGCGCAATGGGCCGAGTGTTCGGAAGTAGATCGATGCAATGCTCTGTGACTCCAATTGTTCCGAGAGTACCATCCCACATGGGCGTAAACTCGCGAAGCATATCGCGTAGCTTCTCCCGACGGGACTCCGGTACGTGCTCCAAATTGAGCTTCATTAACTCCTCAACAGGGTTTGTCTGTTCAGTGCCAGGTGGCAACGGCTTAACCTCAAAAGGTGCTGGGGTGTCTAAACCCGAGTTCTTCTGGGTATCATTCGTATCGGCTTCAAGTGACTCATTCCGTAATTCGGCGAATTCGGCGGCCTCCTCCCCCTCCTTAGGGTCAGACACACCGAGCACAGTTCCAATCGGAATCTTCGTTGGTATCACTGCAGCTGGGTGCGGTAGTACCGTGCCAATTACTTGGTTCTTTGTTAACCATTGTCTGGTTTTGCCAAGATTGGCGAGGAGGACCTTAAAGGCTTCATCTTGTTGAATCGTTACAACTCCATTAGCCAAAGCGATCTGGCGCTCTTCATATAGTGCCGGTGACGGCTGTGGTGTGTGTGTAGACCAAACTGTTTAGTGACGACTTCGACCCATACCTGGGACTCCGGCGGAAGGTGCACCGATTTGAGCTCGTGCAACTTCGTTGATGCCACTGTGCCTTTGGTAGGCTGATGTGCAACCGGAAGCGGTACGTGTTTTCGCGTAGCGGCTCGCAGAAGTCTCCGGACAATCGGAATTATTGAACCGTCTTCCATTTCTATGGTACGCTTCCGAGGACGGATATTTTTCACAAACCTGTCACAGAAATCACAACCCAGTATAACTGGTGCGGCTAGCGAATCGCAAACGACGAAATCTACCTTCACGAGGTGCCTTTCTAATCTCACCAGGAGCGAAATGTAACCAGCCGTACTAATCGGATTGTTGTTGGCATCCGAAATATCCATTGATGGACCGTAACGAACACGTTCCTGAAAAGTAGGCGGTATCAGTTTCCTGTGAATAAGGTTAGGAGCAGCGCCTGTGTCTAGGACCGACAACTGACGAACCATAAAATGTTCTGAAAGGCCGAGATCGGCGTAAACTTTATAGTTCCGCTTGGCCATAACCAGGATTCTATCAGGGAGACGGGGATTACGGGCCCGTATCCACGGTCGACAAAGAACACTAAAGTGTTCCGACAAAGAATACTAAAGTGTTCCGAATCTACATCGGTGGCTGCCATTTTCCTTGATAGGATCGTAACAGTCGGGGAGCGAAGCGGAGGCGCCTCGGGCGTCTTTTGCTTCGATTTGGAAGACGCCCCGCCCGTCGGGGAGACTCCCATATTTAGTTTTTCGGAGATGGAACCGCCTGATGCGGGCGATTTCCCTCCGCGGGAACTACTTGATTCCCGTTTACCGGTTTGCGACGCTGAGCCTGAAGGTTACTCTGCGCGAAGGCAGGGTTACCATGCATGGTTGCAGCAGTTCCCTGAAGGGCCAACGAATGCTTACCGCCTTCATAGGATGTTCTGGGGACCCGTGTTTGTTCTTCGGGCGTCAGAGACTCGAACTAAGTGACAATTTTCAACCTATCCCGTGCCGGGACCGTGCACTGCGGTGAGATATGACCAAATTCATAACATTCGTAGCAGATCACTGCGGTTGAACCATCGGTGGGACGCGCTATAACACGACCCTGCTGGATGCTATCCCTCCATCCTGAGCGAGTTGTCCTCATTATGCGACCTCCATAGGGTATCGGTGCTGCCGGAACTCGGCGATCCTGAGCATACAGATTCGGATCGCCCTCCGTAGCCGGCACCGTGGTTGACGGCAATTCCGAGGTGGCAATTGGAGTTCCAATAGAACTCGGATTACTACCTATGAGGTGCACATTATCCATGTCCATACTGGCTTCATTTCCATATGAAAGGGCCAGAGAAGAGTCAGAATTGTTGGCAAACAGTACCTTACGAGGCTTCGGTTTGGAGGGACGCCGAGCTCGGAGCGTATCCCCTTCAGCCTGGGCGTACTGTACCAATTCCAAATAGGTTATCTTAAGATTCTCCTCCCAATAACGGGCTACAAGTGGCCGAATCGCGGGATTTAACCCATCGACAAACATCGCACATCTCTCCTGTGAAGGATGAACATTACCACAGCGGTGGAAAGCCTTATTCAGGCGCGTTGAATAAGCCGTTTCCGTTTCTTCCGGACGTTGCTTCAGTTCCATAAGGGCCGACGTAGCCTGCTGAATGGCATGACCAGTAGCGTATGACCTTAAGAGGTAATGAACCGTTTCGGGACAACAAGTAACACCGCCTTCCGAGGCTCTTGACGATCCAAGGATGAAATTAAACTGGTCTTCAGCCTGACCTTTCAGGTAATAGGGGAGGGCAATGTACGCCTGTCCCTCCGTCATTCCAAGAATATCGGCTTCATGAACAAACCTAGAGAAGAGATCCAGCACCCGGATGGGGCCTTCTCCTGTAAACTCGCGATTCTTGAGTGTCACGCTGAGCTTACGGATGTGCGCCCTCACCATTTCGGTACTTCTAGAGGTTCTCTTCCCTTCGGACTTCTGCAACCGATAGTAACGATACGATAACAACTTCCAATAAAGCGGATTCGTAGGCTTCAACTCCTTAAGACCAGGACACTTAGCTCCCTTCTCCCGGGTACGAATTGCAACTTGAGAGGTAAATGTGGCCCTTGAACGGGACGATCGAGAATGTCGACGACGACTACCTTCCAAGGCAGCCGACGATGACGACGATGACGACGATGACGAGCTGTCCGAGCTGTCAGAGTCAGAGCCAGAGTCAGACGAATCCACGTGGTGGCGAAACTCTTTTGAGGACTTGCGATGGCTCTTCTTATCAGAGTGATGAACGAAATCTTTCGAAACAGACTTCTACCGTGGGGGAACTTCTACTTCTTCATCCATCCTAATAATGGCTTCGAGGGTACCCAGACGGGCGTGAATTCGATCCGTTGTGGCACGGAACTCTTCCATTTTCCGATAATAGCCATCCACGAAACCCTGTGGGGAACCAAAGCACTCCAGAATTGAGTTCATTTCCTGTCTTAGGAGCTAGATATCTCCCGAAACATCTCTCATTTAAGCGTCTTTCACTTCCTCGCGAAGCGACTCGACCTCCTTTTTAAGTGCAGCTTGAGAGCTAGCTCATACCGTGCTCTGGGCCTCAAGCATGCGAACTTGAGTATCCAATTCGGATAATACTGCGTCACTTGCCGCAGCAGCGGATAAGGGTCCTTCCAGAGGAACGGAAGGGGGCCCGGCCACTGGGGCATCAGACGTCTTCGACGGTTGTTTCCGGCTCCCTGATTTCTTCTCCTTCACCGGTAGCGGTTTAGGAACTGGCCGCGCTTGCAGGGGTAAACCAGAACCGACAGAACGGGCCTTGGACGGCCTTGGCCGTTTTCCGGATCCCATTCCAGTGACAAAAAAACAAATCCAAGCAGGGAAACAACTTCAAACTTCTAGTTTCGAACTCTTATGAGTACTACTTCAATTAAACTTCCTTTTCAAGCTCTAGTCCACTAGATTCCTCTAAGTCGGGAGACCAGAATGTAGAGCAAACCCCAAAGAGGGTATGTATCCACCAGGGTGTCCGAGTCCTGCACCCACAAAAGGGCGAACTCAGAAGTAGAGCCCTCTGCCCGTGCGCGTGCCGCGTGGCAGCAGGGTGTAAACCGGAGACGGTACTGGTATAACCTGCAGAGGTAAAGAAGAGCGTGGGCCTAGAGAGGAATAACGGACGGCGGGCCACGAGAGAACGAGTCTAGAAGTGGAGCGATCGGTGCCGTAAGACGGTGTAGTGCTCCTACGGAGAACCACACGAGCGAAGCTACGGCCCGTGCCACGCGGAAGCGAGACCTGCACCAGGAAAACGATGAACTAAACAACGATCCGGTACCTCGGTCAACGACAACAAATACGATATGATACTGGGGTAATTGGCGAAGCAAGCCAGAAACTGGTAGTAAAGAACTTCTTTAGGGACCCTGAGGGGTGATTGTACCAAGACCAGTCGTGGGTACTCTTCTTAGAGGAGTTTTGAACCTACGTAGGCAGTAACAACCATAGCCCAGCCTTCGGGATGAAGACCACGTACTTCAGGAAGAAAATACGACTCAGGTTAGTTTTACTTAGTGGGTCCAGGGCGAAATCGCCCGAGCATATATAATATCTACTGCATCTAGAGCTGCGCACTCCTACGAGGGCTCTACACGTGGACAACCCAGTGTCAGGGTGCCAAAGTATCTACCCAGCGAGTGTGAAGCCACATATTTGAACAAATATGCCACAAGGCCCTACTGTACACCTATTTCATAGGTTCCATTCTAGATTCACCTAACAAGGTACGTTCCCAACAATATTTCCAATTTCACCGGAAACGGGGTCCACATTCACAGTCTGACACGTCAGAGCTCATTGGATAGAGCTCCATTATGAGAAACTTCATTGTGCCGACACCTTATTGCCATTGCTCCACAATTATTGCATTCTTTATCCGTTAAAGGTCCAGAAGATTTTTCACACAGCTCCGACAGTTTGGACGTCGGCTTACGGAACGAATTGATCCTACTTGTTTGCCCTCGCGAATTGATTATGCATCGATTTGACTAGATCTTGGAAGGTATGATTCAGACCTGTATGGATAGTCCACTGAGTCTTTGAAAAGCTTTGAAATGGTTTTTTGCGCAGCTTGTTCTGAATTTCAAACTACGTTCTCTGCTTGCGTAACCATCTAGGTTTCGCTTTCATTGAACCTTCAGTCTTCTTCATCATGACTGTTAGAAAAGTACACAGCAATGAAGGCTAACAAACTAAGAATAGCAAGCAAGGACATCCTTCGTGCCACATGCAGAGCGTCGCGATAATAACATGACGATACATCCGCGCGTTTTGAGACAATTTTGCTGCATCAACAATCAGACGATAAGCGTAGACGTCGTCGCATAAGAAGCAAGATCTGCATCGCCCCTCGATCCCTACTTGCCCTGCATATGTCCGATTCTTTCGCTCATTCCCTCCCACCCTCTTTTTTACATGTTCGTATCTTTTTGGTAGCGTGCAGATGTACCGTCGTTTTCAGCCAGAGCCAGAGGCCAAAAATAACGCGCACGCGGCACAATGTTTGTTTCATGTTAAACGTTTGCGCTAAGTGCTTTATCTTCAGGCTCCTTCATACAATAAAAATTACAGCAAGTTATGAGAATCGTAATTTTTGTATTTTGGCAGATAGTTACGGACTGTTGAGGGTGCTTTTAGAATTCCGCATATGATTTTGTGCTGTCCAGAAATGGAGCCATATTATTAACCGATGTTGGACCAAGCGGCTATGTAGTTATTTTTGCATTCACTCACTGTTACACCAATAATTGAAAACCAAATCTGACGTACCATAAAGAAGAGTAATTTTATCTCTTTAGATTCCTCCGCAAAAAGACTCTCAACAGGAGATTATACTAGTTTAACCCTTGTCGGGGACATGGAATCTAGCTCTTCCATCCACAAATTATAACTAAAAATCCATATTTCTCGCAGTGTGCGTTAATAGTATACAAAAATGTAGAAAGACATGGAATCGGCCGCTTCCATGTCTGAAAGTGATCACAAAGCGCGTTGCCGAACCTCCTAGAAAATCTTTAAGAATTAAAAATTAAAAATTCAATTTTCTTCGCAGGAGAGACATGGAATTGGTCGGGGACGTGAGTTCAAGGGTTGACAAGGGTTACCAAGGGTAACAAAGATAGAACCAAATAACAAATCATCGAAACACTAAAATTCATCGAACTCAGGAACATCTGAGGGTCCACTATTCCGATCTTTGCTGAATATGCGCTTTGCTTCTTCGGTCTGCTGCTTTTCGGTGAAGTACACACCGTAAAATTCTTCTATTGTCCCAAGACACTCGCCCGCGGTTTTGTCGCGATTGCGAACGAAAAACTGTTGCAAAGTCGAAATACTTTGCGCCTCTTTCCCTTCCGAACGAGAAAATACTTTGGTGCAAAAGAATTTCGTCTGTTCACCAGATGCGTCAGGATAGAACCTCTTGAATAATAATTCAATTTGTTCATGAGAGGGTGGTGAGAAGAGGACGCGTTTATCTACGCGACCACCTCGGATCAGTGCCTGATCAAGTCTTTCAAAGTGGTTGGTTGTCATTATTGTGATCACCCCTTCCATGCTAGTTATCCCGTCCAGTGCATTTAGAAGACCTGAATAGCTCAGCGAGTTGTTTGCCTCATTCTCTCGATTCTTGTTGAACATGGAATCTACGTCTTCGATTATTAGAATAGTGTTTCTCGGAAGCGTCGTCAATGCCTCGAAAAGTAGTTGGTTACTGAAGTTGGAGTCCGTGGTGCTAAGAAATGCACAGTTCAATCCAAATACACCTGCAATAACTCGTATAGTGCTGGTTTTTCCTGTACCTGGAGTTCCAAAGAAAAGATAGTTCCTCTTGTACGGAAGCCCATGTTTCGAGAACCACGCCTTTGTGGAAGGCTCGAGAAAATGGCCAACGTCTTCAAGGATATCATCCATGCATCCCTTCGGTAGAATTACCGATTGAGCATCACGAGAAAATCGTCGCCCTTTGCTCATCCATGAACCATGATGGTCTTGAACAATGAACTGGTGAAGGCCGAAAGTGCCAAGTTTTGGACTAAAAGGCTTTATCTTCGCCGCCCAATTTAACACCTCGTAGGCAAACTTCTTCATTCTCAGCTCCCCTGCGGCTGCGGCGACGTGAAAGTACTCATTAGTACCGTCGAAAGACGAGATTTCATACTTCGTCAGGTGAAGAACAGTGTGCCTTGATTCATCATAGACTATACCAGGTCGTGCAGCTGCCTGCTCAAGAATATTGAGACCCTTCTCTTTGAAACCTGCCTTCAGGGCTTTAGCCTCAAGGTGTGGTTCGGGTGGCCATAGAATTAAGGTCTCTCCTAGATCAAAGCTGAAGTTGAGACCGATATAAAGATCAGTCTCAATCTTCTTTTTTTTTCGTGGCGGTGCTTGTGAGGGGTTGCAGGGTCCCATTTCACCGTCATCGTAACGTTCATATAGTTGAATAGACTGTCCCGTGACCTCATCCCCAATCCCAGTGTATTGCTCGTTGACGTTCCACCGGAGAGGTTGTCGGAGATTGGTAGGGCGAGGATAGTGTGATGCATACGTGTTTATGGCCTGGAAGAGTTGTGTGCACGTGGAAGCAGTGAAGGTGCAGAGGTCACTGAGCGAAACACCGAGCGTGGCGGCTATGCTGGAAAGAAAGGGGGCAGGAAGATGGGATGTATTTGCCTGAAGAACCGGGGAGCGATCCTGGGAACTTGGGTTGATGGAGAACATGTTAGAGTCGTGGGTGTTCATCCTCTAGATTAAGACGAGAAAGACAGAGGGAGATTGCACGACATTGAGACAGAAGGGAAGAGCAGGTATTAAATAGGGCTGATACAATTGATTAACCTGTGCATCTTTCGCTGTTGCAGGGCAAATTGCCTTGAAGGATGTTCAGGACAACGCCTCGGAATCAGGGGCGGCTGACCACAGTAAAGAAGAAGAAGGACAACCAATGAAGTCGTCGTGACGAATACGATTTGTTCTGAAGAAACCCAGTGAGAAAACCGTCTCTTGCTTGGCGACAAAGCTACTACCCTTGGGTAGTGTAGATCCGGGTTTGTTCGACACAAGCAGCGCGGGCCGTCGAGGCAAGGACACAACGAGGAGCAACAATCGGGCACATGTCATCATGCGCAAACGACAGGGTGTCCTTTCGGTCCCGCCAGGATAAGGACTTTGGTGTATCAAGCTCTTGCAGATGCATGTGCAGTCATTTCTGATTTTCAAGAAGAATGGAATTTCTAGGAAACGCACAAGTATATTTATTTAGCCTGTAGAAAGCGATCAAGCGCAAGTTGCTCTGCAGTTTCTCACTAACAGTTGGATAAGATCTACTGCTTAGATCTGCCTTGTTCGGACATATTTGTCTGAACAACAGGCAGCATCCGCAACTTGCGCTTCGATTGCAACTCTACGATCTCAAAACCCCACCCACCCACCCTGCAATTATTGGATGAGTTAGTTATGTCATACTCTTCCTTAGCAGAACTTAGGGAACAGCTTGTCCCCACTGGAGACCGCTGTAGGCAAAGAGTTTTTCTCTCTTGCTCTGTGAAACTGCCCCATGGGCGTTCTCACTCTCCCACTGTCCAGACGTTAAAGATCTTACGCTGAAAAGCGTCTTCAAGGCGAACAATAAATGAAAATGAATCCGTATTTGAATCGACTTTTAGAAAAAGCAAAGCTTTCGTAGGGATACGAGGGTCCACGGCGATAGGCAACATTCACGTGTTCAATCTCTATACGCGTATGATAACTTCGTTGTACGAAGTTCGTACCTGCGACAGAAATTTTGAAAAAGCAGTCAACCTCTTCACTTCAGCAGCTCATAACCAGAAGCTTTGGAGATATAAAATTTGAAAACGAATGAGAGCAGTTTCTTTGAATAGTATTTTCCCAGATGGTGAGAGTACCATTTTTTTGGGTCCAACAATAAACTGTTTTTTTTTTCATAAAAACAATAGTAGGAGAATCATTTAAAAGCATGAAAAGCATATACTGAATAAGTCTCTGATTCAATTGGCAACTTGATTGTTTGCCGTTGTATAAATAGCATCGGGTTTGAATTCTCTTATATTCATTTCATAAACTACGACGAACGTACTCAATACCGTTAATAGACAATCTCTTTGGATCATAGTCGAGTATTTATATTGCAACGCTCTTGTCCAGTGGATACGTCACCAAATATGTGTCAAATTTGTACTGAACGTTAAGCCCAATAGTCGAAAGAAAACAGTTTCCCCAGCTTAAGAGCGTCCTTCCATACATCTTGCTAAGATGGGACAGATCTTAGGGAAAAATTCGTACTTAATTCGAGCTCTTCGGGGGAATAGACTGCAAAATTTAGAGGACCTGGAAATGAATACCATTCCATTATTCCCTCGAATAAGAAAAACTCAAACTGGTATGATACTGGAATATCTCTGTGATCAATGCGAGTACATTACTGTCGATGAGGACTCTTACCGAACCCATAAGGAAGTGGAGCATTCTCATCTTCTTTCTAATAATGGAAAACGTTGTTATTGTAGTATTGCGTAGTGCTAGAGAAAGAGACTGAGTTTCAATTCGAATGCTCTCCGTGACTAGGCGCGCTCTGAATTAGAAGACTAGTTTGACGAGTGTTTCGACCAGGGGTTGTCTAAGGCACTTGATTGCGATGGATCGCGATCACAGGAGCCAGAGCGGATACCTGGCGTCCGTTCTTTTTGCCGTCTCGTTTGTTTTTTCGCCGCGATTTGCAACAGTAGGACGTGAGCTACTTCACCCTGTGTCTACTTACGTCAATAACAAACCAATGCGATGTGAGTGCGGTACTGTATAGGCGTAAAAAAAGATGTAGATCATGTTTTGTGTCGGTGTCCTTTGATTAACTGTTCTCGGAGAACAGAGTTGTCTGGCTTCTCAGTAATGAAAAGACAA
Source organism: Gracilaria gracilis (assembly GCA_030374805.1). Classification (NCBI taxonomy): domain Eukaryota; phylum Rhodophyta; class Florideophyceae; order Gracilariales; family Gracilariaceae; genus Gracilaria; species Gracilaria gracilis. Next base: position 579,732 of record JARGSG010000030.1, on the reverse strand, counting down.
GACGATGCAGGAATGGCCATCAAAGTTTTGGGCCTTTTTTTAAGGAGAAAAGGCTCAGTGTAGTCTTCTGATTGTTTCGTAATAAACAATAAACCACACTTAAGACGAAGAAGAGACGTGAGCTACAATAATGGACGATAGTAAGCGTAATTCACCCCGCCACTCCTAACAAAAATAAAGGTGATGGCTTGAGTACTGCAGGTTTCGCAAGCGATACCTGCACAGACGCCTGTGGCAGCTAAAAGCGCATGCTGTTACAAGCTCAGGAAGTCTCCAGTCCGGAGGTCTTTTGGTGATAGCGTTCTACGTATGAACGGCAGGTTGACTCCTGACTGTCGTACTGGAGGTAGACAGACAAGCATACAGCAGAGACAGTTGCGCCCCGCTTCAAGCTCAGCTTGGAGTAGATAGTTTAGTGTGGCTATAGAAACATCTTGTAGTACTGTTTGCGGGTCTCCTTAAAAGCCCAACGGACGGATTAGTAAACTACAGATGTCCCGGCAGGCGTCTGGTTGAAGCTCTCTGCGCCTCCCTCCTCCCTCTGCTCCACATTTTTTTTACCCAGACGCCTGCCGGGACATCTGTAGTTTACTCATCCGTCGTGGGGCTTTTAAAGAGACCCGCGGACGGTGCTACAAGATGTTTGTTGCTGTAAGTCGCGTTCTATAGTGACACTATTAACTACAAGCTCAGCTTGAAGCGGGGCGCAACTGTTTCTGCTGTATGCTTGTCTGTATGCCTCCTGAGCCAGATATTCGAGCCTTCCGCCGAGAACTCCGCCGATTGCGTGACTGCACCAAATCCAGAGAGTCCATGAATGCTACAGCAGTTCCTCTGAAGACGTGGAGGAGGATGGAGGTTTATTAGACGGTCTTAGCCTTGACAACAGTCTGGCCTACATCGCAATAACTCTACTTATAATGGAGGAGGAAAAAGGTACCAATAGTGCATGTGTTCTGGGCTTGGGCGGCCTCAACGTATATAATACCAACGGTACTCTGCGTAGTAAGCGCGTTAACAATTTGAATCAATCGCGCATAGATTCGTTTTTTACAGCCAGCGGACAATTTAGTGCTCTTATCTTAAATGATTTTCTGTAATCCCTCGTTCTATTCCTACCAGGCTTATAAGAATGCAGACGACGTCTATGCTCCGCATTCTTATAACGCAGGATAACTGTATATCTAAGGCTAAAATTACAATCGTGCAGTACTGTGTAGTGTAGTACCTTCGTATACCGTTGGTACTGTTGTTAGAGGTTAAGATACGTACACATTTCCTAGATGACGTACTACTTAGTCTAGTTAAGTTATACGTCATCATTAACCGAACGGTCGGTTAGTATCCCTACTTAAAGGCACACTCAATAGCCCAGGAGCTCAGAGAAGAGCTCCGGGTAGACCTCTGTGCCATTTGTTTTGCTTGTGACAGATCCTCTCCTACACTGCGCAATGATGAGCTTCAACTCAATCGCCGAAGCACATCCCAAAGTTATGGGCCCAGGGGAGGACCTATCTCCAAGCAATATTCTGATTCCGCCTAAACTCCGTACCAATACCGATAAGCTTCTATGGAGAGAAGCCATATTCGATTGGGCGGAAAATCTACGAGCATGTGCCGCAGGTGGTGACTCCCGTGCTAAGGGAGCTGCAGCCACCATGGGCATGACGCTCTATCGTTCGCTGGAATTTACAAAGAAGGAAATCGTTAAGAAGGCGGTCCGAACAGGCGAGCTGATTTTAACTCCACAAGATGAGGATGACAGAATCAATCAGATGTCCGTAGTCAAGGAAGTCGTCAACTTGGTAGCAAGAGATTCAGCCGTTGATCGTCTGCGACGAGTAGTGCGCCTCTACAAGAAAATTAACGCTTGTAAGCGCAAGAACGCCGAACCAATCGCTGCATTTATCGACCGTTTTGCGGGGCCTGCACTATCTTATCTCAACCTGACAAACTCCAACCAGGACTCCAGTGATAGTCAGAACTTCGCTATAATACTTCTACTTAATGCCGGTTTATCTTCACAAACCTTCAACAACATAATTAGCAACCTAGTTGTTTCAACCAAGAAGAAGGATGTAAGCCCTGAAGAAACCATTCCGATGAACATCACCAGGTTCCAAACCGTCCAAAAAGCATTGGAAACAATGGTAGAGGGTACAACCAGTCAGGCGGCGAAAGAGGAGGTAGCAGACTGTATCAAAGCCATGAAAGCTGCACACACGCAGGGAGAGAGATGACCGCGCAACAAGCGACGAAACGCACAGCTATCGATCCTTGGCCGGTACATTGATGTATCTCGGTTCCGCCGTCCTGCCGCAAGCATCCTTCGTGACCTCAAAGATGCAACAAGAACTCGGGAACTTGCGAGTTAAACATCTAATCGAGGCTAACGCCATGTTGCAGGAGATACTGAAGATGAAGCCAGCCATAAAGTTTGTTCTACCCAGTGGCGTTACGTCGGCGACTCTGGTCAGTCTCTCGGACGCATCTCATGGAACGAACGATCACGCCTACGGACAGACGGGATTAATTTGCGGAGTCAAGTTCACCAGTACTTTCCACGACGAGCCCATATTCCATGCCTTGCATTGGTCGAGCACGAAACAGAGGCGCGTTACGTACTCATCATTCGGCGCGGAAATCCTTGCTTGTGCGGACGCCGAAGATCGCGGTAAGGACATGAAGGAATCGTACCACAGCATTTTCCCGCAGGTGGGTATTGAACACCATATAATGGTGGACTCAAAGGCACTGTTCGACACAATCACAACCTTGCACGAATGTAGGGAATTTCGTTTGCGTAAGACGGTTACAATGCTGCGAGACTCTTTTGAGTGCGGAGAATTGAATAAGCTCACATGGATACCTGGCACGCGTAACGTAGCCGATGCCCTCACGAAAAGAAGCGTGAATCAATCGGCACAATTGAATCTTATGCTTGAAAAAGGTTTCTGGATCATCGATGATTCCCAAGGAACCACTCACGACTACAGGACGTGGACGTGAGAGCTTTGTTATGACGTTAGGGAACTAACGCGACGGGGGGTGTGTTAGAGGTTAAGATACGTACACATTTCCTAGATGACGTACTACTTAGTCTAGTTAAGTTATACGTCATCATTAACCGAACGGTCGGTTAGTATCCCTACTTAAAGGCACACTCAATAGCCCAGGAGCTCAGAGAAGAGCTCCGGGTAGACCTCTGTGCCATTTGTTTTGCTTGTGACAGATCCTCTCCTACACTGCGCAATGATGAGCTTCAACTCAATCGCCGAAGCACATCCCAAAACTGTATATATAACGTTCCTGTCTTCGGGGTTCCTACCTTCAAGTTACACTTCTGTCTGTAGCTTCGCGAAAGTATGAGCAGATGTTAAACTAACCCTAGACGCGTTCCCTTTGCCACTAGCTCTAGAGCATCATTCAGGGCCAGTCGGCCTTGCGAGAACTCCAAGTGTAAAGCAGGCCGGGCGCCTGAGCCCCCACGAGACGATAACCGACAGCCATCCATTTACTTATTTTTGTGTGCTGATGATGATGTCTACGTGTCTGGCGCTCAGGACCTTACCTGAGGTACTGTATGATTCGCAACGGTGAAAGATGGTTTTGGTGAATTGCATGGAAAGAAGCCCAACCCACACACACTCTCTCTCTTTGTGCATAGTAGGCACAAATTACCTGTGCACTCGTTCGTTCTCCCTAATCGTCCTGTCCGTTCGATACTACTCTAGCAGGGTGTCACTATCTACTTTCGCTTCCTAAACGAACCATATATATTACCAAACCCTATGCCAATTCAGTCTTCTTTGTATCACCATGTCAACTGAAGTGGAAAACCCAAATCTAAAGGGGAAGTAAGATTAGTTTTTGGAGCTATGCTTGCCAGTTTACATTCGAAATAGGGCGTCGCTCCAAGTTATCCATCCCTGTCGATTGGTAAGGCTTCCTTCTCCCACCTTCGAACCGGTACCTCCGTCTCAAAGTGGTCGAATCGCTTAAGAGCCGGGGAACGAAGGGTTCGCACATCCAATCCAGCACCACTGAACTTCGCGTCGAGGGCATCTTGGCCGGAGGCAAAAGAGAAACCGGCACCTGCGCTGTTGAAAACGGTCCATTCCGGTTTCGTGAGCCAGTCATAAAACTTCATAGCGTAGGTGTCCATGAAGATGCGCTCTGGGTTAGATATCTGCATCATCGCCAGTCCAAAGCCGCTGTGCTCTACCCCGATCCATTGCGCATGCTGTATAATCGGGAACGAATCGCGCTCGGACGTGTTCCCTGCCAGCACCACGCGATTTTCGCACTTCGGCACTTCTGGCGTCCCCTGGGTGACAATGACAATGTCTCGATCGCTATGTCGGCACATGAAGCTAAGGACGTTATTCAGCATATGCATCCAATCCGGATGTTCGCCGTGCTTCGCTTTCAGGTCACCCTGTCGGTAGTGAATCGCGTTGTACGGTCTAGGCCAGCGGTCGGGACCACCAAAGTAGCGTTTCAGTACGTTCGAAATACAACCGGAGTACTCCTGTGTCTTGAAGCCATCATGTTCCACGCCGATGACGTCACAGCGGGACGCCAACGGAAGTACATACCTCATAGTCTCTCTTCGTAAACAAGAACAGTCTCCGCGGGGACAGTTTAGTAGAAACAACTCCTTCTTTCTCAGGATGCAATGTTCCGGAACCTTTGGGGTGCCCACTTTGGACAAGCTAGATGATGAGCCGCATCGATCAAAAAAGTCGGCGAGGTTGTATCCGTGGTGACTAGTATGTTCGGGGAAGTTGAGTCTGGCTGAGAGCAGCTCAGCAACGTAAACTGCGAATTGATTGCGAAGCAGCGTCTGACCTAACCCTTCATTATTCTGGACACCCATTGGTAATACGCAAGAGGTTTGGGATGAGATGCTGCGGAGCGCGCCGAAACGCAGGAAATGAGGCATGCGATGTCGCAGTGTAGAAATCGTACATATTGCGACCACTAAGGCCAGAATCAGTACCAAGTTATGGGCACGGGCCAGTGGCCCGGAGCGCTTTCGGAGATTCATACCGTACGATGGTTAATGCGGTGACGGATAGGTATCAACTCAGGACTAGAGGGGAGAATGAGGAGGCCCTTTTTGCCCGGCGCAAAACTGGCTGACTGTCTTTCAAGAGCCTCAAACAAGGACAAGATGTGCAGCTTTAAACTAGTCGTCTAATTGCTGCAAGCAAAGTCCATGATCTGACACTTTGTGTTTTTCGCCACATGGGCGGCTCGAAATACCTCCACACCCTGCATACAGCATGCACTTTCAGAGATACAGACAACAAGTTCCGCGAGAAACTCAACCAGGATGTTACACGTGAGGTGATGCCTGTGTGTCTCGAATTCAAAAACTGACATGTCCATCATGCCACCTACCAGTACTGTAGTATCTTCCGGCAGAAATAGTTTTAAGGTGAAAACCCTTTTAAGGTCAGCCCTCTCCCTTCGAGAAATAGCCCTCTTAGCCCTACTAGTCTGTATTACGGAAGTTGACTTAATTCATTGTAGATTTCTTGCGTTCATGTTCGTGTAATTACGTACGCCTCCAATTCGGTACAAAGGTAAACGTTACTACGGTTTGCTGGAATTCTTGGTATTCGCAACGGGGTCCGTTGCGAATACCACGAATTCCAGTACAGTATAAGTTAACGTATCTACGTTACAGCGCAGAATCATCGACAAGCGATCTAACTTCCGTAGCTTTTCGACTGGAAAGCCGAAGGACTCCTACGGCTTTCCAGTCCAAAAGCTACGGTAGGAGGCCCTACGAACCTTTTTCAAAAAAAAATGTAATGTAAATATACCGTTTGAACCCAACGGGTCTAAGAACTGACGGCCCGTAGGGTCTCAGTCAGTTTTTCGAGCCGTAGGCTACGGGTTCGAGGGCTCTCAACGGTACGGATTCATAAAAGGAAACGTTGGACTACGATACCGAAGTTAAGAGGGCTCTCTACGAAGGTAGATACCCTTGGAACTTCCAAGTTGGAAGTAAGGTTACCGTAGCCTCTCGCGGTCTAAACATCCTCATTCCAGTCCAGTTCAATCTGCAATTGTCGTTGATATATTACTGGCAACGCACCATGTGCTCAACTTGTAGGTTGCAGTTTTGGCTAACCGATTATGAAACTAAGGCCTACCCAACCGATTAGCGCCTCTACCTTTTGGGGAGATGACATACCAACACAACAGGCTCCTGCTTTGTTGTTGTTAATGTTGTCAGACAAGGAATTAAACAATGAAGAGCGTCACATGACAGCCATCATGACCATGATGATGCTATGCATGACCAGAAGGTAGCAACTCTGCAATGAAGTATGATGATGATGATGATCACAATGCAATAATTGGAGTTATACAATTTCACTGTGAACGAGATACCTTTTCTCTACAGTTGAAATTTCACCTGCCTTCCTCCTCTACATCTACGAGTGGTGTGCCAGGGATCGTCAGCAGATTTCAGGTTCCTCACCAAACGTACGGGCCTCCAGCTCTATCTTGTACTTGCTCACAAGTATGAGATTTACCTTCGTAAATGCGAGCCGAGTATTGAAACGGCCAGACAAACTTAATGATGTTATCTACAGATACAACTCCCTACTAATAGACGTATAGATCTTTCAGCTTCAACACCAGGATGGATTATCTTTCACAAAAAGTCCATTGGGTGATATCTATGTCTTCTTTCTTTACTGTGGTCCGCTGCCCCTGATTCCGAGACGACAGGAGTTCTATTTAAAGATAGTTCTCTTTCTTCAGGAATGCCAGTGATATGTCATCCCCTCTATACCTCGCCGCTCTTCACAAAGAGTACATGGATGGCCTTTTAACCTTGTATGTGAAAGACTATTAGCACACTCTTAAACCTACGCACCTCTTCAGCTCACTCAGGACCATCTTGGTCAAATGGTGTGCTGACTTCAAATGGCGTCAATGTCAGAACAACGACCTTAATGGAACAAATATAACCAACATATCTAGCCTTACAAGTAGTCTGGCCTAGAGCGTAGAGTTGCCGACGCTGATCGTTCGTCAACCGCCAGCAGTGCTGACTCACCACAACTTCAGAGTGATTCGTAGGGTTGCAAGGTAGCGCTCCTACAGTCCTTCATGCCTCGTCATCGCCATAATTCTTGTTCCCTTGCTGAACAAACGCTGGGCAGGGCAGCGCTTTCTTCTTCTTAGAAGGAACAGACGTTGCAACCGGCTTCCGTGCAGCTCTAGATACAACTGGCTTGCCAAGCAGCAACCATGCGGAACGTCAAAATCTACAAAACGGTACAGTACCGCTGTAAAGTTAAGGGTTACCTTCTCCTTTATCATGGCCTGGCGTCCATGATCGCGAGACCACAGGAGATCTATATATATATCCGAAAGGAATTCCTCTCAAGAAGGCCAAAGATTTAAGCAGCCGCTGCCTAATCATTGGCATGTACCTTCGTATCTCAAGTTCTTACAGCATATTTGTAAACATGATGATGATGAGGACATTCGAATCTCAAAGGCACAGTAGCACAAAATATGAGCCCAAGGGCATCTACCGTTGTATATGCTTTTCTTCGGATGACTGGCTTGCGATCTATTGCGTGCGTGCAGCTAAACGAGGCCATTTTAACGACATGCTACCGAGGTCCACGAGGGCGACCGGCAAGCTGACCGATCTGCTGGAAGTATTTAACGATCTTCTGGGCCGTGCTGTATTTCTTTGTCTGCATTCCTAAGCAACAACTTACCCTTGTCGCCCACAATGGGGAGGCAACCATAACCTTCCTGATATGGTTCTCTTTTGGTACCTTAAACATAGAGTTCTACATTGTTTAAAACGTCCGGTCTGCAGTGTAAGGGAGAGGGGGCGGCCCGGAGGCGTTAATACCTTGTACAAAACTACATTTGTGCCATTTGTACAATGGATTAATGTACACGGTACCTCGCTCGCTCGCAATAAAGAAGGAACAAGAAGAAAAACGTGTCACATGAAGGCGAGCGGCACTTGCCTAAGCAGTTGTTGTCCTCGAGATAGCTTTCCTTGCTGCAGGAGAGAGTTCATTGAAGAGGAAAAGACGACATGCACAATCCTTGAGAGATGGTGTGAGCGGCATCGTTCGTACTCCCAAGCAATTGTTCTCATGCTGCAGGGAAACCTGCGGAAACAATCAGCGCATGCGCAGAGTCTGACACAATTACTCCACGATCTAAGCACGCAAGCACAGGTGTTTGTGTCCTGGACTCCAAGCCACTGCGGAATCCCTTCAAATGACCGCGTTGACCGCCTGGCCAAATCCGGTCTTGGCATTAGTATGCAAGAGCAACAGCGGGTGCCAAGCGACATGTTAGATGTGAAAGCAGTCCTTTCATCAAAGGTGAGGGGCAAGCGTTTGCTTCCCCAGTGCCCACCTTTTCTGGATTCTGAAGAAGCTTATAGAAAAGGCGAGGTTACTCTGGCTCACTTCTACACTGGACATGTTAGATCATTGCGTCCCGTAACATCCTACATGGAAAAACGGAAGTTACGCTGTGACTGCAGAACGAACGTTAGCAAAGATGCTCAGCACGTTGTGTCTAGATGCCCGCTAAACAACGCCTCACGAAGAGTGCTTATGGCAGGAGTTCCACGCGCCAAAAGGGCATCAATTCAGTCCCTAATACGACATGACCCTTACAAGTTCTTGGCCTTCATAAAGAGAGAGGGCTTTATCTGAAGCCCTACTGCAGTGTAGTAATAGAATACTGTTGTCCACAATAAAGAAGAAGAAGAAGAAGTGCTGCCAAATAGATGGTGATAGTCTAGGTTCTCCCGTACTCTCATAACTTGGACAAAGACAAGAAAAGCAACCATCCATTGTATTAGTGAGATGTGACCAAACGCTGAAGTATACGGGCAGGTAAGTCCCTCAAAGCATACGGTACCTGAGTCATGTAGATGACCGACCCCTCAACCCGAACCAGAAACTCCCGGAATAACTCTCACTGTTCGCACGCCAAACAGTTTTTCACATGTTTCGAGTACAGATGTATCAGCAGCATCGCATTCGTGATCGCGCACAGTACTTTGCAAGAATCCACCACGGTCAGAGTCCCAATACCAGCGAGAGAGAGAGAGAGAGAAGACGTGGAGTAAGGAGATCTCCAATTTGCAACACTTCTGAAACAGGGATCACAAGTTGTGATCCCTGATTTACGTAAGGCTTTGAATTCAGTGAATAGAGCGAAGACGTTTCACGTCGCCCAATATCACCATATCTAGAGAGGTGGATTCTTCATTGTGGCCAGCAGTTTTCTATTACTAAGGTGCGGCGAGGTTTCAAATGAAGCTTTCAAGAAGACCAAGAATTCAGGTTGCTCATGTTGAATCAGACTTCTGACGACCTTTTGCAGCGTGTGGCAGTACTGGAACACAGCTTGCGTCGCTACGTGTAGTCGTTTGTGAGGGGGTACCGAAGGACGACATACTGAGAATGCTAACGGAAGTCCAGAGGGAATTTGATTAGCAGGGTGAGTACCAGTTGCTTCAAGTAACTTTCGATGAACATCGACTCGTGAAATCGGACCACTGTTCCCCAGACTCGAAGAGAATTAGCTCGGTTGGTGGAGGAAGTAGAAAGATCATGATTAATGGCGGTGCGGATGTATGAGGTGCATGTGACAATTGTGGTTATGAGCTACCTTCACGCACGCCCGACAATATTGGGTTTCATGCTCAGAAGGCAATGCCTTTGTAAGCCACCTCACGACCAGAAGATGATGGTTCGTGCTATCGAGCATGTCCCTACTCCGCGTGTTGTGCACCTTCAACATTTCGACGGACCACAGACTACCAAACTAGCGTTCTATTTCAGCTCGATGCGCGGGCGATGCGATCTTTTCTAGACTTATCAGCTGATGAAGATTCTCACATGTTGCGAGTACAAAGATGTGGTGAACAGAGCTGTAAACGAGCATGTACACGACCGTGGCCGAAATACGTCAGTCCGTCGGCATGTAGGGGGTTTGAGCCGACCAAGCTATGCATCAGCTATGCGATTCGCAACTCGCGCCCACGATGAGTTACTGCTCTCTCTCGTAAACCATGGTGGCGAACAACCTTTGTGGTTGTTCGTTTGGTTTGGTTGTGCCGTTGGTTTTGCCAACGCCATTGGCACACGTGCGCCACGTTTGCAGATGGGATGCACGGTCGAATGCACCTCATCTGAATCAATTTGACGAGATCTGTTGACGACGAGCCAGGGATAGCATCGTGCATCCCCCGCGCCAGTCGTATCGCTATCCATCCCCCGCAGCCATCGCACGGCCAACATGGAGCCCGCATTCGCCCCGGCGCTAGCGTTACGCTCCTCGATACGAAGCCGCTTCTTAAGATGTAACCCAAGCCGCTCGCTCCTCTTCACGCGCTCCATTCGCACGCGCCGTCGCGCCGTCGCATGCGCCACCCCACCCGCTCTGGCTGGCCAGAAGCTTGTCATCACTACGCCCTTGTTCTACGTCAATGCGCCGCCTCACATGGGATCGGCGTATCCCACGTTGGCTGCGGATGCGCTTGCCAGGTTTTATACAATGGCGGGCGCTAGTGCCACCTTTGTTACTGGTACTGATGAACATGGTGAGAAGATTGCGTCCGCGGCCGCAGCGTCAGCCGCTACTGGGGATGGGCGCTCCACACAAGCTTTTTGTGACGACGTTGCGGAGCAGTTCAAACAGCTTTGGAGTCAGATGAATGTCAAGTACGATCGCTTTGTTCGTACCACTTCGGGCCATCATCAAGTGGTTGTGCGTGAGTTTATGGAGAGAGTGTGGGCGAATGGTGATATATACAAGAGCGACTATGAGGGCTTATATTGTACTGGATGTGAAGAATACAAAGATCACAAAGACTTATTACCTAGAAACATTTGTCCAACTCATCAAACTACGTGTTTCAATCGCAAGGAGGACAACTATTTCTTTGCATTGTCAAAGTACCAGGATAGTTTGGAGACTTTCTTAGAGGATAACCCTTACTTTGTGCAACCATTGGAAAGAAGAAACGAGGTTTTGGGGTGGGTCAAGAGTGGAATTCGTGATTTCAGTGTTTCAAGAGCTAACAATCCTTGGGGCATTCCTGTGCCACGTGACGACAACCAGACTATTTATGTATGGTTTGATGCGCTCGTTGGTTATCTTAGTGCTTTATTACAAGATACCGATCAACCCTCGCTGCACCAACTTTCCACCCGTGGATGGCCAGCAGATGTTCACATTATTGGCAAGGACATTTTGCGTTTTCATGCCGTGTACTGGCCCGCAATGCTCATGTCTGCTGGGCTGCCGTTGCCAAGAAGAGTGATAGGACACGGCTTTATCACAAAGGATGGCATGAAAATGGGCAAGAGTCTTGGCAACACCCTCGATCCTTGTCAACTAGTCGACTCTTATGGAAGCGATGCTGTACGCTACTACTTTTTGAGGGCGCTGGACTTTGGAAAAGATGGTGACTTTTCGGAACAGCGCTTTGTGGATGTTGTCAATGCAGATCTGGCAAATTCGTTTGGCAACTTGTTGAACAGGTCATTGAATTTGCTCAAGAAGAACTGTTCCAGTACTTTGCCAATTTGCTCCTCACAATTGGGATTGTCGGATGCGGATGAGGACGAGAAGGTTTTGCGACAAACAGCTGAGCATGCCTACAAGGAAGCATATGCTCAGTACGAAGCACTCAATTTTAATGCGGCATGTGAGGCGCTCATGTCTATATCGTTTGAAGCCAATGCCTACATAGATCGCGTTGCCCCGTGGACAAAATTCAAATCACAAGATGCAGAGGATATTCGAATGGCCCAAAGATGCATTGTAAACGTGTTGGAAGCATCCAGGATTGTTGCTGTAGGGTTGAATCCAGTTGTACCACAAGTTTCGTACAAGGTTTATTCCGCTTTTGGCCTTGCAGATGAATATGAGCAGGGATTAACTTGGGAGCAAATGAAATGGGGAAAGTTGAAGGAAGGAATGTCGTTTGCAAAGCCAAAGCCAGTGTTTCCAAGACTCGAACTTGTCGTGCCACAAGCTGCAGTTGTTTCATAATACAGATAAAAAAGCCCATCAATTGTACAGGAAGCTGCATATCTTCGTTTTGTAACATAGGGATACGCCGAGTTCCAAATGGGAAAACCCGTTCCACACATCTTCTCAACATTCGTCATGAAAGAATAAACCTCTTCACTCTTGCAATTACTCCGCCGAAAAAGCCGCCTCGATCGCCGCTCCGATTTCGTCCTGAGAAAGAACCGATAGCATCCCGACGTCTGCAACGGGTGACCGACTTCCACTTCCTCTTACACTGGGAGAAGGGGAATCCAGCTTCCTCCTCTTCGGCGTGCGTTCATCTCCTAACTGTTTGTCGTTCATTTGCGCCGCACTTCGCTTCCGACATGCCGATGCTGCCTTCGCATAGTTGTCGTTTACCCACGACTTGAACTCCTCGGAAGTTTTAAATCTGTCGTCACTGTCAACTCGGTACTCAAATTCATCTTGTCTCTCAAAATGAAAAGCACTGTGTTCAAGCCATGATGGCGAAACCACAAAAGCAGAACCATTTTCCACTGCTTGTTTATATTTTCTAGTGTAATAGCCTCGTGCTTCGGACGTAACCAAGTGCGTCGTATGACCGTTCTCGAAGTCTAAGGAACACTGTGCCCCAAGACGTTGCGCAAGATTCCAAAGCTCAGAGTTATGGGGATCGACGCCCGTTGGTATAACACCGGTAAAACTCACGACACAGTCACGAAGAACTTCTCTTCGACAGCCGGCTAGAATTTTCTTCACATCTGCTGGCGGTCTAAAGCGTTTGGTTGGGCCGTTATGTACAGCACCAGACGCTTTTCTAGCCTGATCTGCTATTGAGAAGAATCTTGCATGACAATTTTCGAGGACGTCAGCCAGTCTTGGTAGGTGATTGGCAACCTTAGGATTCACGTCTTTCGCCCACCACTTGCTGACGAGTTCACTGAATATCCCAGAAAAGAAAGCGTTTTTACCAGTCAAAGCCCTGTTTGATGAGGCAGGCTGCATGGTAGACTCTTCTTTGTAGGAGCCATTTTGCGGCTCTTGGTTCTGTTGGGACAGATGATGGCCTTCTACGTTATCCGTAGCCTTTCGCTCAACAGTATTATGAGACAATGTTTCCACTTTTTCTACTACGACCCCGTTTGGCGGGACATTCCGTAATGGGGTTCCACCTTTCGAAGAGCAGGTCTGTTGGTCTCGGGTTTGATTGGATCCTTCTTCGTCTTCTAGCTTTTCCAGACGGTCAGGCTTAGCTTGGCCGGGTGATGACCCATTTTGCTGCTTAGCTTTGGAATCTCCGTTGAGAGCTACACCTACAACTTGCATGTCAACAACGTGCTCAGAATTGTCCTCAGGGGTGGCATTCGGCACAACGTCAGGGCTTACGGGCCGATTGACTTTCACTGAAAAGACTCCATTCTGGTCAGCTTTGAGAGGCAGAGCGCTTTCTTGTCTTTCTTTGGATTGAGTTTCAAAGTCGGCAATTATGCCGTTGGTTTGCTTTACCTCATTTCCATTCTCGGATGGCTTTGAGGCGTCAAGCTTGATTGTATGCTCCTTCTCATCCTGATTTGCTCCTGCGGAAGCTTCATTCAGCGTCTTGCTGGGTAAGTTGGAAACCTTTTGGCGTTTTCCTTCCACATTGCGATAGCCGAATAGACTGATGGCTCGATCATAGACTTCATGAAGTCCATCCCAAAAGTGATACGGCTCGGCTCTGATAAGATTTGGCATGAAGGATTGACCAGTAGCGGAAATCCAGACATCCTCCCTATCGTCCACAATGAGCACCATTGAGTCGTCGCACGGAAATAGTCGCTGTATGCTTTTCTGATTGAGTCGACCTTCAGCAAAGTCCTCTCGGCTCGTGATACGACCGCCGAACAGCTTCTTCTCAGGATCGATAATGCTTGCAATCTGGGCAGCATAAGAACGCGTGCCCATCGTATAGATGTGAAGCTCAAATTTCTTCGAAAGACGTTGCAGAAAGTGAGCAAGATGCGGTCGAAGTTTGACATGCATTCTGGCGGAATTTGTGGGATTCAGGCCAGTACCGAGGTGAAAAGCTTTCACGGATTGCAGGTCAGCGTCCGCTGGGAAACAGGCGATGAACTCGGGCGCTCGGATGTCGTCGGTGGCATGAAGAAGGGTGTGATCGAGGTCAAGGACAAGGGAAAGACGACGCGATTCGAGCAGATGTCTGGCATTGACAGAAGACCTCGACTCTGCCTCCGCCCTCGACACGGCAAGCTGCTCGGATTCATACGCCACCGGGATCCTCTCAATGGTGTTTTTAGTCTCGGCAAAGTGGAGAGACTGTGCGGTTTCACCGCACACGGCACAAATGCCCTTGAAGACTACAGAGTGAGGACAGAACTCAATGGAGGCAAGTGGGGTTTTGGTTGAATCTACTGGGGCGTTTTGTTGAAGAGTGAGGTTGACTAACTTTCCGGAGCGCGGGGCGTGTGCGTATTCAAGCGCGGCGTTTTGCAAGGATCTGAAGGTGGCTATTCGTTGCTCGCGATGCACCCAACTGGCTGGCTTGACTAGCCAGCGCTCCAGGCGCCAGCTTTGAGGGTGTTGGAGGACTCGCGGTGGAAGTGGTACATTTTCCTGTTTGAATCCACGCATTAACAAGAGCTGAAGGTGCGTTGGTTTACAAGAGGCGTGTTTACGGAGGCGAAGGAGACAAGGGTGGGGGAGGAGGCGAGGGGAGAACGTGTGGAAGCGAAGCGAAGCGGAGCGAGGCGGGGGTCAGGGCGTGAAGGCGGGCGCAGACGGACGGCTCGTTAAATTATCAGTGTGCTAAACGGTAGATACTTGGCGCGGTCGAGCGCGCATGGCATGCGGCGGGCGCGGTGGACACAGGTGCCACGTGGCAGAGGCGAAGTGGAGGGCGGGCTGTGGCGGGCGGGTGAAGGGCTCTTGACATTGTTGGACTCTTTAAGAGTAGTTAGATAAGATAAGTTCAGATATAGCCGTTGGTTTTTATGGAAAGTATCGTCATGGTGGCGAAGGTAGAAGGAAGATAGTTATTAACAGTTGTTTGGTTCGTTTGTTACACGGGGAAGAAGTTAACACAATAGTAAATAAACAACGAAACTACTTGGGCGGAAAGTTGAACTGCTTGAAAATCATGGAGGCGGGCGTCTCCTCGTACACCTGCCCATTGACGGTCAACGGTTGTTGCGAGTCGTGCGGTTGATCCGAAGAGTTGGACGGTTCTCTCGACACGCCAGGCTTTGGTTTAACGACCTTGAAGTTGATGGCCAGATCGGAGGTGCGGCCAACAGGCCGCGGCTGTTGATTTGACTGTTGCGACGGCGCGTTATCACTGTGCAGATTAACCAACGCTGGGGTTTGGGTGATTGGCTGAGGCACAAGGTTCTCCTTTCCGGCCGTATGTTTGTTCTGCACGGTGGTAAGCGCCTCGAACCACAGCTGGCAATCGGCGGCACTGTCCGCAAACAACTCCAGCTTGTTTCCATACAAGTCGAGCAAGATTCGGTTCTTCTTGACGTTGCACGAGATGACGGCGTGCTTGATGTTGACGCGCCATGTGGGCGGCTCGGCCGGCGCATGATGGTTACTAAGAAAGTCGCCCTGCAGCCTCATGTAGCGCTTGACGCGACTGCCAATACGCTTTCCTCGCTTCGCCAAGAACCCCTCCATACAAACAGCACGCTCGCCGCGCAGCCACAACGAGCTCGGTCAGGCACACTGTTCGAACAGTCACAGCAGTCAAGCGCCATGCACCGCCCGCGCGCGCGCCCCCGCCGCCGCGCCCCGCGCGCTCGACGCGGCAGCGCAAGCGGTGTAAGTAAGCAAAGCGCTCAGCGGCCAAAAGCGCGCCGTCGTCTTTGGCGTTGCACGCCGCGCACCCGCTGCCTGCTGCGCGCGGCGCGCGTGTGAAAACGCCCAATTGCCTGGCGCGCGCACAGCGCCGCCACGTGTCGCGTCAATTCAAAGCGGCGAGCACAATGCGGCGGACCAATCGCTGAGCGCGGCGGCGTCGGCCACCACGGCCGCCAGCCGCTCGCGCTGGCGCTCACCGACCGCCGCCAGCTCCACGTGCGGCCCGCTCAGCACGACGCGCCCCGCGCCCAGCCGCGCCGTCACCACGGCCGCCGCGCGCCCGCGCACGCCGTGCCGCCGCAGCGACGCGTCGGCGTACCACGCCAGCACGGTGGCGCCGTCGCCGGCAGCGTCAGCGGCAGCGGCAGCCCAGCCCGGCGCGCCGTTGCAGTACACGGCCGCTTCGAAGCGCGCGTCGCCGTGCTGCACGTACAGCCGCTCCACGCTGGCGCCCGCCTCGGAGTGGTAGCCAAAGTGCGGCCGTATGGCGCCCACCGCCACGCCGTCGAACAGCGCCAGTCGCTCGCCGCGCACGCGCAGCGACGCGTCGCGTGGCTCGAACTCGCAGCGAGCGCTGCCGTAGTACGCGCCGGCGCACACGCCCACGTACGAGCCGCCCGCGCGTACGGTGGCGCGTAGCGTGGCTACTGCGTCCGCGCCGATGCGCCGCACGTACGGCAGGTCGCGCCCGCCCGGCATGAGCAGCGCCGTGTGCTGCGGCGCTTGGCGCGTCAGATCGGCGCGTAGCGTGGCCGCCGTTGTGACGTGCGTGTGTGAACGCGGGTGCTTTAGCGTTTCTTGTAGCGTGTGCAGCAGCGCCGACGCGCTGCGCGCGCTGGCGCCCTCATCCGTGTAGACGTAGACGTGCCGCGCCATTCACGCCCCATCCCTGATCCACACCACTTGCTCTCGTCGCGCCCGACGTGCTCATCAGTGAGCTTTACGATTCGTATTCCCCAGCCTGTCATCGTGCACATCGCCACGTGATCACGTGAACACGTGAACACATCGCCACGTGATCACGTGAACACGTGAACACGTCGCCACGATCACATGATGCCACATTGCTGGCGTGAATCTGCCCGTACTGTAACTTTACATGTTTAGCTGTGCCGTCGCTGTCCGCCGCCGGCTCGCGCTCGTTCTCCCAATCGATCAAGTGCACCAAAGCGCTCATCGTGCTCGTTGAGATAGATCGCTCGTAGATATCACCGCCGTCATGTCGGCGCCGCAACAACAGAAACAGGCGCTGGCGCAGTACCAAGGTGTGCGCGAGCAGATCGACCGCAGTTACGCCAAACTGGCGCAGCTAAACTCCGATCGCAGCGAACACGAGCTCGTCATCTCGCAGCTTCGCCAGCTGCACCGCTCCACGCGATGCTGGCATCAGATCGGCGCCGTGCTTGCCGAGAAGAACGTTGCGCAAGTGGTGCCGCTGCTTGTGCACAACAGAGACAAGGTACGTGCGCTTGTGCTTTCTTGTCTCTCTCTCTTCTTGGGCGCTTTGCTAACCGCTGTTGTGCGCTCTTGTGTTCGAGTAGTTGGCCGAAACCGCAACGCTTCTTTCGGACAATATTGCGCAGCTGGAACAAAGTGCGCAACAACTTGAGAAAAAGTACTCCATCCGAGAGCCTTCTCCACTTACTGCGCCCCCATCGTGAGTGCAGCAACAACAGCCAACAAAAGCCAACAAACTTATTGCTTTCTTCTGTTGTTTGGCTCTCTTTGAATTGGTCGACTTCATACACTCTAATAGTCTCATAGAACGAACTGAACAGTGGTCCAAAACAAATGGCGCCACATTGGCCACACTTTGTTGTTTGCAACCTCTTCAGTGTAACTGTTTATGTTCTCAGCTGCGAATAAACACATCTGCTGTTCCACTTCATAAAACGCTAGCCAGCAGCTATCTACATGCAGTGCACACTTGTGTCACTTTTTGAGGCCTCCATGAGTGTACTGTACAGCTGTATCTAACTTATTGTACGTACTCCTGCGTATATATTTACACAGCCTCCATGATCACCTCTCAGTGCGTATCTGTCAATTGGGTTGCAATCTTTGGTTGGTTGTGAGAATCTCAATGTGAACTTCACAGCTGTTCCTTGAAACTCGAGCACTTGTCTTCACATATGTTAACTTGCAGGCCGATGGAGAAATGATCCCGGTAAGACTTTTTGAGCGCACATCATGTCACGAAGAGCCGCGTATGTCACACCAAGTGCATTGAACATTTGGGTGCAATTCTCCAGCCACCCCCCGTTTGTGAATTCAGCACCATCGATATGTTACAAACGCTCGCGTGTTTGTTCCCCAGCGCTCGTGCGCGATACTTGGGCGCACTTGTGGTCTCATCGGTGACGACATCAGTGATGAGCCGTCATGTAAACACCGCACTGTTCCAAGCAAGCAATAAAACAACATGACGTGGCGCCGTTCAATACACTGTTATGAATTGCGTAAAAATGGCGCATCAGCGTAACGTCGGATCGTGATGGGTTTTTTTTTTTTCTCTCTCTCTCTCTTCTTCTGTGTTTGGTTGTGTGAGAGAGAAAAAGACATCCGCCACTTTTTATGTTCAAGCTCTGCTCATCGATGAGCTGCGCTGTCAGGCACTGACGGTGTTTCGATCCGTGACTGGGGAAACGATCCGAACGAACGAGTTTACAAAGATTGCAACATGTTGGGTAGACCGCCGGCTGAATACGGTCACCCGCCACACGGCACCATGTAAAAAAGAACAGGCGTGCGAGAGCGTGAGCTTTTGTGATTGTGTTGCGATTGTGTTGCGAGAAACATGATGTGATGCGCGCATGCACGTAGTGTTGTGGGGCCATTCGGTGCAAGCGGTTCACTGTGAGAACAAGGGTAATTTGCTTCCGTACGGCGCAGCTAGTAGGGTAAATGGGCGAGCAGCAGTGCTTTTTTTCAGCAGATGAGCACGAAAGAACGGCAGCAAGGGTGGTGGAAAAAGTGTGCGATGGTGTGCTTTAAAGATTGCAAACGTTGAACAGTTAGATGCGTGTGTTGTGACCTAATGTGCGTGCTCAACATGTTAGTTCCTAACACTCTTTTAACGCAGTTTACCGGTGTTTGCGCCCAGACCAGGCGGAGACAAGATCTCTGCGAGCCGAAGCTGAAGTTGCCATGTGACGGCGTGTTGAAAACATTGTTCACGGCGTGGCCTTTTTCTTTTTAGGTATGTAACGGCGTTCGGAGTTGGGGTTGCGCACAGAAGGGACATGAATTGGTCAAGCATTGGGTGCCATGGTTGTATGGTTTACGTTGTGGCCTATGGCATGCAAGTGGTGTGAGCACCTGCTTCCAGTGCCACAGCGGCAGCAGAAAAAAAGAAAAAAACGGTGGCCACAAGCTGACAACACAAAGTAGCAACGGCAGCGGTACGATTGCGCGGGGGGGGGGGGGGGGGGGGGGGGGGGGGTTGGATTGGTCTCGAATGCGATGCACATAACGGTGTAGGATGGCGGTGGCGTGGTAGCGAAATAAGGAGCGTTACATGTGGCGCGTGGTGAAGAAGGAGAGCTTTTGTTTTGGTTTGTCAAGTGACATGTTTGATGGGATGCGGTTTCTAGCTAGCCAGCAGATCATGTTTTTGAGCGCTGCGGGTTTGGGTGTTGCGGACGCTGAATGAGTTGTAACAGTGAGGAGCGGCAGATTTGGGCCAAAGCTACTCGGGACAAACTGCCTTTTGTAACTTTACACAGGTGGTTCATATGTTGATGGCAAAACAGCATTTGCATTTGCTGCTGCGTTGTACTGGCGATCATTTTGTGCCGCCCTACCCCCCCCTCCCTCTGAAAGATGACATTTTGCGGGCGGGAGAGGTCTGCTGCTTGTAGAGAGCATTACCGGACAGTTGTATGAGCGTTGTTTGTGTGTTGTGTACGTATGTTCTGTGCGAGTTGTGACTCCTCATGTACCTGTGTGCGTGTGGTGTTGTGTGTGTGTGGCATGTGATGTTGTGTGTTGTGAGTGTGTGCAGTGTGTGATCCCAAATTGGTGTCACCGTTGGCAAGTGGTGTGCTGGTGTGTTGGCGTGGTGACTTGTGAACTTCACCGTTGGTGGTGCGTGTGCGGTGGGTGGTGTGCAATGGCGTTGAGTTGGTTGGGTTGTGTGACACCGAGTAGTGGGTGCGTGCAATTGGTGGATATACAGAGTAGACGATATTTTTTTTTTTTTGGTGGTGTGTGGTGCAAGTTGTATGGGAAAAGGTGTTGATGTGTCGCCATCATAGTCGGTGGTTTGGTGAGTTGGCACCCCTGGTCCTGACGGTGTCGGTGGTGATGCGTTGATAATGGTGGTCCCGACTGTTGCTGTTGGTGTTGAAAAAGTGGTGTTAGCATGCGCTGATAGTCCAACTGGTGGTGGGCATCAGTGCGTGGTCTTGGTGCCCAGTTGTGGTGTGTATGCAGTGCTGTGTATGTTGGACTTGTAGTGGTAAGTGCATGGTATCAAGAGATGCAGTTGGTGGTGAAGAGCATGCTGGTGTGGCTCCACAGTACACACACATACACAACACAAGGTACACACAGGTTGTTCATGCTCATTGACGCACACAGCACGTGCACACACATGTATAAACACATACACTTCATACCAATTGCAGAACAGCACACTTGGATTGCAATGTCATGTTCACTCAGCCATTGCTACCCTCTGGGATTGACAGCAGTACCTTGTTGGTACCGTTCGAATGCTGTCATGCACATAGAAGAGCTCATAAGGATCCGGTGTTGGACGTAAAAGTTTTGTATTGTGAAGCCTCAGCATTGCGCAAACACAGTCAAGGATGTGTGCTTCCTCTCACTTGCAGTATTCTCCGATCTCATCTGCCATACACTCAAAAGTTACTCTATATAAACATGATAGAGCTCTCTACTCTAGACGCACACAATGATAGTTTTCTGGAGTCATTCAACTCAGCTCCAACATGTAGATGTCTCACACACGACATTCGTCACACGTACAATTATAGAACAAAATCTACAACATAAATGAACACACACACATAGACAAACAGAACCACAAACAACACCACACACACACACAATATTTAAAACAAATACAAATAAACACACACATGTAAAGCAGACGCGAAACAACCTAAAACAACTGCGTTGTGTAAACAAGTGTCTGTTTCAGTGATTGGAATGGCAGTAAGTACAAAATTCAAACAAGCTTATCTCTGTATTGGTTCAAAAACAAACAGCACTAACACTCATGTCAAAAACGCTCTAACAGTAAAACAAGACTGCAAGGGGCAGCAACAAAAACAGTCACCGTACAGCAGAGCTCCCACGGCGGTTGTTGGGTAACATAGTGCACAGAAGCATGAAACTTTAAACAAAAACAAAAACCAATGAAGATTGCCAACAAGCAACAAAAACAGAGGCAGTGAAACAAGTGCAAAAACAGTGAAAAGCGAACCACCGCGACTGATCTGATCAAAACTGCTACTGAAAGTGTTCCTGAAAAAAAACAAAACCTTTTAAACCGTATGAACAGTCAAAAAAGCGAGGCAACTACAAAGCATGAGCTACAAAGCACAAGACGCAAGCGCAAACAGCTGAGTGAGGTAAATGCCACTGCAAAACAAAACTCACTGCAGTGTTGCACAACTCTGTGTAACGTTACGGGTTGCATTGGCAAGCACACAATACAACAACAGTGAGGTACAACAACATCTGATAACAACTCTACGTGTAGTGTATGACAACACAGGGTAATACGTTATGAGCAACGCAAGCAACAAAAATACGCAAGTAAAGTTCAGTCAAAAATACATTTGCGTACATCTCGATAAAATCTACTGCTCACTGTGTGACAAGTATAGACTAAACGCGTTAGTGCAACACGTCTTAAACAATAACAAATGACGCAAATAGTAAACTGCAATCAAACATACAAGTACATTCAACACGGTAACAAAAAACACATGCAACAATGAACAATATTGCAGAAGTCCAGACGATGCAGTCACACAATCAAAAAGGGGACCTAAAGTTCTATGAACTGTCGCACTATCGTAACATGCACCAATGCCGTCTTTGACTCAAAGCGTATTGAGGAATACAAACAAAGCTTTGCCAAGAGATACAAAAAAATACGTCTCAAATCACTGGCTTACATATCAACTCAGCTGAACAAAATACAAAGTTGTTACAATACAAAGTAACCCGGGCAATGCTACCTTGCACAAATAAAATACAACGAACGCGGGTACCGAAAAATTCGTAATACAAAAAACTAAAGCAATACAAACAAATGTACAGGAAGAGTCAAAGGGTTTCACAGCGCATATCTAAGCGCAACTCAGGAAGAAAAATAACTGCTTCGTTCTGCAGCACGAATTGGTATGAAGACCATTAAAAATACTAAGCTGTTACAAAATACATTAAGAATGCTGTGTACTAAAGTGCATCTACTGGTTACTACTGTTACACTGTTAACCACTTTAACTGTTACTACAACTTACTCAAAGCAAAAATACTGGTTACTAAATTACTCGAAATCGGCAAAAAAATACACAAAATGTGTATTCCACTGTTCACTACTGTTATACTGCTTACATACTTGCGAGAACTACTGTTCTCAACTACTCGTCTAGGATCTGCTTACAACTGTGTACAAAAAATACGCCATCTACTGTGCTCGAAATACTGTTCAAAATTTGTTCACAGAACTAAATACGGGGACTGTACTATAATACGAACGCACTGACAACTGTTAAAGGTATATACAACTGTTACTACTGTTTGCACTCACTGTGACAATACGAAATGTTACAAAAAAATAGCACTGTGGCACTACTGGACTACTGTTAACTGGACCCGCTACAACAAATACTGTTACTACTGCGTACAAAAAAAAATACACTGTATACAGGAAAACTGAAAAATACTGTTACAAGCACTGTTGTACTGTACTACTAAAATATACAAAAAATGCGGCATTCCTTGATCTTACATGTAGTCCACACTGTTAACTTACTGTTAGTAAAACTTGCTGACATGCTGTCTTCTAAACTGTTACAAGCTGATACACTTTCGGCGAGCTGTCATTGAACACAGTGTAAAAACTATTAGGGAGAAACTACTGTACATCTATGGGAAAGTGTGCTATTCGCTACTAAAAAGAGGACTAATTGACAACTGCATAACGAACTCCGTTGCAAACTAGTGTGGCGAATACAAAAAAATGACTGAAAACTAAAGTTACTAGGCAAACTACCAAACTCATTCGTCTACATTACCACGTATTACACTAGTGAAACGCACTACAAACTGACACACCCACACACTACTATTCCCACACGTAGTACACTATTACACACACACACTACTCACGCAACACCACGACACACACACTTAAACACGTGTACACTATTCACACGCATGAACAAGAGTACTGATCGAGAACAACAACATCTAGACTATCGCCAAGAAATGCTCAGAGGCAACAGAAAACGAAGAAAAAAAGATGACAACAACAAGAAACAACAAAGGCAACGAGAAAAACTCCGAAAAGCATGTAAAACACCCATGTCCAAGAGTCGAAACAAGAAAGAAACACTTGGGGGTTGCAACGTACTGCTCCAAAACTATCACTGGAAAATCAACAACTATGTTTCCCTCAGTTTCGGCAAAAAATTGAGCGTGGCTCGTGTCGTCTTTCAGTCTACCACCAAACCAATTTGTGCAACGAGCATAGCTTGTCGTTGAGTTGCATGCAAAATGGCGCCGAGCACACACAGCACACACGAACAAAAAAAAAACACACGCATATGCTACTTAGCGCACCAATGCAAAAAGTGGAAAACACTCCTCACACTTCACGGACGCAATTTAACAACGTCATTACAAAGGCCAACAACAACAACAACACAACAACAACACGCACTAACCCATCAACTCCACTGTAATGTAAGATATGTGAAACAGAAAGTAAACAACAAAAATTTTACAAGAGCAGCATTCGTTGTCAAGAAGCAAATGCAGCAGCATATGTCGGCTAAACCACTTCGAGCATGGACTCGGGACGGTTCTTTTCATGGACGTAAACACTGCACGAAAGAGTGTGTATAGCTACAACCCTGCTAGCTCGTCAAGGACACAGAACTGCTCAAATGAAATAGGGCACGAGAGTTGAACAAATTTGGGAACCCAATGAGAACGACGTTGTCATCATTCTGCGCAACAAAAATGTGACAGTTCCACTGCAAAACGGAATCTTTGATGTTTCTGCCCTAACCGGCTCGATGGAAAAATGGAACCGTGAACACAAACAGGGAAACGTATGAGTTCCTAGGAAAATTGTTCGTTCAACAAAAAGTCACGCGCAAAACGATGTTCAGGAATAGCATCAAGATACAAAGCGTACCAGTATCAGCAATACATCCTTGATACATATTAAAAACCAACGTAAATGTATCACCAGAGCAAAAATGAGTAAAGTGGCACTAGCACCAACAATAAACGCGGACATGGGCTAGCAGAAACTACTCGAGTGGACAGGTCAGTTACTTGCATGCTGACACCACCACATAACACTCAATACACACAATACAAACACCAATACACAAGCTCAATAACAAACACCAATACACACACACACATAAACGCCAATACAAATACACTACAAGGAAAAAACGCCTGCTCACGGACTACACACACATTACAAACACACGATCCTATTTCCCTACTGCACACTTCTCAAAATACATCCACACCTACCCCAATCAAACACAATACACACAATTACATACACACACACACACACACATGGCATACACAATACACACACACACACACACAAATCAAGACACACACACTTCACACATTTCGCCGATTTTCAGTGAGAAAGCTGTAGTCTCCACACAGTCGCACTGGTTAGGCGCAGCTGAAAATAGCATCCACAAGCGTAAAAAGACAATTAAGTTCCAGCTCGCCAAATAACTGAACCAGGGAAGTTCTTTCTCAAGAGGTAGTGCTAACATTAAAAATCGACTCCGCAAAATGTTTGAAATACAACATGCTCCGAAACTAACAAGTCGATCCAAAAGGTATAAGTGGCAAGTTCCACGTCTGTAAAATAACAGTCTATTCATGCAACTGGAGAATTCACCCAAAAGTGACAAAACAAAGACAGACAACAACAAATCAACAAAGCACAGATCATCTTCTAACACAGAAACACAACCGTGCGATACTCTACATCGCAAAAGTTGTAACCATGCACATACTCACAGCACAGCAATTAAATCACAGTTTCTGGTGACAGACCAAAACACAAACAAACACACACAACATCGTTCAAACAAATACAATGCTTTCAGCTGTACATGGTTGCAAAAAACCTAGCAGTACAAAGCAAACAATACCAGTATTACGTAACAAACGCACCGTGAGAAAAAGAAAGAGTAAAGATTGGCTGCATGAAATACAGCGTACTGCTGAACAAACATTCAAACACACTTTGAAATTCATACGCTACTCTAGTACTGCATGAATTATTTCGTACTTGACACGTACACAGCAGCATCTCTCCGCTGAACGTACAAAAAGCTGCCACGCAAAAAAACAACAAGAGAAAAGCGTACAAGTAACGACCAGCTGCATGATCCCTAGCATACTGATGCACAGCAAGTACAAAGGGATTGAAATGCTCCTCATACTGTCGCACTACAGTCTGCAAAACCATACGCACTAAGTTAGCAGTAAAAAGCAGAACAAAGTACAATAAAACCATCTCTAGCATTGGCCAACAAAAAAACTGTCCTGAGTAAATATGCGTATATGTACAGCGAACGTCAGCAATAACGAAATAACTAACAAAGGGGTAACAGACATTCAAGCTCAAAACAGCCCTACTGCATCTCATTGGTTTCATACAGCAGAATTGGAACAACGTAGAGCAAACATCCAACAAAAACAAGAAAACTATAAAAACACGTAGAAAATGCAATATACGTTCTCCTCGTGTCTACAGTGGAGTAAAGAGCAAAACCCGTAAAGTCAAACAAGCTTGCTCAACTTCACAAGCTCGCATTGAAAAACCTCTGCAAGCAACTTTGCTATTCAATCAAGAAACAAACAAGCAATAGCAGTTATTATTTAAACAAAAAAAAAAAATTTTTAGATACACCGATCGTAAACAGGCAAAAACACTGAAATACAAAACTGACGTAATTGAAGGGTGCAAAAAAGTGTAAGCGGCATTTAATGACACGTAGGCAAAAAACTTGCGGACACAAAAGGGCACAAGGTATACTGGTATCGAAAAATACAAAAAAACCCAGGATTACAAAAACACATACGAAAACGGTGGTAAATTGCAACTGATACTGAAACTAAACAACATATGCAGTAAAAGATAGAACAAAACAAAAAATAAAAGAAAACAACAACGTCACGCAACTAAAAGTAGCCTGTTCTCAACGGACGTAAAGTACGCCTCACGCAAAAAATGGTGCCATAAGCGAGCAAATTAGCTTTACCTCACACCACACACAAATCACACATGATTTCGTGTACAGGAAACGACGCAAACTTAGAGTATCAGCAGTCAACACAACAACTGCAGTGATGAAAGAGTACGTTGTAAAGCTACAGAACAAAACTTCAACAACAAAAAACGCACATGACAGTATCCAGTCGCATCTTGCAGCCAATGACAAAAACGTGTTAAGTGTCGAGGCAAACCAATACTCTTCTTGAATCTGCACAACAAGGTGGACACAGTGGAGTGCATTTCACAATGACAAATACAAAAGAATCCACAAATGCTCTCTTGAATAAACAAGTAAATAACAACATGCGAAAAGCGAAATACTGCACTATAGGCTCTCGATGTCTTGTTACAAAATTTTTTTAATCCAGCATTCCAACGTGACATAAAAAAACAGTGTGGGTGTGTGGGGTGATGTGGGTGTCAAGGGTAACACAAACAACATTTAGCGAATAGCAAGAGCATAACAGTACTGTGTGCACACACACAACAACAACACAATGTATGCACTGCATACGTGTGAAAACAAGTACTGTGCAAATTTAAAAACAGATATCAAACACTACACAGTCACACAAACACAGCAAGAGATCATGCATGTATCCGACACATATAATCTGTCACGAAATGCTCCAACACATCGCTTTGGATGGTACACATGATACGAGAAAGTGTTAAGTGATTGTTCGAAGACACAAGCAATCAAAGGCCCATGCGTCGCTCCACTCTCATCTGATCTTTCCCACCTCGATTCTCAGTTGCAATCGTACGAGCTCAATGAGTCTTTTGCTTAGAGAGAGGCGTGAAAGAGCAAATCACGTCGGAATAGATATCTCCATATTGATCTGCGTTCAAAACTTCTTTGAAATAACGTCATCGTTATACACTTGGGACACGGAGATCTGACGTTGGCATAGATACGCTTCTAGAATGCATGGATGCTCGCATCAGAGCGGGTACGCGACAAAAACAGATTGACGAGGCCTCAGATAGACAGCAGACGGCGACCCTCTGTTTTATAGAGCAGAATCGTTTTCCTCAAAACAGCGAGTCTCTTAGCAGAAAATACTTCTACACCACTTGATCCAATATCATCAGATATCAGGCTTGTCCAACCGTCCTGAGTCATTGTATTGTGATAGTAACGTAAAACCATTCCAGACATTGTAACTCTTTCACGTCTATTCTTTCTTTCTCATAATAAGACGAGAGCAATAGTAACCCCTAACTAGAGAAGATTTACTTGGCATCACAACGTACATTCTACTGACCTGAAAATGCAATGGACAATATGAAAATCCTTAGCAAGAACAACGGGCTGAGGCAAGCCGGGGGTGCTGAGACTCGCCAGATCGAAACATTCGTCGTTCGGTCGCTGGGGCGTTCTTTTCAGCTTCTTACGAAAACTTGTACTTGCTTGTATGTCCTATGTGTTCACTCTTCTCTCGCCACAGCAGAGGATGGACAGAGTAGTCGCAAAAGTGTGCACACAATTCGAGTAAATGCGTATTCGCACATCACGGCCTCCATTCTCTAGTACGCTGTCATATACTTAAGCGGCTAATAGATCATGATCCATTGTTTACGTATTCTATACGTGCAGTTCTATACTGTAACCGCATTACTGCTACGTTGTACTTGCCTTTTGATCATTAGACTGCATGGAGTGATCTAACTGCTATCCACAATTAATACAAACTGTGTGCATTGGAGAGGGTGTAAAACGCTGGTCATGCGCACAGGGGCTCTGCCTCAGTGTTTAAAGTACGTACACTTTTTCTGCTTGGCAGAGTGGTAACCTTTGTACCCATAACTGTGAGCATTTGTGACAGAGTTACCGGTAAACATACCTGCTTGCCAAGTACAGAATCCAACTGTAAGAAACACCAACAATGAGTTTGCAACACGTTATATTTAGTCGCAAAGCTACGCACTAGAAGTAAGAGACGTTCTGAGTTGGTCGTGTAAATTCGTACATTTTGGGGTCAACTTTGTATATGTGGTGGTGGACAATTAGTGAGGTGTGAGCCGTGCAGAGTCCCCCTAGCCATTTCAATTGTGAAGTTGCAATGAAGGGCAATTTAAGGGAGTAATGTGCTCCACTATTCCAGACAACAACATGAGATAGTATGCATGTTGTAACAGTCACAGTCACCCAATCGAAAGTCTAGCGATCAACTTCTCATCTGTTGGCGCCCGAAAAAAAACCCGCCTTGTCCCAATGTACCTAAATGTGTGTCAGAACCAAACAAGTGGAAATGACGTTAGTTTGCTTGCGAATGCTAATGCATATCATTAAAAGAAGCTACCTTGACACTGCAACTCAAAGCTTGCCATTGAAGTACGCCGTCTGCTTTTCCATCGTGCTATCCTACGCAATCAGGCAAGGAGATAACTGCTACACGAGACAGTGGCTATACAGCATTTAGTTTTGCTCTCGGTGATTGCAAGAAAAGCAGAATGAAGTAGACAGAATGGCAAAGCTTTCGCTTCAGCGCGCAACCAGAGTATGGTACGCGAGCTGATGCACTGAAGTAGCAGCTCTGTAAGAAGCATGCCACCAGAAATTAAAAGCAGACCGTTTTGCTTCTCTTTGGAAAGCAGACGAGCAGCACGACGGCATTGTGTGGCGTCGTATGTGTGTGTGTGTGTGTGTGTGCGTGTGTACCAATGTGTGTGTGTGGCGTGTGTGTGTGTGAGCGAGTGTGTGTGTGTGTGTGTGTGTGTGTGTGTGTGTGTGTGTGTGAGTGTGTGTGTGTGTGTGTATGCCTGTGAATGCAAGTGACTTTGCAACGTGGCGTGGCGTGCTGTTTAGTTGACGCGGTGGTGGGATGTGTGACGCCTTGCACCAACTTTTTTATTTGAGCCCACTGTTATAGTAGACAAAGTGAGTAACATGTGCATGCAAGACATTCTGCTATCATGTAGATGCTCCCTCCGTCAACAAGTAGTTTGTGTGTTTGTTTAACTTGTTTTTTTCTTTTTTCCAAGCTTTTGTTGCAAGGACGTGCGCTTGTGTGGCGCTTTTTCTGTGACGTTGGTTGCGCCTCGTAAAAAGTGTCCCCCACGATGCTCGTTCCATCGGGATCCTCTCACGCCCGCCCTTTGTACCAACGGTAGACACCTTTGATGAACCGCAACGCTCACACTGTCGGCTTGGCAGCGAGCAGCTGCTGCTCTCTGAACAGAACCAAGGAAAGAAAAAATACCAGTCCAAATTTAGCTGCTCTGGCAGAGCCGGTCCCGTGATGTGTCACACACGCGCGGTCTCGTGGCTCGTGGCGTGTTCCGCCCGGCTGCCATCATGCGATGATCGCACAGCGTTGCACTGCATGCACCCCCACATGTCCGCTGCGCTTCGTATCGTTCGTTCGTATCAGCGACGGCGACCACCACCACCGCAGCTCACAGCGACACATCGATACTGTTGTTGGCGCCGTTCTCCAGCGCTCTCGTGCTTTCTCATGGCGTCTGACAAGGCACGCAAGCGAGTTGTGAACCCGCTGCAACACTGCGCCGCGGAAAAGGCTCGCTACGACGCTTGTTTCAAGCATTGGTACCACGCAAAATTCCTCAAGGTATGTTCCAACCCTGTGTCATTCCTACGCTGCCTTTCTCACCAACGCACTCTCTGACCGCGCGCGGCGTGAAAAAAAAAAAGGGCTGCTTGGAAACGTCCTCTGAGTGCGAGCATAGGTTTGAGGAACTTCAAGTGTGTGTAAACGCCGCGCTGGAGCAAGCAAGACAAGCTGCGAACAAGTAGTTGCGTTCACCACATCACTGCACTTTGCATGCGCGTAACATCCATAATGCCCACTTCGTCACTGCTGCAGCAGTCACAAATATTGAAACAGGTGCAGGTGCTTGTCCAGCCACAATAAAAGCATTCCGTTGCGGGAAACCACCATTGGTGCTCACATGTTTCATGTTTTGCAAAAACTGTGTGAAGCAAACTGGCAATAACACCATCTCCACGCTGTATTCATTCCGTTTCACACACAAACAAATCCCTAACGCCATTTCAACACTCTTGGCATATATCCTTTCAAACACAACAAACATGTGCACGGCTCGTCATGTTTCTCAAGAGAGAGAGAGAGAGAGAGATGCTTCCATCCCTTCCATTTGAGCAATGACTTCCACCAACGAACTGTACCAACGTAGCTATGAATACACTACCATGTCTTGCACCAACACCAATAATTTGCATGTCTTTACATAGAACAACATGGTTACTATGCAAACAAGCATCACATTCCAATCTCGCAGTTGATTAGGGGGTGAGAGGAGCCCAAAATCCATAATTCATGTGACTCATTCCCTTCCCGTTTGTCACGCAGTGGCCAGCGATCAAACCCCTTCCTGAAAACAATCGTTCGCAACATCCGAGCTGGGAAAACACTCGTCGAGTCGTCTGATTTGTCTCACAACCATCGCGTTCTGCTTCTCTTCCAAACTGCCCGTCTATAGTTAACAACACTTGCCAATATTCAAACATTGACTGACCGACCTTCAAACAATTGTGATCAGATACTGATCTGGAGCTTCATCGCGATTGTCCTGAAAAAGGAGCTATTTAGTCTGCACTCCGTTTCTGGAAATGCGCCGTGCCCTGGTCTCATGTTCTCATTGTGCTTCCCAAACTTCCACCGCGCATATTATATAACCTTCTACCAAGGGTACCACCGATATCCTAGAGCCTACCGCCGCCTGAACATCACTGACACAAGCGTCATTTTACCCTTCTAGGTAAGCTAGTACCTTCGTAACTTTGCACTGCGCCTATCGAATCCCTCCCCTGTTTTTGGCTCCTCCATACAGCAAACAGGCTTGTATGACCCATCCCGATCAAACACAAAAGTAGATCCAACACTTAAGTATCGGCTGTCTTGCACAACACCCTCCGCGCCACACAATTCGCAAAGTAATGCGCTTTTGATACATTGAGCCCAAAGTTGAAACGTTCACAAGTCATCATTCAAGCATCTGTATATTTCCTGTGAACCTCGCGAAGCCTCTCTGTCTCCAAATGGCTTGCTTCATTTCTTCACCACCAATCTTTACCTCTAGCTTTTCTGCTTCGAAGCTACTCGTTAGTTCACAAAAATTCCCTGGCAGGCCCTCCATTACAGTTCCGAACCAGGATCGAGTTGCATTACCACGAATGGCGGCTGCGACACCGCAACAACCCAACTTCTTTAAACGGAAAACGGTTGAAAAAGTGCATGTTACCCGTGATCCATCTGGGTTTCCAGTGCTGCAAATCGACCAAGTACCCAAACGATTGATACCTTTGTGGCTTCTTGTAATAATTGCAGTAGCTGCAAGCTGGCTTCTGCGCCGGTTTATCATGCTCAAGTGCTTGGCGCAGAAATACGTCCGGAAAGACCTCAAGAAGGACATAGCACACTTTTACGATAGCAGATCTGCAGCATGGGAAACAGTTTGGGGCGAGCACATGCATCACGGTCTATACGACGTTGTCGACAGCAAGCGAATGACAGGACAGCCTGCGCAAATACGAACCATGTCAGAACTTCTGAAACTCTGCAATGCCATGAACTTGAATCTTCCTCCTGGTTCGAGGATACTCGATCTCGGCTGCGGGATTGGGGGGGCATCGCGTTTTCTAGCTCGGCATTTTGGAGAAAGTTGTCATGTCACGGGTATCACGTTGAGTCCCCAACAAGCAAACCGGGCTAACGAATTGAACAAAGAGAAACGGCTCGAAACAAGAGTTAGAAATGAGGTAAGAGATGCTTTGAACAGTGGTTTCCCAGACGAAGAATTCGAGATCGTATGGAGCCTGGAGAGTGGAGAACATATAGAGAATAAACCGCTTCTAATGAAGGAGTGTGCGCGAATGCTCAAACCTGGTGGTCGTTTGGTTATGCTGGCCTGGTGTGTGAGAGAGTCTACTCCATCCTTGACACTTTCAGAGAGATATTCTATTCGTCAGATTATGGAAGAGTACTGTTTGCCAAGAGTATCCCCGCCAAGCGAGTATGAAACAGAGATGATTCGCGCTGGTTTTCGGAATGTTAAGGTTGAAGATTGGACGAAAAGAGCAGCACCGTTTTGGGGGGAAGTAGTGAGAAGCGCATTCTTTAATCCACTTGGATGGAAAATGCTATTTAAGTACAAGTGGCCGTTGGTACGATCGGCTTTGGCTATGCGGCATGTGATATCAGGTATCCGACAAGGGGTTTTCCGTCTGGTTGCCTTCTCCGCCACGAAGGCGAGTGAAGAGGATATTGAGAAGGAAAAGGCAGCAGTCGGTACATTGAAATGTCGCAATGAAAACGATTTACCGTAGCCGTTCCAGGCTGCAACAAAATAAAAGGCTACCCCCTAAACCTCTCAAACTGTTTTGCCATCTACGCGGCTTCTTCCATGTCTGCTGCCATCTTACGAGCATTTGAAATAACTTCATCGATGTCGCCAACCATATAGAAAGCATTCTCAGGCAGATCGTCATAGCTACCTGCAACAAGATCCTTGAACCCAGCCAATGTCTTTTCAGTTTCGACAAAGCGGCCATCAATACCAGTAAACACTTCAGCAACATGGAATGGTTGGGAGAGGAAACGTTGCACCTTACGGGCACGAGCGACAGTGAGCTTGTCGTCTTCACTGAGTTCATCCATACCAAGGATAGCAATAATATCAGTGAGCTGCTTGTATGACTGAAGAATCTCCTGAACGGAACGCGCGACGCTGTAGTGCTCTTCTCCAAGAATGAGCGGCGAAAGCATTCGAGATGTGGAGTCAAGCGGATCGACTGCTGGGTAAATTCCAAGCTCGGCAATCTGGCGAGAAAGCACAGTAGTGGCGTCCAGATGCGCAAAAGTGGTAGCCGGGGCTGGATCTGTCAGATCATCAGCTGGCACATAGATTGCTTGCACAGATGTGATAGATCCAAGACGAGTAGTAGTAATACGTTCTTGCAGACCACCAAGATCCGTAGCAAGAGTCGGTTGGTAACCCACAGCAGATGGGATACGACCAAGAAGGGCAGACACCTCAGCGTTAGCTTGTGTGAAGCGGAAGATATTGTCGACGAACAGAAGCACATCCTGTCCCTCTTCGTCACGGAAATATTCGGCAATAGCGAGACCAGTGAGACCGACACGGGCACGAGCACCTGGTGGTTCGTTCATCTGACCATACACAAGCGCGGCCTTAGACTCATCGCTATCGAGCTTGATGACACCAGATACAATCATTTCGTGGTAGAGATCATTACCCTCGCGGGTACGCTCACCGACACCAGTGAAGACGGAATAACCACCATGTGCCTTGGCAATATTGTTGATGAGTTCCATGATAAATACAGTCTTTCCTACACCGGCACCACCGAAGAGACCGATCTTACCACCACGAGCGTACGGTGCAAGCAGATCGACGACCTTGATACCGGTCTGAAGAATGGAGGCGGTGGTATCCTGATCGGTAAACTCTGGGGCATCACGATGGATCGGATAGAATTTGTCGGTCTTGACGGGGCCGCGCTCGTCAATGGGTTCGCCGATAACGTTGATGATACGGCCGAGGGTCTCACGGCCGACGGGAACCATAATGGGGTTGCCGGTATCGACGACGACCTGGCCACGGACGAGACCTTCGGTGGCATCCATGGCAATGGCACGCACGGTATTCTCTCCCAAATGCTGCGCAACCTCCAAAACGAGACGGATGTCATGATCCTTAACCTCCAAAGCATTCAAAATTGGCGGCAAAGTACCCGACTCTTCGCAGTCAAAACGGATCGCGATGTATAGCAAGGCGAGATGGCGCACAAAGACGGTCAGTCAACGCATTCCCAACGACGCGAAAAAGTAGAAGGACGAAAACGAACCGAAATGAACATCGACAACGGCACCAATGACCTGGGAGATCTTGCCAGAAGGCAGCGCGGCCGGAGAAGAATCGGTCTCCGCGGCGGCCGGGGCGGCCGGCGAAGCCTTGACGGCAGCCGGAGCGGTGGGAGCCAAAGCAGCATGCGCAAGACGACGGGACGCGGTGGCGGCGGCCGGGGCGGCGGAGCGCGGGAGAAGACGCACGGCGCGACCGGCGATGCGACCGGCGGAGGAGGCGAGTCTCAACATGGCGGAAGGACGAGTATCGGACGCGACGGACGGTGGTACGAGGCGGGTCGATGGCGACGCGCTTGACGAGGGACTGGGGCGATCCGGCGCACTCGCATCGCAGTTCAATGGCCTTCTCCGATCTGCGCCTCACGACTGCCGTGCGTGCTTACACGTGCCGCGTGCTCGCGCTTACAGCGCGCGCGTTTCTGGCGCATTGCGCGCAGTGTTCTTCGTCTTCCATAAATTTTTAGCCCCCAACAAAAACTTATGGAGAGGTCGAACGTGACAGTGACGCCAGGACGACACGCATGACAGGCAGAATATTATTAAACGTGTCGAAAACATTGAAAGCAATCGGATGAATAGGAGCCAACATATGAAAGCCTCGAGCTTTCTTACGCACTCTTGGTCAGCGAATCTCTCCGGTGTCCTCGAAGGACAGGCAACGTCACCTGGCAAACCTCTCGGTCAGATTACCCTGCGCTGCGGCGTTCCACACCACACCCCATATGAGGACACGGTTTAAAACCGATATGGGCCAACGGTGCACCCGGCACGGCGCATATCCAGCAGCCAGTGGACTCCATTCGGGAGAAACAGACTGATTGACACCAGCGCTCGCTAGTGCAGTGTAGAGTCTCCCAAAGTTCCAAGCACCGCGGGCGCAAAGTCGTAGTATGTCATCAATTCCAAAGCATCTTATTTCCGAGGCCCGCGCTTCCCCGATTGAAACCGTTCTTTCTGGGTGTCCGCAACGCATAGCGCCACACAGCAGCAGCGCACGGTAACTACAGTCGCCGCCCTCTCTTTGACCACGGCGAGCGCACCTACGAAACATAATGTCTACACAACAAACAAGTAAGGCGCGCGAATCCCGCTCAACCACAAGTAGCCGAAGGGTTGGCCGTAAGAACAGCTGGTGGACTACAGAGTGCTTTTCACTACGAACAGAAGCAGACGCTACCTCTTCAGACGCAGCGCTGTACACTACTTGCAACGGTTGTGGCTGGAAGAGTAGGGCTGCTACACCGAACGCCACACAATTGGGGCATCACCTTCTGAAGTGCTCGTTTACGTCACCAGATACGCTTGCTAAACTTCTGAAAACCCCATCCTTGCTAAGAGCCTATCGAGAACTGGGTAGTTCTGCCGAAAGTTTTGGTTTGCCTGTCACCCCTTCGAAAAGGCGAAGAAGAAGTTCAGAGGGTGTCGCGCGCCGAGGGGATCCAAGCGATCCCAGGACAGATGAGAGATCAGACCTGGGAATTCGGTCCTTGTTGCATCGGGAGCGCGCCTTGACGGATAAGCGCAGCTGTTTAAACGGGATACTAACAAGATTAATTGTGAATCATATGTTGCCGTTTACAGTTTTAAGCAAAAGCCCGGATCAATGCGAGCTACGCGAATTAATCAGGCTATTAGACCCTCGGCTTGAGGAGGATGTTCCAACGATTGCTCGTATGGCGGGGAAGGGTGTGCAGGCATATTATCAGAAGCAGTTGAAACACGTCAAATGCTCCATATCGGCTTCACTTCGGCAGGCATACGGCACATTAATCTTTGACGGCTGGACTGACGCCAGCTGCGAGAGCGTCGTGAACGTGCTACTTACCATTACCGGTGTCGACAAGACGAGAAAGTCATACTTCTTGCGTTCAATTTATACAGGCTCAGAGAGTTGCGATGCCAATCTATACGCTAACATTGTGGATTCGGTTTTTTCCGATTTCGGAGATATGACGCGCGTGTGCGCGATTGTGAGTGACAATGCTAGTTCCTGTGTGAAGGCGAAGGAACAGTTTGTTCAAAAGCATAATCATATAATCGCAAATCAAGACCAGACCCATGTTGCGAACCTACTCATGCAAGATATAGGACAACTAGATTGGGTGAATGATATCCTGGCTTCCGTTTCAGGAGTTGTAAGCGATTTAAGAAAACACTCCAAACTTTATTTCCGGTTCAAGCAACTGAAAGAACAACATAATACCGAACTCCGTAACCAGGGGTACACTACTACGAACAGGGAATTAGACAGCTACGGACGCATCGTACCACTACGCACTGCGGTTCTGCCCATGAGGATGGCACCGACGCGGTTTGCTAGCTCTGAGGGAATGCTACATTCATTTCTGAGAGGCAAGACTGTGTTTCAGAGACTGGTGGACTGTGCTGATTTTTCTACGACTTTGTACACTGCAAGAGGTGAGCAAAAACGCGACATGTTTGTATCAACCGTCAAAGATGACGCCCTGTACGAGAAGTGTTTAGATGTGTATCATGTGTTCCGTCTCATGAGACACTACCTTCGAATTTTTGATGATGACAGTTCGGTCATATCTGAGGTATACCCGTCCACTAATCAGCTTGAGCAGCAGCTGCTAGCTCTGCCACTGACGCCATTCTTCACGCAGGAGCGAAAGGACCAGGTGGTTCACGCGTTCCGCAGAAGACGCAATGGTGAGGCCCGCAAGATTCCTCTTTTAACCTCTCTACATTCTGTGTCTTATTGTTTGGACATTCGCAGCATCAACGTAGATATCGCGCCATTCAATGCGGCGATATTGAAACATTTACGGGCATATGTTGCGTCGGATGTGTTCCCACCGACGCGTAAGCTGCCGAGCTCTGGAGGAGTGGAAGCTGCAGTTCATGACTTGTTTGAAGAATTAACCTTTACGCGACTATCATGGAGGACTCAAGCGGATAACCCTGGTCAGCGGGATGTTCTAATGGCTTTTAAAAACATTCCTGTCGTATACTGGATACAATGCAACAACAGGCAATTGTTAAGAGAATTCGCGCTGCGGATACTGTCCGTAAGCCCGTCCTCATCGAGCGTCGAAAGGAGCTTCAGCCTCCAAGGTAGGATACGCACACCCACACGCAACCGTTTGCACCCCATGAAGGTGGAAGTGATGATGTTCTGCGCCTTCAATCGGGCGTTAACATCTACAAGTCGACGGGCTCGGAGTTCAGTGCGTAGGTCCCATGTAGAACTATATACATCGTCGTCAAGCACTGTTGCGCAAACTAACACGGATAACCTGGTGTCGTACTTTCTTGTTGAGGAGAACGTAGATATAGATCAAGAGGAAGAGAACAACGATGAAGAACTACTGGACTGGGAAAATGTAGAAGACGATAGCGAAGGACTTCCCGAAACAGGAATAATGCGGTCTCTATTTGAGTAGAACTGAGTGCAGGTTCATGTTGACTTACCCGGTAAGACAACTGCTAGTGCCGTCGATGCTGCAGGTAAGGCTGTTCAGCTCAATGAGTCCATCTGGCAGGAGTTTCTTGTGAGTTCTATTGTTCGCGATATGTCGTCGAGTGGAGGAAAACCCTTGCATCCCTGTCTGCGCGTCATATCTCCTCCATCGCTTGGAGTAAATGCAGCCTTTATTGATGCTGTAAAACAGAGTTGCGCGCGGTTGGCATCTTTCTGGACGCGACGAGTTAGAAAAGGAAACAACCTCTCCCGCCAAGTCTAGAGCCGCTACTACAATTCGCGATCACTTCATTCAATCTGCGCTCTATGACCGCAGTGCATTTTTTTGCAGACGAACGCTTGTGCGAGGTGGACAAAGATTTTGCAGCTTATGCGGCCACTGCAGCTCGACTGGGAGGTGACTGAGAAAAAGCCGACGAGATTGTGTAATAAATTCGAGGCAATGTCTGCAAGTGCAGAAGAGACAGAACTAAATACTATGAACAAGAGACTGGTAAAGAAGGGAAAGGCATCCGATGCATTACTCACGACTGGTAATTACCGTCAATCGGTCTTCGAAACGCACGTAGATTCGCTCGGAGCATCTGAAGTAGACTGTGCTTGTTCTCCGTTATTATCATTACCACACTCCTGGGGGGCGTTGTCTTCTTTGGAATGCGCACTGATCGAAAGAATTAAATGCAGTCAGTACTAGAATGCTTGGTATACATGTTATGTCAGGACGTACTTGAATTTAGATAAGCACCCTCCAATAGAATGACACAATGTGGATAAAGTTTTACGACCACATAGACATTTGTTGTCAACCACGAAACCGGGAAGAAAAAGAGGACTGTTTGGTGGTACATCATCATTTGTGGTCGAGAGGAGCCTGGTTCTGTACTTTGAATGAACACGGGGGTGCTGCTGCTGCTCAGATCGGGGTTTGATACTCATGTTTCTCTGTTGATGATTAAAAGAAAGTATGAGATACTTTGGACAAGATGGGGAACAAAATGATTCGTCTTGACTACCAACGTGATGGAAATCGGGTATCGCAGCTTTTGGAATCCGTCTTGGGTCCTTGGCAAGGACTACTTGCCATGGACTCCTTGCTTCGGGCTCTGGAGCCTCAAGTCTGAATGACAGCCACTTAGACTCGGTGAGCCAGTCCAGTAGAGATATGCAGATTCTGCCCTGCAGAATCTGCAGTGCAATTAAGACCTTGGTATTGGACGAAATAGCCACACTCCCCACTGGCGAGTGTGGCTATTTCGTCCAGTCGCCAGTGGCGAGTCGCCAGTGGCGAGTCGCCACACTGTGTTGTAAGTTGTAACAACACTGCTGTTTCTTCAGTCCGAAGTTCAGACCAAGTAACTCTGTAGTTGCATACGAAAGAAAAGAACATCACGCTTTCTGCTTTTGTGAAAAACTGTATTGAAAAAGAAGCAGAAGGCTGTGACAGGCAAAGTTTTTAACAGAAGGGACGTGACGAGAGGGTCACGGAGAAAAGTTTTGGAAGTTGTCTAACGGGGCGGCCGGCGAAGCCTTGACGGCAGCCGGAGCGGTGGGAGCCAAAGCAGCATGCGCAAGACGACGGGACGCGGTGGCGGCGGCCGGGGCGGCGGAGCGCGGGAGAAGACGCACGGCGCGACCGGCGATGCGACCGGCGGAGGAGGCGAGTCTCAACATGGCGGAAGGACGAGTATCGGACGCGACGGACGGTGGTACGAGGCGGGTCGATGGCGACGCGCTTGACGAGGGACTGGGGCGATCCGGCGCACTCGCATCGCAGTTCAATGGCCTTCTCCGATCTGCGCCTCACGACTGCCGTGCGTGCTTACACGTGCCGCGTGCTCGCGCTTACAGCGCGCGCGTTTCTGGCGCATTGCGCGTTGCGGGTTGCCACGTGCACACCGTTCGTCTGGCACCGCTTGCGTGGCGCGCCGTGCCCAAGTTTTCAGTTGCTGTTCCACCGTCCCTGGACGACGCGACGGCCTTGCGAGAGGGCGTGCCATGGCGGAGATGCGGATGTGCAATGGCCCCGCCTCCGCCGCCGCTGCCGCTGTCGCGCGCGCCATCTTCCGCCACGTCTTCAGTTCCGAAGGTGCGCACGGTCTCGGACGTGCAGAAGTGGCTGTCTGACCATGGCTTCTCGCAGTACGCGCCCGTCTTCCTCACCAACGAGGTGGACGGCCTCATTCTCAAAACGCTCACATCCGAGGAGCTTCGCGACGATTTGGGCGTCACAAACCTGCGTCATCGCCGCGAGATTCGCGACGCAATCTGTGATCTGGTCAAGGAAGAGGCCCCTCCTACAGCCCAGAAGCTGCCCGAACACGGCCGTATTCTAGACCATCTCTCCAACGTTCGAACTTACCACAGTTGGCTACGAGTCGGAATTCAGTTCCTGGGCTTTGCTGTTGTCACTTTAAGACTTTCGCCCAACTTTCGTAACACCCGACTCATCAGCGCCTCCTCTGTTTACTTTGCTGTCGTAGGCATTGCGGCGTTAGTGTACGGCGTATACCGCTACAAAACAGTTATTGACATGATTGAATCGTCTGGCCCTTCCACAAACACTTACAGCCCAGACCGTGTAGGCGTTGTGTTCATGCTCATTCTGGCATTCGCAGCATTTGTCCTCTCTTTAACAATACTTGCAATACGAAACTAATGCACCAACAACCTATGTCTGCCCTCTTCCGCGCTTCTTCAACGCCTTTTTCGCGTTCTTCACCAGACAATCTCTCATCAAACTTGAAATTTGACTCCCTGCTACACAACACACTTTGATGGCCTCTCGGAACTGCTCTATATCCACTTCCCCCTGCTGCATCAAATCTGTCACCTTTGCTCGATTACTTGTATATGCAACGCGCACAGTTCCAGAACCACTTGCCTCTTCTATGGCGGTAGGATCCAAAACTAATTGCCCGCCCATCACAGCCACGGTGCTTCCCGCCACAAGATCGGTCATCTCCACTCCGGCATCCGCCAAAGCAAGCGAAGCTGCTGTGATCACCGCGGCAAATCCGCCTCCAGCATCTTCCAACACAAACGCACACACGTCAATTCTAGACTTTGGGTAGTTTTCCAACCTCACCACAGCCGCCAATGTGCGTTGCAACGAAGTACTAAACTCTCTTTCTTCTTCGGAAGCTATTTCGCCCTGTCTATTGCTTGCCGCCTGTCTCCCTGAGAATTGCGCCCAACGAACGTCACAATGGATCGTTCCGTGAATCGTGTAATTCGACGAAGAAGGTCGTGGACCATACACTGCGCAGAATATCTTTGTACCTCCGCCCTCGTAATACCCTGATCCGGTCGCTTTGGAAAGAAGTGATACTCGCAAATAAACTGGTCGCAGTTCATCCCACCGTCTCCCGTCTTCTCGAATCCCCGGTTCCTGATGGCTTTTCTTGCCTCCCTCGATTCGTACGAGAGGCCCGTACGATATGGTCGCCATGATCGTTCTCGTGCCGCACAATGGGAAAACACACTGACTTTGGATGCTTGTCTCGAGGGCGGACGAGCCGAGACAAAGGTCTCTACGCAAAAGTACAGTTTTTTGAACAATTATCGTCGTCGTGATATTGCGAAGCAAAGCTTTCCCAGCTCGTTTTGGCGCGACATCAGTCGAAGAATAGATGGCATGGCAGGTTGAATAGCTGGGGCGTCCAACAAATTTAGTCAGACTCTCTAATCGGGAAAAGCCGCGATCTTGAAAGGGAAAAGAAGGACCACATCAGAATACTCGACGACGTGAAGTTCTATTTCACGCTGCTTGACTCGTAATGACTTTTAAGTGAGCGTGTATCTGTAGAGCTCAATTCACTACAAACGCAACTCGCAACTCGCAGCACGCTCACAGGTCGCAGGCGGGAAACACAGCAAAGATTGAACGTTAAGCGAACACATTTACAATTCATTGCAGCAGAGCACAGCGAAAACCAGCCAGTAAAAGTCCTCCTTATGAATACAATCAGTCATGTGAGGTAGTGGGGCTGTCGAAGTGAGCCATCGATGTCAGTGCGGGCGGTAGAAAGACCGCATCGCTTCGGTAACCGGGGCCTTAAGAAACTCGGTGGCCGTATGCTGCACTTCAACGGGTTGCCTATGGTTGTCACACAAATGACAAGAGCAAACTTATCCATTCTTTACTCAAGATATCCACGAGCGCTTACGACGAACTGTACTTGGTAACAGCCTTTGTGCCTTCCGAAACGGCATGTTTTGCTAACTCGCCGGGTAGCAGAAGACGAACAGCGGTTTGAATTTCACGGGAAGTGAGCGTCTTGGTGTTGTTGTACGAAGCAAGCTTGGCAGCCTCTGTAGCGATCCGTTCGAAGAGATCCGCGACGAATGAGTTCATGATACTCATAGCCTTCGATGAGATACCGGTGTCCGGATGCACCTGCTTCAAAACCTTATAGATGTAGATGGAATACGACTCGCTCCTCTTCTTCTTGCGGGTAGTCTTCTCGACGCCTCCGCCGGAAATCCCCTTCTTGGCGACCTTCTTCTCGGCAGCGGGCACGCTCTTTCCTCCTCCCTTCGGCATTGTGGACTGACGGTTGAGAACGGCAAAACAAAAAGACGAGACTGAAAGTGTAGTTGAGACGGCGTGTGGGCAAAAGTCTGACGTGTGGACGGATGAGTTTGCGGTAGTGGGAGAGATGGATGTTGGAGCGACGGCGGACGCACACACGCTCTTAAATGCGTTCCGCGAGACGGAAGCATTCAAGGAGCGTTTCCACAGCGCGGTGACCTGGAACGGGTCGGGCGCCAAAATTTTGTATTGCGAAGACAGTGGATTGGCCAATCCGCTGTCCCCCGCCGCGCGGGGGGACAGCCGAATCGACCAATCACATTGCTGCGTTGCCGCACCCCCAAAATTTTGGTGCTTTGGGGGCTGTTTTGGAGCGCGCGGCGCGATTTTGTAGCGCGCGAGGCAAGCGCGGTTTGAATCGAAACGACGGCAGTGGCGGTTGGCGGTGCTCGCTGTGTCGTCCATTTAAGTGCGCAACCGTTTGCAAGTGGCGTGCCCCCATCGATCTGTATCCTCCTTTGGTAACTTGAGTCGCGCTGAACCTTGACAAACCTTTCTCGTTTCAGCCGCTTTTCACGCACTTTTTAGCACTACCATGGCAAGCAAGACTAAGAAGACTTCGCAGTCCAGGTCGTCCAAGGCCGGACTTCAGTTCCCCGTCGGTCGTATTCATCGCTTCCTTCGAAAAGGAGGGTACGCCGACCGTGTGGGCGCCGGGGCGCCGGTGTACATGGCGGCGGTGATGGAATATCTGACGGCGGAGGTTTTGGAACTGGCTGGAAACGCTGCACGTGACAACAAGAAGACCAGGATCATTCCGCGTCACATTCAGCTGGCCGTTCGTAACGATGAGGAGCTGAACAAGCTGCTGAGTGGGGTGACGATCGCGTCGGGTGGTGTGCTGCCCAACATTCACCAGGTGCTGATGCCTAGGAAGAAGACTAAGGGTGATGCATCACAAGAGGTTTAAGACTCTTTTTGTTGAGCTTTAGAGACTGGGTGCTTGATGGCTGTGGGCGGTACTTTGCACTGGGCTTTTGAATGAACGTGTACAGTATGTTTTGTTTGTTGTTTGTTGAAACTAAATGAATGTTGTTGTTTTCGCTGCTTGTGTGCTTTGCTCTATGCTTTCTAGATTAGGACTAGTAACACATCTACATACATGTGTTACTAGACTTGATGTTGATGATAATGCTCTCAAGCCAGAACAGACAGAGAGCGCGCACTTGTCGCTCCAGTTTGGCGTAGTGTAAGCTGGTTCATTACAGATATGCCATTTGCGATGGCGGCGAAGCCATGATCATGGCGGGCATCCGCCGTCGTCCAAGAGACGGCTCTGCTCTGCTCGCACGCACAGCCTCGCGCCAAAAGTGCCGCACGAGCGATCGCAGCGATGGCGTCGGAGCAAAGCATCAGCTGCACGTCGTGCAACACGGCCGTAAGCGGCGCGCCCGCGGTGCGTACGCACTACCGCAGCGAGCTGCACCTGGTGAACGTGAAGCGGCGCGTAGCCGGGCTGGCGCCGCTGTCGGCGGCCGACTTTGCGCGCCGCGCGCAGCTGCTGGACGCGTCCAGAAACGCGGCGCTCGACGCCAAGCGCGGCGCGCACTGCGACGTGTGCCAGAAGCGCTTCGCGTCCGAAAAGGCGTACCGCAACCACGAGCTTTCGCGCCGCCACCGCGACAAGCTCGCCGCCGCGCTGCGACGCGGCGACGACTGGATGTCGTCCGTGCACAGCGGAGACGCTGACGGCGAAGCGCTCGCGCCGCCGCACGAGCACGAGCGGGAGCAAGGGCGCGGCGACGACGAGCAGCAGCAGCAGCAGTACGACGAGGTGGAGGCGGTGCTGCGCGCAAGGCTGCGCGAGTGGCGGCGGCGGCAAGGGTACGGCGGCGTGTTCGACGACGCGTGGTTCGACGACGCGGCGCAAGCGCTGGCGCATCTGTGGCGCGGCGGCATGTTCGTGCCGTTCCGCGAGCGGCTCAGCGACGCGGCGGGGCTGGTGCAGTACTTGTCGCAA
This sequence comes from Gracilaria gracilis, assembly GCA_030374805.1. Taxonomy (NCBI): domain Eukaryota; phylum Rhodophyta; class Florideophyceae; order Gracilariales; family Gracilariaceae; genus Gracilaria; species Gracilaria gracilis. Next base: position 535,413 of record JARGSG010000030.1, on the reverse strand, counting down.
AAGGTGTGCGTCGGGCACGCGTGCGTGCAATGCGAACGCACGTTCGATGACGAGCACGCTGTGCGTAAACATATGCGCGACGTGGGTCACTGCGCCATGAGCGGCGACCTGGACGAGTGGATGCTGGAGTACGGCGAGTTTTACGACTGGCGCGTGGACGGCGCGGACGACTGGGAGGAGGTGCAGCCCGACGGCGACTTGCAGCACGACGGGGACGACGACGACGACGACGACGACGACGACGTGGTGGTGGTGGTGGCGGACGACGCGCGCTCAGAAGGCGTCGCGCAGCAGCTGCCGGTGGGCCGACTGGGCGGGGAGGCAGACGAGCGCGGCATGCAGGACGACGGCGCGGAAGAAGTGGCGCTGGTGGTGGGCAATCGCGTGGTGGGGCATCGCTCGCTCAAGCGCTTCTACAAGCAGCACGTACGCGGCGACGAGCGGTCGGAGGCAATGGAAGCGGCGCGCGCAGAGCGACAGCTGCTGCAGCTGTCGCGACGAGCCGAGCAGCGCGGCGCGCTGCCCGCGCGCGTGCGACGGCTGGCGGCGGCGCGCGAGAAGCGACTGGCGCTGCTGGTGGGCACCAAGAACTACTACTGCCGAAAGGCGCGCTTCAAGCAGCACATGGCCGTGCTCAACTCCGGCTACCGCGCGTGATCGCTCGCGCGCGCGCGCGCGTGCGCGTGCGCGTGTAAAGAAAAACAAGCCGCCAACAATGCACGGCCCCTCTCTCGTGCCTGTCGCCTCTACAAAAAGCGCGCGGGTGCGCCCGCCACGACGCTGCAGACGCCATCACCAGCGCCGGCCCCCGCCACCCGGCTGCACAGCTATGTCCAACCCCGGCGTGCTGCCCGACGGCTCGCTATCCGCCGAATACCAGCGCCGCCTCGCACGCCACCAGAACCGCTCGCTACCCTCCAACTTGCCCTTGCCCATGCCCATGCCCATGCCGCCGCCGCACCTCCCGCAGCACGCGCGCTACGCGCCCGACGCGTACGCCACGCCGCCTGCCGCGTCGTACTACGCCGCGCCGCCGCCGCATCCGTCGCACCCCATGCCGCCGCTGCCGCCGCCGCCTTTCGCCCCGCCGCACCGCGCGTATGGCGCCCCGCCGCCGCACCTGCCGCCGCCGTCGTACCACCACCACAACCAACACCAACAGCCGCACCCGCCGCACCCACAGCTGCCGTATGCGCGCCCCTTGCAGCAGCCGCACATGTCCGCGCCGCACCCCAACGCGCACCAGTCGTACCGTCCGGTCGCGCAGTCGCCGCCGCAACAGCAGCAGCAGCAGCAGCAGCAGCAGCAGCCGCTGTACACGGGCGATCGCGCCTTCCGTCCGCCGCCGCGCCAGAGCGCCGCCGCCGCCGCCGCCTCCGCCGCCGCCAGCGCCGCCGCTGGCGCGCCGCGCTATTTTGCAAACCCGCACGCGCCGTCCGTCAGCTCGTTCCACCCGTCGGGGCGCAAGAAGGCAGTGCTGGTTGGCATCAACTACGTCCGCACCAAGGATGAGCTGCGCGGCTGTGTGCGCGACGTCACCTTCGTGCACCACTTGCTCAAGACCAAGTTTAGGTTCCGCGACAAGGACTTTGTCGTCTTGACCGATGTGAAGACCGGCATTCCTAACGTCCGCACCGGTCGTCCGGATCGAAAGACCATTCTCGACGCCCTCAAGTGGCTCGTGGACGGCTCCCGCAAGGGCGATTCCTTGTGGTTCTCCTTCTCGGGCCATGGCAGCCAGGTCATTGATACCAGCGGCGATGAGAGTGATGGCTATGATGAGACTCTGTTGCCCGTCGATTACAAGATCGCGGGACCTATCATCGACGACGAGCTCTACAGGATTGTGCGACGCGTCGGCGGCGGTGCGCGACTCACCGTCTTGTTGGATGCCTGTCACTCTGGTACCGGCCTTGATTTGCCCTATCAGCACGATGTGTTTGGTACTGGCACCGGACAAAAGCTCAGCTCGGGTGGCAGACCCATGAGTCTCACCTCCGGCCTCGTCAACCTCACCGGCCAGATTTTTAACGGCAACGCTTCTGGCGCGCTGCAGGCGGGGCTCAATCTTGTCAAGGGTAGGAAGAAGACCAAACCGCATCAGGGACCGGACCCCAATGCTGGTGAGGTCCTATTGTTTGCTGGATGCAAGGATAATCAGACTGCGGCTGATACGTCCAAGTTTGCCAAGGGGCTTACTACCGGTGCTATGACTTATGCTCTTATTGAGGCTATTGAGCATTCTACCGTTGGAGATTGGCGCAACTACAACTATCGACAATTGTTGCAGACTATGAGGCAGAAAATTCGCGAGAACCACATGCTGCAGACACCGCAGTTTTCTACTTCTCACCCATTCGATATCTCGTCTCCGTTCGTTTTGTAGCATTTGTCTGCCTCTCCCTCGCTTTGTTCTGTGCTGCCTTTTTGCTCAGTGCGTCTTTTTCTAGTTTGCTTACTGTCTTGTCAGAGAAGCAGCTTTGCTTGGTGCACGTCATTTCTTTGTTTCGTCTGGGTGTATGTGCGTGGCACCAATTCAAACAGCAAGTATGTGGCTCAGGCGCTCACATTCAATCAGCAACCGACCGTACCTGATCCTCATGTGATTGGAACGGGCGGGTTGCCTTTGGAAGAGAAACATGTGGAAGGAACTCTTTACAGTATTCCTTTCTGCTACATACCTGTTTTCTCGCAGTGCAACGGTACGCGAGAGTCCTTTGTAGGTCCATGTTGTGGTTCGGCAGAGTTTTGTCTGCCTTCTCTTCCCTCTACTTGCTCTCACTGTTTCATATCCCGTGATGTTAGCTTATGAGTTGAAAAGGATTGGAGCCCTTGTGGTTCCCACACTATTAGATCCCTTTCGTTTTGTACATAACTAAAAACTCGTAGATTGCAACCGTTACAAGTGGAGTGTGCTTGCTGTATGAACTGCACATGCATTAACGCCGATCATCAGTAATCGTCAATAATAAAACGTGGACCTCGACGAGACGTCTGCAATCATTTGATGATGAGCCCATATCTATGGTTACACAGATGATGATCGTTCATCCTCAGGGGGTGCAGCAATCTCAATGCCGCATGAGATTCGCACGTGCTCTTGGAACTGAACACGATGCCAGCTCATTCTGACCGTCATCAGAGTCCTCTCCCTCAAAACTTCCTATTGCAGCAAGCCACAATTTCTAGGTAAATCTTCGTTAACACACTGTGTCTGAGCAACAAAACCCTACCTCACGTATAATCAAGAATCGGTTGCGCACCTCGAAACCAAAAAAAAACGGGCCTCGCAATGACACACACCATGAAGACAGCCACGGAAAAAAAACGCTTGAACAATATGGCGCAGCGACGCACTGTCGCTGTTGAACAGAGTAAATGGTATCAGTGCAAAGTAGTTCGCACTGCTTCTTACAAGGATTCTTACGGAAGAATCATGATGATGAAACGAGCTGAGCAAGGAAATAACCTGCTTTCAAAGGCGACCGGCTTCCAATATGATGAACACATGTCATGGTCCTCCGTGTTTGTCTCCGCGTCAGTATGCTCACAGAATGCCTCCTCTTTTCCACTCTGGACCATAGTGCCCCATTCCGAAACTCTGGAGACCTGTTCCCAGGAATAGTCTTCCCGTAGTAACTTGTATCGAACCTTCAATCGAGCTCTCTAGTGATACTACAGTGCAACGCTACAATGATTTGGTTACACAAAAATACGTGGCGTTCAATAGCAATTCTCAATCCCGTAGTGGCGCTGTTGAGCAGGCTCTCCCTTCCCATATGAAACACTTTGGACTCAGTCCAAAAACTTCTTTGGTCATCTCCTTGCGCTGTGGGTAACACCCTTTTCATAACACTCATGAAGGCTCCAAACGAAGTTTCCGGGACGTCTAATCTTGTTACCATCTGCGGGGTTCAGCCTATATTGGTCAGTTTTCGCAGTGATCGCTTCAATCCGAAGCATAACGATATCCATTGAGTTGTCATAAGATATCTGCCTTGTGCAAGAAGAATCAACATAACGTGAATCAGATGTGAGAAGCAAGGCCCTCCTGCAGGAGCGGGGGCTTCGTCATGGGATGAACTGTCGCCCATTGGTTTGGATTCCCGTCTGTCTCCTGGTGACGGTTCTCTCAAACGTCGTGGTGTAGACGTTCAATTTGCTTCGTTTCCATCACGCTTCGAGTCAGATGAATGGAACTAGTTACGATACGTTGTGGTCCTTGAGTAGTACAATGTTCGTCCTATAATGCCTGAAAATCTTTGGCAAGTCCGACAAAGTATCTCGCGACAAGACCTCTTCGCAGGTCGACCAAACGCTACGAAATCGCCCGTTAGAAATACGATTCGACATGAACCACAGAAATTCTCGGCCTTCCTGAAGAGAGAAAGCTTCATTTGAAGCTTTGCTGTAGCTCAATACCTGTAATAGAAAACCACTGTCCACAATAAGGAAAAAGAATAGGTATCAACTGGGTGCGTATACGAGCTCTGTTCTCTTAGCTCTCATGATATAGACCCATCGAACTGGTCACCTCGGTCGTCCTTAACAAATCTTGCCGTCATTCTTGATTCCCATCAAGGCGTTAATAGACCAGCGAACGGCTTTTGTAACCATTTTTTCGCAAGAACGCACACAATGGTGTTGAGGTGAAATATGGCGCAGAGTAGCTCCGAACAAGTTGGCATGCATGGATTGTTTTTTGAACCTCTGCAACGAGCAAGAGCCGGCAATAGCGACGTCAATGAGGCAAGGCAAAGATGGGAACATGATGGGATCTGCGATGGACCGCAACGACGAGTGATAAAGTCACAACATTTCGTCAACCTCAGACCTACTGAGATGGTTCTTCTCACAACTGTGCGCAGAGTAGTCAACCGCAACCATTTCAGAACAAGTTCGGGAATCTGCGAAACACAAGTCTCCTATATCATTGTAGATATCCTCGATTCATGAAAAGCCGAAATGTTTCATACTTTGAGATATGATAACGGCTGTCTTGGTCCTCATTCAATCTCAGGCACGGATCTAAAACCAGACCACAATAATGTGTGCTTCACTCTCGTGGAACATAAACGGCACGAAGAACGAAAGATGTCTCCAGTGATGACACAACTGAGGTCAGACGTGCGCTATCGCGTACATTTTGGTAGAGGTGGTGACGGCGGTATGTCCAAGATACCGCCACTGTGAGGGTGAGGCGGCCCGCTTAATGATGGCGCAGTCCCGGCGGGTGAGGCTCACGGCGATTCACTCAGAGAGCAGGTGAAGCTCACTCGGCGACAAGACACTCTCAGCGACAGTGGCATGGTGGTCCCACCTCACCCAAAACTCGTGTCACCCTGCTGGAAGTTCGAATCGAGACGCGTTTGCGACGATTTTTCCCTTTTTACTGTATTGCGCAGATGAACAAACGAAGGCCGTTCGAGTCCGGACTCCCTACATTGGGGAGAGAAGTTTGTTCATCCACAAATCCTCGTTGTAAGTTACGACTTCACTCCTGATACGATCCACCTACTAGTGAGCATTATCTTCAATACCCATTGTTTCATCTCGCACGCGCACGCAGATCGAACATTACGTAAGATTCCGGCATACAAATGAAAGATAATAGTTCGACGTTTGTATCATTTTTCTCACCAAACGTAACATATGGCGCCAGCAAGTTTTCCAGATCGCCGGCGATATCTCGGAATCATTTGTTCGCTAGGCGTCAGAGGATCACAGCTGTGATGACCGAGAACGTTCGTTCAAATCCAGATATCAAGCGCTTGCAACCTGGCAGTCGTTTTAATCAGATCGTCGTTCACGATGGAGTGGTATATCTAGCTGGACAAGTTGCTCGTGGTACAGATGGTTCCGTGGCAGCACAAACGCGTGCAATTCTGGCGAAGATAGATAGTCTACTGGAACAAGCTGGTACAGACAAGTCTCGTCTGCTCACCACTAACATCTGGATTGCTGATATGTCAAAGTTTTCCGAAATGAATGCGGAATGGGATAAGTGGGTCGACAAGGATAATATGCCTGTGCGAGCGTGTGTCCAGTCCACTCTAGCAGACAATTCCATCACCGTCGAAATTCAGGCCACCGCTGCATTACCATCTCCGGCGAAGGTCATAAGTACAGACGAAGCCGCTGCAGCCGTTGGACCTTACAATCAGGGAGTTGTGGTTCACGATGGTACCGTTTATGTTAGTGGCTGTATCGGCCTTATGCCAAGAACGGCAGTCATGGCAGGTGATTCAGTTGAGGAGCAAACAAAGCAAGCTCTACAAAACGTGAAGGCAATTGTGGAAGCTGCTGGTGCCACAGTTCATGACATTGTCAAGACCACCATACTACTTGACGACATTGCCGATTTTGCAGCCGTGAATGCTATCTACTCAGAGTTCTTTGAAGGTGGGCCAGTACCGGCACGATCCTGTTTTGCCGCCAAACAATTGCCTAAGTCTGCGTTGGTAGAAATTGAGTGCGTGGCAAAGTTGTAGTAAGCTTCCGCTCGTGATCTGGACACAATTAGTGACTTCGGCACCTTCTCTCAATGCTTCAAGAGATTACATGAATGGATTTTGAAAGACGTTCTCAGACAAGAAGAAAATGTTATTAGTTCCATTCCCTTTGAAGCGTTTCGCTCCTTGGCAAAGCTTTGAACGTCAAGATTTCTTTCAAACTTCAGACGCGTACCAACGGTACCTACAGGGTTAAGAGGGCAATCAATTTTGTTGAACCTGTCAGTGGATGCACCTCTAAATCACAGTCATGGCTTGGCTTCTTGTTCTATAAAAAGAAAGGTCTTTCAATGCTCCAAGAATTCTGTAGCTTCTTATATTTGTGTTCCAGAGATGCCGGGCTCTGCGCATCGTCAGACATCTTCAGATAGCTACATGTAATGCATTTTTGTATCTTTCTGTGCGATGGGGCGCGCTCCACCAACGTATTTCATGCAAGACATTCTTCATTGTGTCAACTGTTGCAGGTTACAGCCTTACTCGTTGTACACGTCAAACTAAGGAGTGTGTTGATATTTCAATCTTGATTTATAGGTGAGCCGGCGATAATGGATCAGTCTTTGCAATGTCGCTGTGACGAACGAGCCTATCGAGCATTCTTGAGGCCCCTGTAGTATCAAAATGCTTTCGACACGTAACCTCTACCTCTCGTAACTGTCAAATCACCCGAGCGAGATTGTATGCAGTTCTGTCTCTTGGTGGCTGCATTTGTTCCATGTCTATGATCCAGTCTCATAGAAGTGACCAGTGAAGTCTAAACACACATCGCTGCACGCTGTTGTTCAGCTTCTTACACATGCAGCGACGCTACGTGCCATTCACCTCACGACTCGAATTACGAAGCCACGCTGCCACATGCTGTGAGAAAGCATGTTTGAAGTGATTCGACACGAGCCACAGGAGTTCTTGGCCAAAGGCCAGAGAGAAGGCTTCACCTGAAGCTTTTCCGTTCAAAAATGAGTAGGAGGAAAGCAGCGATATTGTCTTCCCTCTAATCTCAGCGAGAAAACCTTCACCTGACCTGTGGTGTGAAGAGGTTTTTAGATGTGAAAAGGCCATGTTGGCCTTACGTTACTGCATTTGCTACTCGTCACCACAGCACAAGGCAGTCTCTGGAATTTCTAACTTGAATCGATTCAAAGTGCCCACGCACTTTGAATCGATTCGATATGTGACTGACTACTTTTTGCTTCTTTTGCCAGAATGACTACCGTTATGCCTTTTCCAAGGTCTTCCAACCTCGTTTCTAACTGCTTTCAGAAGATTGCGACTGCCTAGTATAGCAGGTTTATGACCACTGAGAGGTACACGAGAACAGTCAGACAAAGACATGCTCCTGAAATGCACAGACTTTATCAAAATTATCAACTTCATTCCCATTCCAAAGTTATTGGACACGACAACATCCTTGTCAAGGAGGGCCATCAAATCGTTGGCAGCGTTGGGCAGCACTTACCCTTGACTGAGAGCTCATGACCAAACTGCTTAGATACCGATTGCTTTCCAATGTACTTGTCCAACATTCTTCGCGTTCCTCTTCATCCATGTGAGATTCACAGCCCCTTAATCTAATTGTTGCAAAACATGTCATAGAGGCCCAAAGTTTACCGGTCCATTTTCGAACATTCTTTCCATGCTGTTGGCAAGTATGTTTACCGGCTTACTCGTCTTTCTGCATGGTTCCTCAAGCATAATGCTGGTATCGACTGTTCCCTGCGGTTTATCCAATCAAGCAAATACTGAGCGTTCTCAGAGGATCAAGGATCAGAATTAAAAACATTCGCACCTGCGTTGACAAGGAAAGCACAAGTTCGTCAACCCCTGACTAATTCTAGAATCGTATACTGCCGCGATATCCCACCACTGTATGAGTCCCCATTTTGTGTTCTTTCAATCTACAGTTGTGTGCATTCGAATCTTAATGTGCGACACTGTCGCCACACATATCTGAGTTTCTGAAGGACAGTTGCGAGATACGAAAAGCAGAAGTAACCCTCGCTCAGTTTTTCACAGGGCACGTGTTCGAACTACATCCAGTCGCTGTCAGTGCGCTACGCGACCAAAAAAAGATGCAGAACACGTTGCCCTGCGCTGCCCACTAACGAACGCCTCTCGCCGAGAAGAACTGTCAAGCAAAGCAGAGCGACGTCAAAAGTCAGTCAGGGAGTTGATTAGACAATGGCAAAATAAGTTTTTGGCCTTCCTGAGGAAAGAAAGCTTTGCTTAGCTCTAGGAATAGAAGAATTAAAGTCTACAAAGAGAGAGAGAGAGAGAGAGAGAGAGAGAGAGAGAGAAAGTACGATTGCTGTGTGTGTGTGTGTCTCAACATCTGGGATTCAAAGCAGTTTGTTTTCTCCTGGAATACTCGTCCACTGGAGCAGAAATGGAACTGTTGCATAACAGGTCGTGCAGAACAAGAACTAATCAGAGGGTCTCACCGTTCCAAAAAGACACTCGTACCAGCCCTCGCTCGCGCTCGCTAAAGATAAACCGTTTCTCACTTTGGAATGTTCTTGGTGCCGTTTGCGAGAAGGGCTGCGAACATGAGGTGAAGTTTCACATACGGGAATAGACCCAAGCTATCCCAAACAGCGTACAACATGGAGGCACGAGATCAGAATGACTGATGAAGAACTAGTGGATGAACTTCATAAAATGTATCACATACAAACATAAAACCCAAGTGAAAAGAGACGAGGGAGCTACAGGACGTGCAGTAGAACACAAGGAAATCGAATCTTGGAAGAGGCCCTTGATGTCATGTCCGAGCTTTGTGTTTCCCACAGTCTTGCTCCTTTGTTCGTCCGGGATGTCTGGAACGAATCTCAGGACTTGTAGAGGTCCTTGACAAAGCAGAAAATGCAAGAAAGTTGGGATAATAGTCACAAGATGATTACGAGGAGATTAAAGCGATGCCGACAGTTCATGGGATAAAGGATTTTAGTTTGTGACAACTCTTTTACCATGTACGGAAAGAAAGAAAAAAGGGTACAGCGTATCAAAAACACTTCTGGAACGAACTACTTCTACTCTTTACCCCTACAGGCTATACCGTGAGTACAGAGGAATTTTAATCAAGACCGGGATATCGCTGGGAACAGATCCCTCCAGTTATCGACGGGCCGAGATAACAGTTTTCGATATACGCGATGGGTTGGGGGTTCCATTCCTACTGTACAACAGTTGTGGAACGTCCTCATTCTCAGAAGCTGTGCAGCTGCCTAAGATGGAGAATAATGAAAGGATAGCGTTCGCTAGCCCTGTTTTCCTCCAGAAGCGACGAGAAGTTGAGCGTTACAGTTTAGGATTAGAACTAACCTCATGACATGGAAAAAGAATTTTCTGCATGACATCTACACCTGTATATAGAAAGATATACCCAAGGGTACCAGTCACGTTGACGAAGCGTGGGGCGACATGGTTATGATGAAGAGGCGAAGCTCTTTTCAATGCCAAGGTGTAATTGTTGGTTTCCAGGGGGCAATATTGATGTGAAACAATTTAGGAAAAGAAAAACCTCATATTCCGAGAATGTCTCGGCGGATCTAAGAAGATATCTTCACTGAATAAGGCCCTTCAATTTCATTTATGTGATGAAAGGCTGCCACAGAAACTTCAAAGATACCGGACAGTGTCAAGGAAGTGCTCGTTTTGACCGTACTGCTGTATGTAGATAGCAGCGATCAGATGGGTTTACTCTGTGCAATTCCAACCACTGATTAATTCCTAGGAGAAAGTCTGGTCTTTCAGGCCATTCTTCGGCGAGGCTTCCTTCTGGGCCGAGTCCATTGGACGATCGGATCGATTCCATTGTTGTTAATGGTGCACTCATCGATGACCATGAGGCACGTGGCGTTCTGAACGATGCTTAAAAGGCATTAAACTTATGTTGAAAGACTAATGCCGTAACCATCTTGAGACCAACACCACCCTGGTTGCTTTCGCTAATATCTTTCTGTTTGTTTTAAAAGACGCAAACGATATAACCATTGGAAACAAATTTCCTTTGCTTTGCACGAGGAAATTGTGGCATGCATTAAAAGGTGACAAGATCTAAGAACGCTTTGGTCAATTCGAAATCTCATTCCATCCTCGTCACGCGAAGGAGATGTTCAGGCTGACTAATGCCTGATAAACTACTCTCGAGTCTCACAATCTAGATTGGATCTTTACGAGGAAAGTCCGGTGTAGGGGGAATAATGCTGGTAAGATTCGCTTCCCGCAATCAGCCGGACTCGCTGACAAGCGGGTCAGATGCAAAAGTCAGTTACTAAAATGTCCCTTCCGAGATGGAGGAAGGTGGCTGGGGGGCAAAAGTTGTAAGAATAAGAGAAATGATATATACATGCTCACATGCAAAGAGCAGTACGCTAATGCGAGAAAGAAGGAGATGAACACGCAGATGTGAGAGAGTATTCTGAGTGAGGAACTCACGATTACTTGAGTTGGAAATCCCCTACAGTAGAACTTTTCCAGTAAATCAGACAGCGTGGCACGAGTGTTGTAAAACGTTTTACTTGTCATCGGTAAGGTTCAACTGCTCTAGATTCTGGGGCAAACAACGTTCCACACTTCCATATAAAAATGATGCTGATTCAAGACTTGAATGAAGTAAAGTTGGAGTTGGTATTACAAATTCGGTTTGAGGCACGCCCGTAGACAAACGCGAAAAAGGGAGCTCATACACGGGTAATTTGGCGGAAGGGTGATTTGAATGCGCAAATGCAGAAACAAGAGGCATGAGACTGCACAGTCAGAACTGTTCAGTTATGTGCAGTGTGCCTCGCTCCTTGATTGACATAGATGGCTATGGCAGAAAGCAAAATGAAGATATGCATGACTAAAGTGGTAACCGTGCCGTGCTTGAGGTGCAACTTGCGGCGGGCAACTGATTTGCAGCATGTGGCTGGGGAACTTATTGTGCGTTTCACACCCTCAGCAGCCAGAGGCTCCGTTCTCGTCCTGAAGGTCGACAGATTGTCACGTCACGATGAATGCGTCATGTTGGATATTATATACTGTACATGATAGGTATCGCCATTATTGAATAAGCTACCGTCGTGTTCGTGCCAGGCACACACGAGGTAGATATATAATAGGTGGTATGGCTGTTTGGTCACTATGTTTTGGGTGGTTCAAACCATGCGACTGATTATGTACATCTTTGACCGCTTGCAACCCGTTTGATCAAACTCACCACTCAACTTTCACAAGTACTCCTGCAAACAAAACGTCTACCGCACTGCGTTTATCGCGCAGCCAATCATCACTTCAGTACGAAGCCCATTGCCCATTTTTCATTCGTCGTAGCTCATGCTATTCTTATCTGCTCTTTCGTGAGCGCTGAAACGACGCAAGGTCTCACACTCGAGACAAAGATGAGAACTTTGAAACTATGACCCTTTTTGACAAATGTATATCTCCGTGCAAACGTCTTACCAGTTCCCGCATAGCTATTATCCATACTCAAAAGCAAATTTATAGGCGCAATGCTATGAATCGGCACTGGGGTACGTTTTCGGATAGGACCGCTAACTTCACATTGTAGCGATGGATGAGAGGTACATATAAAGTTTACACATACTTTGAAAGCTATAGGGTGAATGGGGTGCGAAATAAAACATGAAAAACTGACGAGATTACTCTTTATGTATGAAAGCTCGAGGTATCTTTAAACGTTCCAAAAAGGTGTGTGTAAGGTTCAGGCGCCCTTTTTTGTTGCCGAACAATTTCTTTATCAGCCTTAACAAGCGCTACCAACGGTAACGTTCCCCCTCGTATGTGTGGCGAACTGATAAGAGCGTTGCAAATCAAAATAAGTTTCATGGAAAAGCGCAAAGTGGAGCGACTACTTACACTACTCGTTGCCCACGAGAAGTCTCGGGACGGTTCAAGTTCGGAAAGAGAGCATGCGGGTGTCAATGACGGCGCAAAATATGAAGGCGCAATGGAGCTCAAGAAGACATGGTGTTTGTACAGTACTGATGTCTTTCGCTCTTTAGAAGCACTACGCTTATTCGCAGACCGAGCGTTTGGAAAGCTGAAGCTTGCGTGTGTGGAACAAATGTGTTCGAGTTTGAGGGTGAGCAGAATCTGCGTCTTTTTTCGGTGGGCATGTCACTCACGTGCTTTTTTGGTGCAGTTGTGATTGTTTTTCGTGTTCACCGAAACCTCGTTCTGGACATCACTTTCAATTTCGAAGGCTGCCATTAGACGTGGAACGCCCTCGTCACTCCACCGCTTCATTCTAGTGATGTATCGACAAACATAGTAGACAAGGAGGTCCGCGCACGGTTTGGTTGTTATTTAGAGCTTGATATTTTACGCATATATCCAAGTGTTAATGAACATAGAAAAGCTGCGGCGGGTAGCCAAATATGTCTTATCTTGAGTGTTCTCATTGGAGTTTAAGCTGTCTACATACAAGAATTATATATTTTTTCCTCTCTCCCTACTACCTCTTGGACTCCCGTCATTGGACACAAGCGGGCACTCAAAAGCTCATCTCCGATGCCGGGATTGCGAGCGAGTGTGACGAATGCAACACGCGCTGCAAGCAAATCTACCAGAACCTCTGCAACGTCGACAAAAGTAGTCTTCACCCGGGCAGGAGCGACACACAGCATCGCCGCAGAACTCGCAACTGGCATAAAGGCAGCTGCACCTGAGGGTTCTGCGACAATGTAGGCATCGGACACGAACTCCCAGGTCTGGAGCTCCACATCGTTGACAAAGCGTAGAAGTGGGACCAAAGTGAAGGTTGGCGGGCTGACAGCGGAAACACTTGCGCCGTCCCTGATGACGGACCATGGCGGAGCATGCGTCGCAATACACTTTGCGGCACACTTCACATTTTTCAAGATTGTCGCAGTTACGGCAGAAGTAGTTGTTGCATACATCACAGATGCGATTGCGACCTCGGGAACTGTGGCGGGTGCGGTTCCAGGTGGAGCCGCAGCCCTCGCATTCGACGATAATTTCGTGCCTGGAAGTGACGGAGATGGTGGACGACATTTCGGGAAGCAGCACTGAGGAGTGAGGAGCACTGAGGAGTGAGGAGCACTGTGAAGGTGAGGTGGTGTGGATTGGGGAGGAGGCTGCAGGGAGAAACGAGCTGGTGGTGAGGAATGGGTGTTGAGGCGGGGGAGAGGGAGAAGAGATGGTGAAGGTGGAGCGCTAGGGGGGGTTGAAATAGGGGCGGCGAGGAGGCGATGACGAAGGTTAAACGAATGAGGCGTGGATGCAGCAGGCGATGGGCGCAAGCCAATTGTGCGGCGCAGCGAGCGGCGCATGGTGGAATGGGCGCTAGTTGGAAAACATAAATGCGCGCCGTGACACCGCCACACGCGCGCGCCACGCGCCTCTCGAGTGTAGTGCTGCAGATACAATTAAGGGACTTCTGTGCTTAGAAATGGTACACGTGTACTTCATACCGTTACCAATAGCCGTCAGGATAAGGTTACTGTACAAGTTTTCATGATACAGTAGTAAGGTTACAAGGTTGGGAGTTGGGATGGAGCGCCACGTGCGTGCCAGGCAGTCCGTTCTGCGCGAGGCGGTGTTGAGGCACACCGTGCCGCGAATGGCCCTTCGCTCGCGTCACACACGTGGAATAGTCACACAGCATGTGAACCTGTGAACGTGGCAACGTGGCAACGTGGGGACGTGGGGCCCTGGACGAGCTGTTCTTTTTTTTGGCGCGGTGGAGCGCGAAAAGCGCGCGATTTCAATTCTTAACGCTCAGCGGCGAACGGCGGAGGTGCGCTAGCGACCGCGCGTCGCCGCTGCCTCGCGATCTTTCTTTCACTTGCACGCTGCGTCACCTTGCGAGGAACGTCGTCGCCGCCCATCAGCTCAGCCCTTTCGTCGCGCGCGCTTACTGCTCTTGTTCACCATGGAAAACTCTAACAAGCCCAACGAACTTGGCGAGGATGACCTCGTCGACTACGAGGAGGAGGACGATACCCCCGTCGAGAAACCCGCCGAAAATGGAAAGCACTCGGCAAACAAGTATGCTATATCACCCACTTTTTTCTCTTCTCTCGCTCTGCCCCGCTGCTGCTCGTGTATGTCTTGTGTCGCCGCTGCTGCCGTTCAGACCGCTCGTCCGCTTCAGTTGCCACAAGTGCGTCCCGCTGCGTCGCAGCATTTCAACCCCGCATGAGCCGTGGCTAGGCTGGCTCGTATCATGTTTTTTTTTCTTCGCGCTTCTGCGTCCCTGCTTCCCGTATCATGCACAGCTGCTTTTGAAAGCTTCTGCTTGATCTGCGTTCACGGAGCTGTCTCAACCTGCTACGGTGCGTTTTTCTAGCTGCGTCATGTGCTGGCTTTCCAGCCGTTTGACGCCGCTGGAAGACGTTTGTGCGTTCCTGTTGATGATCTCTTGTTCATTCAAGATGTATAAGAATGCTTCTGGTGTTCGATCCATCAACTCTCAGAGTCCGTTTCTGTTTGCCCAAGTCATGTGCTTCACCGCGCCAAACACATTGGCTCCGAATCAAGCCAAATTTCCGAGACCCACATCTCATACCGTGTCCATCATTTGATCATTCATTTCAGAAATCTATCAGCCTCTTGCACTGTTACAAAGCTTAACTCAAGTCCGACAACCACCAGGTCTGCATTTCGTGTATTCAATTTGAGTGCATGTATATATCTCTCTCTAACATCTATATGCTTTGGCGGCATGTATATCAGACCTGAAATATGAACGAGCAGCTCGGGGCAGAGCGATTGCGAGCACTATCGACTTCTCACACGCTCGTGCGTGTCGCTTCTTTGTATCCGTCACATGCTAACTTTTCCTTAATTGCTGTCTCGTTTCTCTCATTTTTTCCGTCTAACTTCCAGGGGTACATACGTTGGTATTCATTCTGCAGGTTTCAAAGATTTCCTGTTAGGTCCGGAACTTCTCCGTGCCATCCAGGACTGTGGTTTCGAGCATCCATCAGAAGTACAGCATGAATGTATCCCGCAAGCTGTTTTGGGATACGACATTCTGTGCCAGGCGAAATCCGGCATGGGTAAGACTGCCGTGTTTGTTCTCGCTGTGTTACAGCAGCTTGTGCCCGTTGAGGGTGAGGTGAGTGCTATAATTCTAGGCCACACTCGTGAGTTGGCCTATCAGATTGCCCATGAGATCGAGCGTTTCTCAAAGTATCTGCCAGCCATAAGGTCAGCTGTTATTTATGGTGGTGTTCCGGTCAAACAACATAAAGATCTTCTGGCTTCTAATCCACCACACATAGTAGTTGGAACCCCGGGCCGTGTGAAAGATCTGGTTCAACAGAAGGCCTTGGATGTGAGCAAGGTCAAGTTCTTCGTCCTTGATGAATGTGATAAGGTGCTGGATGCGCTTGATATGCGTCGGGATATTCAACAGATTTTCACGGAAACCCCTCATGTGAAGCAGGTTATGATGTTTACCGCCACTCTTTCGAAGGAGATGCGCATTGTGGCCAAGAAGTTTATGAAGGATCCTATTGAGGTAATCGTTGATGACGAAACCAAACTGACTCTTCATGGCCTTTTGCAGTACTATGTCAAGTTAACAGAGGCTGAAAAGAATCGTAAGATGGCGGATATTCTGGATGCTTTGGAGTTCAATCAGGTGGTGATTTTTGTGAAGAGTGTATCACGTGCAATTGAGCTGAACAAACTACTTGTGGAATGCAACTTCCCTTCAATTGACATTCATTCTAACATCAAGCAGGAAGAGCGCATTCGGAGATACAAAGCATTCAAAGACTTTCAAAAGCGAATTCTTGTTGCAACAGACATATTCGGCAGAGGGATTGATATTGAAAGAGTGAACATTGTCATCAATTACGACATGTCTTCAAGCCCGGACAGCTATCTGCATAGAGTTGGTAGAGCTGGACGGTTCGGAACCAAAGGCCTGGCGATTTCTTTCATCAGTTCAGAAACTGATTCAGAAGTCCTCCAAGGCGTGCAATCCCGTTTCGAGGTCGCAATTTCCGAGTTACCCCAGACCGTGGACCAAGCCTCTTACATGAATGCCTAAAGCCATGCTGAAGAGTTATTCGAATCAAATCTGATCCCCATGAAACCAGTACTGTTGATATGTTGACATGGGGATCTTTTTACTTTGCAATGTCGTAAAATTGTGAATTGGTGTAAGGATCATCAAAGGCCTCGTTTCCATCATCCATACAGGACGATGTGGAGTGTCTTTTGAGGAGACCATTTTCTTCGAGTTTTGTTGGCTTGTGGGAGACCACACACCCCATGAAAGTTTCGTGTGAAACCGCGGTTGGCCTTCCCTTCCGTGCGAATGTTTCCCGTGATGCGGCTGTCCTATTTTCGCGTTAAGATCCCCATGGAAACGAGAGTTTCTTAACGTTTCATTGAGGTCTGGCCAACCAAATGGTAGGTTGACTATTTCTCATCACAAATCACCCCCATTGACAAACCCACAACTCAAGCGCACCAAAGCTCTGCGCAGACGGACTCGATGATAAATTCGACGCGCACTCTCGCAATCGCTCATGATTCTCAATTCGTAGTTTTGTCCTGGAGTTTGGATGCGCGTTTCGATAGACCGCGAATCATCTACGCGACAAGAGCGTAATGCGTCGTTTACCCGGAAGAACGGCTTTCAGCGCCAACGAGCACTACCTGCTCACTCTCTAGAGATTCACCCCGCTCTTGCTGGGCCGGCCTTGAATCTTCAGGTTTCTCCTTCCATCGACCCGCGAGCTTACCGACACCGTAAACAACACTTCCCAAGAAACCGACCATGACACCCTGCAAGTTGCCGTTTGCTCTTTGGGACGGGTCGTCTACAAAGACTATACTTGAAACTAACAAAACGACGTCCTTCAACTGTGATGCAATAGACTGGGCAATAGCATCATTCGTTGTGGTATTAACAAAGATCGCGTGGTTGATCACCACGGCAATTGCGCATGAACAGAAGAACAAAATTGAGAACGTTAGATCTGCAAAATGAGAAAGCAACCCTTGCTTTCTCGGAGTTAGCACGAGGATTAAGAGTAGCATTGGGATGTTTGCAAGTGCATTGACGAAGATAAGCTGTAGATTGCTTAGCTGAAGTTTGTCTCGAACGGGTGTCAAAATGTTGAGGTAGACAGCCGTGCTCAAATTGGCTGCGAACGCGAGACCATAACCGACAGGGTCGAAAGCTAGATCTGTACTACCCGCCCACAATGCACCCATCGTGACCAAGGCCGTTGCCATGAGTGTATATACACTTGGTTTTGTTTTGTTGATGAACGCGTGAATCGCGACAACAAAAATCATACTTGTGCGCCGTAATGTATTGTACATCACTAGACTTGTGTACTTGAGCGCAACGAGAGAGGTAAGAAGCATGGTTAAATTGGCCAGGTAAAGAGGTAAATAAGTTCTAATGGATGAAGAAGTCCATTTTGAAAGCTGGGGTAGCTGTATACGACCAGTGAGTGACAAAAGCGCGAGGATGGCGACTGCAGTTGTGGACTGCGAGAGAAGCAGAAACGGAGGATCAGAACCAGGGAAACGTGCGAACAGAAGCTTGTTGAAGAGAGTTAAACACACAGACGTGCTTATGTAGTACAAGGCAGCAAGAAGCGATATGACTGGTAGCAATGGCTTCGGTTGCTGCTTCACTTCTGGCTTTGACTGTGATGCCTCGGTGTTGGCCTCAATAGTGGAAATCGAACTCATAGAGAGACGACTCCGCTTAAGGAGCGGACCAGGCATAAATGTCACTGCGCGGTTCTCCTGAAGTTGATGCTATGCGTTCTTAAACGGGCAGCTCAGGTGATTCACGAGAGGCAGGAATTCCTTTCAGCAAAGCCAAAGTGAAGAGTGCGACAGAAGGTTGATATCTGACAGATAGGATGAGCAAAAGGACATTGGTGTGCGGCTTGCAAAAGGTGTTCTTGGTAAACGGTTAACGATAGCGGAAACGCAGCTGGGAACGAGATCGATGACTGACACCGTACCGGTCTGCCTTCCCTCTACCGATGTACTACGAAGGTATCTTGGAGCATCCCTATGTATGAGTTATGTTGACATTCGAGTGACCCGATATCGTCACGAGAATGCCATCATAACTCGCTTATCGCACAGCTGGCACACGCGTCCAACGTTTGGGCATCTGGTTTGACTATATGGCGAGGCAAGTGGTGTTTCCGGTGACATCACTCTACGTGAGGTGACTAGTGTCTATCGGACCAGCGCGTTGACCTCATATGAGGTCAGCACAGATAGTGAGAGAAATGTAAAAAATTGGATAAAGCTTTGCACATAATTCAGCGATTCATTAGAAAACAACTACAATTATGCAATCAAACTAGTTTCATAACCCCAAATAACCATTTGAAGCGAACCAATTCCAAGCAATAAGTGCTTTAGTAGTCATCTGATTGCATGTAGAATTACTATTTAGGTTTTAACGCCCAAAAATTCTACATATAACTTAAAAACTGCTTATAATGCTTCAAAAGTACTTAATGTTTTTGTTGCTATAGTTCTTTACGATCAGCTAGTATTGAGATAACGCACATTTTAATATTATATGAGCCAAACGTATGTGTGCAAGAGATATATAAGCATTCTGACTGCTTATAAACACATTTGACATACTGGCCTACGCAGAGAACATTTAATCTTTATAGAACATTGAGTCACATGAAGTCGTAAATTTATACCATTCTCAGGTTAGTTTTTGTCCCATTTTGCATCATAGCACCTAAAAGAGCCTCAAAAACAGTTTTGTAACGTGGTAGTTTCACAAGTCTGCAAAAATGATGTCATTAGCTTTCAACATAGAATTTCCATTAAATTTGAGAAGTCCGGCATTTCAAAGTTGTGGAAAAACTATTGTAAATTATACCAGGCCCTTAACACCCTTTATTCTGAGAGCAATTTGAAACAGGTTGAATATATGTTGTCGAGGTTTTCTGGTTTACTTTAGGAAGAAGGATAAAAAACTTCTTTTCGTTGAAGAAGTTAAAATTTAATTAAATTTTCTAATGTAGCAAATATATCGTTTCCCCAATTACTACTCAGCGTCGTTATTTGTACTAGATGTTCTACTCTACCATGAATTTGATGCCGAATGCGGTTCTAGAGAGGTGCTTCAGAGACTCTGAACTGGTTTGCATCAATTTTTATAAAGTGTTATATTCTGACCTCATATGAGGTCAGTTGTCAAATAGACACTAGCTTGTGAAACCAAGAGGGCCACAGTAAAGATTAAATTTGCATTGATTTCGCTGGGCCAGGAAATATTTCACTGTGTATTGTGGGACCAAATTGATATGTGGGATAACAGGGCATTACTACCAAGAAGGCCAAAAAACACAATCCAAATAAAGGGGGGGTACGAAAATACCTAAACTGGATGTCAATGCTTGGACGCACATATTTAATTGATAATTAAAGGTCTTGGTACCTATACTGGATATATTTCCCAGTTTCCAATAAAGATTAACAAAAACTTTTAAACACTGTGGATCGATTTAAAAACAAATCTCATTTTCGATTCGAACTCTGCACCGTTCAAAACATAACGGGCTTTCGGACAGATTCAAATGTGAAACCATGCAACAAGATGCAATTTCAATCCATCACCTCTCTTGGAAGCATGGCATTCCATCCACTCAGTTCCACCACCAGTCCGTTACGAACCATGGTCAAACATTCTCAGCAATCCGAAAAGCCCATTATTCAAACAGCACTGACTCCAATAGCGACAGAAAAAGAATACTACTTTGCTGTAGCTCATTTTTCTGTACCCCGCTCCACTTCGCACTACCCACTTAACCACCACCGCAACGCGCTGACAACCCGTCGCCACGGTTACACTGATGAAGAAAAAAACAACATCTTAGCCTCTCTATTCCGGTTTGCTGCCCAATGTATACCACTAAACGATCGTTACCTTCTACAGGGCATCCAAATGTTTTTTCAATCATTTCCATCCAATAAAAAGACACAGCTAACGTTCAGTTATGAGCGCGTAAGCGCTTACTCTTTACAAAGCTTCCACAGCAAGCACAAACAAAAGCTCTCTTTCTCACGCTCTCCCGTACAAGAAAAGAAGCGTTTTAAAGCCGTCATTGCCGACTCATTCACTCACCACCTCCACACAGTCACACCATTGGTAGAGGAACACCACATTGATGCGAACAGAATATTCAACCTAGATGTGGTCAGATTTACTCAGGAAAAAGGCGCTACTGGGGTGAGCTCGCTTCGGCATTCGTTTCCAGAACAAAGGCTACGAGACATGGTCATGAAAGAGGTTTCGTACAAACACAGTGAAGGATAACACTCCTTGGAGGCGATTTGAGGTACTCAGTTAATTTCCGCATCATACGTTAGTAGATATATATGAGCTACACCGCTATTATTGTGTCCCCTCGCTGAGGTAATTTCCGCACATTTACACGTGGATTGCACGGCTCGAGGCGCCGCTAAGTGGGTGTGAATAGCACACGTTCAGCACGGATATGCCGGAGGCAGTGCACCCAGCATTGCTGTATTTACTTAGATATTTCATAGATTATTTTGCCCGGCGCACCCACTGTCAGTGGTTCGCCGAGCTCAGTAGTTAGAAGGTTGAGCATCGCTCCCCCAAGTAAATTGCCCTTTGCCATGCAAGGGCTTCTGGCTCTAACTATCACGCCTTCGCGGATTGTTCACCTCCAAGTGGAGTGACGACTGCGTTGTTCACGTATAGTTACCCACCTTTGTGGCGCTCAGTGTGTAACCACTATTTGTGTGTCTTGTTCCGACCTATTGTCGTATACTCGCTCCCTGTATTGGGTTTGCTTTATTCTCTCTATCTTTTCCCCACTCTTGTGGTTTTCTTTCTCCCCTTTTTGGGTTTGCCTTTTTGCCCTGTTCGCAGTGGCCCGTTTCCGACACCTTGTCGTTGCCGTGCTACTCTCTTTCGAGGACTCATCTCGTGACCGTGTGAACAAGTGGATCTCTACCGACTACTAATCAGCCTCACGCTCCGACGCTTGTCGTGGTGGTTTGACCTCGGATTTACACCCGGCTTAGCTGTGTCATTCCCAGAGTGCTCCGTCCGCTGTGCTGCCCTGTCGAGGGGAAGATTCCGAACGTCTTCGTGAGCTTGCGCTTTTCCCGCCAAAGGCGTTGCTCCACACACCGCGTCACCATGATGCCCGTCGTCAGCGCCGCTGGGGATACTGGACCACTACTGGTAGTCTTTAAGGGAAATCGTATACCTTATAGGACAGTTTCACGAAATGGGTTAGAAGTGCAGGAAACCCCATCAGTGAACTTGCCCAGAGGATCTGTTATTGCTACAAGGACAAAAGCAGGTGGGGTGGACCGTGCGAAGTTTCGGTCTTGGGCGAACCAGTTTGTAGACGACGTGAAGGATTTGACCATTAATGGACGCAAGGTCTTGTTGGTGTACGACGCGTATCGCGCACATGTTTTACTCGAGGTTCTGGAACTGTTCCATGAAAACAGTATTATCGTCTACACTCTACCTGCGCATACATCTGAGAAAACACAGCCTCTTGATGCAGTTACATTTTTTGCTTTCAAGTCGCATCTGAATCGCATAAGTGCCGAGGTTACGCTTTCCGACAAGCACTGTAGCATTGATATCTTTGATTTCATGTCACTTCTACGAGAAGCGTACTATGCTGAGTTTACAAGAGATACAATTATTTCGGGATTCTGGGCGGCCTGGGTTGTGGCCGGTTTCTCCTGAGAGGTTGTTGGGTGTTCCTCGCCCTGTTACTGCTGCTTTGGATCGCATGTTGTCCGTGGAGGAGCTGGAGGAACTTTTTATACAGCGTACAATTGAGCACAAGGATAAAATTCTGGGGACGGACGCGAAAATTCTAGACTGTGGCTACGTTGATACTACAAACGGCTGCGTCATGACGTCCAAAACTGTGCTGGACTTGGCTCGTTCGAAGCGGACTGCTGATGTTTCGAAGCGAGCCTAAGAGCATCGAAAGCAACTGGCACGAGCGCGAGCAGCAGAAGAACGTCTTCAGGTTCACCTTGAAGCGGCTACGAGCTTCAAAGCCGACCGCGATCGCGTCCGTGCCTTGCTCCCTCGCGTTAGTTTGGAGGAGTTCAGGACGCGACAGCGGCCTATGGCTTTGAACCGAGCCATTGCAAGGCGGCGCACAGCGGTTAGGAAGCAGACGTTTTGATGAAGTGTGGAGCTGTTTGGATTTCAAATAAACCTCATGTATGAGGCCAAAGCGCCGTGGCTGTCCGATCATTATCGCAAATTTGCCTGATTGACACACTTTACGTGTTATGGCAGTAGCTTTGTTTCTGTCAGCTCGTAGTGTTTCATATTACAGCACGGGAATGAACTTTCTCTTGCGCTTTTTTTGACACCAGTTTCGGGACCGTAAGTCATTTTTTCATGACTCTAGGCCCCATACTTTGGATTCTGTCCAAGTATTGGCGTACCCCTTCTTTACACCAAAATCCTAAATACAATTTGACTTCACACACTGCACCCCTATCAGTGCTGGCTAAACCCAAAAGATTGGCCACATGTCTGTCGTATAGAGAGATCATGCATGGGGCTCCCCTCCATTTCGTGGTCTCCTTGTGAAAGCGTTTTTCGCTCAACATGACGGATACATCCTCCGACGAACTTCAAAACTCTTTCAGCGATGGAGAAGAACAAGCCGGTCCTCAATGTACATCTGTATTGGCTGCCCTTTTTTATTTTTAACTTTTTAAGCACCAGCAAACAATATCGGAATGTACTTCAATTTGATTCAAAAACTAAAATTTATCGAGAACTATACCAAAAACTTCTCTAATTCTTGCCAAACTTTCACAATAGCCCTTTTACTTACCATTTGTATCAAATCTGTGTTTTATTTGAGACATATGTAACGGCTCCTAAAACCAATAAAATGGACGTAAAAGTGCAGTGATAGGTACCCTGAGCTTTTGTACGGCCTAATTCTGAATCACATTTTGACCTGAATTTAATCAGAAATAGACCATTTTAGTGAGAGCCCTCGATTGCCCGTTCTCCATTCACCGCCCATAGCCAAGCTCTGCAACGCCGTGCTGTGAAACTAGCCAAAACAGAGCACCGTAAAGGACGCTCTGATAACCAAAGAAGATGCGAAGGCCTGCGCTTTTTTGTCTCCTTTCGTAGCTGCTTTTTTGCCGCTTACGCCGCGCATGTGGCCCTTCCAGCTGTGTCTTCTGCTGGCCCAGTTACACGCAGCTTAGCAGCTTCTTTCCTCTCCTCATCGCGCCTACCCAGATGACTTAGCATTATATTATTTTTCATATTTGCACCGCTGATTTTCGCCGGTGTACCGTTTTTAAGAACCACAACATCACTGCAAAGCAAATTTCTGCCAGTGTTCAACGCCTAAGCCACGTTTTTGTATGTTTTATAGGAAGCTTCTTAGAAAGACGCCTCTTACCAGTTTGTTACGTTGAACTGCCTAATCACAGAAACGTTAGCAGATTACGTTCTACAGTTTTACACTACGCACGAAGCAAAACCATTTACAATATTCTTAAACCGCACGGCGTAACAAAAGCTCTTCTTCAGCAATTTTCACAGCTTGTATATATTTTTGGTATATATTTTTGACCTTAGTATCACCTACTGTATATGTTTTATGGTTCAGCATGTTCGTGAACAAGATCTTAAAAGGTAGCAAGAGGGAGTAGTTAAGAACTTAGATGGGGTGACTGGAGTGCGCTAAAATGCCGATTGCGACGATGCGGCTCTCTCTGAAGACGTTCAGTATATGGCAGGTGCAATGCGCACCATATGCATTCATGGTCAAAACAATATGTCGGTGCTTCTCTCTGAAATCTTCAGTTTCTTCTACAAATTTAAAGGCCCATTGCTAAAGTATATTCAAATCGACTCCGGCTTTCTCTCGATACACACAATACGCATTGGTGAGAAGTAACGCTGCAGGCGTTTTAAAGGATCTATCTGACACTGTTCTATACTTCGAGTGATTATCTGGGAGCACAACCAAAAGGCGCCATTAACGGCCATCTCCAGAAACAACAGGTACTAATGCGACATGCTCTGCGTTAGCTTTCCACTTCAATTCTCCTCAATTGCTTTCTGCTGAGAAGAAAAAACAGGTATAGATCGGGCTCTGGAAACAGTGCAAGTAGAGAATCTACTCTCATCTATATTGAACACCTGCTCCAGATTCCGAATTTAAAACTCTTGGTACGCTTGATGCAGCCTTTTGTAATGAAATTTCAAGTTTGTTGGTGACAGAGCAAGCTTCCCGGCTTTCTCCAGGCCGCAACAGCGTCTGAGACTTGACACCGTATGTCCGCGAATAAGCCCTCGTAGAAAGCCATCTTCGGGTCGTCCACCACTGAATCGAATTCTCTTTTGCCGCTCGAGAGGTATGAAGGTTGCCAATGTGTGAATCAAATCTTTCATGCACTCGCGAGAAAACGGTGTGCCATGTGATGAAAAGTAAATAGCGCTGTCGACAAGCAGCTGCTCTTCTTCCCTTGAGAAGATTGGAGGTCACCCACGTGGCAGTAGAGCTGTAATTTTGTTCAATGCAGGCTACAAAGTAGAGTAGGAAACGTTGTGAGTCTTCGCACACTTGCAAAATGACGTGCTATTTCTATGGTGTACTTGAATCGCAATACTTTATGTACAGCTTGACCCTCACATTGTGTTTGCCGGGCCACAATGCGTTTTGCGACCATGACAATGGTCCCGTACGAGGGATAGAGAGGAAAGGTCTTAAAACTGTTTCGTGGCGGAGAAGATGCTCCTATATGGAGAGCGGTCGAGTTTAGGTGGCAAAAACCGCGCTCTATCTGTTGCGCAGATTTTTTTTATTGAAAAATTGGATTTCGTTTTATGGAACCGTTTAGACTCGAGGGCTACCAGCATTCGAAAAATCTTTTCAGTTTTAATTGTAATTCTGATTCATGTTTTTCTACTGATTTACATTTGTTCAACCTTACAATAGAAGGAGGCCCTGCAGCTCAACCATTTGTAGCGTTCAATGCAAGTGGTTTTCACACTACTTTGCTGTCCTTTTTGTGCACCCAGCCTACCAAATGTGTATAGTGTTCCGTATACCGCTCTCAATGTACTGTATATTGCAAAAAGCTTGTAGAATTCAAACCAAAACTTCTGCAACAGACAAATCATGCCAGAATTCCGATAAATGCATCTCATCAGAATCCCCTGGATATAATTCGCAAACTTGCTACCGGTCTTTCTTGACAAAATGGATGATTTGGTCAAAATATTTGCGGAAAGTCAGCGCATTTACTTTAAAATTGTTCTTCAAAACATATAAAACCAATTTAGCCCTTCATTTTTGAGCCGAGAGCCAATTCTTTTCGAGCTCTGTTGCAGAAATTTCTTGAGCTGCGCCGTTCGTGAGAGCTAGCCTAGAAGCCCTCTCCTGTGCAAGATCGCTTAAAGAAAATTCGTTCAAGTCGCTAAAAAGCAACAAACAATTTTCGGGGCAGGAAAACGTACATCAACATATTTACGTTTGGGCGCAACGCAGGACGGTCTTGCCATGCCGATATGAAGTGCTTTTTAAATTGGTCAAAGTTTGTAAAGTACAAAGGGTTAATTGGATACCGCTAACGTGCCAAAATGTTATTTTCTCTCGTATTAGAGCATATCTACGATCTAATGGTGGTGGTAAAGCCTATCTCTTGTGGTTTGGCTTTTTTTCGCTGCTTTTCTTTAAGCTTTCTTAGAGGCCTCCATTTCCATTTAGTCTAGGAATCAATACCAGGGACACCACGAACGAGTTATTTTCCCGGCGCTACGATAAATCTTGTAAGCTCTTCTACAAAAACTGATAATTTCAAAACATTTTAGGGCACCGTAAGTCATTACTTTTGCTTCCTCCGGATTGTTCTCATTCAAGGAAACGCTCGCTCATTAGACAACCAAACCTTATTGTCACCCATTTTTCTAATGATTTCCGCAACAAAATAAACCTTGACGATATTCTGGAGTAGGTAAGCCTTCTTGTTGACTTAGGCTGCACAAAACATTGCAAGATAGCGATCGGTATCATTTAGTACCCCAAAATTAACGTTGATACGCCGGTTGGTTATACTGCACTTGCCTGCGTCTTGTTCAGCAAACTATGGTTGATGCAAGTACGTAAACAGAAATGCTGAAATCCACTGCTCTCAAAACGAGCTCCTCTAGAAACAAGCATCTTCATGTAACCGTGTCCCAGAGGTTTGGTGCGAGCTTCTACATTCAATACGAGCAAAAACTTTTGTGTGATTTTCATTGTATCTACGATGTATTTACGGCATCGGGCAACCTTGCGCTCTGAATGTTTATGCCATAGTTGTTCCCCCTCAATAATCAAAAATACAGGTGCTTTTGGTTGAAAAGAAGCAGTGTAGCTGATCAAAAGACAAGCAATACAAGTGGATTTTTCTAATCTCGTAGTACCCTTTGCTCTCTTGAAAGCTCTCACCTGCGAAAAATACATATGCAATCAACGAGCTGTGAATCCACCTGTCCTAGATTGGCCTCGCCTGTGCGTTTCCGCAGCACGACCTCTCTCGTAAGCCTCGGTGCTGGCGCTTCTCGCCGCATAGCGCAGTTATACGGAGATCGCTGCGCTAAATGGACTGCGAATGCGCTTATTTAAAACGGTACCTGTCTGCCCCCTCCATAGACGAGAAGGAAGAATTCAGACGAGAGGGATCAACATTCTGTCCGTATTATTTCGGCCGTGCCGGACACACTCCTTCTATCCTCTGCACTACGACCTACGCGCTATACCTGCATCCTTTAACCCAGCGAACCCCAGTTATGGGCCCAGGATTGCAGGCTTCTAGGATGTTAAACTCTCATGATGTGTCTCGATTTGATAGTACGAAAAACGCTATTCAGTGGCGTCAAGATGTATCACAATGGGTGGACATGATCCGCATTGCGGCGGAAAAAGGTCCCGATAAGAAGTATAAAACCATGTACGCCATTGTAGTATGACTTATTGTCAAACATGGACTTCCTCCTGCTCAGAACACTATTGTCGAAGAAACATAGGCTAAAGGACGTATAGAGTTTTGCCGTGACCTCCACATTTAGGCCATAAAGGAAATTATTTACCTCGTTGCGGTTGATTCACCAATGGCAATGGTCAATAGTCTCATCTCTTCGTTCAACGAAGTTCCAGCTGTCGTCGAAAGAAGGGTGAAGACTTGGTTGCGGTTGTTGGTCGTTTTCGAGACTTGGCTTCGCAGCACCTGATGCATACTATATTTGAGTCCTCGGCTCACATCGGTGAAGCCCTGGCAATTACACTCATTAAAAATGCCAACCTACAAGAAAACACGCTGCATAATGCCGTTCTTCAACTCCTTTCTCAGGCTCAGTCTAGAGCTGCTCAAGGTAAAATGGCGATTGATGGATTGGTGGTACCGTTTTCGGTAGTCGAGAAGTTCATCAACGTTTCCTAGTTCCTCGTCTGGACTTTGGAAGACAGAGAAATCCCGGAGACTTACGAGCCTTTGAAGAATCTCTTTCAGGATTATGTCGAGAAGTCAAACAGATTTCCGACACGCTGGATATGCAGGTTCCTCGTCTTCCTTATCGCAAAGGAGACAGAAAACCTGAGAACATCAAGGCAACTGCAAAGCCCGCCACTCCGCGTGTCGTCCTTCGTCTAGACGAACCAGTTTCCGTGATTTACTCCCCCTCTTCCAGCGACAAAGCAGACCTCTGGCAAAGTTTATCGCATAGATGTTGAATCGATAGTGCAGCAAAAGATCTACAAGGCCTTGTTATTGTATCGCGTACAGCCCAGGAAGGAGAAACATGCCTCGGATAATAGAAATTCCAACCCAGATACCAAAAGAGGAAAGAAGTAGGAACACCCATCTTCGAATGCATCGGACCGGAGGGATGAAAACGGGACGTGTTCTTCTGCCAAGCCCTACCAAAAGCGTATTGGTTTCTGCTTTGAATGCGGATCGAAGACCCTCTACCGTGGTTCCAAGGATTGCTTCTCCAACGTTGGAGGAAAATACCTGGAGAAGATTGTCCGTCTTGAGAACGAAAGCTCACAGAAAAGTAAGTCGAAAGATTCTTTTCTTCGCAGAGGCTTCACACCAGTGTAAGACAATCAAGCCTAATCGCCAGGCGTGGACCTTCAATCCAAAAGGCGAAGGCGAAGATCCGAATCTAGTACTAGACATTGGATGCCCTCGCAGTATGGGGGGGGGTTCAATCCGCAGTTCGCAGAGCCTCAGTGCTCGGTATCCCTTTCTAGCTTCGGCCTCTAGGCTGCGAACCATTCTATCATGGCTATAGGACCAACTGTGACGACGCTCGTCTGGTGTTTGCCATTTGGGGCCTTCCCATAATGGACACTGCTTCGCTTTGTGAAAGATTTGTTTGACGTTGCTCGTTGGTACCCTAGGAAACCATCTGATTATCATACCTGTACTATCATTCAATGCCCCGGTCAGATTATGGAATTTCGAAGGATAGTATGTTACAAGAAGTAACGTTGGTACCGTGCCGCAGCAGGTGCAAACTGCGTCCTCTAAGATATCGCGAATTCACTGGCAAAGACGAACAGACACGTGAATTTACTTTAGGAAAAGAACCTTCCTGGCGCTCCATGTCGTTCTCCTTTTTTTGCACTCAAGGTACTTTTAACTTTGTTCTGATGCACTAAGTGAGAACGGAGGGATCGTTTAAAGGCCTGGTATTGTTCAATGGTCCCGCTTGCTATCAATTTCGTTACATGAAGCTCTGTTCACTTGAGCCGTTCAAGAAGATCGTTCCCATCCACCTCGAACTCAAAACAATATTCTGCACTGCCGCTGTCTTCTGGATCAAAGAGAAGAGGTGTGATTGCAGCTTCATGTTTGGGAACTATCACCGCCAGTTGTTCTTCAATGAAAAGAGAAACATCGCCATGGCGACAAGGGTCGATAGAAAAGAATGGAGGCTTTTTTGAACGAACAATCTGTTCGTAACGTGGTGCAGGGCGTCCCTCTGCAACATGTTTGCAAATAAAGAATCTGTTATGTCGAAAGGTTAAACATTTGCATCCCTTCTTCTTCTCAAAGAGATTCAAGCTGTGTATTTGCTTGTTTTTGAACGACTTCCAGTCCTTTACAAAATCTGCCCACCAAGATGGTTTGTAGCCGCAGGATAGCAGACAATTGTAGTCAAGCATAAATTTGACAGTAAACCTTGTGTCTAGTATGAACATGACAAAATCCATGCGGGGCCGATTGTAGTTTCGGAAGTACGAGTTCTTCAGTACCGACCAGTGAGATTCGGCAAACATCGTTGTTTTTGCAAATGGAATTATATTCATGTTCCTGCTACCCCAACATGTGAATGTGTAATCGTCGTACCAACTTTGGAGAAGGTATTACTGCAGTAAAAGTTGATGTTCCTCAACTTTTTTCTCAAAATCAGAAGGGACGTGTCTACCTGGATAGTTTGCAGCCGACAGAAGAAAACTGGAACATAGATCTTCAATGTCTGCTTGACCTTTTTTCTTCGCCTCAAGAACGTTTGGAGTCTGAGTTCCGAAGAAATGATGGGCAGTGTAGTGATATTTGATCTTCATGAGCAAATTAAATTCTATTCGTTCTGAGAAAAATTTTTTTTGCCTTTGACCTCAACTCTAAAAGTTTTCGTTTGGTTGCTCGTTGCATATGCCACAAAAATATTGATGGATATATGCCAAACACAGTTTGAATTGCACCAATCTGAGAGTAGTCCTTGTCTGAGAATATGAAAAGCGGCGGCAGCATTGGTAAGCGTCTTTTCAATGAAAAAGAGATTCTGGAATGACTTTCTTCTTGTACCCTCTTTCCCCATTAGGATGTGAAGGGAGAACCATGCACGCAAGAGGAATACCAACCCCATTCACAGAAGCTAAAACTTCAAATAGCTCCATTGACTGCGAATTAGTTTTAAATATAGAATCAATGAACGCTTCTACGACTCTATGTCTGCTCACAATTGTGTCTGCCAAAGCTGTTAAAAATCCTAACGTAGATGGTGATGCTTTCTCGTATATAAATTCGAGGTTTTGAGCGTCACACCAAATACTTTCGAGCGGAAACGAAAGGATCGTCATCTTGTCGGCATTTTCTTGAGATGGATCTTACCCAACTTTTTTAACAGTATAGTACAGAATGTAAGAAGATAATTGTGTTGTAGGTGCTCTGGTTCGAAGATGCATCAGAATCTGAAAAAGTACGAATCCTTGGCCTGCTAGTGATTCTACGTGTTGGTTCTGTGATTTGGTTAAGCTCGCTTTTTTCGTTACCTTAGAATGAACAAGATCATGCTTCAGAGAAATATACGTGCTCCCATCCGCCTCGTCCGAAAAGCTTACACAGCCGTTGCATTTGTAGACCTTTTTCGTGGCCCTTATCCGACGTTTTAAGCTTTGGTTGAACTTTATGAGTTCTTCATTGCCTCCCTTTTTTCTTTGACTACATATGTAGTGAGAAAGTTTGGATGTTTTGCTGTTAGCAATGTGAGTCAAACCAAAACCTTTTTTTAACGTGCCTGGAAAGAGAGCTTCAGGTTTGCTTCGAAGACCACTTCCCGTCACGACCCGGATGTGACATTCAAACTTGTATTCTAAAACCTTGCCCGTGGTCAAAGACAGTTCCAGTGAGGCAATGATGTCTGTTTCTTCTACAAACCATGCCAATATTCTTTCAGTAAAATTGAACTATGTTTTGCTGTGATTAGTTTTGTACTACGACAACGATTGCATCGTTTCGATAAATGATTTCCTTCTGTTACAAAACTTGAAACATTTTTCGATGTACAGAATCGTGACCATAAAGCAGAGCATATTGAAACCAATTTCTCCAGCGAAGAAGATGGGGAGTAAGACAACCATCTTAAGCATGCCGCAAAACTGTTTTGGCAAATAAAATGCTCCGGGTTTCCGAACACTTTATAGAGAACTTTCTGAATATCGGCTTGGGCTAACTCCTTATCTGCCAGTGCTGATAAAAAGCTTGCTGCTTTATAAAATGATGGTTGTCCATCTCAGAGCGTGTCAAGGTACACCACTTTTGCGTTTTTTTATGTGTGCCAATTTCTGCTATCTGTATATTATGTACATTAGTTCTAATGGGTATAGTGAAGTTCTAACAGCGACATACAATGCGAGACCCCTAAGTTTATAAAAGGTCATGACCAGTTGCTATGAAGAGTCACAAGCCCTTTGGATTGCGTAAAAAGAGTATCTACAGCAAAACGGTACTGTGCTGTAGAATGCGGTATTGCAGACCGCTCTGAGGGAGGAGTCAGTAAAGTTTAGAAGTTTTGGCGTTTGCATTTGCTCAGAATGCAGTTTCCATGCGGTGAGCACCCTTGTATGGGTCGTGAACTGGGGGCGCCACCTTGTTCCAGCGGTCTGGATTTCACTGGAAAATGTGACGGATAAATGTCCCACATCGTAAGTCTAATCTGACTCCTACATCGGATTGGTCAGATTCGTCTTGGGTACATATGACATGTTTACACGTTGTACGCATTACAGTAGTTGTTCCTGGGGAGGATAAACGGGTTTGCTATTGTTCGATGATCATTGGGCCGTTATTAAGGTAAGAAAAATGTAAGATAAACGAAAACTTACCGGAGATGAAAAGCAGCTGATGTGTACAAAATGCATCCTTTTTTTAACAGTTTCGCTACTCAAAGTTTTGTAATGAATACAGTAAAGTACGGAATAAAAAACTCGACAAACTGAGTATATTTCATCTTTCCTCTATATGAGAAACTTTTTTTTAACTAAAAAAATGCAGTGACTGCATCAGGAACGGCCGGCGGCAAATCTACGCACCGTACATACTGTAAAACCGCTTCCCTAGAACCTCCACTTCTATGTACAGGTTCTCAACAGAACCTTCACTTCAGAGGGGAAGTTCTCCAGATCCCCCGCGACCATTGCCAAGCAGCCAAGTTGCCGGAGCACCCATTTCAAAGATCCTCATTGGCCTGGTCTTTTCCCATGACAAACACCCCACCTCCAGCTTCGTGACAACTTCACCCCTGCGCCTCCCCCACTCTTTCTGTTACCAACTTTTGCTTTTAGCCCAGTACAATTTAAAAAAAGCTCGCGCTACTCTGCATGCCGCAAAGCTTCGCAAACTCTCTTGCCCGTATCAATCGTGGCTGTCGCCCTCCGTCTCGCTCCCTTACTGACAGCTGCCGCCCTCCATCCCGCTCCCTGACCGGCAGCTGCCGGCCTCCGTCGCGCTTTTTACCGGCAGCTCCCGGCCTCCGTCACGCTCCGTTACCGGCAACTGTCGCCTTCTGTCGCGCTCTCTCACCCGCAGCTACCGCCCTCCGTCGCGCTCCCTCACCGTCAGCTGGCACATTTCGTCGGGTTTCCGCACCAGTCAACCCGCAAACCCCCCTGCGCGCATCACACAGCGCTTGCAGCTGCTGCAGAACAGCCGCCGCGTAACACATTTCTCGCCCGCCAGCCCGGCGCGCAAATTTCACGATCTCCGTCGCTGCCACTCAACACTCTTAGCAACACCCTTTCTTGCCCGCGCACGCTGCCGCGCACAACCCGCTACATAGCATATTGCACCTTTCCGCCGCTGCCGCGTTGTACACCGCACCCTCCAGCCGCTGCCGCCTCATATACCGCCACGTTCCGCCACCGATATCTCTAACACCGCAGTTTCCAGCCACTGCCGCCCGACACATCGCACTCTCCCACTGTTGCCACCTCGTAAATCGCCTTCCAGCCACTGCTGCTCGCATATCGCACCCTATCGACGTTGCCTGATCGTAAATTGCACCCTTCA
Source organism: Gracilaria gracilis (assembly GCA_030374805.1). Lineage (NCBI taxonomy): Eukaryota > Rhodophyta > Florideophyceae > Gracilariales > Gracilariaceae > Gracilaria > Gracilaria gracilis. Next base: position 502,084 of record JARGSG010000030.1, on the reverse strand, counting down.
GCTGCTGCCGCCAGACATGCAGCATCCTCTTGGTGCTGCCACCCAATAACTGCCCTTACGCACATTGCCCGCCACCCGCCAGTGCCACCCGTTGGGCGCTACTCACATTGACAGCCTCCCACCGCTAACGCCTGTTTCACGCCACGCATACTTTAGCCCACAGTCTCTGCCGCCCGTTGTTCGCCACCCACATTGCTCGTTTTTCGCCCCTCCCGCCCGTTTAACGATGCCAGACACATTGCTCACCTCTCGACGCTGCTTCCCGTTGGCTGCCACTATTGATACTGGTTTCCCCTTCCCACTGCTGCTCGCACGCCGGTAGCCGAACACCGTGCCACATCTCGCTTGCTCCCGGCCGTAGTTATCGGCATGCACATCGCTCACTCTGTCGCCGCTACCGTACGCCATCGTCACCTCGCGCGTATCCTTCGTCTTAATTAAAGGGCATTACGCAAGTACGGCGTCCAGAAAGCTCTTTTCCAAGCCTTTACAACAATCATTGGTACGTTACACTCTGCGAGGTTTTTTATTCTCTATAGAAAAAACCTGGCTACTAACTTATGAACCACTATGCTCTACGTGGTTTCCGTACTGGTTATCAGGATGATCCACCACCGCAATTGCTGTTTCGGTTATTTGGACGGGTTTAAGGTATTGGTAGCTGCTGGAGAAGCGGTATCAAGGGAAGAAGTCGTGCGACGCAATTGCTTTCTTAGTGTGTCTGAGCTCTGAAAAGCTCCCCGTACCCGTTGGGGCATTGAACCGCCCCTCTCGAAGAAAGGGAGCTTTCTATTTCAGACTCGTGATCTTAAACCAGCGTTGGGATTGATAATGGGGGGTATGAAGTTGGCGGTACACGCCGTGTTTGAGAGATCTGGGATTTGAGATGGCGCCGAAATAAGTTGCCTCGGGTTGCTTGGATATCGACCGGCGTTCAACTGACGCAATCCTTCTTCGAGGTATTGCTGGACGTTTGTGAGCGCAACGCTGCCGTAACTCTGGGCGACACGGGGCATTTGGTCATATAGGGCTTTTCCATCGGAGTAAGATGCATATCTGGAAACCTTTTGTGCTCGTTGCTGCCTTACACTGGATATAACGTTATGAGCACCTTCGGTAAAGCCGAGATGGGTCACTGATGGCAGTGGTTGGGTTGAAGGAAGGCCCATAAAGCGGTACCTCTTCATTGTTCCTTGATAGGTCCTGCCGTGTTCGCAGTATATCCTGGAGGGTCCAATGCTCCTTCGAGTGGCTCCAGTAGGGATGCCAGAAATTGGTGATTCGTACCGTCGCTGGAAGTACTGCTCCAATTTCAGGCCACTGGTTACGCACCACCCGGAAGACTACAAAAAGGCGGGTGAAGTGGGGGCAGGGAATACCCCGTGCCGTGAAGTTTTGACAGCTACACTTGCCTGACACGGTCTCCAATGCAGATGTGCGTCTGTGCAAGTACAACGTGTATGGTCTTCTTTCGTTTTGTAGCGGGTTTTCATCATTCTCCCCCCTTCCTATCCATGCAAGAGAAAAGACGACGAGAGGTCGGTCGGTAGAGATCTGGAGTTCGTGGACATTGATGTCGTAGTTGAATGGTATATTCCGCGATTGGATGACTATAGCATTCCTCACGACGTAGCGCCCAGAATATGGCATACTTCGCTCAAGAAATTTCATGATGCTATAGCTGGTATACTATTGTACCATATTCGTGGCTGCATTCATCTACATTGGCAGGCCGGAAGAGTGGAGACGGTTTCCAAGAGCAGCGTCGCGCATAGAGGCTCTCTGTCCCCGTTCCTGCCACATTCGCTCAGTGATGAAAAACATGGCATTTGGGACCTCCGAGAAGGGAACGTCATTGCGGAGATTATAGTGACGGTACCGGGAGTGCGAGGCCTCACAGTAGCCGGAGCCCTGGAGAAAGAACCTATGTGGTATGTTCATGTCCTTAAAGCACCTCACCAACACTGACTGATTGTCCCTGTATAAGAACTTATACCATTGAAGTATGAAGGTACCCAACAGGTTAAAGTATCGTTGTTCGAAGAGATTCCTGCGCTCTTGAAAGTGGTCCATACTGGTACTTCGTCGTAGAAAATGCAGATCCACCCCCATATTTTTCACCAAGTCGTTCCTCCGTATCGTATTGCACCAGCGTTGTACATTAGGACCCTGGTTTTGGTTATAATGCCAGTCATCGAGTTGTATGTATGATAGAGGGAACACTGGGTGAATAGCTCCAATAATTGCCTTGCACTGATCCACTGTGAAAGATGATGGTGAAATGCGCATACAATCTTTAAACTTTTCCAATACCCACCCAAAGCTGGTACTGCTCTCGTCGCCAATTTAGCCCATGAACACCGTCGTTAAGTTCCCATCATTATCACGCCCATTAAAACTGATAAGAGGCAAATTGAAGCGTTTTGCTTTCGCTTTGCAGTCTACGGAGATACCTGGAACGCTTCCATAACGTTCATAATCCACTGCCCACCGCTCCAGACACCACGCCACGTACTGAAGCCCGTCGTTGCCATCAGTGCGGCAGTACACTTTGTTTCTCGGGTTCTGGGCTTGAAGGGCTATGACGTTCTGGTACAGCCTCGAGCATTCCTTCTCTTTGGGATACTGAGTATCCGATATGTATTTCAGCCTCTTTCGAAACCTCTCCCTGTCTACAAGCACACCATACTTGTATTCCATCAGCCGCAGTACTACACTGTACTGTAGATGCGACGTGTTTCTCAGATGGCTAGCTTTTCTTTCCATATTGGGGGCAAGCTTACGGCGCAGGGCGGTGATCTGGGAAGTATGGTTATGGTGAGCCTTTGCAAATTGGGGAGAGAAAACACACTCCGCCTCACCGTCATTAGACACCCGTACCCTTCGAATCTGGAAACTGTAGGGACACTTCGTGTGCTCCTCGTACATCAAGAAGCATTTCAAGTATCCTCGCAGCAAAACCTTCCTCTTATCTTCATCCACTCTATATTTAGAGTGACGGATATGTAATTTGAAGCCAAAGTATTCCGAGATGTACTGAAGTTGTTGTAGTACCTCGCTGTGAGCAGTTGCTTCCATTTGTTCGAAGTAAGCCACAAAACCATGGTGAGTACATTCATGAGAGAGGTACTCATCGCAAACAGGGCTGCTATACCTTGTCTGTGTAGTACTCGATGCCGTAGATTTCGTAGATTGTTCAGAACACGCATCATCTTTAACCTCCCTACCATAACCTTCGCCCCCCTCGTAATCATCTCCGGATGGACACACGATGGCATCTGGTGCAGGGTCTTTATGCCTCCTTGCTAATTCCGTTACATCGATAACGGAACTACCTCGGGAGGTTGGGTTCCCACCCACCGATGTGGCTTATGCAGCATATACTACCTACCAATCAGGAGATTCTCCCCTACTATCATCACTTACGTAGATGATGTCATGGGTGCCCTGATGGTTGTCTTCCTGCCCTTGCCATGCCTCGCGTGCTTGACTACGAATGTACTCGCCATCACATTGGGTCGCGTGGGTGATATGGGTGACTCCAGAAGGGCGCGATGGGAAGCAGTCAATGAATTCCTCTTTATCACATTTCTCCCCTGAGCCACTTCTCCTCCCCTGTGATGGTGGAGTGAAATTGATAGGGGGAAAACGCACGTAGCCGCGAGCATTCTTGCTGATCGCTGCTTTAGCAATCTCGCTCCTGCGCTTTGCCCCACTTCGCTCCCCACTACCAATGCGTTCGTGCTTGTGCACATTCGTGCCGGTAGATAACCATCCCGTTTCGTCACGCAGGGCTTTCGCCATGAATGTGGTTTTCCATCCAGTGCCAAGGGCAGCACATTTATACCTCAGACATCTCATTCGGATGTTCATGCCAAACTTCTTCGATCTCCGCATTTTCTCGCAGTACTGAACGCCATATTGGTAACCTTCAGAAGCACAGAGTTCATAAATATACTTCGGCATATCAACCTCCTTCTCCGTGCTTAGGTTCTCTTCATCCTCTTTCTCAGAACTCTCCACCAACGACTCTACCGCTTATGAATCCTTTGCAAAACGTCTTTTCTTGCTCTCTTATATGGGACCAAGATCCTCCGACTCTGTACCATCCTCGAGATCCTCGCCCTCTCCTTTCTCACGGCATCACTCAGTCCTATCCCGTAAACCCATCGAGCCTTTCTCTCGAACACATGCTCGTTTATATGGAGTGTTCTTTTCTTTGGAGCGCCCCCTTCCCTCCCCCACCCGTTTCTCATGGCGCGCAAAGTAGATACCCTCCAGCCACTTTTTCTGTATCTGAAGCACTGCCATCTGGTTTGATACAGGCAACAGATGGGATACAGCCATAACCGTAGCCAGACGAGCCTTAATACATGCTCATCTATACTGCTCCATACGATCTGGGGCATGACAGGGCATATAACGGAGATTTGGCATGACTCCAAGAGTGCGAGCGAATTTGGACATCATCGATATGACGTACGCACCGCAGCTATGCAAGTCATTCTGCACACAATATCCTAGAACATCCAGCTTGTAGTTCTGCGTCTCGTGAGTCCACTTTCTCTTTCCCGGAAGCGAGTGGTCTATCACTGCAGTAATGAGCTCCCGACACTTATTAGGGCTCTCCGTACCCAAGAAATCACCCCAAAAAACACGTCAATTCTCGCCATCTACCTGCTCAGCGACAAAAGCGCCCCATTGATTGCTGTTAATGTGAATTGGAACGACAAAAGTATGAATATCAGTCGGACTCATGTATAGTTTCCGGGTGAAGCTACTTGTAAAGCGTTTCAGTATCTCAACTCTCGATTAAGACGACCCGCCAGCGGACACATTTGCATTTGCACCCAAATAGCATCCCGTTTCCGCTGTTATGAGAACTATACCCTGCCTGGCTCGAGCTCCATTATGCCAGCATCCAACATGACGTTACAGAACCATCCGTTCTTCTTCGAGAAATACTGCAATGTAGGTCCCAAATGACCTTTCGAGTCTACAGCACTAATATTTTCCGTGATTATATAAAACCAAAAGCCTTTCAACTCATGGAGATTTTTGAGCTCCGTTTCACCGAAAACAATCGAAGTTTTTGCCGCGACGGAACGAAGAAAACAAGAAACAGATTTCAACGTAGCTCGGATCTTTTGCAGCCCTTTTTGTGTTAGATTACTCTCGTTAGAATGATCAGCCCGTTGTAGCTCCTCCAATGACCTGCGGGGCAAAAAATTGTCGGCTACCTCATCGCTGGAGTCCCCATTACAAGGATCGATGAAGATATACACCATTGTGTCTAGCAAGTCTTGTGGTGGATAATGTACTGACGGATCGTGTTCGTCGCGAACAGTAATCATTTTGATACGGGAAACGGGGATAAGAGTTGAGAACGAATAGTCTTCAGGGCTCTAAATGTTACGCTTCGTTGAAACCGAAGGGTCTCTAGGGCTATCAATGTTGCGCTCCGCCACCCAAACGATATTTGAAATAGCGCGCACAAAGATAGAACACAAAGAGAGAGAGAGTCGCACATGCGCGGGGGTGAAGTTTTCACCAAGCTGGAGGTGGGGTGTTTGTCACGGGATAAGACCAGGCCAATAAGGATCTTTGAAATGGGTGCTCCGACAACTTGGCGGGTTGGAAATGGTTGCGGGGGATCTGGAGAACCTCCTCCCTGAAGTGGAGGTTCTGTTGAGAACCTCTAACTGTCCTTTTTCTAGTTTGTAATTTTTGTCCACTGATCATCGTTCGTCTAATGTGATTGACCATATCTTCCCAACGCAAATTCTAATTTGCTGGACCTGTATCTCTCTGAAAGGCTACAAGTATCCTCTTCTGAACCATAAAGTATTGGACAAGTTTGAAAAATAAATCAAAAGATACTTACAATAGAATGCACCACGTCAAACATCATCAAAAAGGAAATACATTTTAAACAGTAACTCGTGCCACACACGAGCTCATAGAACCTAGCATTATAGATTCATTCAATTTATTGGTTATCCGACCTTAAGCACGGTCGATGAAACCCGAAGAGGTTCTTTTCTACAGCCAGAGAACAAACTACAAGACATTGCGGGGTGCGTTAACATCCACAGCTTCCGTGATCTCTTCAATGGAAACATAAGACGAACCAATGGCCGCACGACGACGACGAGCATCGCGACGCAGATTACGCGTCATGCGAAGATGTTCGAACAACTACTGGTGTCCAGGAGCTAGTGCAATTAAATGGCATATCTCGCCAGCGGTTTCAACATCGGAGCGATAGTTCAATGCACGCCGGGAGAGTGCGCGCAAAACAACATCAGACGTCAAATGCAAGCCTTGCCTAGTATCGATTCGAACAGTTCCAGATCTGGTTATACGCTCCGGTTCAATCAGAAAGCGCCCAGCCGTGCTAAATTCGGCAATCAATTCCTCCAGATCTAACCCCTCTGTTTCCGAAGAGAACTTCATGTCACTTATCGAATTCAATGGAGCTCCCGATGTTCCATTGGCTGTGAACACCCACAGTCCTCCCTTTTCGAAACCACTGCGTATGTCTCGTGGCGTTAGCGATTCGGACAGTGCGTTTGTTATAAATTCCGCAACATAGAAAGCGTCTAAGACATTCTTAGGGCGTGCAATCCTGTGAACGTCTCTCTTCAAGTGGGATTTTTAAGATGAAAAAACAGAGAGGTCGAGCGGCTGGAGAACATGGGTGCAATGAGAAGGCAAAGCAATGACAATGACGCCATTATCCTTCAACAGTTTCAAGGTCTGGAACTGTATGTGTCCGGCATAACCATCAAGGACCAGCAGAAGCTTCTGGTTTCCACTGCAGAGGGCGGCTGTTTCTCTCACAAATTTCTGTGCCTAAGCCAAGAAAATAGCGCTGTCGATACCTGGATTCTAGGGCTAGAAGAGGTAGCAGGGCGTTAAGAAGCTGTGCAGAGTTTGGATACTGCCATCAACGAGACGGTAGTGAGCCTGCTTTCCCCAGAAACTATGACTGTCTTGTATGCCGCCCCATCAGCTGAAACAACTGGCATAATTGTAACACGATCACTCTGCCCTCGAACGCGAACTCCTTTCTGAACCAGAACAGAATTGCGTGATCCAATGCCCTTGCGAACGCTACCGCCGAGGTTTTTGGATATGGAGGACCGGGACTCGTCGACGTTGAAAACAAACTTGGCCTCGTTGATACCATATTTAACCATGGTCGTCTTCACTAACGCGATGTATTTGGCGACATTTTCGGCTGTGACGGCCTCCACACGCTCTTTTTAGATGATGCGAACAGGAAGGTAGCTGAGATTATGACGATTAATGAGGAGGTTGAGCCAAGAGAGAGATGGCCGACAGTCTTTAGAACGGATCTCTTCCTGAAGGGAGCGTGGAAGAGAACGGACAAAATGCTGAACGAGGTTAAGCATTCCTTGCTTCGTCAAAAGCGTATTATTCTAGACAAAATACTTAACTGCTTCGACAAGCAGTTTCTCTTCTTCTTCCCAAAATGCTAACGGACGGCCTCTTGTTCGTATGGGTATGATCATGTCTGTGTACCCCAGAGGATCGCCAGAGGCGTGGCGGCTCAACCAAGGGAGATACCAACGACGCAGACAGAAAGATGGAATATTGTACTTGACCTCTAGTTCTTCGTAGCTCAATGCAGGCTTGAAGCGGTCGAACAAAGCTCGCTGGACAACACTGAGAAAGCTGTCGTTCTGGCTGGCGTCCATGGCTATGGGAGAGCGAATGAAAAGGAAAAAAATTGATGATAGTGTGTGGACCGATAGTAGCTCAAAGGTTTTCGGAGACGACCCTAGGACTTCTAGTCTTTTATTTTGGCCTGATTCTCTCGCGCCTGCAAATTCAGAATCATTTTTATTGTAAAAATACACTTTCTTCATGACTGAGCAAGCTTCCGGAAACATCTGTGCTTCTCATTACATGCCAATGAATTTGGTGAAACTTTTTAGAACCACACACGTATACTTATAGGACTGTGTCGGTTAAAAGGATGTAAATGTATTGAAAGAACTTTCATTCGTTTGGTAGAGTTCATGGCGTTCTTAAAGTATGTGGTTGTGTAAAGAACAGCATTTGCTGTTGATTGGAAACGGTTACGATATTGCCAATCTGTTATGCTTTTTAATGTGTGCTATGGGTTGGGGAACAAACAGGCCCGTATTTGTAACTGACTGACTACAGTTCATTTCTGGTGACTTTTGACTGACTGATTACATATGGGAAGTTAAAGTCAAGTCATAGGTGCACAGCTATTACACGTAAGCCTGTGTACGCGTGTAACACTGTAGACATAGTGTACATTCCTAGCGCGCCTTCGCTCACGCGATGCTAATGACATTTGATCGCTCAAACTGGAGAGCGGTCAAAAACCGTCTCTCCCCCAATCAAGGCAACAAAGGATCTGGGCAGCATGGCTGATACTCGTAGCAATTGAAATGTTCCTGACACCCCAGAAATCAGTACCACCGAAATCACAGCTCAGTGTCTTATGAACCAGCACAAAGAGCAACCGAAGCGGCGTCAAACCAAAGCCAATGGTCGAGGTTCCAGCACAAAAACATCTTTATGGAGTACACTTGCCGCCTCTGTCGAGGGCAGTGACACTTCGTTTACTTTTGTTTGTAAGGTCTGTAAGGCATCGAGGTCTTTAAACAAAAACGTCTCAACCAGCAACATTATAGAACACTACCGCAATACCTATCAAGCCCTCTACCACAAACTGGTTGCACTCAATCAGAAAAACGCAACTGGAAAAGTAATTGAAATTGGAATCACCCGTGAAAAAAGCGTTTGATACAAACCCAAAAAACCAACAGCATTTCTCGGTTTTTTCCAATGAAGTCCTCTTCAACTGACATCGAATCTACGAAAAGGCAGCCAAGTCACCTCCGTACCATTCCAAACAGCAGGGTTCAAGCAGTTGCTTTGGCTGTGTTCGCTTGCGCAACAGAAACGCCGTTTACGCGTGTTTTTTCCGCTCTACTACAGGGGTTGGTGGATATATTTGGTGGTCGTGTGCAGTTTTCAAGCAAGTATGAAATTGATACGGTATTATTTGAGGTCTACACTGCGGTGTGCCAAATATTGCGTCGGTCTGTGGTACATGCTAGGACGGGATGCATGACGGTTGATGGATGGAGCGCTGCTCTCGGAGCTCCTATTTTAAGAATGACATGGTATTTCATTGATAAGAATTGGAACATGCGTTGTATTCCAATCGCTACATTGAACATGGGCACATCTAAGAAGAGGGAGAGCAAATGCGTGTTATAATGGAGAAAGTATTAGAGGAGAATCCTATCGTTGGGGCAGAGAGTATTCGTGTATTCTCGGCGACGAGTGAAAATGAGGCGACGACTGCACTGGCCGTTGATCTACTAACGAACTTTGTAGGGTCTGTAAGATGTGTTGTGCACACGCTGGCACTTTGTGTGAGTGATGTGTTTGAAGGCGGCACGGTATGGAAGAATTATATGGAGCACGCCAACAAGGTGACCATCTACTTTAATAATCATCAGAAGGCAGCGCAGTTATTGGCACAGAAGCAGATACAAGAAGGTGTCACGACCGACCGCATTCAAAGGTTGAGGCACGACATACCCACTCGTTGGCACTCGCGGCTGGCAGCAATGTCCGTGTACCTAACGCGCATACAGACCATTGGTGCAGTCGCGCGAGATTTAAATCTCTCTGCGTATGACCTCCCAAGACTATCAGGCGAACGACAAGATGTTATGGCCGAGTTCATTACAGTTCTTGCTGAGGTGCGACGTGTTGCTAGGCAGTTAAAAGCCGAGCGAAAGGTGAAAATGTCGCGTGCACCCCGACTACTTCGAGAACTACACGAGACGTTGATGATCATTTCCGGTGAAATGCTGCCGGGAGACTCCGACGGAACTTTGCGTTCTCCTTCTACAGCATTTTTAGACGATGATGAGGCGTTTCCTACGCCACGGGATTTACCGACGCCTTCAAGCTTAGCCCGTTCAGACCAGGAACAAGATGAGGCGCGCAAGGTGCGTCTGCAGAAATGACATGCTAAAGCGCTAGCTACACGACTAGCGGACCGTATTCAATAACGATTGGGTGACATTTGGAGGAAAGTAGATGTGGAAGCTGCACTGTGGGGTCCTTCTGTTGATTACGACAGAGAGCCAGAACGCTCGCTGCGGTTACCGAAGCGTGTTCTGTTATTTCATATTGCGGCTATCTTGGATGTTAACGAGTGTTCTTTGGACTTTAATAGAAGGTACTGAAGCTGTTAAAGAGAGCTACATGATTGTTCTGTACAGTGCAGTGGTGCCGGAAGCCGCACAGCCTGAAAGTTCAGTTAGTTTGCCTTTTCAAGACCTGGAGGTAGTGTTCGATCGTTTCCATCGTGTAATGGTTGATTCTCTTGCCGAAACAGGGCGGAAGGAGCCCTCAGCAGCGTTTTCTTTCTGGAAGAATGATAATACTCACACTGGCTTTATTAGTCTTATGCCTTTCACCACCATAGCACGCGCGGCGCTGTCATTGCAGGCCTCCTTCTCACCTGCTGAACGCCTGTTTAGCGATCTTGGTCGTGCGGAGGGAAATCAGTCGCAACCTTTGCTCTCCAGCACCTTGGAGATAACGGAGCTCGTAAGGGCGTATGTTGGTAATGAACTGAAGGACATGCGTTTGCCGCAAAATGGGCTCTTGCACCCAAAGTCAGTAGCGTTTAGACGTGTTGTTTACTCTATTGCAGAGGAGATCTACTAAGTTGGAAGATGACTGGAATTGACTACATATAACTGACTTGCGGTGAATTACGGATGACTACTGACTCTGAGGATCAGGAAAATCGTAGTCACAAATACGCCCCTGGGAACAAACCACGTTTTGTTTAAATATTGCATTACATGTTTGCATGCATATAAAGGTGGATTTTTAGTGGATTTTTAGTGGATTTATCGACGATTATAATTTTCGTGGTGACTGCAGCACCTGTTATTCATACTAGCGTAATTGATGGACGCTAAGTGCTCTAAAACTGACATGGCAGACCTCACTACTGCTTTTTTTGATAGTTTTGGTTTGAAAAAGCATGGTCTTTCTGTGTCAGCAACATTGGCGGCAAAACTGAAACTGAGGGTCATTGAACTTTTTTTGAGAACAAGTTGGAGTCTACGAGAGTGTTTATTCTACTTTTTGCTTCACTTCGAAGAATAAACCTTGAGCAATAATATATATAATTTTGGTTGGAACTATATGAGAAATCCCATCGCGTCAAGAGTTGTGCTGAAAAAGATGAGTTCGAGTGATTGGCATGATGGGAAAATTGGTGAAAATGGCGCGTTTTCTGAAGGAACATTTAAAACATTTTGGTGCGATATAAGAGGAGGACAGTTAAATAGAAGTGGAGGTTCTAGGGAAGCAAGTTAAAAGTATCTAAGGTGCGTAGATTCGCAGCCGGCCATCAGGAACCCTCGAAACAATTTTTTTTTGGTCTGAAAGGAAAATAGATTTACACTCAAGTGGGCAATTTTCAAGACGCGGCAGCGTATCGTAGCGCAGGGTTTCATGTGAATAAGGATCTCCGAAAACCGGGCAAGTTTCATCCGTTGGTTTTAAAATTTTTGTGAGAGGATGAGGACATTACTATCGAATGTGGGACTCTTGCGATCACATCGCCGTCTGGAGTAATGTCTGAAAATATTAAAAGCCATGTTGTGGACTATGGGTACATTTCCGAACTTATTGTTAGCTGGCCCGCTCCAATGACCGATATCAAGCATGCGCACAAGGTTTGGTTGACAAGAAAATTTGATCGGATGAAAGGATATCACCCTAAAATTTTAGGATTTCAGCGTTCTCTCAGAAATATTAGATTACCTGCAAAGGAAGTGGTTAAGTCTTGTTGTCGTATTGATTTGCGGTTGGAGGTTGAATTGCATCTTCTTCTTCTTTACTGTGGTCAGCCGCCCCTGACTCCGAGGCGGCAGGAGAGCTATCTACAGATCGAATCTAAAGGTAGTTTTCTCTCTTGAAGAAAGCGCATATTCCAAAGAAACAAATATTGGACTTTTCGGATGGCCGAGCCAGGGGCGTACGTGTGACTAACTAATCTCTCCATTCCTGTAGTCATTAGCAAGGCCGAAAACCCCGTACGTAGTCAGATCTAGTCATCGGAAACATCCTCGCTATCATGACACACCATAGAAGCAATATTGCGTGACACTTTTATGAACGCTTCTCCTTTAACGTGTAGTAAACCGTTTTGAACTCCATTGGATGAGCGAAGCTCATTTCGGACAAACACTCAGATTGTTTCACACATTTCTGTAGTGCTGCTCAATAAAGACTGATATTGGTGCCCTTCACTTCTTCCTATATTACTGAAAAGACGCTCAGGAGCGGCAGACGACGCCTGGGAGGCTAACAAAGCACGTGCAACAGTATTGAAAGGAACAGCGCTGACTAAACCTGGGCTCTCGTTAGCGTTTCACGAAGACGCTAATGCTTCGCTGACCTCTCTTCGGCCTTGCTCCTTCAATATTTTGCGCATGTTGCATTGAAAAAGCTCCGTAAGCGTTTCTAAAGCGGTTGCAGAAAATCCAGAACATTCATCCAAGAGTTTCATCTCCCGCACAAGCGCCTTGTAAAGAAGTTTAAAGTAGCATTCACGATCGTGTTCTGTAGTACCCAAAAACTCCAGTTCACATTCATTGATGTGGAGTAGCGCAGCCAGGTGAAACAATAGAACGCGGCGCCCACGTGCATATGTAGAAGTGCTTGCAGAGAAAAAAGAAACATTTTCTTCCAGACTGGGGTCCCATAGTATAGCACTGCGCTCAACAGGATTCCAAAGGACTCCAAGCCGGGTGGAAAGCGAAGCACTAAGTTTGCGACACATATCCCGGGCTGCCGGCTTCACAAGCCGAATCTCGCGAGCATGGTCTCTTGCTTTGTCGGCGGTGGCGATGCTTTTTATGCACAGTTGTGCATTTTATTCGGACATCAAATAGTTTGAAGGGGCTTCCTCTACGTCGGAGTGGTGAAATGCAATGGTGTTTGACAGCATATCCCCAGACATACTTTTGAGGGTTTCATAGAGTTCCAGAAGCACGCGAGGTGCCCTAGACATTGTAACAGACCTGTCAGCCTCCAGTTGGCGTGCGATACGCCTAATCTCTCTCAGAATAACGACTATTTCTACCAAACAACTTGTCTGTTCGGACGTGAGGTAGAGAATGTCAGAAGCTGTAATGTCAAGTTCGTGTGATACTTCACGTATGTTTTCTGCTCTCGTGAGATATATTATCAATGCGGCAAGCGGTGAGTGCCATCTGGTAGGTACGTAATGCTTCAATCTTTGAATTTGATCGGCTGTAATTTCTTCATTTATCTGCTTCTCACGAAGCAACATTGTAGCCTTAGGGTGGTGATTGAAATAGGATGTAACCTAATTAACGTGTTGCATGTAGTTCTCCCATGTTGTTCCATTTTGAAAAACGTCATTCACCATTAATGCAATTGTGTGACACACGCACCGCACTGATCTTACATAATTTGTAAACAAATCAACTGCTTTCGCTGTCGCAGCCTCATTATCCGTAGTCACTGTAGAAATGCAAACCTTATCTGATCTTACAATTAAACTAGAAAATACAATTGCACGTAGTACATCACAGAGCTGTTCAGCGTTTTTAGGTAGGTTTCCTAGGTTCAATGTTGTAACCGGAATAGAACAAAGACGCCAGTTGCTGTCAATATAATACCATGTTAGATCAATTATATGAGCTACCAAGGCTGCGCTCCATCCACCGAAAGTCAGTGGCTCAGTTTTGGCTTTTCCGATTCTTTTTCTCATGACCTTGCAAACCGCGTTGTACGTGGGCAGCAAAACAGATTCCAATATTCGCTTGTTACAAAATTGCAATCTCCGGCCAAGAATGTTTACAAAACCCTTAAACTTTAGGGTCGCGATTTCAGAGAGTAAAAATTATGCTATACATGAAAATAAAATGAGCGCAACTAGATTGGGAAGTTTGGCAGAAACGTTTGAAATTTTTGTGTCCGTTTGAGGTGCTTGGAATTGTGAAAATAAGAAATGAGGCGCTATATTATTTGATCTTTCACGTTTCTTGGTAACCAATGATTATATTGTAATCTTGTTTCCATTGGACTTAATCAACTGTTGAACCTTCTTAGAGATGCTTGCGTGATGTGACTTGTGGTGGAGGACAATTTTACTGTTCGAGTATGATTTGTTCACACGCCAAATAAGACCGCAAACGCAACACTAAAACTGAGGTTTGTTAATGTCTTTCATAATATTGGCTGCAAGTGTGTTTCAAATAGAGCTTTTTGTGCTAGATTCTCTTTCATTGCCTGGTTTTCTTTTTCTGTGCTGTTGAGCAGCTTGCCTGGCGATTACTGCCGTATCAGCAAGCGCAGCGGACGATGTAGTCGCTTCTTGTGTGGGAGACATCGTTAGTGGGGATGGAGTTGACTTGTAGACGGTCGTTGATCACTATTGACAACATGTTGTTCTTCTGACCGACGATTACAGTTGAAAACCTACAAACGTGTGTAATGTGTCAAACGTGGCGTATGTGTACATCCAATGACTTATTCTGACTTGTGGCTCTAGTTAGTCTAGTAGGCCTGACGCTTTTTGCACTTAGTTAGTCATATGTACGGGCCTGGAACGAGCATACTTCATGTTGATCTCAAAGCACCTGACAACCGTTACACTCGTCAAGCAATATTGTACGTATCCAAGTGAGCTGATTACAAAACGTTGCTTCTGTTTTGCGTAGAATGGGATGTTGGTTTCTGTTTAAGTTTTATCTATGTCTTTTAAATCATTTTTATCTTTGTTTTATTAGTGCTATCTACTTTTGTGCGTGGCCTTCAATTCACTTCTGCATAGTGAGTCCAATCCTAAACAAAATGTGTATTTTCCGTAACTCCCAGGTGAACAAGTTATGTGCTCGAGAGTGATTGTGAGTAATAAAGGCTCGCCGAAAGTCACTGCTGAACTTTTGAGGCCTTAATTGTTGTGCGTGTTGATAATCACGAGTGGTGAGTTCAGCCTTTTGGCTGCAAAAGCGTAACGCAATTGTCCTGAAGCATGACAGGGAGTAAACGCCAGGCGTCGGAATCTGCTAGACGGTAGGTTGGTACACATATAAAGTTCATTCTGCTATCTAGTTTGAGGATATAGAGGAAGAACTCTTTCGCCATATATTCGCACCCGGCTGGTATATCTCGCCACGATTCATGCATTGCGCCCGTCAACGGGATGATCCCTCTCACGCTTCAGCTGTAACTACTAAACGTCGCTTATCGATAAGAATGTTTTCCTTGTCTGCGGTCAGCTTCTCAAATTGGTCTCCATGATCGACAGGCACAGTCACACAGCATTGTTCATTGACCTTCGAAGTCATGGATTATTGGTGCGGTTGGGGTGGTCCAGCTCGTTGCAGGTACACGTCAACATTACAATGATGGAGAGGTGATCCGTGACTGACGTGACGTGCAGCTGTATGGCGATCAAGTGGCAACGGAAGAGAGGTTGTTCACGACGGGATTTCATATTTCTACAAGTGCAAAACGATCGCTACCGAAAATAGTTGCGTATGCTGTGACCACTGGTCATGACCATTTATGACGGCGACTGAAAGGTCTAATTGAAGGTCACAACTCGGAAGGTATTTCCCGAATCATACTGTCCCAGTCGTGTATCATTCGACGATACAGTATCTATATGGAGCGCGTCCAGACGTATCAGATAATGGTGATCATAATCCCTTCACGTTGGGTTCGCTAGAACTTGCCGTAGAATGCAAGTTGAGAAGGGAAAGTTCGCCCCGTACATTGAAGCTGCGCGTCATGACGCGAATGCCAACGATATGAGAACAATTTGAAAAGCAATTTTAGCAATAGTGGCGGTCACGATAGCCATCTATTGAGCAGGCTTGGCTCCTTCCTTATGGAGATTACTCTGTCTGAGAGAACAGCAGAGCGATGTGATGGCGTTAGAAAACCAGTGTATAGCATAGGCTTGAGTCAAGGACTGAAGCAAGCTATCAAGGTACTGTACTTTGAACATACTATGTCGCAGCGTAGAATCACTCGAACAACTCGTTTTCAGACCTTTTGACTGCTGGGACTCGTCGGAATCGAGATAACATGATTGTCTACGAGATCTTTCTCATGCTTTCACTCGTACCAAGATTGTGCGGTACATTAGCAATCGAGATCAACCAACTCTTTCCGAAAGCGCACGTAGCTCCAACACACTTTCAGCTAAGGTCGCCATTCCCCATGAATCTTCATATTTAGCCTGCCTGGCAACGTTCGAGTTGAACATGGGGCACGAAAACCGGTGGCGCTTTGAAGAGTCGCATGCGGCAGCCCAAGCGGCGCCTCGTCCACGAACAGCTGTATCTTCGATTACCCGTGTACACGGTTTCCACGTTGCGCACTTTCAAGCTATCCGTGGCGTCGTTGTTTGACGCAGATCTTTTGCCGAAACGGGCGCAGATTTTTTCTTCAACGAGGATGAATCCGGCAGCGCTGAGCTGCGGCTGTGCAGCATGAGCCCCAAACGACGCGCGAGAGGTGCGAGCATCGCAGCCAGACATTGCCCCACGGGTTTTTCGTTCCCGAAGCTCCCCGCATCCGTTTGCGTATCTGCTGCCATTCTCCGTATACATCAACTCTCTTTTCTTCCCACCCTCATCGCACCTCCCCTCCTTCTACCCTCATCCTACCTCCCCTCTCCGCCACCTCTTTCCATCAGTAACTTTCTTGCTTCTTGTACAATGGCTTTTATTTCTTCCTTCGTTCCGTCCTTTGCTGGCGTCCGCGCCACCTTTGGCGCGCGCGTTTGCGCCGCGTCGAGGCGCGGTGCCTCTGCCGTCGTCATGGCCGAGAAGAGCCCTTCCGTCCCGTTCATGGATGTCCCCGCCGCCCTCTCCCCAGACATGCCTGGCTACGTCGGTTTCGGTAAGTTCACCACCTCCAATAACCATCCAATGCAGCGCCGTAGCCTCTTACAACCAACTCCATACTAACTCATCCTCCAAACACACATACATACACTCGCAGATCCGTTTAACATCTCCTCCTACATGAACATCAAGTGGCTGCAAGAAGCTGAGATCAAGCACGCTCGCATCTGTCTGCTCGCCATTCTCGGCTGTATCGTCGCCGAGGTATATCAGTTCCCGTGGTACAAGGATTACCCTCATCTCGTTGTGTACCGCCACAACTGGGCCGTTTCCAACGGTTCGCTCGCACAAATTCTGTTGTGGTGCTCCTTCTTCGAGATTATGACTATGCCAGCTGTCACCCAGATGATCACTGGAAAGAGTGACAGACAGCCAGGAGACTTCAAGTTTGACCCGTTGGGTCTTGGAAAGGACCCGGCTAAACTTGCCGTGTACAAGGTCAACGAGATTAAGAACGGCCGCCTCGCAATGGTTGCTATCTCGGGCGCTATTCATCATGCTGCCATTTCCAACCAGAACCTTCTTGAGCAGCTCGGCTCGGGCAACATTTTGCCCAAGTTGTAGGCTGTACCTCACGCAGTCCATACACTCCCGTTTTGTCTGTACTATGCAGTAAAAGCTTTTTCTCGACTATCACTATTAGCATTCGTGCTTGTTTTAAGATACAAGTCTTTCTACCTACCGTTATATGTACGAAGCTGCGCTGATTAACCTAATGATTCACCGCTATTGAAGCAAATTGTATTCAGCTCCTTGTGTTCCTAGCAATACGAAGTTGAAACTAGCGCCTTTTGGCTGCGATATATGCGCTTAGACTCCTTTTCCTGAGGTTTGAACAGGGGGCTCCTGGATAGTTTTGCTGACGTTTTGAGACGCAACATCGCTGTCCTTCCGTGGAAAACACACTTGCACTTGCAGCATCTTCCTCAACAAACCACACCTCCCGAGTAGAAACATGAATTATGCGTTTTACCCTGATTTACATGATGTTGGTCGCTGGGTTATCATCTTCGACGAAGATTTTCAATTTCCCAAATCCTCGGAGAAGAGGACAGCCTAGCGACGAAAATCATTCTATCGGCCAAACATCCTCGCGCTAATCGATAGACGGGCCGCGCTAATACGGAGCAAACACAATGTCATGGGCTGTTGGATGAGAAATTCTCAGGCCTTATTCCGGAAGAGGAAGTGGAGTCCTGCGTTTTCGCACTTGAAGAATACACCCGGCCCATTGCTGTTTCTGACTCGAGGAGTTCTTTGAAGAATCTCGATTCTTTGTATCTTGCGAGTCCTCTCGCAACGAATAAAGACAAATCAGGAGAGTTGGCAACCTCGTGGTGATGTGACGATCTCTTAAAAAAGGGCCGTCGCGAAGGCCACGCACGGGGACACGTGGAGACATGGATACCCTTTCCCTGCTGGCGCGCCAAGCGCGCCTCGCCGCTTGCAGATTGAAACCTGCCGACCGCGACCAACCCGCGAGCACGCCGAAGCCATTTTGTCAATACCCGCAATCGTATCGCAACAGCAACTGACTTTGAAGGGCCATTGTTAAACTGCACTTCAAGAACAGCTCAACGCATAGCGCGTCCTGCGCGCCTCCTTGAGCCCGAGCAAAGATAACAGTTCCTTCTCACCCCTGTTTCCAATGCGCCGCAAAGAACGGTGGCGCGAAAACCCACGTCATGTCCTCCTCACCGGCGTGGCTATCGGTAGCGCTCGCAACCTTGGCCGCGGTGGAGGACGAACCGTCCGAAGTGCTGCGTACGGGGATTAGAAAGCTCAGACAATCGCACATCCTACATCACCTTAACCGTTGGGCTCGTCACGTATGGCGCCCAGCAATCTCGGCAGAACAACTGCAAGCACTCACCAACAATCCACAACCTTCTTCCGTACAACGTCTCAACGCGGGCGCAGCATCGCTGCTCGCGGCGCTTCTTGAAGCCGTGCGACGCTGCAAAGCGGAGCCCTGGCTCAAAGTCATCGGCGTCATGTTTCTCGCAGACGACCCGTGGGCCATAGACGTTGGCCACGAGAAACAAGCGCAAGTTGACAAGTGCGTTCGCGCCATCGAATCCTTGTTTGCCGATTCTGAGTCAGTCGCGAGCGCCGCAGCGGCGTTGAATTCCGAGGCGGTGGAATTGCCTGTGGATGGCGCGTT
Organism: Gracilaria gracilis; assembly: GCA_030374805.1. Taxonomy (NCBI): domain Eukaryota; phylum Rhodophyta; class Florideophyceae; order Gracilariales; family Gracilariaceae; genus Gracilaria; species Gracilaria gracilis. Next base: position 482,920 of record JARGSG010000030.1, on the reverse strand, counting down.
TGCCGCATCTACCGACGAAGCGTTCGCAGAACTTCGATGTCGCGTGGCAGCTCTGCAGCTGCAGCTAGATGACGTCACGGCGGTCGTGCGACGCAATGAGCAGAACACAAAGGACCTACTTAGCTCGTTTCATTTTTGGTCGATGCTGTTGCTCGATGAGTTGCGCAGTTACAAGCTGGCCGTGAGATCGCCCACTACCACACCTTTACAATCACAGACTGCGTCCGAACTGAGCGCTGGATTGCCACCCATGAGACCACTATCGTCGGCGTGGGGAACGGACTCTGTTCCCAGCGAACAGAACAGAGGCAACAGTACTCCCAATAATGGCAAACCGTTAGCTGCAGCATCTGCTTCCGCGCGACCGGTTAAGCCAGAGCCTAATCGACCTAAGCGAGTGTTTCGGGATGGCAAATGGATCTTGCTGTGATAAACCGATGCAAAATGGAGATGGTGCTGGGTGTTTTGAAGTCAATGGTGGTTGTTTATGTTATTGTTAAGAGTCAGATAACCAAGGGTACGTTTGCAACAACGAACACTGTTGCAAAACTGTGCATATATTCGATAGTACACGTAGTGTAGAGAGCCATGTGGTAAAGCCGCATTTCACAAACGCGGGAATGGCGACATGCAGCCGAAACCCGTTATAATAACACGTTGTGAACATAACCGCTGTTGCGCCGCGATTAGTTGGCCAGCTCCTTGAGCTCACTTGTGGAACTGGATCGCACGGAAAGACTGCGAATGCTTGGGCGTCTGGACGCGAGCAACGCGGGAAGAGCGGGGTCAGGCGTCGCTCTACTCTCGATGAGGTGATCAAGACACAAGGTTTGGTCAAGTTTGGCGCGGTCAGCTTCGACATTGGTGTCCGACACGGTGGTCAAACCAATGCCATCGGCTTGAGATATGGCAACGTAGATAGAGTTGACAGCCGTGAGCGCATCAACTCTGGACTCAACAATATGCTGAGGCCATTGATCACGCATGCGCTGTTGAAACATGGTCTCGTAAACGTCCTTTTGCAACAGCTCCGGGTTCGGAATGCTGCTCTCCAGCACGGCGCTGGGCGTCTGCACGAGCTCGAAGAGCGCGGTGGACGCGGGATCAGCGGAGCGAAACGAAGCCGGTCCCGGCGCGGTGATGGAATGCGCAGATGTGAACGAGCCGTTGGACGGTAGTTTGGTGGCAGGCAACGCAGCTGCAGTACGATGCGAAGACGGCTGTCGCTCCTTTGCCGGGTTGGGTAGCTCGGCGGAGCGCTCCAGACTGGACGAAGCGTCATCATCGTCAAACAGCAAGAGCTGTTGTGCGCTATCGGTGTTGGACGTGCTCGGCGTGGCGCCAACCGGCGTGCCCGGGGCCGAGGAGTTTGCAAGCGCGGCGGCACTGAGCTGCGGCAACGTGCGCGTGCGGAAGATCTTGTCGCCGGACTTGTGCGTGACGCGGATGGAAAGCTTGAGGGTGGTGTTCAACAAACTGCCCTGCACGAGATAATTGCGGGAAAGAAAGCCAACAGCGGCGACTTCGGAAAGGTCGACGGTGACAGTGCCCTCAAAGGAACTAGCCGCGCCCACCCACCTGGTGCGCCGCTCCGAGCGCAGCAGCAGCAGCAATGGCGCCGGCTGCAGCAAGGTGTGGTCGGCAGAGTCGGCGGCAATGGGCAGCGTGAAGTGAGCGTGAAAATGCCAGCGAATGACGTTTCCGGGCTCTACTGGCAGCGACGGCGTGCGGCCGTCGGGAGGAGTGGCGCGCTTGGCGCGCCATTGCACGTAGAGGAGCTGGTGGATTGGCGGGATGCTGTCCAGCTGATGAATGGTCAACGACACGGCAAACACGCGCGGCGGCGCGCCGCGGAAGCGCATCCCGGACGACGGCGACGGCCACCTCCAACACAACCCGCGGAGTAGCTCCCGTGGGAGTGCCAGTGCAAGCGCCTACGCGCCCGCGCCATCTGCGTCTGCCACCTTTCAACAGCTCATGTGTGTTGCACAACTTGTCTGTTGTGCTGTGCGACTGTGCGACTTCTGACACCGCCACGTGCACACGTGCACACATATGCATACTCGTGCTTACACGTGCACAACACTGCCAACGTGTACAGCATTGACAACGTGCACAACACAGACCACGTGCACAGCACCGACAACGTGCACAACACAGACCACGCGCACAGCACCAACCACGTGCACAGCACAGACCACGTGCACAGCACAGACCATGTGTACAGCACCGACCACGTGCACAGCACCAAGTAGCTGTATCCACCTGCACGTGCGCGGCGCATCTCTACGTATATCTGGCTGCAGCAAGCGCCGTGCCAAATGCGCCGTGTCGGCGCTCCTGCGGCAGGCGGCGCGCGCCATTGGACGCGCGCGCATGGCTCATGCGCCGCCGCCGTTGCATCGCTCCGCGCCTCGCCGCTTCGCGAGCTCGCCGTCTTCATCGCGCCCGCGTCGCCCATCGTGCACCGCCGTCGCGTCTCTGAGCCGAACGTCCCCCGTCATGCCGCCGTCTGTCGCGTCGTCCCGCGCCTTTGTCGCCGCGCCGCCTCCGCTCGCCGCCCGCGCTGCTGCGCCGTCGCGCTGCGCGCCGCCGCGCTTGCGTCTGCGCGCCGGCACTTTTGTGGCGCCCTTCCCGCGCCTCAAAGCGCCGCTGCTGCCGCGCGCTGCTCGAGCTGAACGTGGTGAGCGTCACTTGCCCATGCACACCAGATGCGTGCCTCGCGCCGCCATTCTCACCCCCGGGCTCTTGGTGGTTGCTGGTGGCGTCGTTGCCTTTGCCTTGAGCGCCGCCTTGGGCGCCAATGACGTTGCCAATTCGCTCGGTACTTCTGTGGGCACGGGCGCTATCAAGGTGCCGGTTGCGCTTGCTATTGGCGCTGTTATGGAGTTTGCGGGCGCCGTCTTGTTTGGCAGCACCGTCACAAAGACCATTTCGTCGGGCGTCGTCACTATTGGCGCCGCTACCTTCGCTGCGCCTGTTAGCTATATGCTGGGCATGCTCGCCGTGCTGTTTGGCTGTACCGTGTGGATGGGCGTTGCCACCAAGTTCGGTCTGCCCGTTTCGTCCACTCACTCCGTCGTCGGTGCGCTCATCGGCCTGGGTTTGGTGTCTGGCTGGGGCATTAACTACGGCGCTGTGCAACGAATTGTGGCTAGCTGGTTCCTGTCGCCGCTTATTGGTGCCGTCATTTCAACCATGCTGTACAAGATCATCAGCGTGGCCATCGTGGACGCAAAGAGACCGGCGCAGGCTACTCGTCGCTTCTTGCCGCTGTTGGCGGGCGCCGCGTCTTTCGTGCTCACTATGTTTGTCTTGGGCAAGGGTGTGCGTTTTGCGCAGGCTCTCACACCTGATCGCGTGTTCTACATCGCAATGGGCGTCGCCTTTGCGTGCTCTGGTGTGGCGGGCGCGTTGGCCACTGCCATCCATTCTAGGCAATACATCGCACGCAAGTTTGGCATAAATGGTGATGGAACTCTGTCCGGTGCGCCCAGCCTGTCAGTTTCAGAGCAGCAAGAAGACGTGGAACGCATTTTCAAGGTTTTGCAGGTGGTCACGGCGTGTTTGCTGTCGTTCTCGCATGGATCGAATGATGTGTCCAACGCCATTGGACCGTTTGCGGCCATTTACTCCATGTGGAGGAATAACGGGCGGATAGATGGAATGGTGACGATTCCACCGTGGGTGTTGGTGTTAGGCGGTCTGGGTATCTCCACTGGGCTGGGCTTGTTTGGAAAGCCAGTGATGGAAACGGTTGGCAAAAAGATCACCAAGCTCAAGCCGACGATGGGATTTGCTGTAGAGCTGAGCACGGCACTGACGGTGCTCGTAGCTTCGGAAATGGGACTGCCGGTTTCTACTACTCATACGTTGATCGGGTGCATCGTGGCTATCGGCTTATCAAATGGTGATTCAAAGGCGGTGAACAAGAACACTCTGGCGAGTATTGCGGGCTCTTGGGGGGTGACGTTGCCGTTTTCAGCGTTGGTTACTGTGCTATTTTACGTAGCTCTTCGGCCATTCTTACCCGTGGTTCCCGCTGTTCCATAAACGGGGGGCTTGTGGCATGGTTTCAAAAACGAATAATGAATACGATAATGAAGACTGCTAGGAGAGATCCGCCGGCGATGGCGGCCAGCAACCCGGCGCTTTCCGCGTCGACGTTAGAGAAAGGGCCGATATCGATGAGCGATGTGAGGTGAAGCAGCGCGTTCTGCAAGCCGGCGGACAGTTCGGGCGCGGTCGGGGGCGGGGCCAGCATGCGGGCGCGTGCAACGCGCGACGGCGACGTGCAGCATGCGGAGCGTTTCAAGGGCCGCGTGAAGCAAGTTCCATGGCGGCAGGGGAGGAATGATGTGGGCGGGAGGCTCGGCGTGAAGGCGATGCGGTCCATTGTTAGCGGGGTAACGGCGACGAGTGTAGGCGATGGATCGAGCAAGAGGGATCTCGATGTGGCACGTGAGATCATCTCATCATGTTCAACCAACGGTCGCCCATGGGCGCGGTGTCAGAATCGCAGATTTTGGGCTCTACTGTAAAGTGGGTTCTTTTTCGTGAGATAGGATACAGTCAGCACCACGATACAGTGCACCCCCGTGCAGAGGCCCTCCCAGTGCACTCACACGAGTGTGCACTCTCCAGTGGGGAAGAAGAACTTTACTGGAAGAACTCACTCATAGTAGTCTGACGCTGCCGCATTCTTCTTTGCGAGGCTGAAACGTTTATGAGCTCCCGTTTTGCGGCTCGTACCAAGACCTGAAAGCGATTAAGCTCAACACCATCAGACAAGCTCTCCAATGGAGCAAATAGTGTAGATATTGCTCCAAAGCTTGGCATGATCAACAAAGTAGACAAAGATTTATCCACAGTTTCAACCGTTACAACAGCAGTACCCTCATCATCACCTTCACTATCATTATTATATAAACAATTTCTTAATATGTCTTCCCATGCATCTGACATAATAGCATTCTGTACATCCACATTATCCTCAATTGTAGCCCACTGTTTAACAGAATCATGTGAAATGTTCGACAGCTCTGAAACACCTGTATCCAAGCATTTACTTACTACCTGAAGCTTCCTGAACGATGAACATAATTCTTCAGTAACGTTGATTTGGTCCTCATCACAAACCAAATTACTTTTACCATGCGCAGCATTTAAATCAATACATACCTGCTTGGGTAGTATATCGGCCTTCACCCAACACCGTGAAATTGTCCTCTCACTTATAAAACTCTACGCTTTTTCGACTAGTTCTATTGCATCCACAACGTGCGGTTCGTGACCTTCTGCTAAACCTTACGTACCTGCAGTCATCTTCACAGCATTGGAACGTCTCCCTTCTCTGTCCTCGAACGACATTATTATTTCGTTCAACAAATGATGGCGATAGCGAACCTTTAGAGCTGCAATGACTCCACAGTCCATCGGTTGAAACAAAGCAGTACAGTTTGGTGGAAGGTTGAAAATCATGACCTGGTCCCTCGAGTCTTGCAGATCACCATGCGCCGAACAGTTATCCATAATAAGAGCCACACTAGACTTCGTCCGTTTTCGCACAAAGGGTAAAAACACAGTGTAAAACCATTTGCGAAATGTGGGTGCATCGGACCAAGCGTTTTTTTGTGAGAAGTATGGAAGTGGTGGTGCCTGCTTGCGAAAGCATCGAGGGATTTTCGAAGAGCCGATGATTCCAATCGGTAATTTCAAAGTACCTGTGGCATTGGTACAAATATAGCCTGTTATACGGTCTTTTGCCTTCATATTCTTCGTCCCTCGAACTGATTTGCGGTTCTCTTGCTCCAGTATGTAGGTCCTACGTCGGAGCAATCTGTAAAATAGACCTGTTTCGTCCACATTGAAAGCAAATTCTGGGTCGTGAGAACGTAGTTGTTCGCGTAGTGCTGAAATACTGCGAGCAACCTTCTCAATATTAACGCTACCTGCTTGTCCATGTAAAGAAACAGATCGAAGTCCATTTCGCTTGACAAAATTTTGCACCCACCCATCCGAACCTCGAAAAGATTGTATCTCCTGTTTCAGTATCTCGTTTTCACCATTCATTTGTCGTACAAATACCGATAAGGTGTGGGGTCCGCCTGGTAGAGGGAGCGCGCGAGGGCTCAACCTAAAGGGGAAAAACACACAACCAATATGGTAGTAGGGCACCTGAAACCCGCAGGGGCAAACGGCGGGGCAACTAGTCTAGACCGTGTAGGTGTACGGTAGTAGACGTCGACGCGCGGTAAAACCTGAATAGTAATAGAGTAGCAAGTGACCAAGATGGTATAGTTACTGCCCTAGTGGTGCCTGACTTTACAATACCCGAGGGGGAAGGCGAGGTGCACCACAATATATACAAGGTGCACCGACGCCGATCTCCCATGCGGGCATGACGTCATCGGCTGTGCCCATGACCTACTGTCATGGGCCAGCAATGCTAAACTATCCTAGACTATAAATTAGAAATTAGAAATTATAAAATACAGAATACCAATTGTGTACAGTGTAGCCAGCAAGGCGCACCAGTAGAACCACGTGGCACCAACCCATTGAGGTCTCATTGTACTACAGACCCCCTTCCTACCCTGAGCCACGCCCTCGTGGCTCCTAGATTCTTTCACCAAGTCGGTTGCATCGTCGTACCAATTTGGTCCCTGTCGCAGCCTTTGTGCCATCTCGCGCCGTGCGTCGCGTCGGCTTTGCATCGCCGAACGCCCTCTGGTCACCACCTTGGTCATCACCGGTTGCGGCTCTATCCATTCCCATTTGTGGTTTGGGCGCGACGCGCGCCCATTGCATACCTCCAAGGTTGTACCTTTTTGGCTGCCCGGCTTGGACCCTTTTACCGTGTCGGTATACCCAGTGGGGGTGGCGGGTTGCGCCTTCGAGCTCGTGTGGGCACTGTACCGTGAAGGATTTTGGCGCCCACTTGGTTGCGGCGTGTCTCTCTGTCCCTTCGAGGTTCGACTACCAACCCTTCGAGGCACTGAGGCTGACTCCATCGAGGTTGGTTCATCGTTCTCCCTTCTGGTTGCCTTCGCACCCCTTTGCGGTTTGTCCACGCGGGCTCGCGCCATCGTGGCTTTTCGTCCGACCGACAAGGTTAAATCCGTTTATGGTGACCCCCGATCCGTATCTGAACCACATGGGTAGCCCTGGTACCAGCGTGCGGGCTCCCACCCGTAGCGGTACACGGCGCTTCATTCACTACCCTCAAGGTGGATGGATGGCCGCCTCGGTTGGCGTCTGCAGTGTACTACCACAAAGGGTTCCATTTTCATGTGCATCAAACCACCCTCGGTGTCGATCATCCATGACGAGCGCGAAACCTTAACGTGGTCAAAATAGCGCGAAAACCATCTAGGAACCATGTCCGTTCTGTCTTCAAAGAATACCACATAGGTCTCGATCGGTTTCGTACCTCATAAGGAAACGAACTTTCATGGTAAGCACAAAAACTCGTTCCCTTCTAGACCATCCGAGGTGTATTCATGCCCTTTCTGGTCTCGCTCCCATCCCGTAATGGTCTACTTCCTCTCTCCATGGTTGCGGCGTCACCATATAGGTCCTGGCATGTGCTATTCGTCGGACCTCCTTGCCCTTCGTTACCATCACGGTCGATTAGCTTGTTCCATAAAGGATCTCGATAGTACCATACAGGTTCATTTCATGCTCTCTCTCTGATTTCCATAACTTTGAAACACCTTCAAGGTTTCCATCGTACCATAAAGGGCTGCGCAGCATTACTAACGTCTCCCGCGCAATTCCATGCTCCACCTTTAAGGTTTATTCCAAACCGCTTCAGTCCCCATGGGTGTCGTTCGTCATTACCACGAAGTTTTGGTTCTTCACAGCCACTATCCGGGTGACGCAATCCTCCGTCGTGTTTCTACTACCGTAAACAGCTCAAACCAAATGGGTAGACCTTGCAGTTGCACTTCTGTGCGCAGCGAGTGTCACGTAGTACCGATTTGGTAGCTTGGGGGTGGCGCGCGACGTCGCGCGAGTGCCAGCAATGTACCTGGATGGTTCTGCATGGCCTCTTGGCGCGCATACGCGCACACGCTGCACCAGACCCATGAGGTTACTTGCAAGGCGAATCAAAAAATTGCACGCCAAAATTACCCCACCAAACGGTATCAAAAACGCCGAAACACCTTTTGGTCTCTATCTCGGGAACCAAGCGGTTTCAGAGGCTGAGAATGGCCGATTCGGGAGCGCAGCACGCCCAAAATACTTAGATTTTTTGACCATGCCGGTGCACGCTCCCTACAGACAATAGTGTAAACCGAATCGGTTACCCAGCGCGGCGGTCTGCCGATCTGGGGCGCGTCTCTCTCTTATCAAAAACCTTAATTTTTTTACTTTCACCACTTGGGTTTGGAGCCATGCGTGCGCGGCGCGTGCCATGAAGGTGCGCGCGCGTGCCGGCCGCGTGCCAGCTTTGGGATGGCTGCGACGCTGACGCTCGAAGCGCATCCCTCGTCGAGCTTCGTTCGGTACGACGTCATCGCTAAACCTTCACGGTCTTCCGGCAAACTTTCTTGGTCTCTTCGATGCACTCTGATTAACTTCTCCCAGTTGGTGTTAGCTTCTTCATTAAAGTTATCCAGTTAGGTGTTGCAGTTAGCTTCAGTTACCATGTGGGTGCGATGCGCAGCGAATGAGGAGCGCGAAAATAGCCTCCCCCCTCCCTAAGAGCTGTGCATCACCTCTAAGGTTTACCCATCGTTCGGCATGTCCTCTCCTTTTCGGTTCCAGTAGCTTACCCTGAAGTGGTGTGGTATGGCTGAGGGCGGCTCGGCGGTATCACCGTCAGCCCCCCAGCCATACCAGCGTACTGTGTACTTCAGACCTTCTTGGGTACGGCGGTGACCTACAAGGCGTTCCACTGGGAACTCATTAGAGACCTGGGCTGGTATCGTTTCACCACTTTGGTTTAGATGAGCATCGGTACCAGTAGGGGTAGGTGTTTCCTCTGAAGGAGCAACCGTAATCCCCGCAGGTGGTACGTAGTCTGGGTCGTCACCCTGTGCGTCATCATTAACCTCGATGGGTGTCCCGTCTTCCCGGGGCTGAGTCCTCAGGGCAACCGCTTGTGGGTCACGCGCGGATTCTCCGCGTTCCTTCCTGGACTGAACCGTCTGAGGTGCAACCGTGATTCGGTCAATAGAGATTGTATTCTCTACACCATCTTGGTTCACCGTTACCGTGTGGTCGGTCGACCGAACTACCTCGAAAGGTCCCGATGATTTCGGAAGAAGCTTAGAATTGATATCTCTATCAATAGCTTCATCATCAGCTTCATCACCCGGTCGTGGTTTAGCTCCTTTCGGAGGGTGGTCAATAAAGACATATTGACCCGGCGTAACCGTTACCACTTGGGTTACCTTACGGTCGTAGTCCTCCTTGTACCGCTTCTGGGATGCTGTGAGCTTGCTCTCAGCATACTTGAGAGCACGTCTCAACCTCAAAAGGGTATTCCGTTTGACCTGTGACGGTGTGAGCGCTCCGGCGGCTTCTTGTCCTAATGGGTCCCCTTCAACAACAATACCTGGTGGGTGTCTTGACAGTATTAGATCGAACGGCGTAGTTTGCGTCGCTCGATGAACCTGAAGGTTATATGCATATGTCAAGGGCTGCACGAGCTCGTCCCAACCAGTTTGGTGTTCTTCCGTATAATGTCGCAGCCTAGATACCAGTGTTCGGTTAAAGCGCTCCACTTGCCCATTCGTTTGCGGATGGTAGGCAGTAGTGAAGTAGTGCTTAATACCCAAGAGGTTACAAACAGCTTCAAAGAACTTCGAAGCTAAGTTCGAACCATTGTCGGTAAGTAGATAAAGCGGTGCACCATACGGGTAGATCCAATTGTTCAAGAACGCCACCGCGAGGGTCGTCGATTTCGTGTCCTTCAAGGGTATCGCTCGCGTGAGCTTCGAGAACCTGTCGGTGATTACGATGATGTACTGATATCCCCTTGTGGTTTTTGGTAATGGGCCCAGAAGGTCTATTGCGACGAACTCGAGAGGACCCGCTGCAGGGAATAACTTCAAGTATTTCCTGTGCTTCCGGAGACCTCCACGGGTACGTACGCAAGATTCACATTGACCTACAAAGGTATATATATCATTAGCCATATGAGGCCAGTAGTACCCTTGCCTCAAGGTGTAGTACATTCTCGTACCTCCAGGGTGTCCTGATAGCCTTGGGTAGTGGGCTATGTACAGCACCCGAGGGCGCAGCACCTTGGGCACTACCTTCTGAAGGGAACCATCAATAGGAGCTCGCCTCACCAGGAAACCATTTCGGTCGACGTCAAAGTTCGAGTCTTTCATACCTACTTGGTCCATGAGAGAGCGGCAATAAACATCGTTTGCTTGCTCTCTCAGGAATTCCTCGCGGGTAATTGGCATGACGTCTGTTTCCTCGAGGGCGAGTATTTCCCGAGCGATGGCATCACTAAACCACGTATCCTCTTCGGGTAGAGTCCAGTAACCTTCTAAGGTATCACCATCAGGGTTGGTAGAGATGGTAAAGCATTGGATATCATCCTCTACCGGCTCGGTGTCCAAACCATCTGTGGTAATGCGAGACATCGCGTCTGCGACATTGTGCTTGATACCTGGACGGTACTGTACGTCATACTCGAACTCTGAAAGTCGTAACCGCCATCGGGCAAGTGTGCCTGATGCGTCGGCCAGACCCAGTATCCACCGTAGGGCATCGTGGTCGGTTCGAAGCGTGAACCTTTCACCATATAGGTAGGGACGGAGCATCAACATGCTCCAGACTACTGCCAGACATTCCTTTTCGGTTGTTGTGTAGTTCTTTTCTGCAGCGTGCAAAGCACGGCTCCAGTACCCTATAGGTAGTTTGTCGCCGTTTTCTTGCTCCTGCATAAGACAACAACCAATTTGGGCGTCCGAAGCGTCAGTATCCAACGTGTATCGTAAACCAGCTTTGGGTAATGCCAAGATGGGAGGTGTCAAGAGCGCATGTTTCAGCGCCTCGAACGCATCCATTTCCTCATTGGTAAGACATTCAAACCTTGTAGGTTGACCTTTCAGCAGCTTCCTGTTGAGGGGAGCCGCTATCTTGGCAAATCCCTTGATAAACCGGCGGTACACATTGCACAAACCTATAAAGGATCGGATTTCCGTCTGGGACGTGGGTGGCTTCGCCTCCTGCACGGCCCGGATATTCCGCGGCGTCACTTCTAACCTCCCAGGGCTGATGATATGACCAAGGTATTCTACCTCTTTGGTGAAGAATTCGCACTTGCGGAGCTTCAACGTTACTCCAGATTCCCTCAAAAGGTTCAAAACTTCCCTAACATGGTGGAAATGTTCCTCTACCGTTCTGGAATATATGATTACATCATCGATGTATACTAGAGCGGTTCTCCACTTCACCTTCGAAAGGATTATATCTAACGCCCTCTGAAAGGTAGCCGGGGCATTTCGCAACCCAAAGGGCATACGCGTAAAACGGAATAACCCAGCGTGGCAAGTAAACGTAGTTTTGTCCTTGTCTTCTTCCCTGATAGGTACCTGCCAATAACCACAATTGGCATCGAGCGTAGTAAAGATCTTGGCGTTGCCCAACGAATCTATACACTCGTCCATTCTAGGTATTGGGTACGAATCCCTAATGGTCATACTATTCAGTCTTCTGTAGTCCACACAGAACCGCATACGGGTATCATTCTTCTTTGTGACGAGAACCACAGGGCTGGCCCAGTCCGCATTTGCTGGTTCTATGACACCTTCACGGAGCATTCTCTCGACCTCATTGAGCTCAACCTCCCGGGCTTTTGGACCTGCACGGTAAGGCTGCTGGTAAATGGGTTTCCAGCCAGGCACCATATCAATACGGTGCTCTGTAGCCTCAATTTGGCCCAACCGGCCCGACCACATGGGTTCAAATTCTTCTAAGAGACTGAGGATCCGGTCTCGGAGAGCCTGGTTCTCCGCACCGATCTGGACTTCCTCTCTCCAATTCCGCACTGGGTCCAGTTCCATAGTCTTTTCCTGATCCCTAACCTTAAAGGTACTGGCGATCTTCTGTTCCATTTTGGTATTTGTCGATAACGGGGGCGCATATGCAGGGTATGGCGCATCCGTTCCTCCCCCTTCCTTAGAGGTGGCGACCTCGCCCAACACATTAGGTGAGACCGTGAAAACCCCTTGTGGTGCCGGCAATGCGATTCCAATAGTTGTATTCTTCGGTAACTTAACAATGTGATTGCTAAAGTTACTGAAGTACACCTTGAAGGTTTGGTTAGGGATGTTGTCGATAATCCCGTTTGCCATCAAGGCGAGATGTCTTTCTGCCAACCTAGGATGGTTCTGTAGCATTACCAATCCTGGAACTGCGCATGAGACATTCACTACCATTTGGGTCATAGCCGGAATTGAAACCAATTTGGTGAGCCGTATCTTGTTTGAAACCGTTTCGGTGGGTATATTGAACCTCGGCTTCTTACGCCAACCATTTTTGGTCTGCGTATTACCCAGTATGGCAATACGACCACCTTGACGGAGAGCGACCGTTCGGGACCCTGGCAAAATTGCCTTGACATGTTTGTCAATAAAGTTGGTCCCGAGGATACAGTCTGTCGCCAGACGATCCACCACAAAGAAATTGAGCTTCACCTTCAAGGTTCCAAGTTGTACCACAGTGGTTAACATTCCTCTAAGGTGCAGTGGGCGCTCATTAGCGTCCACCAGCGGGTTGATAGTCGGGGCAGGCCGAATGTTCCGCAAGACCGCATCGGGTATGACGCGAGCGTTTAGCACATTCGGACCGGCGCCGGTATCGAGTACACACGCAACGGGGACCTGTAGGTAATTGAGAAAGCTTACTGAAGCATTAACTTTGTAGTTATTGTACTTCATTAGACACACCACATTGGGTACATCTGATTCTTCTTTTTCCACCATTAAGGTTTCCCGTTCCGGTATCGACGGGCCTTCCAATTCACGGTTAGGGGTGGCCCCTACGCTAACCGTTCGGTGTTTTCCTGCTCCTCCTGAGCGGGACTGTCCTTCTCCAAGATTGGTGTTTCCTCGACGAGATGAACCTGAGATGGTGATGGTTGAGCTTGTACCCTCTTTCCAGATCCATATAGGTTACGGTGGTTTTGCTGCCTGGCACTGATCAGATGTTCGCGCACCCCTGGGGGTATTTTGTCACATCTGTTCGCCAGATGGTCTGGCGACAAACAGAGCCAGCAAACCAATCCACCTGTCTGGGGATCACGCATTGCCATAGAGGTAGGTCGGGTAACCGGATTGGTTGGTGCTGTAGCATATGAAGATGCTTGCGAACCACCCGTTGAGGTTTGTTGAGTGCTCGCCGCACTTGGTGGCGACCTTACCGAATCTGGTGGTACTGTCGACGACCAATTACCAATGGAGGTGGCTCGTGACTGAGCCTGCGGCGCAGTCACGAGATGAACTGCCATTCCTGTTGGTACGCGAATGAGCGAATCTCCCTCTGAGGTAGTGCTTTCTTCTAGCTCCAATACTGACCGTTTCGGTTTATCCTTTGAGGTATGGGACGCCGACGGCTTCTTTCCGTGACGGAGATTGTCGCCTAGTCCCTGGGCATAACGGGCAAGCCCATTATAGTCCACCTTTCGTTTGTTCGCCAGGTAGTTGCGTACCTGCGAACGGATCGCTTTGTCAACATTGTCGGCAAAGAGCGACTTCAACCTAGTAGTGGTAAAGACATTACCGCATCGGGTGGCCAGATTCCAAAGGCCCAACGAGAATTCCATTTCGGTTTGGCTAGAGCGTTGGCGATATGCCTGCACCTCAGCGTAACCTTCCTGGATAACCTCATCGGTAGCGTAAGTTTCCAACATGAAATTAACCACTTCTGGGTACGTCTCTAACATCTCTGTCCCCTCGTCATCAACCGCCAGGGTATTTCCTCGGAGCCTGCCTTGCAGCAAGTGGTAAGCTTGACCTTTAAGGTAAAACTGGAATAACCACATGGCAGCGCCTTCGGAAAAACCATTTTGGTCGCATGCAATCTTGAACTTCTGTAGAAACTCAATTACCGCAATGGGATCATCACCTGTGAAGGTAGTATCACCCATCTGGAAGCTGAGCTTCTTATGGTGCTTGGTGATCTTCTGCGCAACCTCTTGGGTGTAAGCAGAGGATCGGTTTCTCAACCGATATGACCTATAATCAACCGCTTTGGTGAACATATCGTTCAGCGGCTGACGCACCTCTAGAGTTGTATCGGTGTCCGAATCCGAGTCGGACGACTCGTACCGTTTCTTCTTACCTTTACGGTTTCTCTTTGACGACTTCTTCGCCAACCTGTTCGGTTTCTTCTTGCGTCTACCTTTACGGTCATCATCCGACGATGAACCAGTATCGGTATCGGAGCTCGAGGAATCGGGGTCAGAGTCGTAGCCGCGATTCTTTCCCTTTTTCCTCCTTCTTTCTTTACCCTTGCGGTTTCTTCTTCGTCGCCCCTCATCTGGGTCAGACGAATCGTCCTCAGGTCCACCAGCCTTGGTGTCCTTTCGAACGTTACCTCCAATGGGTGGCAAGTACACGTCTCGAGGGCTCATCTCTATATGGCCCTCTTGACCTTGCCTTAAACCTTGTAGGTACGCACTATCGGCCGGAATTGGCTTGATTGGTGCGGAAGAACCGGCAGGGATCCCTTGTGGTATGCGAGTAACCACATTCACCCCAGGGGTTTTGGCTTCCGCCATTCCTTCAGAAACCCGCCACGAGTAATCCTTGTAGGTCTTTCCATAGTGACCAATAGTGGTATCCAATTGCTTCGCGAGTATTCCTACGAAGCCAAATAGGTGTGTGAACTTCCAGAATCCTTTCGAATGTCCTCTGTTCACCAGTAAAAGTACGACAAAAACCAAGAAACTTCTAGGTCGGGAGACCAAAATGTCGTACAAATACCGATAAGGTGTGGGGTCCGCCTGGTAGAGGGAGCGCGCGAGGGCTCAACCTAAAGGGGAAAAACACACAACCAATATGGTAGTAGGGCACCTGAAACCCGCAGGGGCAAACGGCGGGGCAACTAGTCTAGACCGTGTAGGTGTACGGTAGTAGACGTCGACGCGCGGTAAAACCTGAATAGTAATAGAGTAGTAAGTGACCAAGATGGTATAGTTACTGCCCTAATGGTGCCTGACTTTACAATACCCGAGGGGGAAGGCGAGGTGCACCACAATATATACAAGGTGCACCGACGCCGATCTCCCATGCGGGCATGACGTCATCGGCTGTGCCCATGACCTACTGTCATGGGCCAACAATGCTAAACTATCCTAGACTATAAATTAGAAATTAGAAATTATAAAATACAGAATACCAATTGTGTACAGTGTAGCCAGCAAGGCGCACCAGTAGACCCACGTGGCACCAACCCATTGAGGTCTCATTGTACTACATCATTATTTGTTTGTGAATCTGTTTTGCCTTATCTTTAATGACCTTTGCAGTTATAGGCAGTTTCATAGAGCGAGCAGCAGTCAAGAACAATAGGAGACGCTCTTCGATCTGGGGATATTTTGCGACTCTGGCGCGATACGAGGCCATTGTTGCTGGGCATTGGGCCAGAGATCGAATTTTGCCTGCATTGTGCTTAATATTGTAGGCGGTACGACGTGATATGCCATATTTGTAAACTACTCCGTCAACTGTTGATCCAGTTTTAAGAGCATTCGCGATTTCAAGCTTTCTTGCTTGTGTGAGCTGGGTTCTTTTTTGTTTCTGAACGGTCATGATCGTTTTGTGTGTCCGTGATGGGGTCGAATCTCGAGACCAGAGCCTCTTCTAGGTTGGAGATCAAGGACGAATGGGCCCAGTACGTGTACATGTGTACACGTCTCCAGTTCTGTGCCAAGCCGATTCTGGTGCACTGCAGTGAGCGTGCACAGTACAAGGGGTGCACTGTATCGCGCATACTCCTCTGTATCAAGTAACATTGGGTCCATCCAAGAATTCCTTAATTCCTAGACTACCGCGCTTTGCTCGAATAGAAAGTTTACAAGTACCCCTCTCAACGGCTTTGTTTGGGACAGTTAAGAAACATTTAAAAACAATTCATGCATAACTTGGTTTCTTTAATCATATTTTCAGCCTGTATAATTTGTCTCAGTGATATGATTCCAACGAGGCACAACTTGTCATGTCAAGTTCAAATTTGTAATGTAGCGTCAAAAAACACTACCAAAATGGCCCTGTCGTCAACACTAGGCTGATGGCTTAATTTGGGTCAGATCAAATCTCCGAGCCCAGCTTCAACCGCCACATCAACAACCTTGACAATGAGCAAAGCGACGAACTGAAACGACCTTACCGACACTTTCCCCGCCTTTTGCGGGCCAGGATCGGCATGTTTGCGTCGCTCACGAACAGAAAGAGCAGTGATCTTCCCCAAATTCTGCGCAAACCTACGTGCCTCTGCAAGTCTTCTCTTGCCCTCGGCAGCAGACTGTCGTTCACGCTTGCGCTTGACTAATTCCATACGCATCCTCTTCTTCTCGGCTTTTCGTTTCTCCTGGTCTTCCGCTCTTTTACGCTTCTTCTCCGCAAGCACCTTTTCAGCTTCCGCACGAACCTCGATACGCTTTTTAGCTTTCTTGGCCTGGGCCTCATACTTGTCTTGCATTTTGCGAACGTTTGCCTCCTCCCGTGCTTTCCGACGACGCATTTCTTCACCGTGCGTCAGCCATTGCGCTGGTTGTCCAGCGTCGAGCAAAACCCTCTTTTCTGTGTCAACAATATTGACTGCGCCACTGTTTGAACCCGGAGGATTACCAGTATCCATCAAAATGAAGTGGATCGTCTCGGCCTGTTCCAGAATGTTTGACATCGCCTTTATCTTCTCCAAGTACCCCTCCGTCTTGTGAAATACAGCAGAAAGCTTCATGCACGTGACTTTGTCTGTGTCCCGCCTGCGGACAGACGCTACAGCCTCACTGCCCCCTCTCTTTTTCAACTTCTTTTGCTCCACCTTCACGAGTTTATCTGTCTCGTTCTTTATGGTTTTGAACTGGTCTGGAAAGTTGCGCTGGAATGGAAAGGTACCGGTTTTTCTGAAAGATTCCGTGATGTCGACCTCCGCAATTTTCTCATGGGCGTACACGGCGCAAGCCAAATTGAAATTAACCTTTGTCGTGTCCACTCTACCGTGCCTGCAAAACTCATCTCGGAGCTCCCGCATGTGGGTTTGAAAGCCCCGGTTGATTCGTTGGTCACATGGTTGTAGAAAATGCGAGGTGTTTGCGGCATTCACTGCAGCTTCAATGAAGCGTTTGTTGCAGTACCCGACCCACTTTGGATCCTTTCTGCTGGAATGACCATCAGAGAATAGTAGGTAAGGGCAATTGTCAGAGAGGTATCTTTTGGCTGTGTTCTCTATATGCTGCACAAATGAAGACATGAGTGGTCCTTCCATCGATCCATTGTCGCTTACTTTGATGACTCCATCCAATGGGAACCAACCTGGCTTAGTAAATCTGGCGATATCTCCTGACGGAGGGGCGCTGAATGAGCCCTCCACTGGTCCCCACCAATCTGAACACTTGCGTTTTCCTGCTACAATGAAATATGGTGGCGCAACCCTGCCCGCGGCGGATGCGGCAATAACGAAAGTTATGTGTTTGGAAACACCGTAAGTAGATTTCACGGAGCGCGCACCTCCGTTCTTTGTTTTGGAAGAGGAGAATACTTTTATATGCTTACCAAAGATGTTGTCTATTCCGGTTTCGTCCATGTTCCACATCCGATTTGGGTTGCTGAGTATACCGAGGTTCGCTTTTTCTATTTTTTCCAGCACTGCAAAGAATGTCTCAACGTGCTCATAAGATTGAGCAGCAAGTTTGGATTGCTCCCTGTTTTCGATATGTTTAAATGCAATATCTCTGTTTCTTGCTCGGTAAGCACGTACGGTGTCATCGCTGGGAACACCATGTCTGTAGCCTTTGCGTCCATCTGCTGCCATACGGCGCAAAAGATGTTTAAAAGTGAAATGGTCAACGGCGAAACCGCGCTCGGCTGCAACAATGAGACGCTCGTTTATTAATTCGCGCTCTTCCTCGGTGATTGTCGACGGCCGACCAGCCCGTTTGGCGTTACTTATAAGTCGTTCCAGATGTGGAATTTTGTCTTTCATAGCCTTACTGATACGTCCTACGGTAGATCTGCTCACCCCAGTCATCCTTGAGACATCCCGTACACTTTGACATTCGCGCAGAAGTTGTAGGGCTGCATTGCGATTAACTGTTTCTGACGACTGCCTTTTAATTCGTTTCTTGTGCTCCGCCGTTTGCCGTCTCATGGAGAGCGGCATGACAGATATTTGCGTTGTAGCTCCCCTGCTTATGCGGTGAGAAATGATTTGCCCTTAAGAGGATGTTGGATGTTCTGACCTTGTCTCGAGCTCATGGGAGACACATACCTCGCGACGATTGGATTACGAGACAGTCCGAGGTTCTGGGAACGAAGTGTTTCGGTTCCGTTGGATTTGTCGGGAGTTTGTCCCAAAAAATTCCTTGTCTCAATTTTGCCCGATCAGAGGGGTATACTTTCTTGTTGCCAAGAAGTAAGATTCTGGTCGGGGTAAGCCAGACCCCAACCAGATTCCTAGACGCCTTCTTCTTGAAAGTTTCAAGTAACCAGCGAGTACATAAACCCGCTTTTATCATGTTTACTTTAGAACGCAATTCGCACCGAATGCTCTACTTCACCCACCCTCATTCCTACCACCTCCCAACGGTACTACATACAGTAGTCTTCAAAAATATACGCACGGGGTCCTTATTAAGAGAACGGAACCTTCCAAACGAGCAGTAAATCTAATATACGGCTCTACCACAATAAAACCAATACTGTAGTACTGTCAAAAAGTATCAACCAGTTTGGTGTCTTATATGAGCTACAATCTATAAAGAATGGTACATAAAGCAATGCAAAAATATATAAACGATTACAAAAAATGGCGCGCACATCCACAGTACCATATACATTCAATATAGCACTAGACACCAACAATAAAGATTCATTTTCCTACCACATTACTACCTAACCGGTTCACGTCACGCAGTGAACACCATGCCACGCGACCAACAACTTCCAAACGACGAAAACGCACAGATTAGAACTCAATGCAGCTAATTCGTCTTTGCAAACAATCGCAACTCAACTCAATCGGTCTAAATCAGCAGTCTACGGATCTTTAAAGAGGTTGAGCACTAGTATTCAGAAACCACGCTGTGAAAGACCTCGAAAACTGAACCCCCACGATGAACGTCTAATCAAAAGAACGCTATCTAAATCGTCTACATCAGCACGATCTCTAAAAAAAGACCTGGATCTTAAAGTTTCTATTTCAACGATGACGAGAGCGATACACAAGCTCGAGACTTTTGAGTACAAGAAGAGAAAAACGGCCCCATTTTTGACTGAACATCACAGAATCAGACTTTCAGAATGGGCTATTGCGCACACATGATTTTATCCGCATGAATGGGACGAGGTGGTTTAGAGTGATGAAAAGAAATTTAATGGAGATTGCTCGGATGGATGGAGATTTTATTGGCACGACTTACGACATGATGAGCAAATTTTCTCTAAGAGAAAGAACGGTGGTTTTTCATCAATTGTTTGGGCGTGTATATTTGTTCATGGTAAAGGACCTTTGGTTTTTATTGATGGAAATATGAACTCCGAAGAGTATGTTAAAATGCTTAAAAGACACTTGTTGCCTTTTATTGAGACAAATCACAGTGATACACTGATTTTACAGCAAGACAATGCTCCTATTTATGTTTTGAGGTATTCTAAATCATGGTTTATTGATGAAGCAATTCAGCTTTTGCAGTGGCCCGTACACTCGCCTGATTTAAATCCTATCGAGAATCTATGGAGTATTCTAAGCTACCGGGTCTACGCTGACAATCGTCAGTTTGACAGCAAACAGGAGCTTAAAGCCGCATTGCTGGAAGAATGGACCAAAATTGACCTATACGTGTTAACTATGCTGACCCGGTCTATGCCGCGCCGTTGCATGGCTGTAATGCAAGCAAATGGTAAGAAAACAAAGTACTGAAACTACTGCTAGCTTCTATTGAAGGTATAATCAATAAAGAATTGAATCGTTTGTTTATTTTTGACGCGGGCTATGCATGATCTTTATTTCCTATTTGCATGTACACGTTCAGAATCCACCACTCATCTAGGTAATGTGTGTTAAACACGCGCCACACACCCAAACAACCAGTCTGAGGACGGTGGATGATGTAGTTAGAAGCAGGAGTCGAGTTTCAGGGTCGTGCTTATATTTTTGACGACCACTGTATACATAATGTTTACATAATGTTTCCAGACAAACGCACAAACATTTCCTTTCTTTCTCTCTATAATGCCTTCTTATTTCAACTGTACGCATTCAAAATAATTCAAGAACATCGGCAGAAGTGAATATCCAGGAAGAAAAGAAGATACGCAAAGACCGTTAATTATCTGCGAAAGGCATTACTGCACCCACGATTCAACACAACACCATGGCGAAAATTGCTGAGATGCAGTACCGACAAGGACTTCCTGGTCCCCACCAGTTTCCCCAAGTCATGTTTCGAGCTTGACTTACTTCCCTGGTTTTCCAAAGCGAGATTGAACGGCAAATATAGGTCACCATTTCGACGCACGCTTACGAAAAGGGGTAGACATCCAATACTAGCAACCGAAGATTTACTTGGACTCATGCTGTAGTACATGAAAAGCGGGGATGTTGAATATGCACTTAGTCCAATATTTGGTATAACTCCTTCGGCAGTATCACAATGGTTGGACTATGGAATGGAACTCTTGCATTCTGTAGTGTTGGACAAATCTCACTCCTGCTTTCGGATTCAATGGCCAACGGAAGCGGGAATGCGAGCGTCTGCTGAACTGCTGCGAAGAAATAGATTGCACGGCTTTGCTCTGCGCGGCGTCTTCGGTATTATTGATGGAGCTCGGCTCTCTGTTCCTGACTTCGATGACCCTGACACACAAAACGCATTCTACAATGCTATGGGGCAAAAAGTAGAGGCTACAAATCTCTTGGTCTGGGATTTCAAGGGAGAGATAATTCATGCAGCTTTAAACTTTCCCGGGAGCTGGCACGATAGCAAACTGGAATACGTATCGGGACTATATTGGCCGTCCTTAGCTCCTGATTGCAACACCCCCCCTGGATATGCCATACTGGGCGATAGCGCGTTTGTGAATGATACTCGAACTGGAAAGGTTGTTAGAGCACGAAAGGTTAACGAAAAAAGAAATATGCCTGTATCTGATGGGTGCGTTGCCATTGAACTTCTGCTTCAACGTATATATCCGAGCGAAAGACAGAGTGCTGAATGGGGAGTGCGGGGTTTAAAGGCACCGTTTCGTAGATCAATCAGAAAGCTTCCTGCGGATCATTACAAGCGTGGTAGGCTGCTTAGCCTTGCGGCTCATTTGGTGAACTACAGAACTCCAGTGGCAGGCCTGAATCAAATAGCGTCCGTATACAGTCGGTGTGCTAGACCCAATGTTGGGCAGCCTTCACATTAAGACCACCACTGTAATATTTGTGACCCAGAACGAGACAGAGCCAGTGGCCCCAGTCTGTTCTAACCAGAAGGAACATCATTCGCAGCTCTAGTCCTTGTATACCGTTCCCCTCAATGTGAAGCCCGGCAAGCCTCACTCAGATACTTTTCATATCTTGCACAGACACGCTCCAAGAGGTCAAACACATATCTGTTCAGTAAACCATACCAATGAATTCGGTGTAAAACAGGGGCCCTCTTGGCCAAAGTATAGCATACCTTCTTGAACTTTGCTCGAAAAGAGATGCACCCTTCTGCGTTGCAATGAGCAACGCGGTGCGGTTTTGCTGCGCTCTTAAGATCTTAGTCACATATTCACGGAAGCAACAATTCCCGACCAACAGGCATACAGTGGCTTCGCATCTGTGAGACCAGTAACCTTCTGTGTACCTTCGAAAAATTAGAACAGCTCTTCGTTAGAAACGATACACCGTCTCTCCGCAACACCATCTCGAAGCGTTCGGATGTTATCAGTCTTAACTCTTCTCTCATTCTCTTCGAGAACCCTGTCCAATCCAAGGCGTTTGTAATTTTTCGACAGAGCATCCGCGGAACGAGAGCCCGAAGGCAACATTTTCACCATAGTTTCGGTATCAGTGCCTGCTGATTTGAGAAGCACCATGAGCTTGTCGACAGAATGATTATTCTGGTTGAGGTACGACGGGATAATAGCGGTCATGAAATCAAGAGCAATGCCCGATGATATTGCAGAATGAGATGATAAAGATTTAAGCACACCCGGCGAGAGCATCTGACGCTCCAACATACTGGCCACAGCAACAGCGAGATTGGCCGGCGGTTTCTCCTCATAAACAGCCAAGCAGGAGAGAATATTGGTGAGCACGCTGTCGTATCGGGCTCGGAGAAATGGCTTTCGTCTCATCAGCTGGTGCATGATATCCACGACGGACAACACATTCTCATCATCATCCGAGTTAAAAAGGTAATGCTCCGTGGGCTTGGGGTTCATACGCACCGCTCCGCCGGGCTCGACAATATTTCGTGCATTCATGACCTCACAGAAGACTTCGCCATAGCGATTGTAATCAAATTCTTCGGAAGAAAGAACTGGGATCCCATCCGGTGTGTGCCATGCGTTTCGAGTTCTTCGAACAGACGATTTCGAAACGAATCGGGGTCGAGTTTGGTTTGAATGTTACGCTTTGGAGTCTTTGCGACACCTGTTCCCAGAGTGGGGCGCAATTCCTTGGACGCCATCTGAAAGTTAAAAGCGAGAAACGGTTCTAGATCGCAGCCAGGGGAACGCGATAGAGATGAAATCTGAAACACAAGAAAACGGCTTGTACAAAGGCGTAATAGAGCAAGGCGTCCGGCGACGCGACACAGATCAACGATGGCACACGGTGGCCTCGGGGCGGCGTCATCGTGGAGACTGTCCACTGGAGAGTCCAAATAGCTCACGTTTGCACGTGGCACATGCGCTGCACAGTCGCATGTTTTGCGCCGCTTTGTTTGTGAACGTTTGGAATCGTAAGGTTACGATGCGCAGATTCGGTGTCGCTAGCTGCAGGTCTTCCACGCGGAACGGTCAGACAACGACACCCACCGCGCGCGTTGCGCTTTAGAGCGCGCCTCTCCAACCGCATCTTCATGTGCCTGTCCGTGCCCCCCCACCTCCCACCGCCATGTCACCGCTACCGCCGTTACCCTTGTTCAACACATCTCCTTCCTTCACCCCGAGTCCTTCCTTCCCGCTCGCCCACCAATCCCGCAATCATGGACGTCCAACGAGCCGTCTCCAACCTGCATCTCCGCCACTCAATTGCCCTTCCAATGTCCTCGCTTGTGTCTACATCTCTCTTCTCCGTGCCAGTTGCTCCCCCAGAAGCGTCTCCAATGGCATCGTCTCCCTCTACGCTCTTTACCACCTTCGTTTGGCGCGACGCCGGCGCGCAGGTCAAATTGGCAGGCAGTGTTGATGACTGGCGCAAACAAAATCCTTCTTGACAAACAAGATCTTCTTTGCTCACAACGAACGAATTATGTCCACATCGCTTACGGAGGTCCACTGGAGTAACACATTTCTTCTCCATATCATACCCTGCACAAGTAGTATTATCTGAACACAAAGAGATTTTCGCACTGCAGTCACCTCCCTTGGGGTTCTTGCAGAACCCTTTCTCACAGACTAATTCTTTCCTGCAAACACTGAATGCATCCTGCCATACAAGGCTTTCGAAGTTTCTTAGGTGCCACGCATTTCTGCTTCGTATCTGTATCAGTGCATACGGAGCCGTCCACACAAACAGACCCCTTTGGCTCGCAATCCTTACCTTTCAGAACTTTGCAGTATCCTTCTTCACAAGTCAAATCAGCTTCAAAAACCGAAAAACGGTCCTGACCGCACTTCTTTCCTACACTCTTAGGTTTAGCACACTCTTTCTTTCGGCTATGCCTGCACACACTGTGCCCTTGGCGCAAATTGCTCCCTGAAAGAAACGATCACCTCCACGGGGAATCTTCTCCATGCACATGTTCTGAACATAAGTCAATCCAGGTTCGCAAATGAGTACGGAGTATGATCACAAGACTTTCCACGTTTAACCTTCTTCTACACAACTTCAAATGCACCGTCCCGACACAGGTCGTACCAGGCTCACACTTAGATCCTTCAAAAGTACACTTCATTCCATGACTCACGAATGACTGAGCGCCACTAAGATTCTTGCAAGTAAAGCCTTTATTCCAGACAGGAAACGGGTGTTTTCCACATTGCTTACCGATCGCCTTCGGAGAAACACATACCTTCTTCACGGCTGGGCCAGCGATTACCTTGTCCTTCGGGCACACCGGACAACCATTTCCAGTCCCATACTTGTCAGCAACAGACGTCGCCGACCACGAGCTCACTGCCGCAATCTGTGCCACCGCGAAGCTCGCCGCACTGCTGTCGGGCGCGTTCGCTGCCGTTTTCGCGTATAGGCGCGCCGCAGCGCATTGCCAGAGGCCTTCCCACCAGCGCGCTGCTGCTGTGCCGCGGCGTCTCAAGCGATGAAGCCACCTTCTGGCGCGCGTTTTGCGCGCAACTACCCGCCGAAAGGCGGAGTCACGACGGCGGCGGCGGCGAAAGCGGAGGTGATGTGGATGAAAGCGGAGGTGTTGGCGGGAGATATGGCGATGGGGACGGTGGCGGCGCCGAGATGGTGCGCGACGTAAATGCGCGCGCGCAGCGTAGTCTAACCCTGGCGGTGGCGCACGTCGACCACGTCCGCCACGTGGGCGTATAAGGCGCACGCGCGTGCGCTTGTTCACAGCTCTCGCCCAGCCATTATTGCCACGGATCAGCGGCGCCGCCGCGATGGGCTCGCCGTCATTTTCACCGGGCCGTCGCGCGCGCGCCACCCCCCACCCCCATCGCGATCCGCACCAAGCGCGTGCTGCAGGCCATAGCCACTGCGCGCCGCGAAGTGTCGTCCTTTCTCAGCAGCTTTTCGGCCCCAAAGCCGCCGCGCACGCCACCCAATGCCACCGCTGCTACCGCCGCCGCCGCTTCCGCCGCCGCGGCCTCGGGGAAGGAATCGTGGAGGCGGTCGCTCGTGCTCCCGCTGGATGACGTGCCAGGCTGGCGCTGCAGCAGCAGCAGCAGGTACGCGACAACGACAACGCCTTGCTCGCGCTCAAGAAGCAGCTGGGCCTCGCGCTCAAGAAGCAGCTGGGCCTCGCGCTCATCTGCGCCAGACACGCATACCAGGAACGCGATACTGAAGCCGTCAAGCTGGCCAGGCTGTCTGCCTGGCTCAGAAATCAGCAGGCGTCGTTGTTGGCGGATCGCACCGATGCTCCCAGGCTTCTGGATGACGTCAACGCCTGTGTGGCCGTCTTCAACGACGTGCTGCTGCAGCACCCCGCCCCACCCGCGCTACGTTGCGCCATTCAGCACCTCGTGTCGGCCGCAGAGCTAGCGCGCGTCAACCTCTCCGGACCGATCGTGCCCTTTAACGCCGTCTACCTTGACGACGACGAAGCCAAGAGCGTCACATCCTGCGAATGGTCGCTGGTCGATGATCTGGATGCACAGCTCAATACGCTTGTCGAGCGTGAGCAGCTACTCTAGTCGCATCTCTCCATTGCTGATCTAAATTGCGTGGCTGCTGCCGCCACCAACAACGCCAGACGCACCATACAGCGCGTGCGTCTGCCGGACGCCACTCATCAACGCAAATATGCGCCGTCGCCGCTGTTGCTTGCCGCCAATGGCAACAATGGCGCCGCCGACGTCGACGTCTCCGGCGCCGTTTCGCGCACGGATGCACGCATGCCTGAGGTGGAGCCACGGCTGCGTGACATGACTGCGAGCATGAGCGCGCTCCAAAACATACGCGAGCACGCCGTTAAAGCTGACCAAGAGTTGGCAAACAATGTGCAGCTCAAGTCGAAGCTGCATGCTGCCAGAAGACCATACATAGACTGTTGCCGCACCGTGCGTACAGCCATCGTCTGCGCACCATCCGACGTCGCTCTCGCCGCATTTCAATTTGAGACACCAAGGTAGCGACAGATTCCTTCTCAACCCGAAGCATCACAGCCCCCGCAGCCGCCGCCACCGCCTGGACCGCTTCCAACGTCACCACCGTCGCCACCGTCACCACCGTCGCCACCGTCGCCACCGTCGCCTCCACCACGCAAGCACGAGACACCCCTTCCCGCCCTTCAATCAGCGTCGCAGTGGTCACTCAACGAGTGCATCGTAGTTGCGACTACTATGAGTGAAGTGAAGGCAGCATCGGTCCATGTTCATGACCATCTACTTCTTGGACTTTTCAAGCAAACGAGGCATAGTGTCTGAAATCGATTCAGAAACAATTGTTTGAATGTGTTCACGGCTCTTTTCGACAACCGCTGTGACTATAGCATCGATATCTCTTTCTGTCGTAGCCTGTCTATGTTCTCTTCTGACCTGTATGTCTGCCAATTCTGTCATACTCTTTGTCATCTTTTTCATACTTTCAACAAGTTCTGAGTCCCTTCTCTTCGCGGGAGATTCAAATGGCTTACGTAACTGGCGCTTACGGCTGGGAGGGCTCGACTTGTCTTTGGTTACAGTATTTTCGTTATTTCCGTCTTCGCCATTTCGAACACAATCTCCTGCCTTGGGGTTATTTGGGTTACACTCCTCAATGGTGTTACTGTTGTACGTGAGAGATACCATCTTAGATAGAATCTCGTTCTGGATGTTTTTAGCTCGGCGGACATGGTCTGGATAAGTGGGATCTCCTGTTTCTTTCTGTACAGAACAAAGTTTGTCATACTTCTTCTTCAGAGCTTCCGATCGTCTCCGTGGTCCGTCATTTTCTTGCGCGTATTTGCTGTAATCTCGGTACACACGAGCTCAACCGTTCATTCCAGTTGGCTCATGCTCTTCAATGATATCAAAAAAAACATCTACATTTTCTGAACTGTAATTCCAGCTGTTGAGTTTTCTACCTTTTTGGTGGTATTTTGTGGGGCTACTCTCTGACTCACATTCATCATCGTTGTGCAATGTTTCTGTTACAATATCCTCTTGAGGATCCGAAAGTTGTTCTTCTTCGACAATCATATCGTCTTCTTCTTCCCGATAGTTCATAAGTTGTTCTATTTGCAGACGTGCTCGCTGCATGTTTGTAATTTGTCCTTGCTCTTGCTGGAGTGAAAAGTGTTTGCGCGTTTTGGTGGTTGCCAACTTTGACATTTCTCTGACGAAAAGTGGCCCGGCATCCGAAATCCAAGATGGCCAGTCGCAGAGTTTTCTTTTTATCTGCATATTGCGCGAAAAACAGGATAAAGTTACAGACGTAGACGTGTAACCGTGGTGAGAAACCCTTCTTCCTAGAAGGGGCATTACCTTTGGCTTTCAAGGAATGTAGGGATTTTTGGATGCACCCATTATACGCATAGATACCCAAACTCGGGAGAGACAGAAGCGTTTTCATCCTTGCTAAACTTACCAACGGTATCAACGGTACCCAAACCGTCTCTAAGTCATTCGGACCCAAAAAGTTATTATTTTGAACAAATAGAAAGCTTTTGGGTTTTTCAAAGTTTGTTTCAACTGGCACTCAGCTTATTTAGATCCTTGCTGACTGTCAGTAGCGGGGGTATGGCTTGCCCCCGGACAATATACCAACTGCACAGGTCGTAGAATTACCCGGCAGGACCTCCGCATCTATGTAACGTTTTCTGGAGGATCCTCCGTAGATGTTCTAGAATCTCCCCTGCCAACCAAATACGTCTTTGGATGTAAACATCGTGCGCAGTAGGCGTGTACTTAACTTACTGTTGTAATGTATATAGTTTTTGAACATATAAATAAAAGACTTTATGCTACGATTCTGCTCTGACCGCGCTCGCACTGGGTAGGGAATTGCTGATGAACTCAAGCTTTTTGGGACTGGTCAGGTGCGAGAAAGGTTGCTCGGACTTCTGGGAACAGTACTCCAAAACAATTTATATAGCGTACCACATAGATGAAACTACTAATATAAACCACACTACCAATAAAGGCTCTATTCTTAATTTATATACCTATACAGCACTGATAACTCAGTGACTGTACCAGCTGAGTAAATCCGTGTAGAAGGGGGAAAACCAAGGCTTTCAAGCCCCTCCCAAAATCACCATATGCTATAACTACTCCTTTTTCTTCAAGAACTTGTTTTCAAATTATATGATATTTTACTTTTACTTTGCTTTGTTCTTTTTGTGTTTGTTTCTTTCTTTGATTTTGTTTTTTTTTGTGTCGGTTTTCTTTTTTTTTTATGTACGCCATTATCTAGTTTAAGTATGGCAAAAGTGAATATTCGCGACCTTTGAGAATATCTAATGTAACTGGTGAACCTATTTCTTCTCGTACGTATTTCGAAACTCGTTCAGTACTGCGAATATAGACCTTACGTTCTTCTGGATTATTTCTAGTGATCCCAATAATGTAATAATGCAGTTGTATCATTCTACTTTCAGTAAGGGAAATACATACTTTTGATTCATGCCTTTCGTATACCGCGAGTATTGTATTTTTATCAATTTCCGAAATGAATGGTCCACGTAATTGATAGTATGCTAAAGATATATGAAATATATTCTATAATATACCGTTTTGTTTACTTCGGTAGGAGGTAACGGCTAACAGCCAGTCGGCTAGTTTCATCTGAGCGAATTGTAATTGACCAAGATCCTTGCTGTTCAAACTCATGTTGAGAATTCGTTTGATAATGGGCGAGTGAAGAACTCGTTGTTCTTTATTCCGCGCCTTCTATTTATGCTTATTTCTGTGGAGCTGGTCCAGCAGGAGATGGATACATAGTTGGGTATGGGATCCTCGGATGTGCCTCTATTTCATTCAATATGAATGTTTCCATTCTAATCTTTTCAAAGAAGTTCTTTACTGCATTTCTTACACATGGAAGGTAGTTTCCAGCTCTTTGGTAGTCACCGTAGGTACCAATCATTACAAAGTATAGTTATAGTATAAATTCCTCTTCATACTCATTACAAAGTTGCGGACTGTATGCACTTAGTATTCTGCATAGTATTTGGAAGTCTACTTTTTTAACAAATGGGCCTTTGATTTGGGAGAACCCAAGGCATATGTGTATTATGTTCCATACAATTACGTTCTGCGTAAATGCAATATTGGAGATTTTACCTAGGTGAGTAGATAAGTACTCGTCTTGTATTCTTGTAGCATGTAAGGATTCATATTGTCGTTCTAATCACAACAGTTTTAGTTTAGCAGGAATGAAAGTGAGTTCTTACCTTTTATATTACTTTTTGTGTTTCTTTTGTACTTTTCGACAAGCTCTGAAGATATTTGTGGATCTTTTTCGCTGATCCAGAGATCTTCAACCTCTTCCTTTCCTCTTCGAAGTAAATACTCGATCCTCGAGTTTTGTGTACGATGGTCTATAATGGATATCTTTGGCTTTTTGTAATGGATTAGTCGTTGGATACCCATTTGCTTTTATGAGATGAATCACCATAATAAGGTTTAGGTAAGGACACATGAAATGCGTGATATCACTCTTTGTATTTTTTTGGTAAGAGTAACCTATACGATGAACCAGATTTGGTGGTTCCAATTACTCTGAAAGGGCCAATGTATTTGTAAGCGAACTTACGTGAACGTTCTTTCGGGATTGCAAGATTTTTAGTCGATAGTAATACATAGTCTCCTAGATTGAAGTATGTATTCTTCCGGGATGTATTGACGTAATCGACATTTTTGTGTTTGCCTGTTCAATTGCAATTTGAGCCAGTTTATTGGTGTGATGCATCTGTTTGAGGAACGAATTAGATGCATCGTTTATGGGAGTATGCTCCTGATACAATATATCTGATATTGAGAGTGGATGATGTCCATATTCCATGTAAAATGGGCTAAACTTAGTAGCATCATTAATGGTGTTGTTGTATGCATATTCTAATCCAGGTAAATACTTTACACAATCGTGTTGCGATTAGGATACATAACAACGGATCATTTCTTGCATGGTTCTAAACATGCGTTCAGTTTGACCATCTGTTTGTGGGTGGAAATATGTTGATAAGTTCAATCGGATATTCAGTAGTTTCGTAAGAGAACTCCAGAAATTACTTGTGAATCTTGAGTCTCTATCTGATATGATAATACGTGGTAATCCGTGGTGTTTGAATATTTCTCTGTAGAATACCTCAGCAATAATTGGAGCTTTGGTATTTGATTGAAGTGGTATAAAGTGTACTCTTTTGGTTAACTTATCCACGACTGCCATAACGCCGGTATATTTATTACTTTTTGGTAAGTCGAATATGAAGTCCATAGATACTACTTCCCATTTCTTTGTTGGTGGAGTAAATGGTAAGAGTGGTCCTTGCGAGTTTTGATTACTCGATTTCGCCTTTTAGAATCTTTCACATTCGGTAACGTATTTCTTAAGGTCTTGTTTAATTGCATTCCAGAAGTAATGTCTTCTTAATAGAAGCAATGTCTTTTGATAGGATCTGTGTCCTCCTTGTAATGAAACATGGTTATCATGTAGTAATGGTTTTCTAATATTTCCTTCTGGTATACATAGCCTGTTCTCAAAGTATAGTATTTTTCCAACCCGTTTATAAGGTTCTGTCGGTTTCTGGAATTGGCTAGAGAAGTAAGGATCGTTATAGTACCCTTTTGAAAGCTTGTTCAATGTTTCTTCAGAAATTTTGACTGTATTGATACTAAGAAGTCGTTCAATGACCTCAATAGGTCTTTTTTGTTTTTCTTTATCCTTTCGTGATAAGGCATCTGCTACTTTGTTCTTCTTTTCCTTTCTATAACATATAGTATAGTCAAATTCTGGCATATATTCCACCCATCGGGCTTGTTTTCTAGACAGAGCCTTTTTTGTCTCTAGGTACTTTAAAGGATGATGATCAGTGTATATGATAAATTTCGATCCATGTAGATATGAACGCCACGTTCGTAAAGCGAATATGATAGCTAATAGTTCTCTTTCCTCTGTAGCGTAATTCTGTTCTGCTTTATTGAGTTTTCTTGAAGCATAAGCTATAGGTCGTCTTCCAGACTTATCTGTCTGTGATAAAACAGCACCTAGTCCAGTAGCTGAAGCATCAGTGGTTACGTCGTATGTTAGACGTGTATTAGCACGTATTAATATTGGAGAAGTGGGTAAGAAACTTTTAAGAGTATTGAAAGCATCATCTTGTTCTTTGCCTCATTTGAAGGGTACTTTTTCTTTCACAAGATTACTTATTGGGTTTGCTATTTTTGAGAAGTCCTTTACAAACTTGTGGTAATAATTGCATATGCCTAAGAAGCTTTGTACTTCTTTTACGTTTGTTGGGATTTCCCATTGCATTATGGCATTGACCTTTTTTTGGGTCTGGTTTTATTCCCCCATCTGATATGATATGTCCTAAGTATTCTAGTTTTTGTTTCATGACTGGGAACTTGGAAAGTTTTCCATATAGTTTTCCTTTCAGTAGTACACTTAGTACTCTTCGTATATGTTTGAGGTGTTCATTCTTGGTTTCACTGTAGATGAGAATATCGTCTAGATATACCATCACAAACTCATCTCAGTATGGACGTAGTATTGTACTCATTAGAGTTTGAAAACATCCTGGAGCATCAGTTAATCCAAATGGTGTTACTAGGTATTCGAACAACCCCTATCGTGTTCTGAATGCAGTTTTCTCTACATTCTCGGGTTTAATACGTATCTGATTATATCCTACTCTTAGATCAAGAGAGGTGAAGTATTTTGCTCTTTGAAGCTGGTCCCAAACTTCGTCTATACGTGGTAGTGGTACTTTGTTTTTTATTGTTCTTTTATTCAAGGCTCTGTAGTCAATGCACACCCTAAGTCCTCCATCTTTCTTGGGTGTGAACAATACTGGGCTTCCCCATGGGCTAATACTGAGTCTTATGAATCCTAGGCTTAGTAAATGTTCTATTTGCTTCTTCATTTCTTGCAGTTCCTTTGGGGAAAGCTTATTCAGAGGTCCCACTTTGGGTTGTGAATCATCTTGTAGTTTTGTTGGTACGTCTAGGTTTGCGTTCGGCGCGCGCTCGCCAAAAGGGGAAGGAAAGAGGCGAAAGCGAACCTAGACGTACCAACAAAGCGCTTTGTTGATACGTCTAGGTTTGCGTTCGCCTCGCGCTCACCGAAAGGGGAAGGAAAGAGTCCAAGGCGAGAGATTGGGCAGCAAGGAAAGTTCCGCTGATGGCGGATGCCCCCAGACCTCCAGTGGAGAATCTGGTATTATTTATTAAGTAGGTGTGCCTCTCTGCCACCTGCGATCGTGGGTGGCAGATGGCTTGAATCTGCATTCAAGCCT
This sequence comes from Gracilaria gracilis, assembly GCA_030374805.1. NCBI lineage: Eukaryota > Rhodophyta > Florideophyceae > Gracilariales > Gracilariaceae > Gracilaria > Gracilaria gracilis. The sequence continues at coordinate 450,462 of JARGSG010000030.1, read as the reverse complement.
GCGTAGGTTGCATGTGCGCAGTTCAGCGCTACAATTTCCGTTGCGTGGCATTTCTCGCGATGCCACTGCTGGTCACTATCACCTTGCTGGTAAGGTGTATCAACAAGTTTAATCTCCATTTCCACCATTCTCTTGGGTGGTAATCCTTTCGGGAGGTCCTCAGGGAATACATCTTGGTATTCTTCAGGTATCTTCTTTATTTGTTCATCTTCTGGGATATCCTCTTTGATAATTATGTTACTTACTTGAATGTTTTTCTTTGGTTTAATTACTACGTAGTATATTTCACTTTGTTGTTTCTTCACGACCTTCATAAACTTGTGTTTACTTAGAACACGTTTCTCTTGGGCGTACTGTCGTTTGACAGTTTCTGCGTCCAGAATAAACTTTTTTCCATTAAGGAGTAAGGACATGGAGTGCTTTCTCCAGTCTATGTGTGGATTATAGAATTCTAACCAGGTTTGACCAAGAATGAAATCATAATCTATTAAATCCACTATATAAGGGTGGATGTCAAACTTGGCGTCCCCGATCTTAATGGAAAAAGTCTCTAAACATTGTTCCAAAGGAACTAATCTTCCTTCCCAAAGCTCAGCTTTGACATCGGTACTTCTCCTTTGGAGATTCAATATATCTGCATATTCTTTAGATATGCATATGTCTTCACAACCGCAATCGATTAGAGTATTACATGGTTCCTTGTGATGATGTGCAGTAGCATCTCCATTGTATATTAGTAACTTTGACGCGTGATTTCTTTTTATATTGCATAATTTTATATTTTTTGTCCTTTTCGGTTTGTTTCTTCTTCTAATGTACATCGGCCTCATTAGAGTACGTGGGCTTATGGCCTGCTTTTGATGCCCTACTCTTTAGTTTTCTCGGGCACGTAGACTAGGATCCTCCCAAAGGCGTTTATGCATCCAAGGACGACATCCTTTACGATGGCATTTAAAACATAAGTCATCCTTGAGGTTTTTTGATTTTTCTTCGTTACTCAACCTATTCCTGCCTTGGTAGCGATTTATATTACCAATTTCCATAGGTACGGGTTCATTTCTTCTGTTCCCATTATTGTTATTTCTATTTCAATTCCATTGTTTTCGGAATCTCATATTTGTTCTATAGATATTATCCATTCGATCTACCAAGTTCATTGCTTCATGCAAATTGGGTACTCCAGTTCGTTCGAGTTCAATGCGAATATTATGACACAGACCTTGTGAATAATTAAATAGCTGTTCATCTATACTCATGTTCGTAACTTGTAGTAGCCATTTGGTGAACTCCTTATTATAATATGAAACAGCCCCGAGACTTCCAACTTGTTTTATATTTGAAAGCATTTTACGTGCATTTAGTTCTCTGTTTGCTGGTTCAAAATATTCTAGCAACTTTTTCTTGAATCCTTCATACGTACTCACTTCTGCAGTGTTATTCATATTTCCCAGTTCCCACCATTCTATTGCACGACCGGTCATAAAGCTTACTGCATACATTATCTTTTTGTCGTCAGGTACGGTTGCGTGAATACTAACAAATATGTTTTCTATGGATTGTAGAAATGATCTGGCATTTCTTCCTGAAAACTTTTCGGGTTTTCCAGATTTTAGTAAATTACTATGGTGTTCATGATTACTTACCACATTTGTCAAGCGGTTATTGAGCTGTATTACTTGGGCGAGCTGTTGTCCTAAAACATTTACTCTATTTTGTAAGTCACTAATATCTGTATCCATCTTGATGATAAAGATGTATAATTGTACTTGGATATCTTTTCTTCTACGGTTTGTAGTCTTTTTGCAATTTTTTTGTTGCACGCTTGTCTACTACTTAGTGTAATATGGTTGCGCGGTTTTTTAACTCAAGTCTACTTATGATTGATACAAAAAGGTGGGCAATATTGTGTGTTATAGCACACCTGTAAGGTTTTTGCAAAGTCAGTTAGAGCAACAACAATTTCAATTTATTTGATAAAGTGCACTACTATCTTACAGTGCAAAACATTGTTTAAGAAGACTTTTTCAAATCTTTGATAAACTCTCGGACTTTGTTATCGTCCGGTACTGAATACTTAGCTTTTGCGAGTTTCGATACTAACTTGTGTTTAGCTGCGAACTTGTACGCATTTCCCACTTGATGTAATTTCTCTTTATGAACCTGCGTTTGGAGATGTATATATTATATTCAAAGGTAGTTTCGTGCCTAATGCGGCAGAACTCACAATATATTTCAAAATTATATGCCCTTGATAAGGCCTTATAATGAGTGTTACTTTTATTGTGTTCTTCCCACGTGTGCAAACCTTTTCTTTGTTTGCAATATGAACACTTGAGATTTTCGTTATTGACCTTAGGCCTTTTGTACTTAGAATTAATTTGTAGATTATCAACTTCTTCACTTTCTTCGGTTTCTAAGAAAGGATTAAATTTATCGTTCTCCAAGTCGCCGAGCTGTATTTCGTTATCAATTTCTGTAATTTTTTGAATGATATTTTCTTCAGTGTTATTATCTTCAACTGCTTCCACATCTAATATAGAGTTGACTCGCGAAGGAGGTAGTTCGAGACGAGGTATAGTTCTTATGCAGTTTTCATTTTTAATTATAATTTTCGTATTGTCTTCTGTATTTTATATCTTAAAATTTGTGTCTTTAGTTTCGTTGTAATTACGTTTTTTAGAAGCTTTAGTCACTTTATATTTCGCAAGTAGAGCAAAGTAGAAAGAAGAAGTATAGGTTAGAATCTTGGAGCGATGCTACCAATTGTAATCATCGTGCGCTGTAGGTGTGTACTTAACTTACTGTTGTAATGTATATAGTTTTTGAATATATAAATAAAAGACTTTATGCTACGATTCTACTCTGACCGCGCTCGCACTGGGTAGGGGACTGCTGATGAACTCAAACTTCTTGGGAATGGTCAGCTGCGAGGAGAGTTGCCCGGAATTCTGGGATCAGAAATCGGAGACAATTTATATAGCGTACCAAATAGATGAAAGTACTAATATAAACCACACTACCAATAAAGGCTCTATTCTTACTTTATATACCTATACAGCACTGATAACTCAGTGACTGTACCAGCTGAGCATATGCCTGTAGAAGGGGCAAAAGCAATGCTTTCAAGCCCCTTCGAAAATCGCCATATGCTACATTGGAGCCACCATAGCTCCACTTCTCATTACCAGCCATAGAAACTGCTTAATTTGGCTAGAAACTGCCACAAAATTTTTACCAGTAGAGATTTTACCCTAAAACAATTTTCGTAACAATTTAATACCCAGTAGTGACATGATGCTTACTTGTGTTTTGTAGGTACAAAATAAACAAAAAAAGTGTACAAAATATTTTAAAATTGCCATTTCTACAAAGTGGTTGTCTAACAATTAAAAAAAATTGGCTTTTTTCGACTTTCACTAGCTTTTCTTTATTATGAAAACCTCTAGTCACTTGATAATGTCCTAAAAATCGGCAGAAAAAAAGCAAAAATAATCTTGTCAAATTATTTTGCGGCATATTGCGACAAAAATTTTAAAAGCCAACACAACTTCCAAATCTTATTGTTTTGATTTTACCAATATCTTTAAATTCTTTCTATTTCTTCCTGGTTCAACTTGATTACCATACAGACATGCATGTACTCGTATGGTTAAAAATCTAAATTTTTCTCGCCAAAATTTTATAAATCTTAAAAAGCTTGTACTGCCACCCGTATTTCAAACCATGCCGTCTCGTTCGCCAATGTATCAAAATAATACCACAATGGGTTGGTGCCATGTAGGCCTATTGGTGCGCCTTGCTAGTTCTTTTACTACCAAAAAGTATAAACCACTATATAAAGCAGATAAAACGAGCCAATGATATGATCTCAGCCCAAGATATTTATATGAAACACGTGAAAACATTGTACCCTGCCACTACATCTATCTGTGTTAGTTCTGTGCATCATTTTCACCCATCTTGAAAAGTTGTGCGCATTATCTGTCCTCTTCAACATGCCAGTGTCGCATGGCACGAAACCCGTGAGGTCCACGACAAAAATTTTGTCAAACGTTTTTGGACACCCTCACGTTTCTCTGCAAAGTTCAATTCTTCTTTTTCTATCAAAAACCGTAGCACATGCTCACATTTTTTAGGCTCTTAGCAAAAACCACCACAAGTCAACTTTATTCAGGGAAACCAACCAAAAAGCTCCAAAACCCAGACAACGCCTTGTTTTTTCCGTTGCGGAGATACAACCTTCATATTTGTGTTAATGACTATAATTTCTTTTACTGCAATCACTTGTGCTACCGGCTCCTTCATACTGAAGATGAGCGTTTCGCAAAAGTTACAGCTCGATTCTGACGAAATTAAGACTCTAGAAGTCTACGACACGACAAAAACGAATATACTGAACGTTTCGAAAGGAACTAATAACCTCACGTGGCTTATATAGGAGAATCACCAAATCTTCATCAGTGCAGTGGGTAGAAGCACTAACCAAGTCGAAACCACTTGTAGTGCAGCGCCAGAGGCGGAAAGACACCACGAAGACGTCCGAGATCTTCCTCCGTAGGACGGTAGTCAGCAGACAGAGCCTCTCTGGCAAGGCACGACGACGTCGGGTGTAATCCGAGGCCAAGCCCTCACGACGGGCGTAGAGAGTTGAGCAAGGATCGGTGTTGGCACCACGTGTGTGGGTGAACGGGTCCTCGAGAGAGACACGAGTCCACGGAAGTGGGAAAAGGGAAAAGGAATCCGCGAGAGCGGGGGATGGAGAGAAGGAAAAGGAGGAAAGGTCAAAAAGGCTACGGTAAACACCGGGGTGCTCCCTGTACAGGGTCGAACGCGACACAAGCGGAAAACCCTCCCACGAATGGGTTCTGTTAGGTGACGCAGGGAGGATATACTACCCGTAGGCAACAGAGCCTCTCTCCTGGGAGGAGTCGATGACCGCCGAAGGCGAAGAAGTATAGAGCCAACCCTGGCTGTCCCAACTTTACTGTGCATGGCGGCGAGGTCGCCGCCATGTTAAGTAGCGAGCTCGCACCCACAAGTAATTAGATAAACTAACTAAATTAGGCCCACGCATAGTGGTAATTACCCACGCGCTGTGGCGCCCGTCTCATGTGTACGTGGCCAATCTCCTGGCTCAACCATGTCCCACGTTTCCTTCCCACTACAGTGGTTGCTACTATTCATATACTGCTAATGGTAGCATCCGCCCTACATGTCGGAATATGACTAAGTAGTCAGAAACTTCCATCAGAGGGCGTTGCACTACACCACTCTTGTTCCTTGTGAAGAACAAACCACATCAACGGCCCGCATGTGGGCAAACAGGAGCAAAGTAATTGCGGTACAGAGCTGGCAACGTGAACCTGACTTAGGCAATGAACACAAAATGTGTTCCAAATGTGGTGGAACTCCATGTTTCTGGGATCAGCATGGAGTGGTGGTCGTAGAGCAGACAAATATTGTTTCATTTACATCTCGGCCTGGTCAAGAAGGGAAAGCGCTTATGCGAAAACACGCATATCGCAGCTTTACCTTTCAGAGACATGGGCGCTTGGAGAAGTGCCGCAGTGTGCAAATACCACACTGTGTTGTAGCAGCTATTAGATCCGAATGGCCTTATTCATCAGACAAGTACATGGGGTACAAAAAACGTGAGGTCACTACTTCACTTTGTATGGTAATCGGGCACTGCTGGGAGTACCAACAGACTTGATCTTTCTGTTTCTATGGCGACGACTCTTGCTCTCAGACAGTGCCAATTGTATTTCCTCGTACGCTTCCACCTGTTTTGTCGCAGGTCATTGAGATTGTGAAACATTGAAAAGAAGTTGATGTGAACGCATAGCACCATACTGAGCATGCGTTTATTGACTTTCGTTCTTCCCTATCGGTCACCATTATTTTACACAGATAGCGTTGTGCTTGCTCTTTACCAACCGTTTCGAAGAGAAGGTGTTTCGGCTTTTCTACAACTTCTGTTTTGCTGGAAGTAGATAAAACTTCACGCAATGCGTTGCGTGAGTATCGGAATTCGAGTAAAGGCCTTGCGAGTTGTTTGGATATCCATCTTTTGAATTCGTGCACGGTGCATATGCTTTGGGCTCCTTGAGCTGCCTGTAGTAGAACGTATCCATTCAGGATGCTGGCGCCTACCAAAAATGTGAACACACTCATGGGGACACGAAGCTCTTTGCGCATAATTGGATTGGTTGATCGCAGCTGATCAAAGCTGTCCCCCCATTCATAAACGAATTGTATGCCACGATAACAGCGGGAACCTGTAATGTAGTACGGTGCAGAGACTCATCGCCCATCTGCCATTCGAACGGAGCTAGCCCATGAACACAATCCACGGATTAAGGACCGGGCTTCATAATGCGGTCCACAGGTGTACAAGCTAGATCGTTTGTGTAGAAAACGACGGTGTTCCTATCCTTGAAAACAACATATCCTGCATTCCTCGCGATCTGTGTCAGACCATCGTCCCCCGGTCTTTTGTCGAACGCCTGGCAAAAAATCCAGGCGCCACGCCGCCTGTGTTTTATGGGTTCAATGGCTTCCTTTACAGCTGTGCGGTTAGTGGCGTCAAGATTGTTTAGTCGCACTGTACCGAGTATGCGCATATTGTTGTCTGTCACGCTCAGTACCTGCCGACCTAGCATTTGACGTGTATAAGAGTTATCCATCACTGCTAATAGTGCATAGCCGTTAGATATCGAACAAATCCAAAACAGTAGTTACCTTTAAAAATCAAAACCGAATATTTTTGGAATATCCGTTGGCTATATTCTCAAACAGTTACATATTACAAATCCGGTATCCTCCAAATCAAGTACACGTGCTATCCGTGTTTCGGATTCTGCCGGATAGTAATAAATAGAACCATCAAATCAAGGGTGCACGTCGATGACTCTCGTCTATCTGGAGTGGCTCACTTAGTGGGGCCGGGCGGGCCAGAGGAGACCGGGCGCGGGGCAGGGGCCCCCGCCAAAAGTCGCGAGTTCAAGCACCCATGCACGAGAGTGCAAATAAAATTCTTTTTACAAAAAAAGCATTATGACATCAATTGGTAAAAATCAAATAAATAGAAAACTAATAAACTTTTATGTGGAGTGTGTTTTTCGGTAAGGATTTCGAAAGAGTTTGCGCACGGTTTGTGACAATCCGGACATGACGGTTATGTTGAGAAATAGGGTCTGCCTAACGGCGATGTACACGGATGCTGGGAGTGGTGGTGTTTCAATCGCGACGATGCTTGCTACTGCTACTTCAGGCAGAACATTGCGCGTGATCTTAGAAACGCTGGACTAGGGCAACAGATGCTTACGCTAGTTACCTGGCCGCAGTGGATTAAAACGAGTGAGAGAAGATGATTTCATGCTGTATCTCGAAGACACATAGATTTTGCAATCGACCGCTCCGAACGAGATAAAAGTCTGAGCATGACGGAAAGCATCAAAGCGGTCGAGCTCAAACTTATCAAGAAAGCTTTGCGTTTGAGTTACCATTACATTCATGCCATCTGTGAAGGTGAGATGTGGTTTCAATTGCATGCCAGACTGAGTAGCATGGTATTGACGAACAAATCAATTGAGGTGTATGTTAAGTACGTTGCGACACACGCACTGAGCCTTTCGTTACAACTTGATGGCGGTTGCCTGACCGTGAAGATTGCACCGTTCAAGTATGGAAAGTGGATGGCAATGGATTGATGTTAGATAAGATGAAAGGGCACGACAAGCTTCAGCTCTAGCTTTTAGTGGGGATGGTGCTCTTTTGGTCATTGGAACAACGAATGGGATTGTTTATGTTTGGAACTTGAAGACGAAGACCAGAGTGGGAAGGATGCCACAGTGGGGTTCTGCCTGGATAACAGGTGTAGGATTGGTTTTTGTTCATGAAGAGTTATGTTGCATATGGAGTTCTGGTACGGGTCCGAATCGCATATCTGACATATCTCGCGATGCGAGCAGTGAAGCGTATGCTACTGTGAGAGGTATTACGGTGTCCAAATCTGGTACCAAAGTTGTGGCGGCGCATGAGGACGGATATGTTGAGATTATTGATATTGCAGCTCGCAGGCCAATCTTGGAGCCCTTTGCAGTGAAGCACTCTCTGCCCGTCGCTGAACTAACGCCAGGTAGAAAGAAGCTTGTGTTCGGAGCACATGATGGTTTATGACAATCAGAAGGTTACTCTCTGGGAGGATGGCAAGGAAAATCGATCTCTCACTTCCGACGAAGCCACATTCCGTTCACCTCGATCAGGAGCGTTTCGGACGTTTGGGAAGGGAGTTGATCATTCTGAAGATGATAGGGTTGTGTGCTCTCGCAACCAGATACTCCTTGCTCACGGTGATGGTACGATCAAGAGACGTTTGGGATCATTTGAACAGACCATGGTACCAAGACACTGGGAGTACTCTTCTAGCACGAAAACGTTTTGTGTTACGGCGCTTTCTGGAGCAGTTGCTTACCTCAAACTGCATTGTTAATTGCACCGCCCTGAAACGAGAAGGGTACCAACTCTCCGACCAACACGCCCTGATCACTAGATACTGTGATGATGGTGCTTCGGAGGCGTTTGCTGCTTCACAAAGTCTGAAGCTGGTTACGCGGCGCGGCGACTTCACCACGAAGAACAACGCCAGACACGAGGTCTTCGTCAGCGCCGACGACACGTCCCAGTAGAAGAACTGCCACGACTGCCGCGCGCGCGACCGCAGCGCCGCCGGCGTCGTCGGCGCCGCGACGTGCCGCGTGCACGGCCCGAAGCCCATGAGCAGCGCGCAACAAGCGAAAGAAGAGTCGTTCGAAAGGGCGTGACATGCTGCGGGCATGATGCCGTCGCGTAACGAAGGGCAAGCACTTCGCACGAAGCGCGGCGTCGGCAGATATGAAGAGAGATCTGGCTACTTCGCCATCGGATAAGATGGATCGCTCTGAATTCCGTGCTGTTGTGCAGCATAGGCTTACGTATAAGATGCTGTTCGAAAGTGTGTACGCAAGTTATGTCTCTGAGTCTTAGAATTAGCTACACATAGTCAGTTTGTTTCCAATTGAATTAAGCTGTGTAACGAGGCAACGACTGCTTAACATCGTATAGACCTTTTTGTTGCGATGGCATCGACAAATGTAAAGTTAATGTTGTTTGAGGGACTTTCTACTTGTGCTCGAGAGACAACAAATCTCCCAGAGCACCCGTGTCAAAGAGTGCAACTGTTGGGAAATGGATAATATGGGTGGTGCGGCTGGGTGTACACCCGGGATGATCATGGCGACTGTTGATCTGGCTTTTAAGCTAAGACACTCAGTGAAAACTTCTTATTGCTGCAACTTGAACGATGCTCGTTGAAGAATGTAGTCCGTCAGAGAGTGCTCGCTGAATTGCCATGGGTCAGTGTCACACTCATTGGGCATTAGCGTTGACTCAACTTTGAGTCCAAGAGCACATCCACCGGTTGCGGCGGCTCGAAGGAGGCCGAGCATCGAGATGCATCTATTATATTTTCATGCAAACAAAGAAACGAGACCACTGTCCCAAAGAGTCAAACTGCTTTACTGTCGGACAATCGAACGAAGATACAACATGTCTTCCAATAAATCGCTCTCCAGCTTAGATCTATCAGCTGTGACAATTCTGTTCACAGTACTGAAGTTTCTCTCACTAGTTGAAGAAGAAACTGGCGTTGCATACAGACGCAAAGCAACTTTGCACAAATCTGGGTATATAACCGATTTACCTATCCAAAACTTAACCAGTTTTGCACCATGATCCTCTCCATCTTTCACGACTTTAAGCTGCTGTAACATTGGAAGCAGGAAGCTTCGTCCCATGTATTTCTCAAAAGCGTCCAAAACCCAAACCTCACGGTCTGCGATATCAAACATGTCAGATAGAATGAATTTGTCCTCTCCCCACTCTTCTGGTGCGACTGCATCATTTTCAACGCTAGCATCCTGATTAGAGTCATTTTCTACGTAGTTACATGTAGTATAGTGGGCCCGGGTTGGTACAGAATGTGTCTGATCAGCCGTTCACGTACGAAGGGGTAGTGCACGGTGGGTTGGTGCCGTGGCACCGCCACGTGTACGATTTGGTGACCAAGTGCCGGACGGATTGGCACAGCGTACAAGTTGGCCACGTGTACGGACTTGGTGGTGACAATGCAAATGAGACCGATCGTACAGTAGTTAGTAATGGGGCCCAGACCCGATATTTAGTTGTAGTTCAGATCTCCTGAGGCCCCCAATCGTAAACGACAAGCATCTTCTGCCGAACGTCTTCTTCGCTAGTTTCCACTAACGATAGACCGCACAGCTACCTCTGTATTGGGTTTCTCAGACCGTTCGTACCCTTCCGCACGTTTCTCTACGTGCCTGGTGATACCAATCGTCCACTCTCCCCTCGACCGCCGGGTGCTTCCGCCCCTTCTCTCCGTTTGGATTCATTACAGTCACGAGACTATACGCTGCCGCTGCTCCGGTCTCAATACCGCTTCGGACTCTCTCATTTTTGTGCATTATACCACATTGGTCTCCCGACTTAGAAGTGGAATTCGAGACCGTACGGAGCAGCAGAACCAATCGTGGAACCGATACGTACAGTATGAGTCATCGTCCGCACGGAGAAATGGGTGAATGGTCTTTGGTCGAAAAAGACTGCGCAAAGTCCATACCGGTCGCCATTCGCGCCGCTTCGGATGCCGCTTCGGTTGGCCGCCGGAGCACCCGAAGTAACGCGACGGCCTACGTCACGCCTTCAGAGGAGCCCGAACGAATTATCCGAGACAGTTCCGCACGTAATAGGTCTAAGTCCAAACGGAACGAGGACGAGGCAATTGCGCTCGCTCCCTTTCCCGGAACAGAGAAGACGCCACGGGGCGAAGCTGGCCCCGCGCCGCCACTCCTTTTCGAACGGACTACCGCACGGGAACTTTGGGCAGGGATCGCTCCCTATGCCCTGCAGAGTCTCCGAACGGAAATTGAGGTCCACATCCCCATGGCAGTGGAGACGTACCTCAAGGTCCGAATCCCGGCGCTTCTGCACCAGGATATTCCACCAATCGTACACGACATGGTCAGGAATATCCTGAAGACAGACCGTTCGGAACCTGCTACGTCAGCTCTGACCAGTACACTGGCCGCACTGGTAGCTCAGTTACCGACCCACCCACCCAAATCTTTGATTGACCGTACGGACAATGCACCCGCTAGCGGCGAGAGGCAACACCGACCGGAACTGAAAAAGGGCCCGACGAAGGGTCCGACCGGAGTGTACCTCCCGCCAGTCAACCCAGAGGACGATCCGAACGGAAGCTCAAGAGATTCCTCCGACGAGAGGGGGAATCGCCGCTGCAGAGGCGGTAGACCGAGCGGAAGTTCCGATTCGGATGACGCACCCCGTAAACGGAAAGATCGTCGCCGCCAGAGAAGGCGACGATCAGCCAGAACGGACTCGGACTCTTCGCAGTCATCTTCGGATGACGACCGCACGGATTCGGAAGTCGACCGACACTCCCGCAGCCTTCGACAGATGGGGAAGTCCGATCGGTATCGTTCCCGTTCGGACAGGTCGATGCTGAAACGCATCAGGCCCTTGAACGAGAAGTTTGCCAAAGTGGTGGACTACCGTACGTACAGGTTGCTCAGGAGGAGCCAGACGTACAATTCGCGGGTGGCGCGCAAGATTGCGCGCTACCAAAAGAAATTGAATGTCCAGATGAAGGGCCATTCCTTTTCCGGGACGGATCCGAAATCGGTGCTCAATTTCTTACAGCGGTTTAAAACCGCTTGCAACCATGACGGACTCACTGAGGGGGCAGCCCTCTGGTGTTTCCAGTTTTACCTGACCGGTCCGGCGCACGCTCTGGTTCAGTCTCGGCTCGAAGTTGAGTCTAGCGCTGTCGACCGTACTCGGGATGCGTCTCTCCACACGTACGAAGAGTTCGTCAACTTTCTGTTGATCACGTACACAACGGATGAGATCATTGCCGACGCGGCCGCAGAGGTCACCCTCTACCGCCAAGCGTCAGGCATGTCCGAAACGGAATTCGCCCAAAAGCTCTGGACGACAGCCCTCCGTTGCGGAAATGTCTTTACCGATCGGAATTTGAAGGGGATCTTCGTCGAAGGTCTCCTTGCCGCCATACGGTCAAAGGTGAGGAATCACCTCACCTCGCATCCCAGTATCGGATACGATGCACTTGCCCGTTACGCGGAATCGTACGGAGACACCCATCGTGCCTCACGTCGACAGTCCGTTCGGGTCGATACTCAAAACCAACCGCTCGGAAAGAGTCTTTTCGTACCGCCCGGAAGGTTCACAGTATCGATACCCCGTCGGAATCGATCTATTCCGTATCGGATGAAGACAAAAAACATGTCCTCGCGGTATCCTGCACGTCTTCCATGCCCTCGCCTCCCACTACGCCCTCGGCTTCAACGCCTGCTCTGTCCGTTCAATCTTATCCCAGTCCTGCCAGCTCCAGGGTACAGCAACCCCAGGGGCAGGCACCAGTAAAACCGTGTCGGATTTGCCTTTCACGGGAGCTCAACTGCTGTCAGTTGCTCCCCCCGGACCTAAAGGAGAAGCTGCTGGCCATACGGGAGGCTAATTATCAGCAACGCCGCGAGGAAGGCTATTACAGTGCCTACCAGACCGGACGGAAAACTGATACCCCGAAGGACAATGTAGGATATCGCAAGGGCGAACAGCCTCGCCAGACGTACTCACCAAGACCGACACAGGCCATCATGCTGGTCGAGGAGCCTGCTCCCCACCAGGAAAACGACCAGGAGGAAGCGTAGAGGCATCGCCTCCTCCACAGAGGCCTAGCCTCGCCCCATCAGCGACAGACCGAAAGGACTCCATCCGAGGGGAGTACCCTGTCTTGACATGTGACCTGACCGATACGGACATTGAAACGGAAACGGTCCTCTTTTCAAGCGCGAACTACAAGGAGCACTTGTCGGTTGGCCTCAACAAGGCACTGATGTATCCGTTAACGGGAGTTCTTGATACCGGAGCGGGACCCTGTCTGGTTCACGAACGCCATCTCCTTCCAAATTGGCGCTCGAAACTCCGACCGGATGTAAGACGCCGAATTATGGACGCGTTGAAGAACCGAATGGACGTTGTGGGAGTTCTCCCCCTTATGGTCCGAATCGGTGACCGCAATGTACGAGTACAGTTCCTGGTGGGTTCTAACCTCTCCACCAGCGTACTACCCGGTACTTCTTTTATTGACAAGTACGTCTTGGCAATGCTACCACCGAAACGGACAATACTTCTACGACACTCCAAACCGGTGACTATACAGTCTTCCGCCTACGGACCAAATGCACCTTCCGCGCCCGGAACCAGAACCCGAACGGGAAACTCCATCTAATAAGATACACGTTGCCCGTCCGGTTGTTCTAACCCCAATGTCGGAAACTAACCTCTTGGTAACCACCAAAACGTCCGGCTTGGTCTTTCTACAGTCTCATCACCGAACGGGATCAACGCTTGAACTCAGATTCCTCGCGGGTGGAGTTATGGAGCTCCGACCGGACGTACCCTTTCTCGTTCGCGTGGCGAACTTTTCTGACAGCTCGGTTCGACTACACAAGAACACCGTTATTGGACTTGCCCTTCCATCTCCTCTAGCGCTCATAACTCCGCAACCATCGTCGCGGAGCGACGAGTCTAAGGAGGGGAACAGATTCCGATTTCGGGTAATAATTCCGAACGGGAATACAAGGATACCGAACAGGAGCAAGAAACCGTACGGAAAGATGAAAACGACTGGACAAGCAAGGTACAGATCAGTCTTGAGTATGTTACCGAACGGGACAAAGTCATTGAGCTACTTCGACCGTTTGCGGACATGTGGGACGGCCATCTCAGAACGATTGCGGCAGCGAAGCACCGCATCCATCTAGAACCAGGCTCAAAGCCCATATTCCAGATGCCGTACCGTGCGGGACCCGCTCGGAGAGAACTCGAACGTAAGGAGGTGACAAAGCAGCTCGCTGCTGGTGTCATAGAACCGTCATCGGCAGAATGGGCCAGCCCGGTCGTATTTGCGCTCAAGAAAGACGGAAGCCTTCGCTTCTGCGTTTACTACCGCCGGTTGAACGCTACGACCGTACGGGACACATACTCACTACCCCGAATGGACGAGTGCATCGACTCTCTTAGAGATGCACAAATCTTCTCCACTTTGGACGCCAACAGTGGTTATTGGCACACCGAAATGGATGAAACCGACCGCGACAAAATGACGTTCACGTCGCACATGGGACTGTACCGCTATCGGAGAATGCCGTTCGGACACAAGAACGCACCGGCTACTTTCCAGCGTGCTATCGATATCATCCTTGCAGGGGTGAAGTGGCAGTACGCACTGGTGTATCTTGATGACGTAATCATCTATTCCCGGACGGTTGCAGAGCATTATGACCATGTGCGGACCATACTGCATATGCTCCGTTCGGCTGGTGTTACTCTCCGACTGGAGAAGTGCTACTTTTTCAGTTGTACCGTGGACTATCTAGGTCACGTAATCCGACCGGGAAAGCTTCAAGTGTCTCTCAAGACACAGAACGCTATCAAGCAGGCTGAACCGCCTACGACCCAGACGGAGCTCTGATCGTTCTTGGGGCTCTGTAACGTTTTCCGTCGGTTTGTCGCAAACTTCGCCCGAATTTCAACTCCATTGAACCGCAAGTTGGAGAAGGGGCAACCCACGAAGTTTGAGACATTGACCGATACGGAATACGAAGCCTTTGACGAATTAAGTCAGACACTGATACGCGCGCCAATTTTGGCCATTCCCCGTCAAGGGTACCCGTACGTTCTGGATACAGACGCATGCGACCGACAGGTAGGATATACCCTGCTACAGAAGCAATCGGACGGAGGCTTATTACCGATCGGTTACTGGAGCCGCTCTCTATCCAAGGCCGAACGGCAATACTCGAATACCGAACGGGAATGCCTTACGGTCGTCTGGGCTATACTGCACCTCCGTCCGTACCTGGAAGGTCAGAGGTTCACTGTCCGAACTGACCACCACTCTTTGAGGTGGATACCGAACCTTGCGGACGCGTCAGGACGATTGGCCAGGTGGCGGTTGCGTCTAATGGAGTATGACTTCGATGTCGTCCACCGTCCGGGTATCAAGCACCAAGCGGATGCCCTTTCTCGGATCCGGACGGATGGCAAAGACGATGCCCCATTGGACGAAGAGGTCCCCTGCTTGCTAGTGAATGACCGTACGGACGATGGCTACTTTATCACCAACATTACCGTTAATGGGGATGAGTACAGCGACGTCTGCGTCGACTGGCCAACGCCCGAACGGAAATCTGCTGGTATCCCCGAGATGCTTGCTGTCACCTCGGAGGAAACCAATATCGTTCCGGTCACGGTCGAAAAGCTGGTACAAGCTCAAGCAGATGACCCTTCTTGTGAGTACGTACGGAAAAACATCGGCAACGGTGTCACTTTGTTCAACATTGACCGAAACGGACTTATCGTGCGCAAAGCCCCACTGGACGGCGCCACCCAGAAGGTCGTACCTGCATCACTGCAGGCACGCGTTCTCTACTTGGCACACTACCCCCGTCTGGTTGGCCATCCGGGCTCCACTCGGATGCATGAAAGTCTCCGTCGAGATTTCTACTGGCCACATATGGCCAATGATGTATTCCAGACCGTACGGGACTGTCGCACCTGCCCGGCGACGAAGGGAACACACTTCAAGTCGCAGAAGCTGCTGAAGCTGTTCCCCGCCGCCGGTCCGCTGGAATTCGTGGCGATGGACATCGTCGGCCCATTCACGAAGTCCGTAAACGGTTACCAGTACATACTACTTCTTATCGATCGGTTTAGCAAGATAGCTCGCTCTTTACCTCTGCGGTCAACTACAGCTCCTGTAGTGGCGAAGGCTTTCCTGGAGAACTGCGTTTATCCGTAGGGAATACCAAACTACTTGCTAACCGATAACGGAACTCAATTTGTCTCTAAGTTCTTTGAGACTGTATGTACCGCTTTGGGAACCAAACACGTACTAACGACCGCGTACTATCCGTAAACAAATGGTCAGGCCAAACGGTTTAACAAAACACTCGTGGAGAGGTTAAGCCACTACGTAGCAGATCATCAGAACACTTGGCACGCGTATGTGCAACCTCTTACGTACGGTTACAACCTACAGATCCATCGATCTCTCGGTACCGCACCGTTCGACGTTGCGCTAACGCGAAAACCACCAAGAGTTCTGCTCGATGAGCCCAGTACTTCACTGGACCCAACGACGCCTACAAGCCCACGGCCGCTCGGTTAAAACGCTACACGCTCAAGCTCCCACAGGCCACGCTGCAGACCGCTCGGACAAAGTTGACCGGCGCCCAACAGCGCTATAAGGAAAACTTTTGATAAGTCCGTACGGTACACGCCGAGCTTTTTCCCTGGGGAAGAGGTGTTTGTTGACCGATCGGACTATAAGAACGCAGAGGAGGACCTTACGGATCAGGAACGTACGTATCGGAAGCTCTTACCGAAGACGGTTGGCCCGGTTAAGGTCGTATCCGCAACGGATGCCACTATCACTCTGAACCAAGACGGTATTCTTAACACCGTTAGTATTGACAGAGTGACAAAAGCCCCAACCGCACGGCCAACAACCACACCGTGCACTTCCGAACGGACACGCGGCACAGTAGCTGCTGACCCTGAGAAACCGTATGCGGACGAACCAGTCGACGACCAACCCACTCCACCGCCCGGAACAGTTCCGAGCGTGGTGGAACGCGTCGTCGACCATCGCGACACCCCAAACAGACAGGAATACCGCGTACGATGGCACGGGTACCGCACCGATCAGGATTACCTTCGAACCGCCGGAACACATCCCCCGCACTTTATCGCTCGCTATTGGCGTCGCCGAAACCCTTCGGTAACGGCGACACCTTAAGGAGTGGAAAGGGGCGGATCCGAGATCCGAGATCGTACGTACTGGCTCGCAAGTGGTGAACCGTCAGGAAGCACCAAAAGACGCCGCCACTACGTTATCATTGGGCGGCAAACCGCCATCAACGTACGCCTATTGGTCAATTACTTTCCGATTTTTACAAAACGCCGCCTTTTTCGACAACGGCACTCGTAGAACGACATGCTATTGGCCCACAGGTCATCATAAACAATCACAAGTTTACTTAGGAGAAAAGAAAGCTACGAGTACGCACGGTCAACTAATTAGTCTTCTTCCAACCGGGCTTCGTAATACCACGCCCACGGGTACCCCACGGAGAGGTACCACGGCCCGCAGCGGAACCACCACGCAAACGCGAACTGGTCTTCGTCGGCTGGAACGCCAAGGCACCAGGCCACGGCGAAGTGGCCACGACCTTCTTCTTCCCACCCGACTTATTGCCCGATTGGCGTGCGGGTGCAGGCGCCGGCTCTATGAGGTCTTCCTCAACCGTGACGGTCACCGTTCCCTCTTGATTTCCGCTCGAAGATGGCATGGGAACATCCTGAACCGCAGGGGTTACTTCCTCTTGCGGAGTCTCCCCTTCGGGAGCCACGTTCGTACCGCTTGGCGTTGCATCGTCACCGGACTGGCCTTCACCTTCAGGCTCTTCCCCGGGCGGAATATAGGGCGCAACCAGTTCGACATCCTTGAAGAAGGACTCCGCCGCTTGGCGCATGTTCTTCACGATGTGGTCGACGATGCGCTCCGCATCGATTTGTTGCCCAATGCCCTCATAGGATTTGGTCATCAACTCCTCTAACGGTGGTGCGAACGTCGACATCGGCGTCCCATCCACACCGGGCGCCATACCCAGACCAGCCGTCACGGACTTCTCGTAAGACGCGAGAACCAACAAGGAGTGGGCCCCGAGGTAACCGAGAAGGTTAAGCTGCGCCTGAACCTGCTCACGGAGAGCAGTCTCGGCGTTGACCGCACGGCGCATCCATGCTCGGGCCGCCAACAGGGCGTCGTCAAGCGTCGCAGGTTCCTCTTTGCCGAACGGAATATAAGCCGCACGGAAAGCCATGAAGGCCTTGTGCGTATCACCGTCCGAATGCGGGCTGGCGCTGTCCTCAATGGCGAAACCGGATTTGTCCCAAGACTTCCGACCGGATCCTGCCTGTACTCCTGCCTCCACAACGGTCTTCGCCTCAACGGGTGTCACCATTGGAGTCGGCAGTGGCGCCACGTCCTCGAAGTCCTGCGCCATGAACCCATGCGGGAAGAAGTCCGGAACGGTTTTGAAAGGCCAGGGGGGGAGACTCTCCGGACCCTTCAGGACACGAGTGATCGGCGTCGCGACCGATCCGGTCGAGGGCATCGCCGGGAACGTATCGGAGTAGTAGTCGTACCACAGGAACCCCGGAATGTTATCCCAATCGGTCTCCAACGAGTACTGTAACAGTTTCTCACCGACCTGCGGGGGAAACACGGTGCCGCGGAGAACGTTCGGGAGTCCCATCTCGGCCGGGATACATACCAGTTTGTACCGCATCGGAAAAAACCGCCCGTACTTGGTTTGGCCGTACTTGTGGTACAGACGCTCGTCTCCCGCACGGTTAAAGACCTCGATACCTTCGTGGGCCGCCTGGAGGAACGTCATAAAGGCAAACACTGCCCACTCGGCATATACGACCTGACGGACAACACCCTGAATTGGTGAACCTTTGAGGAGCTCTTCCGAATGGTAAGCCAACACGGACGGAGTCGGTACGGATAGGTTACGGGACACATCGAGGCTGGTCCACACTTCGTTCGTGGAGCAATACAAGTCCGATCGGCGATGAACAGGGACGTCAAAGAAGTCGACGTTGTGCCAACCGTACAGGAACCCATGAGACGCCCAGATTCTTGCCTCCGTTGCGGTATTACTTCCACACCGTTGACGGTCCCGCCAGTACAACTTGTCGTACGGCGGTTCGAACATCACCAACCCAAGCGGATTCATGTACTTCTCGGGAAAGCCCGAATCGGATGAGCAGCGGTGGAACAAACGCTGCAACGCATCCTGATAGGTCTTCTTTTCCGGACAGCGCAGGTATAACATGTCGCTCCGCCCGTAGGTCCCTTCACTCCTCCGTCCGGTCACACCAGGCAGGTGGTTCCAGCGAGCTTGCCAAGCTTCAATGCTTGTTCGTTTCGGATTGCGAGTCGCCATATGCCGCATCGGTAGCGCAGTCGGAATCGACGCGAAGCGCTCGCCGTCGAAGAACCCCTTCTGGACGTATTCCGTGACGGATAGCGGAACCTGCTTCCTCCGGCAAGGAGCGGAAAGACCGCGACGGAAGCGATGGTCATACTTCTGACCAGGTAACGGGACCGAACGGAAAGGTGTCGACGGTGTACCAGAGCCGCTCGGAGTCGGCGCCATTGCGTGCGTGGGGTTGGATACGGAGTGAACCGACTCGGGCATGTCACCGCTTGTCTGGCGCTCTTATAGGGGAAGGTGAACACGACAACGCGGTACTTGAGGTATTACCGACCGTTTGGAATCGCCACGACGACTATGTCACCGTACAGGCACCGCGCGGACGAAATGTCAGTGCTGACCAATTTATTTTTATTGGAGGATCAGGATCTGACGTTCCGCCACCCACTTCACACGAGATACAATATACACTCGCTTCGTCGCTGCGTCGCATCGCGTCCAATTCATACGGTCGCTTGCCCGTACGGTCACAATGAGCACTGACGGTCCTTCGACCGCCAGCCCATTTACGAAAGAGAACCACCGCTTTGGGCACGGCGTACCCGCACGGACACGCGTTCGACCGCTAAGGGATCATCCGCCGTACGCTCTCCGTCGAGACGTGCGGCGCGCGCCAATACGCGTACCCGCCAGAAGGCCTCCATAGAGACGTGCTGGGTGTGTTGATTGGAACCCCATCGGGCGTTCTCCTTCGAGACGAACCGCACGGAAAGACACGGATACACGCACGCCTTCGCTGCCGTCAGTACCCGTCTTCACGCCCACTCGTGCGTAACACGGAAAGCGTCCCCAACGGTTCCGTCCTTATGGTGTCTCCTCCACTTAGGGAAATCGGGCATGGCTTCGCCCCGCCCATCCTGGGCAAATTTTCCGAAAGCGGACGCTGTGGCTTCCCGTAACCAGTACGGACTCCACGCACGCGTGCCGCGTCTTACCGAACGGACACGCCCCGTGTGGCGACCGTCGCGGATGCCCTACAGGACGAGATGCACATTTCCGATCGGATTTGAACGTACGCGATGCCGAGCACGTGGACGGTACTCGAACGAGTGCCTACGGTCTGCACAGGTATAACGGTTGCGCACACCCCGGATCACGCCTCGAGCGGCTTCGATTCCCCATTCGCGCACCAGTGCGTTTCGCTTCACTCGGCTTGGATCTTTTCCACACCTACTTAAGGCTCTTTTCGTCGCTCTCGCTCTGGAAATTTTGGCATGGCTTCGCCGCGCCCTTTCCCGGCAAAATTTCCGACCGGACACTATGGCGCTCTCTCAACCATGCGGACAAACGCGTAGCGACTTGAAAACACTACGCGGCGCTCCGGGGGCGGAGCGCAAGTGTAGGAGGGGGATCTTTAGTATAGTGGGCCCGGGTTGGTACAGAATGTGTCTGATCAGCCGTTCACGTACGAAGGGGTAGTGCACGATGGGTTGGTGCCGTGGCACCGCCACGTGTACGATTTGGTGACCAAGTGCCGGACGGATTGGCACAGCGTACAAGTTGGCCACGTGTACGGACTTGGTGGTGACAATGCAAATGAGACCGATCGTACAGTAGTTAGTAATGGGGCCCAGACCCGATATTTAGTTGTAGTTCAGATCTCCTGAGGCCCCCAATCGTAAACGACAAGCATCTTCTGCCGAACGTCTTCTTCGCTAGTTTCCACTAACGAGACACCGCACAGCTACCTCTGTATTGGGTTTCTCAGACCGTTCGTACCCTTCCGCACGTTTCTCTACGTGCCTGGTGATACCAATCGTCCACTCTCCCCTCGACCGCCGGGTGCTTCCGCCCCTTCTCTCCGTTTTGATTCATTACAGTCACGAGACTATACGCTGCCGCCGCTCCCGTCTCAATACCGCTTCGGACTCTCTCATTTTTGTGCATTATACCACATTACGCAATAAACGCTTAACTAGAATACTACCTTTGCTCTTAAAAGCATTACGCCTATTACAGTCCTTCACAAACCCCAAAGAGCGTAAACCAGGATGGAGAAGGCTTCCGGCTATCCATATGCTATGCGTCTCAATTTGGGTCAAGAAATGACGCACTACTTGGTTAAACTGCTGACTCAGGATATGTGGGACTTCGTAGTTTGGTCCTTCCGCCATATCTTCCCCAATCTGCTTTAGTTTAGTCTCTAGCCACTCTAACATAGGCAGAATAAGAAGTAGCGTGGGCGTTCTCTGGGCTTCTAACACAGTTTGAACGTGACAAACTGGACGAAAGGAATCAACAATAGCCTGCAAAGCAGGATATATAACCTCAACATCGGCTTTCGTTTCGGTTGCAAGCGAATCAAATGCCGCCTTCGCTTGCTCAGATTCCTTCGTCAAAATCAGAGAGGCAACGTGTTTGCTCGACTTCAAGAACCTCTCGCCCACACTTAAAGTTGTTCTAGATCTCGTTTCCACCTCTTTTATGAGGGCATAATCTTCTGGAAGAGATTGGTTCCAGTCCCTTGCTTAAAGATTCTCACTATTCCCTTCACATCTGTTAGGTTCTGCGCAATAACGGAACTTCGCCCTGCTTCTCCCTTCGTGGCGTGCATCATTGCCGTGTTTAATTGATGTGAAATACAGCCCATCCACTTTTCACTTAATGGAACACGTGGGCTGGATGCAGATGCACCAACAATACACGGCATAGTGGATGCACAATCGGTGACAAACGTGAAGTTTTTCATAAACTCATCCAGTTCACAACCAATTCGGGTGAACAAGGCGTGATCGAATGCTGAACGCAAGGCATTCGCTGTCTCCGTTCCCTTGTGCTCAATCAGAAAAATGTTCTTTGTCACCAGTTCAAATGGGCGATTCTTAGTCAGTATATGTGGAGTACCAAGCTTAAAGTAGTATGCCATGAAGTCGTAATAATTTGTGCCAGTAACGTTGTTTTTCAATCCGTCGCTCGTTACTCCACCGCCGAGGGCCAGTACTTCTTTTGATTCGCGTACTCGATATGAAGCTCTTTTTTTTCTTGCAAGTCTTTGTATGCTCGCCCTCACTGCATTGTCAGAAGGCAACATGTTCTCAATATCCCGCTCCGCACTCACAGGTACCGATCTTCCCGCGTTTACTAGTGCTTTAGCGAAAGATACCATGCCCGGGTTCTTGTAGGCAAATGAAAAAGGAAGTAGACCGGCAGACATAGCAAAAGCAGTGGCCCCAATAATGCTTTCTTTTTGCGTCCGACTGGCCTTTGCAACCGTTTTTGCCATCGTCGTTTTTCGTTTGTCCTCCAGGTGTAGCTTGCTGTGATTCTTCAGAACCGTTGTCCCTTGTTCGGGGTCAAATCTTTTAACAGATGAATGCAGAGAGCATTGTCTACTGATCAAAAACGAGCACACCAGCCATTTCACATCTTTTCTTCTGTTTAAATGACACAGAACGGCATATTGTTGACAATGTTCGGATCGCATTTTTTGCACTCTGCGCATTTCCCTCCACGGCACTAATTCGTACGCAGTTGACTTCCCAGATGTAATCTTTCTAACTGCTTCTATTGCTGCCTCTTTTGTTTCAATGCAAAGGAATGAGGTTGTCGGATTGGCTTCGGAGTTTTTGCAGGTTTCCGGATTTTTGTGGTCTCCATCGTGCTACAAAGTGGACACTTCACGAGATGCGATGATGATAGTTGTTCGAACTTTGAACCAGTCAACGATAGAGCTTTTGGAAGCGGTACAAAACGGTTTTAATCTACATGAGCAGGAATGGGAGACCGCTTGGTTTGGTCGTCGTGCCAATGGATCCAACTGGGTAAGGTGTCGCGACATTGCGAGTCCAAACCAGTGCCAAACGACTACGTAACATGATCGGGTTTTGACTTGTGTGATGTTTGGCTCACTTTGATTGGTCATCTGTGGGTACCGCCACCTGTAAGAACCGTCCAAAAGCGCTCCGGTAGGAAATAGCATTAAATGAATCGGCTAAATCCAAATGGCTAGCCGTCCGAATCGACCCCTACTTCAATGGCCATATCGTGCTCGTAACGGCAGTAAAACCGCCAAGCAGCACGGACGTCATAAAAACGAGTTTTGGACATTAACTTAGGAAATTCGGTCATTCCATTAAACATCTTTTTTCCCCAATAATTTTGGATACTGTTCATCCTTGTAAGCGAAATAGCTATTTCAAGCCCACGGAAAGCCTGCAGTTCCATTCTTGTAAGATTTTTTTTTCCTCTTCTCAATAAAAGGGCAATTGTCCAGGACCGGATGCACTCCATAAAGGAGGTATTCAAAAACAGCGACATTAGTTTTGTTTCTTTCACACTACTTTCTTTGGCCCGTTTGACTCATTGGCGCTTCAGAATGTTTAGTACGGAGACAGATAACCATCTTCTGCAGTACGGTATGGTTTCCAGTTTACTCATTTCATTAGGAATCACGGGGGTGATTTCAAAATTAGCAGTATTACAGTCATCTAGTGTTTCCATTCTTTGCCTGTTGAGCTCTGCATGAAAAAGAACCGTATCTGAAGGTTCGTTATTGTCAAGGTCTGTGCTGGCATCGCTGGAGACTGCGTTGTACATTTTGGCCTTGCGTGCGCTTGGATGCACGTCCAGTTCTCGTCCGGCTACGGAAAAGTTGTTAGTACAACTGAAGTAAGGTGAAACGAAAACTTTCTCAGATGTACTGCAGCTGCATGAATGTTGCATGTCAGAGCACATGCACTGAGGACGTGAATTCTACCGTTTGGAATACCGTAAATGGATCACTACGGGCAGACGCCTAGAAACGACATACTTTTATCTGTTTCCCGGCGTTAGGAAACGATAATCGACCAATCATGTGGGGAACCCTATCAGATAAATAACTCAAAGTACAAATATCTTGTTCATTGGGTGGACCGGAGCTGAAAGCTTTGCAGGCTCTCAGATGTAGTTTACCACCAATCAGCAACTCACGTTGCAAATAACTAAAACATATATGTATCTGATAAGATGTTGGGAGTGAAAGGGCTAGCTGCACTTCAACCAATTCGTATTCTCTATTTTATAATTTATAATTTCTAATTTCTAATTTATTTAAGCTTAACATAGCTGGCCTATAACAGTAGGTCATGGGCGCAACCGATGACGTCATGCCCGCATGGTAGATGGGCGTCGGTGCACCTTGTATATATTGTGGGGCATTTCGCCTTCCCCCTCGGGTATTGTAAAGTCAGGCATCATTTGTGCAGTAACTATACCATCTCGGTCACTTGCTACTCTATTAACATCCAGTTTTTACCACGCGTCGACGTCTACTACAAAACACCTACACATTCTAGACTAGTTGCCCCGCCGTTTGCCCCTGCGGGTTTTAGGTGCCCTACTACCATATTGGTTGTGTGTTTTTCCCTTTAGTTTGAGCCGTCGCGCGCTCCCTCTACCAGGCGGACCCCACACCTTATCGGTATTTTTACGACAGCCAAGACCCTTAACGGTCGTTTTTAACAACTCATAGGTCTCTGGAAGCATATTTGATGAAAAAAGATTCCGCCACCGGTATCTTAGAAGAATATGGAGAAAAAGAGGCTCTTCTAGGCGACTTGATAGTCAAAGTGGACGAGAAAGCTGAACCCAACCGGCTGTAAAAAGAAGCTCAGCTTAACAAATGGAAATATTTGATTGCAGCTGGTCAGCGAATTCGCAAACAGGCACTCAAAAGAGGCATTTCGGAAAGTTTGACCGATGATAAACGTTCGTCGAAGTGTAATCGGAGAGAACGAACATACTACACAAAACGTTTGCAATTGCATGATGATTTTACTGCTCTGATTTTAGAGCAAAGAAAGGAGCGCAAAGAGGCATAGCAGAAGCGAATGGATATCGAACGCGAACGTTAGCAGATTGAACAAAACAGAAATGAAAAAGAGTTGAAGGGCTTCGAGGCCTTAATGAAGGAAACAAATAGTAGAATTGAGCTGGAAGAGCAGAAAACTATTATCGAGAAAGAAAAGCGCGAGGTGGCACGAATGGAAAGAAAGCAAATGCTTGGCCTTTTTGAAACGTTGACAAAGAAACTGCAGTAGATACTGGACGTGATGATTTGTAGCAAGTATCGACTGCTTCCTCTTGCGCCGGTTAAGCATTACATGTTCTTCCACCATGTCGGCTTCAATTACTTCATGTAACACAACATTGCGTTATTGTGTTCTGCAGCAAAAGCAACAATCATCGTCCAACCACCAATTTTGTAGCGGCTTGTAGATCAATGTGCAGCTCTTGGGAGGCGGGGAGCCGTTATTCGTCGTGCGTGGTCGCATCGTACTTTTAACTCATCTATTCGTCAGCCCCAACCATATACGTCATCACTGCCTTCGTTGGGAACGTCTCATGAAGTCAGAGGGAAGTTTTGTACAGCATTTCGAAGCGCAGACCAACTTTCGAATCAGGCTAACGTGCCTGCATCATCTTCTCCTGTACGGTATGGACTGCAACACAATCACCAGAACGTACCAACGTTCCAATCATCATCTTCGCTATCATCAATGGCAATAGTTCAAGTTACTCCTGGAACATTTCCAGGAATGAACCGTTCGATTTTAACGCTGCAGCCTTGTAATCAACCGAATCTCTTCGCAGCCGAAGTTGTACGTGCATTGGACAGCATGATTGGCGGCTGTGAGACAAGAACACCGGCTTTTACCGCAAGCGGCGCAGTACACGGTGAACAGTCTACGCAGGGACATTTGGGGTGTGAAAATGCTTTCTCGAATGATCCACGCAAATCTACTAACTTTTGAGCATCAGCAACGCAAATAAGAGCGAGGAATCCTTTCACATTTTTTCTTAGAGTACATAGGTCTGATTTGACCAAACAGGGGCATGCGATGACCTCTGGGCAACCCTACAATGAATGATGCAGCCTGCGGCGGACTCCAGGCACTGACTTTCACCGATGGCAGTGCTTGATTTGCCACCACATGATACTGCAGACGAAGGTGGGAGTCGGCACCTGGGGCAAACTGTGGGGCAAAGTCGGGAACGGAAAGAAAGAACACAAACCGAGCCAGCAAGTACGCACACAAGGTGTTCCTTCTTGCTCTCTCTTGGAGCAGAGCAGTGGCAGAACCCTCCGATGAGGCCGACACGTGCCGCGTGAAACTCTGGGCCGCTTTTTTTTGACTTACAGACGAAAGTCGAGGTTGGGAATCGGGGAGGTAAAGGAATGGAATCCTCTGTGTTTGGCGTATCCCGCATAAAAAGAGGCGAGATAGAGGGTAGCAAAACGAGCCGCACTACAAAATACAGACTGTTGAGAACGGGGAGTAATCTCGGAACAAAAAGGGAAAACCTGTACAAAAGGGCAAAGTTTAGCAAGGCCGTAAAACGAAAAACAGAAAAGATGTACAAAAGAATGATAAATAAAAGGCCGTAACGACGGATTGGTGGCTCTCAGTGACGGAAGTCGATAACTTGTCCAGATAAGCGGCCGTGTTCCCCAGGTAGTTTTTGAGAGCGTTTTCGAAGAATGTGGGGAATTTAAAGTAACGAGCAGTGACAGGGGAACTGAAAAATAGCCATCAACTCCAATAAGTGAAGTTTGAACTGCACTGAACGGGAATGTAATTTCCAAAATCTTTTTTTCGCCTTGCCAACTAGCGCAAACTGCAAAAATGCTAGTTTTTTCGGACTTGTATTCTCCCAACTAGCGATCTAGCATACTAAAATACCATTCCGAAAACACTGACGAATTTTTCTCTGCAGTGCTACCCAAGAAGGGGCAGGTCCATTTCATTCTTACGAGTTACCTTCGTCAGCTAAATGCGGCAACGAAAAAGATCGCGTGGGCGATACCCAATCTAGAAGCAGAGATGTAGGAATTTTGGAGTTCGTGCTGTCTTCGCGGCTGTTGATCTAGTTCCAGGGTACTGAAAACTTTAACTAAATGACGATTTATATTGAAAATGTTTCTTTATTACCCCAGATGGTGTGTATTTTTCGAAAAGGGTATTTATTGTGTTGAACAATTCAGTAACTCACTTTCAGAGATCGACTTATCCTCTCCTCTAAAACATACGAGAGGAACTCAAGCTAAAAATAGATGACTTCTTTTCGCATGAACAAGACGAGAAATCGCTGCTGGAGATGTTCCCTAAGTTCTTCAAGATATGTCAGGACAAAGTATTGTACCTCTCCGCCAGGAAATCAAGTTTTTTTCAAAAAGAAACTCCTTTCGTAGCACCGTGTCATCGATTCAAATGGAGACCGGATGGACCCGACACGGAGAGAAAACTTCATCGGGAATGCCAGCAGACGGCGCAAACTGTGTGAGTTTGTCCATTGTCGTAGATGGATGGGCCATGGGATTCTAGGTTTGGTTGCTAGGATGCAGCCGATAACAGATCTATGGATAAAGCGTATGCAAATGTTGGCAAGCTTAAGAAGGTGGTTCTAAAACGCTTACATTTTACGTAGTCTCTCTTGAGGGCGAGATCATGAAGATTCCTTGCAAGACGTACAAGAGAGTCTACGTAGTAATGTTAGGTTCTTTTTGTGAAAGGAAATTGCGTCTTATGTATCTTTACAGACGACTCCGAAAATTTTTGATGAGGTGTGATAACGCTGACCAAAGGCGACCAGCTTGGGAGTCCAATAGAGGCACAGGAGCATGGGTCTCTCGGATTTGGGAGGTTGCATTCACTGATGCACAGAAGATATGGAAGAGATGTAATATGTATTTGAAAGAAACATAAGTGGTTTTTTAGGTGTTGAAGAAGCTCGACTATCTTTAGCTTGGTCGCTCGCGCACCATTGTGTTCACTGTTCATCATAATGTTTTTTTGTTTTTTCTCCTGCAGCATATGAAATATCACGTGGAAAGCATATTGTTTCAAAGGTTCGGAAGCGTCTCCTGTGCTTGGAAAGATTTCATTATGTCATTGAGCACATCGAAGAACACACAAATGTTTTTGGGGATGTGCCTACTAGTTGGACAGGAATATCGGTCAAAACCCTCCCCAAGATCTAGTTCAAGCTTACTGATAACTTTTACGCAGATCCATCTACCTAGTGACTCTTTTAATTGGCTAAAATTGATAGGGACACGGGAGGTTCAGCGAGTGGGGGAAAGAGGAGACGGATTTAATGAAGATGGCGATAAAACTCTGCGCCTTAATGGTCGGGTATGGATAGCAGATGATGACTTGGAGCTGAAGTTAAAGTTCACGGTAGTCTCCCATTGTTGAAGTCGGAAACACAGAGAGCTGCAGCTACGTGAATTATCATTAGGGAGACATTCACGTGGAAGTTTATCTCGAAGAAGGTCGAAGTTTTTGTGAGAGATTTTCTTTAATTCTTATTTTTAACAGCGGGAGCGATTGTTGAAAGGCCTTTTTGACAAACTATCCTTGCGAAACGCCCGAACCAAGTAATACATGGACTTTTTGCTTACACGGGAAGAAGCTTTGCTGGTTTGCGCTGTTTTCTGTTGATATGAGATGATCTTTGTGGATTCGTTTGGCTGTGTCCCGTCGTTACTGCTAACAGTATCAATTCTTCTGAAAACTTGCGTACATGGATCCATTCATTCCATAGATGGGATGGTATGATATTCGATCAAGTTGCGCACTTTCGCCACAATCTAATGAAGGACTTGGCAGAAGAACTTCACTTATCCGATTATTTTACAACTGAGCAGTTTCCTTGGGCAATTGGGTCTATTCAGAGCATATTCCGCAAGATGAAACGCTCATGCGTGGTACTTCTCGCAGAAACGAAGGTGAGCCTAGTAGAAAAACCTAAGTGTTTGAAATTTGTACAGAGTGTTCTCAACTACTCTCCCTGCGAACGACTTGGTTTGTGTAACGAACAAAAACATAAGCTGTACAGAACGCCTTTAGAGGTCTTCAAAGGTCACGAGCCAAAAACGCCGCTGTTCTCTGCATGAGTGGAGCAGAACTACCCCAAGGGTGCTTACTCGCGAGAGAACGCACCACAATTTCCCCTCTCCGCACATTGCGGAACACCACCGTCAAGCACTAAGGCGTTGACACCCTCACCAAGTCAGACAGGTCCACGCAGGCGTGCAATTCGGGAGAAGTACCAAGCGATTGGGCACTCAACAAACCGTACGCTCAGCGTCGACACCACTGTAGTGAACCGCAATACTCTCTTCAAAGACATGTTCTATCACGATCAAAGACCCACAATGAAAGTGACTTCAACACGATTGGCCGGGGCCTTTACGTGCCAGATTACGTGATCAGCCAAATTACGGCCTCGAATGGAACACAGGTGGACCAATAGAACATCTGCCTCGTTCCTGCGTGGTACGGTCTCAGTGCCGTACTCACACCGGACTACGAGAAACCTTAGACAACGCCCAAGTAGATTAATGTGGATCCGACGTGGACGGGAAGAAGATGACGTATATTTTCGTGCCGTATCATACGGTAATGACTCGCACCTGGTGTGGGATCACAGGGTTACACGCCCTACGCAGTTGGATTCCGACTTTAGATTTTTACCATCCTGAAGGGTTTTCATCCAGCTTGCTGGTTCGCTTTCATATGAGCTCGTGAGCACGGGTTTTTTCTTCAGAATGTTTTGCTATATACGTGCGCATAATGATGGTTTAATGGTTGAAAACCGTTGGCGGCCTACACGCCTCTGGCAGAAACGGTTTGCTGTTGCTGCTAAGCTATTTCGCTTACCGCTTACTGCGGAGTACTCTGGTCTGTAAACGCTCCTGCGGTCCCTATGTTGGCCGCATATTGCGTTGGGAACCATTGCTGGTCTTTTCTGGGTCTGGCCTATTTCTTTCGAATACGAGTACATTCTCTCTACAGTATTTCGAGGAGGCGTTTTCGCCAAAACTGATATATCAGAAAATAATACTTTTTTGTGTTAACAGCTTGGTAACAGACAATTCTAGATATATTTAAACATCCTTGTGAAAATAGATCTCGATTTTCTTGGATAGTTCCGAAGTTATGGCGTCTTTTCAGGTCGGACCTCTACTTTTAGCCCGAACTTAAATAGGTCACATTTTCCCACTTACTGGTGTTTAATACCAACTTTACGGCTTGGAAATGAAATCTCTGTAGTCCAGGAGCTTGATGACGTACCGGGATTGTTCCAAGCGGGGCTGTTTCAGAAGGTATACCGCCAACACTTTTCAGGATTTCCGAAAACCGCTTTCCTTACTGTAATCGGTGTCAAAACAGCTTGACGCGTGGAAAACTCGGGCTAATGCTGGAGTAACCCTCCTCAGTAGATTGTTTGAGGCTGGTACAAGCTCACGTACATGAGCTCTATTTCGAGGAGGAGTCTATACATTCTACTCCATGGTCAAGACAGACTTTCATGAATAAACACTTCAGTGGAGCCTCCTGGCTTCAAGTAGGCCATCCCACACGGTGGCAAACGGACCTGCAAAGCCGGCAGTATACTTTAGGTGGAACTAGAACGCGTGTCTCAGGAATCGGATGTTGGCGGAGGTGTCGTTCTTTACCAAATGGATGGACTGCAATTGCGGAAGTATCCCCGCGAAACGGAAGCTCTCTCGCAAAACTGGGCGTCAAAGATGGAAAACTTGACTCGGCGCTGTATCCGTCGACTCCGAGAAGTGTTTGAGCTAAAGGAGAGGAATGTAGTGCAGACCTCCTTGAATGCTATTTTTCCGACTTCGTCGTTTTCGCGCTTGCGCACTTACTACAGTAACTTGGGGGTTGTTGAACACCATTCTGGTGTACATGGTGTGCATTGTGTACACTCGGGCTCGCAATGCAGCCCCGATAGGAAAAGCATCGGTAGAAGTGTGACACGTTTGCAATGGATAGTGGGCCTAGCATTGCTGGTAATTTAGATATTTAGTAGATAGGATTCGGCTATTTCTTGTGGTGTAAACCCAAGAGGTTTAAGTAGCCAGTAGCTTGGTACTAGGGAGCGCTCGTGGGGCTCTATCTTGGGGGCGAAATATGGAGAGAGTCGTATAAGGTGTGGCAGCACCAGCCATTGACAGGCGCAATGCAATGATTCTGCTGACTGCACCCGATTTGGTAGAATGCGGTATGCAACGCTGAAGAAGCAATATATCCTCTGAGATACGGCACTAACCTGCGAGGTGGACTGTAGAAACCAAAAAGACGTATTGTAGCGTAATAGGTGCTTGAGTTCTACCATGACGGGCGCAGAGCTCCCACTCCAAAATTATGCTGAATAGAGCGACTGACACGACGTAGCAAAAATGAAACTTGTGCTGCTGGGAGATGCAATCGAAGTGCGTTACCTCTGGCACCCATAATTCGACAATTAAGAATTAAAACTGTTCTTATTCATCACTAAATTAGTCAACAACCACTAGGTGCTCTTCCAGTGCCTTCCATAGATGCGGCGTACCCCAGGTAATTCCATTTTGGTCAGCCGACTATAGTACAGACCCCCCTCCTATCTACAGCTACGTCTGGGGGCTGTACAGCACAAGGAGCGAAGCCGGTCGCTCTTTCGCGAGAGGGCAGCTCTCGGCTTTCCGACGACCTGAAAAGGTCGCGAGATGCCGGTCGTGGTGCTGCCTGGCCGCTGGTAGCGTTTCCCAAGTCGTACCGACTGGGGCTTTCCGTAGTGAAGTGCAGCTACAGCGTCACCCTTTGGTTTCTCTTTTGGCATCTATACGAAACCTCTGTGGCATTTAGGCTCTTAATTGATTGCGGTGCTGCTACGGCATTACTCAATCGCTTCACCACCGTGGTTTGCGGCTTCTCATGTCGACCTTTGCAGGTGATGCCGAGCTTCAGACGCCACGGGGACGTCTCCTAACTGGCTCAGGTTCGGTTCTTCGGGCTCCTTCGGGTGCGTTATCTTGCTCCGTGGGACCAATCAAGGTGATTTCGGTCGATTCAGATGATGAATACCCCCTTGTCCAGTGAAGAAAGAACCATCTGGTTTGGCGGCTTTTGGAGGCCCCTTACTGTCGCCTCCGTTCTCGGTTAAAATCTGGTGCGCTAGCGCTGTCCGTGTGCACCCGTATTCAGTTCCTGCATCACCAACAATGTCGGTTCGTGGCTCCAGCTCGCGCGGAAGCGGCCGCAGAATCACCAAGCGTGGTAATTACCATGAAGTTCGCGGTCGTTTCTTGGCACGGGGTCTGTTTCGCGGCCAGAGCGCACCGCAGACGGCCTCCGCCATGGCGCGGCCGATATCGTCATCGGATACCTTGTGAATACTAGGCTCAACCAAGGATCCATACTTGGTTTTCCAGAGTGACACTGATAGGGCAAGAAGCAACCCCTTTGGTTTGGCGCCGCAGGACACTCGTCTGGAGCTCATGAACCTCACAAACTGGCCGATGTCGATAAATGTTGCTCTTGCACAGAAGTACGGAGACCCGTCCTTCACTGATTAAACCTCTTGGTCTAGTTGGGACAGCTATCGCTTTAACTCTATCCTATTCAACCCACTGAAACTGAATAAGGAGCCCCGTCACTCTCCCGGTCAGTATCAGTATTTACAGCATCGAGCGTTGCATGTTTTGTTCAAGTATTACATTCCTGCAAGTATTCCCAGGGACTTACCATATTTGCGGTGCGATCCTGAGCTACTCTACTTTCGTGACCTCGTTGGTAGCCTAAAAAGTTGGGACCGTCGTCGGACTACCTTAAGGTGGATATTGCACTGCTTTCGTTATCGAACCCTTAAACCAATTTGTACTGGGCCGACCGTCGTCGGTGGGGAAAAGAAACTGTACTCGAGTCCAACATTCGTCACCGCCGTAGCCTTGTGCAAACCATGCATGGTTTTCACTGCACTGAGCTTCTCTTGCTACCATTTGAGGCTCGTCGTAAGTAGTTTGTCAAGCAACCCGAATGGTGGCACCTCTATGAAGTTCTTCAGTGTTTGTGCGTTCCAACGCTGCCGATTCTTGCCTACTTTGGCAGCCTTACCCACCTTCAGTGCGATTGGGCCTTTAATATTTGATCCATTGCTCTGTGTGAGTGGGGTGTATCGGTCGTCATTCTGGATTTTCTAGCCTCCCGAGACGGTATCACGTGAGACTGTCGAAGTACGGAGACGTCCATCTACAATCAGGCTTTTCCCTAGTAGGTCGCTTATTCCAAATGCCTCAGCGGGTAATTAACTTGATCAGCAACTGCAGAGTCGCTGAGATTGTCGACTGTACTGGTTTTTCCACTGAGTATCTTGAGAGGTACCTGACGAAACCGGAGAATTATGCCTGGAATGACGACCAATGTTGGGAAGTTTCGCACTAAGAGACCCTGAAAACCTGTATTCAGGGTGTGAGAACTCACCCAGCAGATGATCAGGCCAACGAGGTTCAGTACAGTTACGTGGTTGAGACTCCTAAGGTGTTCATACCAGCAACCACTTCTCCCTCTGGCGGTTCCATTACTCGTATTCGGTCTGTTCCATTTCCTTGCAAAGCCCCATCTGCGGGACCATCCTAACCATTTGTGGTTACTTCTAGACCCTTGGGAGGCGGGGAGCCGGTTACCGCTCGAACCATAACTGACGCCTTCATATGCATCCAGCAGAATTGCGTGTCTCGCCTTAACCATCCCAGTCCCCGTCCTATCCCGGAAGCTCTGTCGCTTTTCGAGTTCATAATTCCCCGTCATACCCACTACATCGCGGCACTCAACCAGGTTGGAAATTTCCGTATTAAGTTCCAAGCGGAAATGTACCGTTCGATGACTCATCACGATGGTGAGCTCTCCACAACTCTAAACCAGCCTCCCACAACCAGCGATTCTCTTCTTGGCAGACTAGTGGGTGCTCCTCGCGCGCCGACTTTAGCCTACCCTCTTGGTCAAACGAACATTCATCTTTTGCATGCCTCCAGCCCACGGATTGCTGGCACGGTAGCCTCGCCTACTTACTATGGCGCTGCACGTCCTTCTGGTGACCCCGGTGGTCCTTCCCAACGCGGCACCACTGCGAATTGGCTTCCGCTTCCCTCCATCGGCGGCGGATCAGCTGGCAGGGCAGCTATTTCCTATGCAAATACTATGGGTGAGTCTTAAAAATAGAGCGCAGCACCTCGTGGTCTCAGTTAGTATTTATGTTCATGTTGAAGTAAGAGGATTTTGTTTCTCCTGTTTGTGGCGTTCTCGAACTTCTGTCTGCCCTTTCCTCAGCTCAATGTACCAAATCGGGTTACTTTGATTACCTTGTGGTGGGGGAGGTTGCCCCCGTTTACGCCAATACCGCAGTATAGAGTTATTTGGCATGTGGGAAGCGGGTTCCAAGGTGTCATCACTTGATGACCCACTATACCAGCAGTAGCGATACCTAATACCATTTGGGGTGTGTTCATGACAAACCGTGGTCTCTATTGCGCATTCGGTGGTAGGTACTGGCGGTTATGCGGTGCGTCCTACTGTTGGTAGTTGAGTTCCAGTTGGGGATGTGGTCTCGCGAGCCTGTTGGTTGTTTTCTTGCCTAGGATTTGTTGTGGGGTCCGCAGAGACCTTGCGTTTGCCAGATGCTATAGATGCCTGTTGTGGGGCAATATCAACCGTCATGGTGCACGGTGGGACTGCTGTCGTTGCTGTCTCCGGTGGGGCCACGGCGCGCGTACCAGTTGAAGAGTCGTCTCCATCGGCGACGCCGACCTGGCTAGCTTGCTCGGGAGGCGCTTTTACCACTCGATCACCGAGATGATGTTCCCTAGTTTGTCCATGCTGAAGGTTACTGTTTGGTTGTTCGCCCTTATGACCTCATAGGGTCCTGTCGAATTTAATAAGAGTTTTGACCGGATGTCTTTTTCCGCAATGGTATTATCTGTTTTCTCTGCTGGTGCGGGCCTTCTACCTTCTGGTGGAATGTCGAAGAACACGAATTCTCCCGCTTTCTCTTTTGCGATTCTCTTGAGTTCCCGGTTATAACCCTGTTTCTACCGTGTCTTTAATCACTGTCATTCTGACTTTGGCTTCCTGCAAGGTAGACCGTAACCTCCTTTGGATGAATTTTTTGGCATTTGCTGATGTCGTCAGACTTCGTTGTCTTTTAATTTGAGCTCCTGCGTCCACGAAAATCCTTGGGGAAGTGCGTGATAGAACCAGATGAAATCGTTTGGTCTTTTTCATCCGGTGTAACTGCAGGTTATACGCGTAAGTCAGTTGTTGCACGTAGTCAGCCCACCCTGTTTGGTGTTCCTTCAAATAATTTCGTAGCCGTGATACCAGGGTTTTGTTAAATCGCTCAACTTGACCATTTGTTTGGCGAAGGTAAGCTGCTGTGAAGTAACGCCAAATTCACAACATGGTACAAACAGTTTCAAAGAACTTGGATCCTACGTTGCTACCAATATCGGTTTGGAGGTACATTGGTGCTCCGTACGAGTTAACACAATTATTGAAGAACGCATATGCCAAGGCGGGTGACTTCGTTCCCTTCAGCGATATGGCCCACGTACGGTTTGTGAACCTATCGGTGATGAAGATTACAAACCGATACCCTTCTGAGGTTTCTGGCAGGGGTCTTAAGATGTATATTGCGACAAATTCCAAGAACCCTGCGGTTGAAAAAAGCTTTAGGTATTTCTATGCTTTCTCAGTTTCCTGCGGGTCTTAAAACACGGGGTACATCTGACCATACCGGTGTACACGTCGTGAGCCATATGAGGCCAGTAAAATTGTCACCTCAAGGTGCAGTATAACCGCGTGGCTCCCGGATGCCCTGGCAAACGTGGGTAGTGAGCTAGATATAGGACCCAAAGGCACAGCGATTAGTGGACTACCTTCTGGAAGGCTCTATCTAACGGCGATCGTCGCACCAAATAACAATCATGTTCAACATCGAAATTTGATTCCTTTGTGCCTACTTGGTCAACCAATGTATTGCAAAACCGATCAAGGGCCTGTTCTCGTAAGAATTCGTCCTGAGAAACCCGTGCATCATCTCCTTCTTCGATTTCGGCCACCACTATCGATTGTTTTTCTGGGCGTCCCACATCTGTGTCATCCCAAGTTCCTCCAAGGGTTGGCAGTTCATCAAGTCCTATTCCTTCAATGGTGTAACATGAAATTTTATCTTTAACCGGGTCGGTATCTAGGCCATCGGTGTTGAGTCTCGCCATTGCATCTGCTACTCTATGCTTGATCATCTGTTGGTATTGCGCATCGTAGTCAATCTCTGAAAGTCAGAGACGCCAACGGCCTAACCGTTCTGAGGCGTCTGCTAGCCCCAAGATCCACCGTAATGCATCATGGTCTGTTCTTAAGGAAAACGTAGAACCATAAAGCTAATGCCGCAGTAATATCATACTCTGAACTACTGGTAGGCATTCTTTCTCCGTCACGGTATAGTTTTGCTCAGCCTTGGTTAGCGTTCTGCTCCAGTATCCTACCCGTAACCTCTTTACCCCTTCTTGGTCTTGCATTACACAACAACCAATCTGAGCATCTGACGCGTCTGTGTATAGGCTGTATCGAAAACCGATTTTTGGTGTAGCCAATACTGGTAAGGATAATAGAGCTGCCTTCAACCACCGGAAAGAATCTATATCGTCCTCTTCCAGGCAATTGAAGCGTGTTGGTTCTACCTTCTGCAACCGTAGGTTCAGCGGCGCCGGTATCTTAGCGAAACGTTTTATGAACCTTCGGTATACGTTACACAGACCATTCAAGGAAAAACTTTCCATTTGGGACGTTGGTAGCTTTGTTTCCCGAACCGCTCGTAGGTTCTGGTGCCCCATTTCTAACCACCCGGTGCTGAATGTGTGGCCGAGATATTCCAACTTTTCGTCATAGGAGATGCACTTCCTTAGCTTTTGTATAACTCTTGCATTCCTCAAGAAGTCTAGAACTGTCATGAAATGGTGCAAGTTCTCTTCTACAGAACGCGAGTAGATCACTACATCATCTATGTAAACCAATGCTGTACTCCACTTAATCTTAGCCAAGATTATGTCCAAAGCCCCCTGAAATGTTGCTGGGGCATTTCTTAAACCATATGGATTCCATAGAAAGCGATAGCCACCACCGTGGCAGATAAAGGCCACCTTCTCCGTATCCTCTTCAAGTATTTCTATATGCCAGTATCCGAAGTTTGCGTCCAATAAGGTAAATATCTTTTCTTCTCCCAAGGAATCAATACATTCGTCCATTCTTGGTATAGGGTACGAGTTTCTAGCCTTTTGTGCATTCAATTTTCGGTAGTCAACGCAGAACCTCATTCGGGTATCATTTCGTTTCTGAACAAACACCGCACGGCGGACCCATTCCGAACTAGCTGGTTCGATGATTTTTTTCGCGGAGCATACGCTCCTTGACCTCAACCTCTTGAGCTTCGTGTTCCATCCGGTATGGTTTCTGGTGTATAGGACGCGCATATGGCACCAAGTCCAGCCAGTGCTGTGTCGTCCTGATGATCCCCAGGCCCCCCAATTACATGGTCTTAAATGGGTATCGAAGGAAGAAGATTCGTTCTCGAAACATTTTAGCTGCTAGGCCAATATTCACCTCTTCTTTCCAATCTGTTACGGGGTACAGATTCATCCTTTCGTCTGGACCTCTTTTAGTTCCGGAGTTTACCTCCACCGGTTGGTAATTAACCGTTTGTTTTTCTTTTTTAAAAGACGCTCTTCCTCGGGGATCTCTGCGAAGGTGAATAGGCCTTTCGGGGCGGGCAATTCCAATCCAGCCAGTGGGTTTCTTGGTATTTTGGCGCCATGGCTTCCAAGGTTAGTAACGTATACCTTAAAGGAGTTATTAGGTATGTTGTTAACAATTCCATTGACCACGAGGTTTATGTGTTTG
Source organism: Gracilaria gracilis (assembly GCA_030374805.1). Taxonomy (NCBI): domain Eukaryota; phylum Rhodophyta; class Florideophyceae; order Gracilariales; family Gracilariaceae; genus Gracilaria; species Gracilaria gracilis. The sequence goes on along the minus strand of JARGSG010000030.1, from coordinate 412,520 downwards.
CGTACCACTTTGAAGTGGTTCTGTATGGATACCAAGCCTGGGCGTCGACAGGTCCCGTCGAACAATACTTGGTGCATCGGAGGAATTGTGACTGCACTTGCAAGTTTCACCTTGTTGGAGATTGTACCAGGGGGCGGTAGCGGGCTCGTATTATTCTTCCATCCTTTCGGTCAAGTATGTTTACCAGCGATAGAGGTACGGGGGACTTCATTAAAGAAGACCGTCCTAGACCGGAAGAAAATTGTCCGGACGTGACGGTCTATGTACATTTTTCCCAGTATGCAATCAGTAACCAACTGGTGTACCACTATGGATTGCACTTGTACCTTGAGTTGGTGAGCAATTACCCGCATAGTTAGAATACCTGCAACTGTGAGGGGTTTGCTGTTCGCATCCACTAGTGGGTTACTGAGTGTACAATGCTTAATCTTTTTTTTGAGCCGCGATGGTAAGAACTTGGCCTTTACCAGGTTTGTTCCCGCTCCAATATCCACAACGGCTATACAAGGAACCATTTGGTTTATAGAAAACCCAAGGGTGAAGTTTACCTTATAGTTACCGTGTCTGGGAAAACAAATCGGCTCAGTGGGATCGGTCTTGTGTTTCATTCCAGTAACTCTAGACAATTTTCCATATTTTGACCAATTGGCGTGGGAAGGCCTGCCGATGGTATACGGTTGGAGATGGCCTCTATTTCAACCTGTATGCGTCTTCTGCCATTGTTTGAGACGGTTCCGAACCTGACTGCGGTTCCGTCCCTGTCTGAATCAAATTAACCTGATGAGGTTGACGCCTTTGGGCTTCTTGTTTCGGTGCGGCTACGGGCGACCGTTGCGATGGGGAACCGAAAAGTTCCTGTTGGGTTTGCCTATTCGAATGGATCAAGCCTCATTTATTCACCGCTGGAAAAGATATGACCAAATGGTGTGGGGATAGGCAGAAAAAACAAAGAAGCGCTCCCGTTTTCAGGTCTCGTATCATCGTGATGGTAGGTGCTCCAACCTTTGGGCCCGGGGTCATTCGGTGAGGTTGTGAGACCACACTGTGGTAATAGGAAGTCGATTGGTTAAGTGTTACTTGAGGTCGTGACTTATAGGGTACCGCGAATACCTGTGAACAGTTAATACCACTAACGACAGCCGGACGTCCTAGGTGAGCGGCCGAGCCCGGTATGGCGGGCGGCCCTTCCGAAGCGGTACCTGTCCAAAGAGACGACGGGGATATCACTGGACCAGGACTCGTTGTACCGACTAGGTGAACTTCTTGGCCGTACATAGGATAATTTTCTGTACCTCCATCAGTGGTTGATGTGTGCTCGACTTCAAGGATTGGCCGTTTTCGGTTTTTCCTTTCCAGATTTAGGATCTTGGCCTCATCCGCGTTTTCCAAACCTTAATTTATCGCCGAGGCCTTGTGCATGCAGGGCCAGTTTGTTGTAGTCTACCTTGCAGTTTTTTGCCAGGTAATTTCATACCTGCGCTCAAATAGTTAGGTCCACATTGACTGCATACATGGACTTCAACCTTGCAGTCGTGAATACACTACCAAATCAAGATGATGTGGCTCACAGGGATCTAGCCAAGTCCAGTTCGGTCTGGGTTGCACGTTGCTTATATGACAACGGCTCATGGTAGGCTTCCTAGATTACCTCCTCAGTAGCATATGTTTCTAGGAAGAAGGTAACCACTTGTGGATACGTTGTTAATATCTCCGTTTGTTCCTCGTCTACCGCTGGGGTGTTACTTTGCATACGGCTACGCAACATAACCGAAGCTTGAAAATTACAGTAGAATGAGAACAGTCACATTTCGGCCTCTTCCGAGAAACTATTTTGGTCACATGCGACCATAAACCTTCGTAAAAGTCTATGATCACTATGAGGTCATCTTCTGGAGAACCGGGTCTCTCCCAATTGGAAACTAAACTTGTTGTGATGCCGAGCTATTTTATGAGCAACCTCTTCGGTATACTCGGAGCTTCGGTTTTCCAAATTATAGGTTCGATAATCAATCGAATTGGCGAATAAATCGTTAAGCGGCGTCAATACTTCTAGACCGGTATCGGGATCTGATTTCGATGTATTTGATTGCCGGGGTTTGCCTTTACGGATGCGTTTACCTTTCTTGCGGCTTACCTTTCGTTTCTTTTGTCTACCTCTACGGTCATTTTCACTCGATGAATCTAAATCGGTATCTGAGGTGGAAGAGTCTGCGTCCGGCCAACGGCCCTTCTTATTCCCTCTTTCGGGTTTCTTATGGTGTTTACCAGATGGTTTCCGGAAACGCTCTTTCTCAGAGCTCTCCGAACCACCATTACCATTAGGGTCGCCAGGATTGGCTCCCAATCTGGCTCCACCAACTTGTTACGGTATGTTATAATACTTGAGGTCCTCTTCTACGGAGAGATCATTCCCTTCCGAACACGGTCCAAGAACTAGTCACCGATCTAGTCAATAGGAAGGTTGGGAATAGGGGCACCAAAAGACGATGTAAAGGGACCAGTTTGGTTGGGTGGAATAACGGCCGCCTTGCTACAGTCTTCGCTTCCATCTTCATTCCATGCTCCTGTAGGGAGAAGATAACCAAGCGGTCTATACGACCCCTTACGTTTGTTTCCAAATAACGAAGGACTGACTTCGGCACTTCAACCTCCAGCTCTCCAAGAGCCCTCGTAGCAACCATTTTGGACACGCGGTTGCAGAGCTCTGGGTAAGCTTTGTCTACCACCATCTCGGTCATGGCATCGAAGTCCAAACGTGCGCTTACAGGGGAATCATCACGCTCTACCAAGGCAGATGTCGGGACGCTTCCCTCCTGCAATGCCAAGGAGGAGCTCGGCTTAGACCTTCGTGGCCGATGGGCTGGCGGCTTCTGCCTACCCAAGAAATGGTTTGGCGTTGCGTATAATATCTCTGTGTTGTTCAAAATTGGTTTCTTTATGGATCCTGACTAGGGTATTTCACCTACTGGTGCACTCGGCACCCTTGTGGATCGCCCCATTTGCCGTTACATTGGTTGATAGGCTTTTTCCTTGAGTTGCTTTTCCAGTGGCACCTCACTAAAAAGTACTCTCAATTTTCAGTCCTCCCTTTCGGTTCCTCGTTCTTGGTAATTGTGGGTCAAAGCCAGGAACGGAAAGAAAGAACACAAACCGCGCCAGCGGCTACGGGCACAAGGTGTTCAGCCTTGCTTTCTATTTAGGCAGAGCAGTGGAAGAACCCTCCGATAAGCCCGACACTTGCCGGGAATAACTCCTGGCGGCCTCTTCCTGACTTACATACGGAGGTTAAGGTTGGCCATCGGGGAGCCAAAAGGATGGAATGCACTGGGCGTGGCATCTCCTGCAACGGAATGGGCAAGATACAAGGTAGCAAAAAGAGCCGCACTGCGGAGCACAGACTCGTGAGAGCGGGGAATAATCCTGAGACAAAAAGGGCAAAAATGTCCAACAGAGCAAAGTGCAGCGAATTGGTAAGAAGGAGAACAGAAAAAAGGAATAAATTAATGATAAATAAGAGGGCCCTAACAACGGATCCGTGCTTCTCAGTGACGGAGGAGGATAACTTGTCTGGGTAAGTGGCGGTGTTTCCCGGGAATGGGGGGGAAGACCGTGCGCAAGCGGAATTCAAGCTATATTCAAAGCCTCGTTGAGGTAACTTCCCGTACAGCGGTGGCAAGCGCTGCCACTTATATTCAGCTAACAAATATCAACTTAAGTATCTCAGTACCCGGCACGCCGGCAATTACTACCCAAGTGTACCTCCGTGGCACTCTTACAGCGGCGCATCTGGTAATCGGGCGCGCGGACACACGTTTCACGCTAATCATACCCTTCGTAGGCGGATCCCCAATCCAGGCTTAATAGCCAAATAGACTTCATAATAATAGGAAGTTAAGCCGAAAATAACAACAGATATATGAGTGCCATCCGCCTCAGTCCCTGCCAAGGGAAATCGCTCTACAGAAACGGAACCATTATTCTGTATATATGTTTCAATCGAATTGCTCTGTCGCGAGTACTGCTGGTATGATTCTACCGGGCTCACGAAATCTTGGATAGATGTCAACGACTGCGCCGAGTGATGGTGCTAGATTGAAACTTTCTTTTCAGGGAAGCGCAAAGCGGGCCCGAAAGAGTGGCGCATACCGACAGGCGGATCAAAACGTCGCAGGAAGCGCCTTAGTTCTTGCAAAGAAAATACGAAAAGAAGCGACGCCCGTCCCACAAAGTTCCGCACGACGTCGTCAAAAAAATGACGCGATCGCTTCAAGTCAATGTCACCGAAAAACTGTAACGGGGCCGTTACCTGCGACTGAAAAGTGCCCTGAAGTCTTTCCTTCGCACCCGCAAAGCGTGAGGTCTGAGAGAAGCCGCAGAAAGCGCAACCACCTAACGAATGATATCAATAATTCGAGGACACTGGAGTCTCCAGCTTCTCAGAGTCTTCATGGTCTCGTTTGGACCTCGTCCGTGCCAGTTATTCGAGCCCAAAAATCCAGTTCACTACCCGCAATGGCAATAAGACTAGGGCCAGAGGTTTAAAGTGAAGAATTTCGTCGTATTTCGCTGCCACCCTGTGATAAAGATGCAAATATGCCGGACGCTCTGACAAGTGCAAAGCCTGTAGGATATGGCAAAACACAATCGCGCACTGAAATATGGCACTCAAACAAGATATGATCTCTCTATCAGCCTTCGTGTGGAAGCTACTACAATGCTCACTCTCCCGTGTCAGACGGCACGCAACTTCCTCTTACCCCACACAGTAGTGATGATCATTTGACCGAAGCATCAAATATAGTCGAAACAAGGCGAGAAGCAATGGAAAGCAGCGGCCAGCAACTGGAGCCTATGCGAGAGACAGCTATAAAGATCTCGAAGGAACTTGGAAGATCGCGCTGCCGGTCCAGACTTACTGAAGGTTCCGGATCTATGGCTGGAGAGGAGATGACGAAAGATACGATGGAAGTCCCACGAAAAAATTGCATCCGGAAGCCGGTTCCTCCGTGTCTCTCTTGCCACCCATGCTGATCCTTGCCTTCCCAAATCGATCCCTTGTAACTCTGTATTCAATCCGCATTCGCCAAAACTTGTGATGTGTAATCATGGACGTCATTGACGCCGAAGTTGCGTGGGAGGAGTGCATTCCAGACCTTTCCCTTGACCCGAACAATCTTCCCCCGCTTAACGCTGTTTCCACCGACACCACCTAAAACCTCGACTTGCTCGATCTTCTCAGCTTCGAATGCGACAAGACACCCGACCCCATCGCCACCCTCGGAAGACTCTCTTCCATCGCATCGCTCTTCACTTCAACCGACCCTCTCTGTTTAGTCCCTGAACCTTTCCCTCGATCTCAAGAAACTCCCTCACAAAGCACAGAAAATTCAACCATCACCTCAATTTTAACATCATCACCTCATCTGTTCCACCTCCCCTCGGACTAATTCACTGTCCGTTCTCGCACATCATTACCGTCGCACACCACATCCGAGAAAATTCCATCACCACAAAAGTCAGCATCTTTTTTCTCTTAGCCCATGAAACGCTACACCTCTAACAAGCAGAGGCCCCGTCGGCAGAAACGCTCGGCAACGAAGAAACAAACTGGGTCCAATTCAAATTACTCTCTTGGTTTGGAGCTCACCACGCGTCTCGCCTTGGCAGGGGCTGAGACCACTGCGCTTCGCCAGCTGTTGGCCTCTCTCACGCATTAAAACCGATCTCTTGGCGCCACACTTGACCATGCGAAAGCACACTTGGTGGCTGTTGCTCAAGCTGCCGCTGCTGCTCCGCCTACTGCTCTTCAACATCGTGTTGTTGTGGGTCTTGCTCAGATGTCTCAAGAATTTGTTGGTCGTATCACTAGGGCTCTTACGATAAAGTCATGGCAGAGACACCGAAGAAAAAGAGAAAGAGAGTTACTGGATCGGCTACCACGATGGAGTGTGTCATTTTTGTGTGGAGTGCCTTTCTGAGTACGCCTGGATTACTGAAGACCGCCACTAAAGAGTTTTGAGGTGAAGAATCCAATTTGCGTGCTGAATGGAAGTGTGGCTTCATCTGTTGCTGCCGTTCCTGTTACCCGTATTCAAGAGAACTGGCACCCATATTATATGACAGTTCTTCAGGAATTACAGAGTAAGAGTAATGATGATGTAGTTGAACCGATGGAAATTGACTCCATCAAAGTCAAGCAAGAGACTGTTGTCGTCGATGAGAAGATCGATAAGGGCGAAAAAGTTCCTGCGAAGAAAATGTTAGTGGACGTGCGAGATGGAGATGCTGCGCAGGTTGTTGCCTTGGCAACATTCGCACCCACAGTCGTCCTCAGTAGTCACACGTGCTCTGCCGAGATGCAGAGGCTGCGATCGACAATATAGGAGCTTGTTATGAGAGCAAGAAGAACAAGGAACCCTGCAGCCCCCCTCACATGATATCGCTGATTTTACCCGCTTCAACCGCTGAAATGGAAGACGAGAATAGCACGAACAGCCTTCAGGCGATAGCCGAAGTCCAGTGTAACATAATGTCGATCGCGGGAATACCTGTCGATTCCATGAATGACGGAAGCTCATATGGAAGAGTTATTGCTATTATGCCACAAAGGGAAACCTTCATTAGTGGCTAGAGCGCAATACGTTATGTCTATCGTTCAGAAAGAACAGTAATCCAAAACAATTGACTTCTTCAGTGATAGAGGTCGCATTTCCTTGTGATTCAGATTGATATCACTTGAACCCGAAATATGGAATCTTCTCACAGTATGCGCAGTAGCACAAGCAGACTTTGTACAGATCCCTCAACTAAAAATGTATGTAAGCACAAAAATGAGACGGGAGGTCTCTGAACAAAGTAGCATTAAATCACTCATACTTTTCAGAGGTAACTCTTGAAATGAAAACGGACCGTCTGTCACTTAGCAATAAAGGCGTAAAACTTAGGATTCATGGGTGGTGAAACACCGCACAGGTTAGTTTAGTAAACATTCAGCTCATGTACAAATTTTGGTGTGGGGCGTTAGATATTAGTATCCTAGTGCACTCTGATGAAGTTCAGAGACCACCAGCGCAGTGCTTCCAGGATCTAGATACTTGTGCTCTCAGAAATCTTTAAGTAAAAACGTCATGTGTATCGAGGGAGGTGTTTGCGGCTCCTGTCTAGAAAGAACATTAAAACTATTCATCATTGGACCCGAACTCGAGAAAAAAATTGGTATCGACTCCATACACGGCGGTCATCTCACGCTCTCCGTCATGCGTGCTGTAGACTTGCATTATCTGTCAAGCTCTATTTGCTTTTGTCTTCAGACCAGTTATCTTTCTCCGTCTGTGGCAGGGTCGCCATCCTCTTCTTTTCTTCCCCGAAGCCATCGCAAGGTCTTGTCACGCATCCTCTCTTGCCATGTCCACCCAAAATCGATACCAGAGGTACTTATGATGTAACCGTGACTACTCTATGGAGCGACATCCGCTGGTCGTACTCTTAGACGTTGCGCCGCTTTTGAAAATGAGCTACAGCCTGATGCCAACCTGGCTCTTGTTCTGAACAACAAAATCACGTCGGCGAAGGCGTACTGTACACATTCGGGGTCTCGATCACCACATTTGTGCCGATGAAAAACGATATGGTGGCGTGGAAAATGCTTATACAACTCATCCAGTGCTGATGTTTTCCACAAAGTGGTTTAGTTCATTGAACTTGGACTGCTTCAAATATGGTTAGATTGGTAACTGGTCTGCCGGGGCTCGGCCAGCTTCGTTAGAAGCCAAATGCGTTTGATACGCGCTCAGCAAAGGTTTCGAGACAGCTGAAAGGTTTTCCAGTTGGTCTGGGGCGATGAGTGCACCAGCATGGGCATGATTTATGAGGAATCCGAGAGCCCAATAGTCAACGGCAGAGAAAACACCGGTCGCACCCAATTCCGTCTGAAAAGAACCCAGTACCGTTCCTGGTTGTTCGTAAGCTCCAAATGGAGTATAATGAACAATAGTAGTTGAATCTCGGTGCCTCACACTCAAAGTATTGGCTCACCTCTCCACCGTTTTCCAAGCAAGTCTTAATATTAAGCATCAAAGCTGAAGATATATACATGAGCGCCACCGGGTAACGTCGCATCCACAGCAGTCGGGATATTGCGTTTTGAAACCACATTTGCCTCAGATCCTTCTATTTCCATTCGACCGCTGTTCTTAAAGCGTTCATCGAAGCATTATATGGGAGCTGTTCCTCGGATGCGAAGAGCCTTTCGGATGCAGTCTGCACCAAGGGCGTAAAATATAGAAAGCATCAACATACAAATTGTGCTGCATCCTGTTCCCCGTCAAATGTCTTTCCATCAAAAGCTCAATTCTGCTCCTTTTGAGCAATGTGAGATCTTGTCTACGTCCTACCTTGGGGCAAAATATATGAAATACTAGACCATCAGGTGTAGATATGGTCTGAAACTTAAGACAGTGCTTCCAGATATGACGAGAGGAACACGCCCTCTGGTTGCTTCCATCAACATTTGGTCTACACATAACGATTTTTTTACAATCGATAAACCCAACAAACCTTTTGAATGGGGTGCCACGCCTCCGCAGGGCTTCAGAGTACATCGTGGCTCGCTCAGCCAGCAGTTGCTGTTGCACTTGTATCATCAAGTGGCCCCTTGATGCCACAAATCGCTCAACGGCATTCCCAAATAACTTCACTTATGTGGCTGTCACGCATGCCGAATATGATTTCCATATCATGCCAGGTTAGTTCAGAAGCCAATTTTCTGAAAACAACCCAAATGATGTGATAGAATCCAACTTGTACTGATTACGATGATTGTGATTTACATTCGAGTTCATTTTCATAGCTACTTTGCCAATCTCAGCACGACAGAATCGGAAATCGTGTAGAAATTGTTCCTCAGAGTAAACATTGAGATTGAAAATTGTTTGCGAAATTTCACGAAGTCTAATGCACAACTAAAAAACATCTTCCTCAGCCTTTTTAACTTCTTTCCAGACTGTTAGTAATAGAATTGGATCTGTTTCAAGGTGAACAGCGAATAAAACCCACGTGCACCGTCTTTGAAGACGGGCTCGTGCTCGTCCAAGAGAGTATTCTTCTTGCGAAACCATTGCTCTGCCACCCGACAGCTATGTGAAGCCTTGATACCCCATTTTCATGTGCGTAAAGTACAAGTCGAGAGATTTCGTGACAAAATCTCGTATGCTGCGAGTAACCCGTGGTTACGAAATTCTCTACGAGAACTGCTCTAGCATAAAATCTCTAGTAGTTTCTGCATATTTCCCATCAAATAGCCCACAAGCAACCGGGAACAGTTTCCAGCGCGTGATTCTGTAAGGCTTTGCAAAGGTTAGGAGCCTAGCAAAAAAATTAGGATACTTTTTGGTAACCTTGCCTCACAAGCCCGCGACGAAAACGAGGATGGCAACGACGGACCCGACGCGTGCGTGTGCGTGCACACAGAGCCACTCGTACGCAACTTGTGCGATGCACGCCACTACAAAGTACATCGATGCGCAGTGGCCCATTGCAGCCGTAATGCCATTCATTATCTCCAACGCAACCGCAGTTCCCGTCGCCGTTCAAGACTTCTACTCAGTCGTCTAGTAGCACCAAACGCTGTCCCAGTGACCGCCGCGCCAGACATCATCGCCCCCACTGCAACCTGACGTAGCACAGTGCGCACGTTGCGCTTGGCTACTCGCAGGCAGCGCGCAGCAAGCAATCAAATTGGTTCCTGGCGCTGGCATTCTGCTCGTAAAAATGTGAGTACATCGAGCGCGCGTTGCGTATTGTGGATGTGCAAGCAGCAGCATGAGCGCTGACGCGGCGCGCGTGTGTGTGTGTGATTTTCGGAATGAACTGTAATCAACTCGGAAGATAACGTGAAGACAATGGAGTGGTAAGAAAAAATAACTTCATATGATTAGTATTTGTTGCGTTTTATGGAAATATGCATCTTGGGAATGAAATCACTTACATAACATCGGTGTACACTTACCAGGACGTTCTTCAAACCGGAACTGTTGCAGGCTTCGGACATCCGAGTAACAAAAGGCCTATAGAACAGACGTAGGTTGCTTCATGGAGTACACACAACTAGTGATCCCGACACTTGATAGAATTGCTTATAAAATGCATCGACAGACTACGAGAGTATCGAAACGTTTCTCTAGTCTGGTCGCTTACGATTCAAATCGTGAAAGGCCGTGGGCTCGTAGCTACCGCTTGTGCTACGAAAGTAATCAACTACGCTTCTATTCATTCTGGGGCTTCACCGCTCTCTAAGTTTAATCCTGTATTGGGCCGTTGACGTTTTTTTGGCACATCCTGGCAATCTCCATGTCGGAGTCAGAGAAGACGCGCATTGACCCGCTCAAAGAAGGGCAGGACTTTGCAATTTGGATAATTAGAGTGGAAGCCGCGTGCAACGCTAAAGAGATTGGTGACACTTTGGAGCAAGAAATATGTACTTCCGAAGAACAAGAGAAACACACTCAATTTAGAGCAGCTCAGAAGAAAGCCTCAGGTATCATAGTGACTGCGCTTTCCAATGAATCACTACGTGTTATGCATGGTTATGTCCACAACCCATGCCTGATGCTACAGAAATTAGGCGAACGTTATGACTCAAAAACAGCTGCATCTAGAATAGAAAAGATGACAGAACTGATAGCGTTATGCTTCAATAGCACAAAGCCGGACATGGGCAAACACATCGACAAGATGAGAGGAGTTCTTGAGAAACTCGAAGCCATTGACACAAAGATCCAAAAGGAACTGGCTACTGCAATTCTCATCGCATCTATTGAAGAAAGTAATTTAATTTTAAGAATGGCTGCACTTAAGACGTTAACGGATGAAGCTGCTACGTGAGACACAGTCGCATCCAGACTGATCGAAGGACAGCAATCGGTCAAATCAAAGTACAAAAGGTTTGAACGCGTACACAGAGCAAAATCGTACTGCCATATCTGCAACAAGAATGGCCACAGTACAGAAAAGTGCTGGTTAAATCCAAACAACCCAGAAAACAAAAGGAAGTCATTGAGTGGGAAAGACAAGGAACCAGGAAAAATTACCAGCAGTTAAAGGCAAGCAAAGTTTTCCATGCCCTAGATCACATGACAGGAAGAAAAATCACAAGATTCGTGCTGCTGTTCATCGAGTAATGAACATGAAATCTAAGGATCAAGAGAGAATGCTGCTGCACTCGAGAACCACCTCACACATGACTCCATATGAAGGCAATTTAGAGAACGTTCAAGACTGTCTGGTTCCAATAGCACTCGGAGATGACTCAATAGTGCAAGTAAGAGAGAAATATTTAGAGTTTCATGGCTTACGAACGGAGAAAGAACTGAAGTCTCGATGAGAAATACCCTAGGCGCTAAAATTCTTGCCCTAAATCTACTCTCAGTACCGGCTTTGATCGAGAAACAGTTTTGCGTGCTGTTCAAAATGCACAAAGCAATCATCTTAGACGAATTAGACCAATTACGACCAGTTGCTGTGGCACCGAAAGACAAAGATGGACTGTACTATCTTGGAAACGGAGAGCACAACCTCTGCCAATCAGTTTCGGACATAATCATGATGGGTAAAATATCAGAACACGTCAAGACGAGCCATGAGCAAGACACTAGTACTTCTAGTGACCTCTATGATTCAGAAGAAGATTACCATTTGTAAGATTCAGAGGAAAGTGAGGACGTATCAAAGTCTCTGAGAGAAGCAGGCGATTTGAAGTTCTACTCAATTGATGAGTCACAAAGGCGCATTATTTCTCCCGAGTCAGAGGGCAATGACGAAGACGTTTTGAAAACCTTAGACCTCACCAATCATCAGAATCATGGCATCCAAAGGAACCACCAAACACTGGAAACCACTGCACAGATATGGCACAATCGCCTAGGACATTAGGGCTCTGAGAACACAATTCGAAACCTGATTGCCAATGGAACACTTCCATCACCCAGAATAGAAGACAAGAATTGTGTGCCGTGTCAGAAATCAAAATTCAAACGGTCCTACGCTGGAAGTCTCACGAAGGCACTGAAGCCCGGAGCACTTCATGCTGATGTTGTAGGAAAGATCAAGCTGCTAACTCCTGATGGCTTGAAATATTTTTGCACTGTCATAGTCGAACAGACACGATTCGTCTTGGCCAAACTACTGAAGTCCAAAAGAGGAGCTTCAAAGTCTGTTAATGAATTCATGATCTGGATGGAAACGCAGACGGCAAATCTAGTTACTTCTCTTCACACTGATGGAGGAAGTGAATTCAATTCAGTTCGCCCGAAGTTCAAGAAAATTGGAATCGAAGTGCAAACAACAACTCCTTACAAACCATCATCAAATGGATTAGTCAAGAGAACGCAAGGTCTAGTTCTATCAGCTATGCGGGCGTGTCTACAGCAATCAAAGCTCTCACTTAAGTATTGGAGTTATGCTCTGAAGCATTTTTTGGATTCGAAGAACATTGTAATCCACACGGCTACCAAGAAATCCCCTCACATTGCTCTCAAAGAGCAACGACCGCCCCATGCCAAACACATGAGACCATTTGGTTGTTTTGCTACTGTCGAGGTTCAAAAACCGGACCGGAAACGCAAAGGCAAAATGTTGGCACTAATGGAGGACGGGCGTAATCTTGGCCGCGTTGGTCGGGGAATTTACACCATATTAGCTGAAAAGGGTGTAAGAAACTCCAAACAAGTAAAATTTCACGAAGACTCGTTCGCAGGAATTGGTATGTTCCAGAAGCACGCCCAACCTATGAAAAATGGAAATGAAGAAGGCCTGCTCATTTCTATGGATTCATCCGATGGAGAAAAGGAAACAGACACTGCACTAAAGAATGGAAACGTGATCGATGAAGATGAAGAGTTTGTAGACGCCACAGGGGATATATAAGTAGAAGAATCTATCGCCGAGACAGACAACTGGAGCTCCAACACGCATTATCCGGACCACCCTTCAGCCTTTGACGTTACGCAATACTATGATGCAAATCAAATTGGCACCGTGATTGACGCAAAACCTCAACATCGTTATAACCTCCGATCACGCTCCAAAGCTACATTGTGCCTTCCACGCACCATCAGCACAGGTGATGAACCAACGCTATGTGATGCCATGCGTTCGAAAGAATGGAAGCACTGGAAGAAGGCCATTGAGGAGGAATTCATCACTTTCGTAGAAGCAAACACCTACGAAAGAACAGCAGGTGTTACTTCAAAACCACTGCCGATTGGCATTGTCCTCCGTTTCAAACGCGATGAGGATGAGAACCCGCAAAGATTTAAGGCTAGACTGGTTGCAAGAAGAAATCTACAGCATCTTTCTCACCTAGACGCGAAACAGTGCTACGCTCCGGTTGCTGGATTTGACATCTTCAGAATCCTACTCTGCATAGCGGCATCCTACTGATTGGATAGGCAACAGATTGAAACCAAGGGTACATTTTTGTATGCACCACTGCCCGACAACCTAAATATAGCTGTCCGTCTGCCAATGATTCCAGGAATTTCGGAAGCAGATCTTGGCACGGTAAAACTTCGAAAATCACTATACGGCTTACGAGAAGCACCAAAACTAAGATGCAAGACTCTGGAATCGTACCTGGTGAGCACAGGCTTTTTATCTGTGTCTGTATTGAATTCTCTTTTTGTGAAGCGCATTGGGAAATAAATCGCAATTATTCTGGCATATGTTGATGATATTATCATTTTGGGAGATTCTAATTCAGCCGCCAAGACAAAAATCGATCTGAGCAGAGAATACAACCTCACAGATCTCGGCAAGGGTAAGAATTTTCTTGGTTTTCACGTTTTGGGGAAAACGAACGAGTACCGACTCTCTCAAAAGGCCCTGGTAGAGCGAGTTTTTCATGAGGCAAACATGGTTAATTGCAAGCCAGTCAATACCCCCTTACCAGTTTCTCTGTACGAAAGCACTTATCCTGCTAATCTCGATGAAACTATGGAAATTTTTAGTGTTTTATACAGGGAGATTTTGAGAAAGCTTCTATTTCTAGCGACCCGGACTCGCTTTGATATATCAACAGCAGTCTCAATGTTTGGGAAATATCACTCATCATCACTTCCATTGCACTGGAAAACCATGAAGTACTCGATTAGGTACTAGAAGGAAACTGTGGAATACGCGTTATGTATTCCAAAGAACGGCAACCTTTCATTGCAAGCATGGTCAGATGCAGATTGGGGAAGAGAAAAAGATGGAAGGAGGTCAAGAACCGCTTTAGTCGCCTGCATTGACCAGGCCCTAGTCGTTTGGGTATGAACTACAGCAGCCTATAGCGCTTTCGACATTTGAGGCGGAGTTTTGCTTTGTCAGAATTTGTAAGAAACGTGAAGTGGATAAGCCAGTTGTAAGTGATATCGGCATAGAACGTCAGCGCCCTATTCGTATCTACCAGGATAATTTCGGGAGCATCAAGTGGACTACGGAAGTGCTAGGAAAGCGCAACGCCAAGCATGTTAGAATACAGTATAGTTTTGTGAAGGAATCTGTTAAGCAGGCAGACATTTTGATTAAATACACCCCTTTGGAGAACAACTACGCTGATTCGTTCACGAAAATTCTGCAGAAGTCTACAATGGATGGTCACATGGTTTTCTTAAGCTCTTTGCCATCATCTTCTCGAGAGGGCATGTCGGAATGAGCTGTAATCAACTCGAGAGATAACGTGAAGACAATGAAATGGTAAGAAATAATACCTTCATATGATTAGTATTTATTTGCGTTTTGTGGAAATATGCATCTTGGGAATGGAATCACTTACAAAACATCGGTGTACAGTGACCAGGACGTCCTTCACACCGGAACTGTTGAAGGCATCGGACATCCTAGTAGCAAAAGGCCTATAGAACAGACGTAGGGTACGTCATAGAGTACACACAACTAGTGATCTCGACACTTGATAGAATTGGTTAGAAACTGCATTCACCGAATACGAGAGTATCGAAACGCTTCTACAGTCTGGTTGCTTACGATTCAAATCGTGAAAGTGGTTGCAAGCGGCATTGGTCAAATCTTGAGCGGCTTTCGCGACAGCCAAAAACCGTTCGCCGAGTCGGCCAAGCTGAGATAGAAAGTCGTGCTGGATTATATGAACGCGCTGAATGCAAAGGTAGGCTCGCAACGGCATGCGCGGCTGAAACACCCGCAACCCACGCGGAGCTGAGTGACTGACTGGCTGAGTGCGACTTGCGGCGCGGCAGCGCCCTGAGATGGCAGGATGCAACCTGCGCGAGCGCGCTGAAGTGCTGGACGTCACGTATGTGATTTGGCACGACACGCGGGGGGTGAACCGCTTGTGTTACCTTCTTGAGATGAAGGCGGAGATCAAGAAGGCGAGGGTGCTCAACTCGTGAAAGGGTGTTGCAGCGCGGGGGGCTGAAAATTACGCATCGCGGTGGCTGGGGTGTCGCCGTACACTGGCCGAGGTTTGAAGCGCGGCGGATGTGCCGCGAGGCGGCTCGCGGCGCTGCAACCGCCATCTACGTCGACATGGCAAACTCTGTTGTCGTCAGTGCATCATCCGCCATTTTCATCGGTGCCGCATCCAAGCCAGCGACCGCCTTGCATCTGTAACCACTGTCACCCTCGCTGCCGCACCTGTCGCCGCCGTGGCCACCACAATCAACATCGACCTCCCAAGAGTCGAAGCTGTCACCTCAAAGTCCCAACCGCCATCGTCACCGCAGCCGTAACCGCTGTGTCCGACGCTACCCCAACCGCAGTCACTGGCGTGACCATCGTAGTCTCCTTTGGTATAACGTAAGCAAATGGGGGAGTCGGAAGCGGTCTTGAGACGGAGACGGCGGTAGGGTGCAGTCGTGGGACTGTAAAGGAACCCGAAGGGTGAAGGGGGCCGGAAGCACCGGGCGGTAGAAGGGGAAATCGACGGTCCGTATCGCCAGTCCCATACAGGTGCGCGCAAAAAGGGTACTAACGGTCTAGGAAACCTTGGTAAAATTAACATGCGGTCTATCGTTAGCGAAAGGTGGTGAGGAAGAAGTTCGGTATAATGTTTTTTGTCGTTTGCAATTGGGAGGCAGTGAGATCCGAACTACAACTAAATATGGGGTCTGGGTCCCCTACTGACCACTGTACGATCGGTCCACCTACTATGCTACCGGCTGGCACCACACAACTTGTACACGTGTCCAGCCTGTACGCTGTGCCAGTCCGTCTGTCACTTGATCACTAAATCTTACACGTGGCGGTGCCGTGGCACCGGCACACAGTGCATTACCCCTTTGAACGTGGACGGCCAATCGGATACGCTGCGTACGAGCTAGGGCCCATTATACTACACCTCCCGAACCGCTGTCACTGTCGTCGCCGCAACCGCCGCCATCCTCGCCGCCACAAACGCCGCTGCCTCGCAGCTCTAACCGTCGTCGCCGGCGCCATAATCTCCAGCGCCATCGCCGTCACCACCGTCGTTTTTTGTGTGCAGCTTCGGTTTGGGCGTGATGCAGCGCAGCTCAGTGCAGGCCGTTGCAATTGTGGCACAAATGCAGCTGAAAGAGCAGTCGCCTGCGCGTATCTACCGCATATGGGCGTCGGTGCCACTGGTGGCAATGATTCTTTCGGGCAGACCGTTTTTATCTCAAAGACACGCCGAGGCACTGTTTTCCATGTCTGTCTGGCGGTGCCCTTGATGGGTGCCGTTGCGCTACGACGCTGAGTCCGAGCTCGTCGAGCGTGTGGGCTACGATCACGGCGGCTACTCATCTAATGCGATCTTTATCTTTGATTCTCTGTGCCGGAAGAGCGTATCAAAGAACAGCAGCTACGGTGCCACGCCTGCGTCTGAGTCCCAAGGTTGGTTTCATGAGCAACGCTTGGTCCTTTGAATAGCTCGTAGTTCTCTTTATTTCTTGTTTATTTTGAGCGTTTTGGCGATTCCCTTCTTCTCCAATTCGGATTTGCCCTCCGTGTTCATCTTCTTGTAGTAGTTCTCCTAGTCGGTGTATGTTATAAATTCCTGCTGTACCAAGCACTTGCTACAACTGGGATATTTGTCGTTTGGCTATTCAGCATACAGAAGTTGATGCTCCACAATTGTTTCAATATGTTTTCTCTCGCATTTTCTAGAAAGATTGGGAAATCGCGACGTTTTTTCGGCCTGTACACTCATCTACGTTCTCAAGCACGAACCATGAAAAACCTGCGAGCAATCAGTAACTTCGAAGACGCCTTCCAAATCTTCTAAACAAATCGAGCACACCATTGGATGGCTCAGACGACGAGATATACGTAAACCGCCTTTGCTCATGTATCCAAACTAAACTGAAAACCAATTAGTTCATGCAAGAATTGTTAGTACTGGTTCCTTTGCGACCACGACGAGAGGCAGCGAGACACAGGTATAAAGCTCTATACGGTTTTTCAAAATGTTCCCATCTACATAGCATAACTCCGAAGCCTTTCATTTCTCAAAACATTGACCACATGCTTGCACGTGTGAAATGTTGTGTACGAATACATCTGTCGGTGCCCAACGACAGGAATCTTCACGAGCCCCCTTATTCTGCCCAACCGCCTTCATAAATGTTCCCCATCTCCCTTTGTAACCGGAGTGCTCTGCGCGCAAGCTTGAAATGAAGCACCGGACGAGTTGGTGTGCCTTCTTATTACAATTTTCATGGGGGTGTTTGGATCTGGCTTTTACGCCCTTGCCCTCATGAGAGTGTGAAGAAAGGGTCACTCAGAACGCCTCCTCCGTCCCAAGGAAGTCTGTCCGCAGTACATGAAGACACACCGAGCGAGCCAGTATGCCTTCCAGTGGCTGTTACCACGAGGCCATTGCAAGCGTAGACCACGCCTGTGTTTTCGGAAATGGAATTTCACATTCAAAAATGCTAGTTTTGGTGACCGATTATCTGGTGACTTTTTCCAATTTTTTCCCGATATTTGGGTTGGATATGAGGAAATACGTATTTGGTGTGCTAGCTTGACATTCAAAATTTGCAATTCTGGAAATTCCCCAGTTTCATAACTAGCATATTTGAAATTCTAAAACTGGCGAATTTCCAGGACTGCAAATTTTGAATGTCAAGCTAGCACACCAAATACGTATTTCCTCATATCCAACCCAAATATCGGGAAAAACTTGGAAGAAGTCACCAGAGAATCGGTCACCAAAACTATCAATTTTGAATGTGAAATTCCATTTCCGAGAACACAGACGCACAACGGATTGGAGCAAGTTTGAAATGACGCACAGGACCACCAGGTGTGCTTCCATGTGAGTATTCTAATGGGTATCTTTGGAGCTGTCTTTTCCGCTCTTGCACCCATGATAGTGCGCTGACTAGGTCACTCAGAAAGGCTTGTCTGTTCGACGGAGTCTGTTCGCGGCACGTGAAGACACACCGAGCGAGCAAGTTTGCCTTCGACAGCCGATTAGCACGAGGGCACTGGGGACCGAGTTTACGTGCTGGGCAAAAGAACTTGCCTGTATCTAGTGATATCCAACGTTGCACGGAAGCATTGCACAAAACCTTGCTGACGCTTTGATCGATTACAGGTACTTACCTGTGTTCTAGACTACCATATGGTCCTCACTAACAAAGCTAAGTAATACAATCATTGATATCGGTTTCGTAAAGAATTTCAGTTTCTTCGCGTTGTCAATTCCATAAGTCCAGGCCTTGTTTTTTCTCTCCTTGCTTAACGACAAGGTTATCGTTCCATGCTCAGTGACAAACTCAACAAGATTTTTAAACCTAGGCAAGGTCAAGAGGGGCATGTAAAGATGGGCCCTCGAGACATATACTTGCCACCCATTGAAGGTAAGGTTCGAAAGAACACCAAGACTGGTGGATCTGAGGACGATTCGTCTGACCCAGAAGGGGGGCGATGAAGAAAGAACATCAAGCGTAAAGAAATGAGGAGGAAGAAGGGAAAGTGTCGCAGCTACGACGCTGACCCTGATTCCTCGAGCTCCGATACCGATACTGGTTCATCGTCAGATGGTGACCGTAAAGGTAGACGCAAGAAACCACGGAACAGGTTGGCAAAGAAGTCGTCAAAGAGAAACCATAAAGGTAAAAAGAACCAGTACGAGTCGTCCGACTCGGATTCGGACACCGATACAAGCCTAGAGGTGCATCAGCCGGTGAACAATCTATTCACCAAGGCGGTTGATTACAGGTCATATCGGTAGAGGAACCGATTCTCTGCTTACACCCAAGAGGTTGGGCAGAAAATCACCAAGCACCATAAGAAGCTCAGCTGCCAAATGGGTGATAACTACCTTCAGAGGTGGTGGTTTCATTGTGATGATTGAGTTTCTGCAGAAGTTCAAGATTGCATGTGACCAAAATGGTTTTTCCGAAGGTGCTGCCATGTGGTTCTTCCAGTTTTTCCTAAAGGTAGAGCTTACCACTTGCTGCAAGGCAGGCTTCGTGGAAATACCCTGGCGGTTGATGAAGAGGAAACAGAGATGGTAGGGAAGTATTCAGAAGTGGTTAATTTCATGCTGGAAACTTACGCTACCGATGAGGTTATTCAAGAAGGTTACGCTGAGGTGCATTCATATTGCCAGCGCTGTAGCCAAACCGAAACGGAATTGTCGTTGGGCCTTTGGAATCTAGCCACCCGATGCGGTAATGTGCTTACCTCAAGTAGGTTGAAGTCGCTCTTTGCCGACAATGTCGACAAAGCGATGCGTTAGCAGGTACGCAACTACCTGGCGAACAACCATAAGGTGGAATATAATGGGCTTGCCTGTTATGCCCAGGGACTTGGTGGAACTCTCTGGCATGGAAAGAACGTCGGCGTCCCATGCATCAAAGGATAAACCGAAACGGTCAGTATTGGAGTTAGAAGAAAGCACTACCTCAGAGGGTGATTCACTCATCCGCGTACCAACAGGGATGGCAGTTTATCGCGTGACTGCGCCGCAGGCTCAGTCACGAACCATATCTATTGGTAATTGGTTCTCGACAGTACCACCAGCTTCGCTAAGGTCGCCACCAAGTGTGGAGAGCACTCCACAGACCTCAACGGGTGATTCGCAAGCATCATCATATGCTACAGCGCCGACTAATCCGCTTACCAGATCTACTTCTATGGCAATGCGTGATCCCCGGACAATTGGTTTAGTTTGCTGACTCTGTTTATCGCCAGACCACCTGGCGAACAGATATGAAAAAATACCCCCAGGAGTGCAGGAACATTTACTCAGTGCCCGGCAGCAGAACCAGCGTAACCAATGTGGATCTAAAGGAAGGGTACCAACTCAATCATCATCATCTCAGGTTCATCTGGTCGAGGAAACACCAATGTTGGAGAAGGCCAGTTCCACTCAGGAGGAGCAGGAAAACACCGAACGGTTAGCGTAGGGGCCACCCCTAACCGTGAATTGGCAGGCCCATCTATGCTGCAACGGGAAACTTTAAAGGTGGAAGAAGAAGAATCAGATGTACCAAATTTGCTGTGTCTGATGAAGTACAATAACTATAAAGTTAATCTTCAGTGAGCTTTCTCAACTACCTATCGGTTCTCGTTGCGTGTGTACTTGATACCGACGCCGGCCCGAATGTTCTAAACGCTCGCGTCATACTCGATGCCGTTTTACGGAACATTAGGCATGCCCCGACTATCAACCCATTAGTGGGCGCTAACGAGCGCCGACTGCACCTTAGAGTAATGTTGACCACTGTGGTATAACTTGGAACCTTGAAGGTGAAGCTCAATTTATTTGTGGTGGATAGTCTCGCAACAGACCGTATGCTCGGGACCAACTATATTGACAGTCATGTCAAGTCAGTTTTGACAGGGTCCCGAACGGTCGTGCCCTGTCAATGTGGTCGTATTGCCATACTAGGTTATACGCACACCAAAAATGGATGGTGTCAAAAGCCTAGGTCCAATATACCCACCGAAACGGTTTGAAACAAGATACGGTCACCAAATTGGTTTCAATCCCGGATATGAACCAAATGATAGTGAATGTTTCATACGAGATACCAGGATTGTTAATGCTATAGAACCATCCTACGCTAGCAGAGACACATCTCGTCGTGATGGCAAACGAGATCATTGACAACACCCCTAACCAAACTTTCAAGGCATACTTGAATAACTTCAGCATTCATATTCTTAGGTCACCCATAAATACCATTATTGGGATTGAATTAACGGCAGGAAAAGAGGTTTTCACGGTTTCACCTAATAAAATCGGCGAGGTCGCCACCTCTAAGGGAAGGGGGGAGAGTAGATGCACCATATCCCGCACATGGGTCTGCGTTATCGACAAACACAAACATAAAACAGAAGATCTCCGATACCTTTAAAGTCGGAGATCTGGAAAAGAACATGAAACTGGACCCAGTGCG
Organism: Gracilaria gracilis; assembly: GCA_030374805.1. Taxonomy (NCBI): domain Eukaryota; phylum Rhodophyta; class Florideophyceae; order Gracilariales; family Gracilariaceae; genus Gracilaria; species Gracilaria gracilis. Next base: position 391,134 of record JARGSG010000030.1, on the reverse strand, counting down.
GAATTGGAGAAAGGAATTCTAGATCGGTGAGGAGAACCAGGCTCTCCCAAAACAGATCCTCAGTCTTTAGAAGAATTTGGACCCATGCGGTTGGGCCGGTTAGGCTAAAAATAGAGGTCACAGAGCACCGTATTGATGGGGTGCCTGGCTGGAAACCCGTTTACCAGCAGCCTTACCGAGCAGGTCCAAAAGCCCTTGAAGTTGAGCTCAATGAGGTCTATTGAATGCTCCGTGAAGGTGTCATAGAACCCGCAATTACGAAATTGGCCAGCAATGCGGTTCTCGTCACAAAGAAGAATGATACCCGTGCGCGGTAATGTGTGCCCTACAGAAGATTGATTAGTTTGACCATCAGGGATTCGTACCCAATACCTAGAACGGACGAGTGTATAGACTCGTTGGGCGACGCAGGTACCTATCATGAAAGAAGAGAGTGACAAAACTACGTTTACTTTCCACGCTGGGTTATTCCGCTTTACGCGTATGCCTTTTTGGTTTCAAAACGGGCCCGGCTACCTTTCAGAGGGCGTTAGGTATAATCCTTTCGAATGTGATGGTGAGAACCGCTCTGGGGCACATCGATGATGTAATCATATATTCCAGAACGGTAGAGGAAAACTTCCACCATGTTAGGAAAGTTCTAAACCTTTGAGGGAATCTGAAGTACCGCTGAAGCTCCGCACCTGCGAATTCTTTACCAGAGAGATAGAATATCTCATTCATATTATCAGGCCGGGAAGGTTAGAAGTGACGCCGCGGAACATCCGGGCCGTGCAGGAAGCGAAGCCACCTACGTCCTCAACTGAAATCCGATCCTTTATAGGTTTATGCAATGTTAAGCGCCGGTTTATCAAGGGCTTCGCCAAGATAGTGGCTCCCCTCAACAGGAAGCTGCTGAAAGGCCAACCTACAAGGTTTGCGTGCCTCACCAATGAGGAGATGGATGCATTCGAGGCGCTGAAACATGCGCTCTTGACACTACCCAAAGCTGGTTTATGATAGACATTGGATACCGACGCTTCGGACCCCCAAATTGGTTGTTGTCTTTTGCAGGAGCAAGAAAACGGCGACGAACTACCTATCGGGTACTGAGCCTTGCTCTACACGTCGCAGAAAAGAATTATACGACAACCGAAAAGGAATGTCTAGCTGTGGTCTGGAGCATGCTGATGCTCCGTCCCTACCTATATGGTGAAAGGTTTACGCTTCGGACCGACCATGAAGCCCTGCGGTGGATACTCGGTCTCGCAGACGCATCGGGAAGACTTGCCCGATGGCGGTTACGAATTTCAGAGTTCGAGTACGATGTGCAGTACCGCCCAGATATCAAGCACAATGTCGCAGATGCGATGTCTCGCATTACCACAGATGGTTTGGATACCAAGCCGGTAGAGGATGACACCCCATACTTTACCATCTCTATAAACCCTGGGGGTGATACTCATACTTTAGAAGGTTACTGGACTTCACCGGAAGAAGATACGCGGTTTAGTGACGCCATCGCTAGGAAAATACTTGGAGTTGAAGAAACAGACGTCAGGTTAACTACCCGTGAGGAATTCTTGAGAGAGCGAGCCAATGATTCTATTGCCTCTCTCTCATGGACCAAGTAGGTATGAAAGACTCAAACTTTGACGTCGACCAGAATGGTTTCCTTTTCAGGCGAGCTCCCATCGATGGTTCTCCTCAAAAGGTAGTGCCTAAGGTGCTGCGCCCTCGGGTGCTGTATTTTGCCCACTACTCAATGATATCAAGACACCCTGGAGGTACGAGAATGTATTACATCTTGAGAAAAGAGTATTATAGACCCATATGGCTCATGATATCTATACCTTGTAGGTCAGTGCGAGTCATGCATACGAACCCGTGGAGGTCTCCGCAAGCACAGGAAATACTTGAAACTATTCCCTCGTCGGTATTATCGGAATGCTAGTTTGGCGGTCAAAAATTACCGAATTAAAACGAACGAAAAACCGGTGAATTTATCCAAATTTGGAACTGTTAATTTCCGGAAATATTTCCACCTTTCCACTTGTGCTAGTTTTTTTTCAAAAGAATTATTCCAAATTGTTTCCATCTTTGCTAGTTTAGATGGAAGGGAAACTAGCACACTTCTTTCGTTTATGGTAGTTTCGCAGCACAATGTAAGTGTGTTGGTGTCACCTACGTTCATATATACGGCGGAGAATAGCGAGATAGACACTTAGATAGAAACTTAAATAGCTGTTTATCGAATAGGAATAGGAGTATACAAATAGATCGAATACCTTTTCAGTTTGAGGAGATCGGTTCACTAGTCAACACCTTTCATATCAGGCATTCGTTTACTAAATATATGAAACGCCTTCGAATCACGTGCAATCATCCCCACCACTCTGTCCCACCGTCCGTGCGCCATATTACGCTCCGCGCTACATACCCCCAATTCTCTCCAAAACCCCCCCCAACCTTCCCCGCCATGCCCAACTGCTGCTTTGAAGGCTGCTTCTTTTTCGCCCGCACCATCCCTGCCATCCAAAGGCACCAGAGCAGAGGCCCCAATCGCCTCAACCCAAACAAGCGTTTCCTCTCCCCAGGCGGAGGCCTCCCCCACTTCCCCCCACGCATCAAGCGTCACAAGTCTACCCCCCACCTCCATACACCTCCCCCTCCCACAAACCGCCCTTCCGACAACGTCCCCATCGCAGACGACGACTTCTACCATCACCAGCAACTCTCCCTCTCCCTCCACACCCAGGACGCCTACCACATCGCCACCACCTCCGTCTGCTCCATCTCCCCCTCCCCTACTCTTCCTCCTCCCCCTTCCTTCCCCCTCCTCAACAACCCCCACCTCGAACGCATGGTCCTCTACATCTCTTTCATCGCCTCCTCCCTCGGCCTCCGAAAGGCTGAGGAACTCATCTCCCTCCTTAACGACCTCGCCTTCTCCAAATCCGCCTTCCACAACGCCGTCTCCTCCGCCTCCCAGTGTCTCAAACTTCAAACAGACCTCTTCCAACACCGAGTCAGCAACATCGGCTTCGCTCCAGCCACCCCCTCCCACCCACAGCAGCTCTTCTCCACCACCATCTTCCTAAAAGACCCCATCCAGGTCCTGAAACAACAACTCGCCCTCGCACACTTCCACAACACCTTCTTCCACCCCGTCTCCCACACAACACCTTCCGGCTCTCCCACTTTCGCCCACCCCGTGGCCTCCACCCTCGGAAAAGAAGCAGTCCCCGCCCTCAAAGCCGCAATCATGCACTCCTCCAACGACTCCTGGATCTGGCACACCCCCGACTCCACCGGTATCGACTCCTTCATTGGCGGGGTCCAAATCTACTCCGACAAGTTATCCACCTCCCTCAAATCCTCTTCCATCACCTTCTATGCCCTTCACATCACCCTTCTCAATTTCTCCGATGCCTTCCGTCGCAAGTGCATCACCGAACACCTCACCCTTCTCGGATATTTGCCAACCTCCTTCCTCCCAACCAACCTCTCCCAAGACCACGACTCCATCCCTGAAACCTTCTCTCACATCCCCAGCCACACCGGAATGGAACTCATTCAGCTCGCCATGTCCAACCTCCTCGGCCCCCTCCTCTCCTCCGGTCTCAACGGCTTCCCCTTCCGTGACGCCCAGGGCGTTCTCCACCACTGCCACCCAATCATCGCCAGCTACTGCGCCGACATCTCCGAAGCAAAAGACATCCTCGCCATCTCCCACGGAACCCGCCCCCAACACCCTTTTCATAGATGCACCGTCTCCCGCACAGACCTCCCCGTACAAATTCAATCCCCTTCCCCCAAAGATCAGCACCAGACCCTCGCCGCACGCAAATCACACTCCACCCTCCTCCAATAATCACAAGACGCTCTCCTTGCTCGTAAGCCCAGAATCTCCCGCAACACAAAGGAAAAAGCCCTTGAAACCCTCCACTCCCTCTCCCTCGCAAAGTACTCCTCCCTCTTCGAATCATACCCTCTTCTCACCATCACACCACTCCTCTCCCCTTACAACATCTTCACCTTCAAACCACTCCACAACTTCCACCTCGGCGTCTCCAAGCTCATCAAGCTCGCCGCCATCGAGAGACTCCGCTCAGAAGCACTCTTCACCACCCCCAGTTCCTCCAAGTCCCGTCGCCCCTTCAACTCCATCCGCACTTTCATCCTCAAACATTCAAACACCATCCTCTCCGCCATCGAAAAGCACTCCCCCGCAAACGGACTCCACATCGACTTCTCCACTTCCGACAACGGTCAAACTCTCAACGGTCTCTTCACTACCGACGGCTTGCGTGGTATGCTCGAAGCAAAAGACTACCGCGCACTCGACATGGTCTTCCCCTTCATCGGCGCCTTCTCCGACCGATGCTGTGACAAAGTCGATTCAGCTCCCATCACTTCCGTCTTCTCCAAGTACTCAGACCTCCTCCTCGCCTCCATGCGATACAACACCTTCACCGAATGAACCGACGCCCGCCTCACCGACCTCCACAACCAAATCCGCTCCTTCAAGCGCACAGCCGTACTCGTCCTTGGCCCCCACCACACTTCCAGCATCGGAACCCTCAAGTTCCACCTCCTCTACCACATTGCAGAGGACATTCGTCGCTTCATAGGCCTCCACTTCAATGTTGCCGGCATATTCGAGCACGCCCACACCCTCTTCAAGTCCCACTACTCCAAAACCTCAAAGTGCAGGTCCACCGCACATCAAGAAACCATTTGTGCCATCCACCGCTCCAACGCCATCAAGGACTAGAATCCCGTCTCCACAAACCTTTCCATCACCTCCTTCTCCCCTGGCCTCGCTTCCCCTCTCCAATCCTGAGAACCCGGTTTCGTACGTGATGGCAAACACATCTCCTTCGCTGACCTAATCACTGGCCACAAATTCATTCGCTCCAATCCTCACCTACCTCACAAATCTCTTCAAGACCTCTTCCCCCCCGATACCCTATCCATTCTTGCACAGTTCGGAAGAGACGCCCTCCCATCCTTCGTCTCCCTCTCTCTCGAAGTCCTACAACTCATTGACAACTCCCCCGCCCTCTGTTAGGCTCGACTCACCATAGTCAACTTCGCTTACGTCGTCGGCGGTTACATCCCAACACTCGACAACTACATTGAAGAGCGGAACGAGCTCGCGCCCCAGGATCCTCCAGTCCCTCTCATCCAACGAATTTTTGCCACCCCCTCCTTCGGTCCATCCAAGTCCCCAAAGTTCTCCCACATTCTCGTCGCCGGCTTCACCTCCCGCCCTCCACATCCATCGTCGGGGTCTGCAAACTCATCTCCCTTCTTCGTTTCGCCCTTCCTTTTCAACTTCTTCTCCCAAGGAGTTCGCCTTCGTCCAGTTCATGGAACTCGTCCCACCCAGCGACGACGTCGATCTCACCCTCAACTGCGTTTGCCTCCGATGGGCAACAGACCACAAACATAACCACACCATTTGCCCTGTTCCCATCTCTATCTACTCCACTTCCGATAACGTTTCCCCTTGGTATGGACTCATTCCCTCTTCCACCATCCTTGCCTCCGTTCATGTTCTCCGCCAGAACTACCCCGCTCCTCCCTTCACTTCTCGTCTACACTGGCGCTTTCACCAATTCTATCTCAATCGGTTCTATCGAGACCCCACCGCCAAGCCTTATTTACCATCCAACACGTAGCCTCTATTCCCTGTTAGCTTCAGCTTCATAAAAATTTAAACCCGCTTCGTTTCAATTGGAAGGAGTGAAGATACGCATGACATGAGAAAGAAGAAGCATCTCTTCCCCATCCCACACATACCTCCACCCCTTCCCCCCCCACTGCACCTCACCCTACCCTTAGTAGCCCGCCTCTTCCCTACCATCAACCCCTGTCCCTTCCATGCGTTCCGCCCGGTGTGCCACCAACCGCCCGAAACTCGGGTCCTCTAGTCGACAGGCCGCTTTGTAACAATCAAGAACTGCACCTAGTCTCCGTGTTAATTTTGCCATAGAATAGTCCTCCCTAACAGCTAGGTATATCTTCTCCCTCGATGGTACCCACAGCCCAACTGTCGCAGTTCTGCCAGATTTTCCCGACACACACCTCGGATCTCCATCCACAAACCCATCGTTCTCAAACTCCTCGGCATGCTCCCCCTGTAGCAATTGCCAGACTACCCCCAGCATTCCTTCAACAGCCCGATGTAGATAATTCCTATACAAAGTAGAGAACAAAAGCTGTCTTTGCCCTCCACGTCCGACAACCTCGTTCATAGTTTTCACCACACAGGCAATCCAGGCGTCAAATCTCGCAAGGTGCATCACGGTCCTATTCACGTACTGCCGCTCACCGTTACTTTGCCTCTCCACTGCGTATCCCATATACTCCTCCAACACTGCCACCGCCATGCCATTCTTGAAGTACATATCTTCATCATCAACCTCCCATGGTTGCCCAACCGCACGAGACTCGGAATACGCAAGGTCTTCGCACCGGCTCGTTCTCCACGCACACAACTCATTCTACCCGCCCTCCTCCCTTCCCATCAGCTTCTCGCGCGCCTCCCCCATCTGCTGCTTTAGCTCTTCCCATAGCTCAGTCCCCTCAGTAGGATTCGCACGTTTCGCAATCAAATCATATCCAAGGATGGAGAATAACTTGTCGCGAGCCGCCCGCTTCCGCACCCCCAATCACATCGCTTACTGTCTGCTTCATCCGCTGCCTCAGACACTTGTCCGCACTCACATTATCCACACACTTCTGTTTCCTTCCCGCTTTTCGTATCGTCTCCCAAGTATCTCCCATTATTTCCGTCTCCACAGCATACTTCAACAGCAAATCACTTCCTCCCTCCGTTGATTTCGTATACGCCCTCATCTCATATGCCACTTGATACGGGCACCGAGGTAACATCTTCTTCTCCCCAACCACAAATATGCTGCCCTCCCTGCTTTCTCCCAGCGTCTCACTTTTGTTCTTCCAGCTTCTATGAACATTCTCCGTGTCAATACAGAGTTCTGACGCCTCTAACTTTGCATAGTGGAGAATCTTATCATATACAGCCCTTGCAAATCCGTAAAAACATTCTGGCACCTCTGTTTCATGTTTTAGACGCCCCTTCACTTCCTCCCCACAGCCCCTTCGCTTCCTACCCTTCACAGCCTCCCTTAAACTTTCAATCAACACATTTTGTTGCTTCAGCTCCTCCCTCACCCGTTCCAATTCTTTCTGCGTGAGCTTCAAACTCACCATCATGATATAGTGATCCTCTTTCATATTTCCCAGCTTCCCTTTCAACGAATTCACCCTCACAACCAGTGCAGACCTTGGCAACACGCGTAAGTTCTCTTCATCTCCTTCTGCTATTCCTGTAGTTCCCAATTCCCTTGCTCCGTTCCTCTCTCCACGATCCCCAGAATCGTCGACTCCTGCCTCATGCCCATCGTCCTCAATCCAAACGACATTATGCCTCACACGTATTCCTTCAGGCGTTCGTACCGCGGTTTCCTCCAAGTTCCCTCCAGTTCTATGCCTGTTTCTGACAACGACATTTTGTCCTTCGAATGCCCTCCCATCCACTGGTATATTGTCTCTTACATTCTCAATCACTGACCCACCACTGCCACGTCCTACAACACTCCCTGGCAAATTTTTTCGGAGCCATTCCATCCTCTCCACATTGGCGTGGCTCCCCATTCCATCGACCACACGCCCAATTCGCCTCCCACTGTCCTGTGCGTTTCCATGCTCCCTCACATGCCTCATACCCCCCACTTCCTTTTTCTCCCGCATCGCAGTATGTCGCGGTCCACCAGTTCCTTCTCTGCCCATCATTCAATTCCTCCTCACATCAACCAAAACCTCCATGCCCTCGTTCCTCGCCTCCTGAACGCCTCCTCCTACTTCTCTTTCGCGACCCCTCCCCCCCCGAACGCCAACCCCAGCCACTCTCTCTCCCTCTTTCCCTCGAATACCACAACTAACTATCCCACTAGTACTTCTTGCTATCGTCCTTCCCTCCCCCCCACTGCGACACTCCCTCCCTTTCTCTATGACATCTCCACACTCGCCTTTTTCTACAACTTGCATGGAGTCATCGCCCCTTCGCCGCCCACCTCTATCCCTATCGCCGCGCGCATCATCCCCCTGCCTTCCTCCCTTCCCTCCCCTGCTTTCCCCTCCTCCATTTCCCATCTCATGTGGAAGCGGAGTAGCTTGTGTTACCAAAGCACTTACCGTTCGCTCGGTTCGCTGGGTTCACTCCGTTTGCTCGGTGCGCTCGGTTCGCTCCAAAGGTCGGCCTCGATCACGTCTCCCCGTGTTCTTCCTACCTTTCTCACGTAATCCGCTTCGAGGAGAGCGCGAAGTACGCCCAATACCGCCCTCGCGATTTTCCACATCGCGGTTTCGAGGCGCGCGCGTAGTACTACCCAAGCCATCCTCGCCCCCCGACCTACCGCCTCTGCACGCGTTTGCCCTTTTGACGCGCGCCCGCTTACATCCTCCGCATTCGCATTCGCACTTCTCGTTTTATGTTTCCCCATGTGGAATCGGACGACGACGATGTGCCCGGCGGTGCGCTCTAGATGTTGTCGCCGCTCGCCGCAAGACGTGTTCGCCGCTCGACGTGATCGCAGGTTCCCCGTGAAACGCACACCTCCACTCGACGTGTGGTAGAAATATCGCACCGTTTTAGTACTTTTCGGAATCACTTTCCGAAAATTGGGACGGAAATTTCCCTTCCTGTACGAAACCTCACTGCCAAAAACTGTTACACTTTCACATGATATCACATGTACTCCGTATCTTCTATTCTATGTACTTGAACGTCAACCCACTCCCCTGAATCCTATCCCCATTTTGTTCACGTCACTGGATGAAAGAAGTGACGACACCCACTCACTTGGGGCAGTTCTCGTCCTCCCCTGTGGAACACGAGAGTTAGAGAGAAAGCGTAATAAAATGTACACAATTCTATTTTACACATACTATGGTACACCTTTCGGTTCTATAAGTCATAAATCAATTGAGCTCTACTCGATTACTATAAGATTCGAAGACGTACCCCATGTGTACTCCATTCCATAATCTGCAAACAACTGTTCTCCCACTTCTACAACCCGAAGTGCCCGGACGGCAAGCATTCGGTATTCTCTTAATTGAAGTGGAGTTCGCCCAGTTCCTGGGGTTCGAATCACCGCCACATTGGCAGTCCGTCGCTGCTTCAAGCCATCCTCCATTGCATCCCTATCTTTATCCCCTTCCATATATTTTGGGTCGTTAATTGTTCCACCCAACGAAAATGGAGCGGGGACAATCCATACAGGGATTGTAGGTACTTCTTGTCTCCTTTCCGGGAGTTTCCGGAACACCTCGCCTCGCAGGCTAACCTCCATCGCATAAGTTCGAAAACGTGCGGCGGTGGCTCCCAACAACCCTTCTCCATACTTTTTGTGTACCTCCTTCCTCTTCGTTAAGTCATGGTACACTAGAGTTCCGTAAAAGAAACATATCTCTTCGTTCTTCATGAAACGGCGCGTGGTAAACACTCCCACTCCTGCGTCATGGTGACCAATCGAAGACTTCCCAATGCGACAACCACACATAGTGGCCTCCAGTGCCAACATCGCGTTCCAATCTAGGTGACCGATCTTCCCTTGCAACGTTTTCGGCCACTCATGCAGCGCTTTGCGGCTGCCGATCATGGCCATGCCCTCCTCCCGCCACATCGATGCCAGGAAGTCCACAATATACGGTGGGAACTTCTGATACTGTGGGAAGCCGGGTGGAGCCTTCCATGATCGTGAAGGACAAGTGTTTCACTTGGGAACTAAGTCCATCACGCGATTCACAGAGTTTCAAACCTCCTGCGTAATTTGAATGTCCGTCTCATTATCGCGCATGCATATCGCAAACTGAACAATTGCCGCGTGCCTAGCATGCGCAAAACAGTCAGGGTCCAGCTCACAACCAATAAACTTCCGATGACGTTGTAACTCCATGCATGCCATGGTAGTCGAAAAAGCTCCCGCAGACAAGTCCACCACTGTATCACCTGGCTGCGAACATCTGCTGATCAGCTCCTTCAACAACGCGCGAGGTTTTTGTTCCGACCTCACCTTTTGCAACATGTAGCCTCCAACCTCCTTCTTCCTTTTCCATTGAAGAGTCTCCCCTTTGGACATGGGCGGTACCTGATCAATAACACTGTGGTACCCTCGCGACTGGCGCTTGTTTGTAATGTGACGCTGCGTGTACTTAAGCACCTTCGCTCTCCTGCCAACTGCCTCGGTAAGCACCACTCTCTGTACCTTCCCGTTACGGTTTCCGGGGATCTCTTCTTCTCCTGTCACAACCAAGTGATCCTCTCGGTTGTGACAGAAGAAGAACATATCGCCGGAAACTGTATAAGGGAGGTGCTTTCTCTGTCCTTCTTTTGTTGCGCGGACGTAGTGGCACACAAGGTACGTTCGACAATTTTGTTCGTCTTCTGTGAATCGTACTAACTGGCGTACTCTTCTATTTTCCATGCTATTGCGTATTCAAGCCAGAGTCGCCGGACACAGTGTATGCCACTTCTGCATCCTTGCTTTACTGAGAACATTCGGAAATGCTTGAGCTGGCCGTGATGTTCGAGTACGATTATTTGAGTTATTCAACTCATGTAATCGGCTTTGGCTTTGACAGCCAGCTCAATCACTGTTGGACTGTGGTTATTTTTCAGACCGACTAGATTAGACTGCGTTAGGTCGAACTATCGAAAGTGGTTGAGCTACCGGTGATGGTGGACTACGATTATATTCGTTGTTCAACTCAGATAATCGTGTTTAGCCATGACTGATATTTCAATCACTCAAGAAGAATAGTCCCCAATATAGTCACTAGAAGAATGTCGTGGCCAGTGATGAGTTCCTCTTCTCCGACAACCACATAAGGCTCGTGGTTGTCGCAAAGGGGGGATTCATTATCGGTCACGACTTTGGGCGCTACAGGAAAATCTAATCATATAAAGTTAGAGAAGGCAGTCGGTAGAACTACCTTCTTCGATTTGATAGGATGTACCCTTGCGTCCTCCCGTCATTATAAGAAGATGCAGGGCTTTAAATATTCATAAAAGAATCATAAGTGAAAACCGTCGTCGACAGCGGTCCGAGGTGTCGTCCAGCTTCATCGGCCACGGCGCGTGGACAGCGGTCCGGGGTCGAGTGGCGCTTCAACACGGCACTGATGAAGCGCCACTCCACCCCGGACCGCTGTCCGAAAAATTAAATTTTGTTTTCGCGTGGACAGCGGTCCGGGGTGTCGTCCAGCTTCATCAGCCACGGCGCGTGGACAGCGGTCCGGGGTGGAGTGGCGCTTCATCAGTGCCGTGATGATGCGCCACTCCACCCCGGACCGTTGTCCACGCAGAAAACTTAAAGGACGCAATTCAATTTTTTTTCCTGCTAAACTGGGTGCCTTTATACTATAGCTACGTGTACATAGTAGTTATGACAATCATATAACTTTCTAAATAACGCGATAGTGAATTCTAAAACGTGAAATACGGAACCCCTTGAGTTCAATCCTATATTGAACGGGCGCAGTGTTCGGTCAGGAAGTGAAGGCAACGAACGTGATTGAGAAGGAAACGTCCACTATACGTTCTCGTGAGCATTCCCGACGATCGTAATCCACGTTTCGAATTGTTTGAACTCTTTGTATCCAACATGGCGCCTCTGATCCACAAAAGGGGGCGGGAGTCAGCGCGATCGAAGAGGAACAGCGATGGGTCAGAAATGACGCCGTTTACGCGAGGAAGAGGAAAGGCGAAGGTCTCCACGCCTCGTAGGGCAAAATAGCGTTCCGAGCGGGGCACACCGCGCGCGATGTAGAAGAAGACGAGCACTCCCGCGCCACATAAGGTAAAAGGTGGCGACTCTGTATCTTTGTTCATCAGCCTTGGAAAGGACAAGAACAGGGTTGAAGTTGGTACTGCGGAAGTACGTGGCGTGGGGCCTGCTGGTGGTACCGGGAAGGGGCTCTGCCGTTCAATGCATGGCCATCTTGTAAGCGCCACTGCCTTAGAAGGTGAGGATTTGGTGGTTATCTGGAGGACGAATATTTCAAGCCATCTAGACGCGAAGTACCCTTACCGTTTCCAAGGTTCGGAGGAACCCCCGAGTAAGCTCGCCGAATTGGTATTGGCTGGGTTGTATGCCTGGGATACGTCGATGATGGCCTCAATTGAGATTCTCCAGAGTCCCACTTCGCACCCCACTCCGCACCCTGGGGCCGGGAAGTCGTCCAGCTCTCAGCCTGAGAGTGAAGATGTTGAGGAGGTCAAGGAATCGGCTGAGCAGTGCTCTAAAACCGCCAAACTCCAGTCTCCACCAACAAGAGAAGGAGAACGAGGAGGTTCTGAAGGGATGAAGAAACCGGTGGGAGCAGTTGAGAGGGTCAACATCGTGGATGACTCCGATGACGATGTTGTGGAGGTGATTGGGACTACTAAGGCTTCCCTGGGTGGAACTGAGGGAGATTTGTTCGATGAAGGAGATGAAGTTCCGTCGGATGAGGTGGACACCACGCTGCCGCTACCGAAGATATCCCTCGCCGACTATGTTCAGCAGCGGTTGACGACGGATATCGAGATGATTGAAATCCCGAAGAAGACGGTTCGCAGTGTGAACCTGGCGCACAAGGAGGCCACGAAGATGAAGTGCCGCAACTTTGGTTGGCTTCCCTCCGCTGGTTTGATTGCCGTTACACTTGTAGGCGATTTGGAAGCGAGTGACATCGTTGACGGGAGACTTGTGCTGCCTGTAACACTTATAGACGGATATCACCGATTTCTTGTATTACAGGACCTGCGTGAGGAAGGAGGGAAATGGGAGGTTATAGTGAAGTCTCTGGATGTTGTGTTATGGACGAGGAAGGATGGTAATCCGAAGGTCATGAATGAAGTGCTAGGACTTGGCAATCTCCTGAACGAGATAATCTCCAATGTTCTGAAGATTTCTTTCGCAGACACGCTTCACAGCACGGTGTCCTTCGTTGAAAACATCATTGAAGAAGGAGGAGGGGATGGGAGGAAGGTGACGCCGAAACAGATAGCGGGCGCGTTGAAAAGAAGTGGGGTTATCGGGGACTATATTATGCGTCACTTGATTCGCTATGCGGCACTGGCTCTGAGGTTTGTGCAAAGCGAGGGGCTTCTCCAATTCTTTGAGAAGGTGTGTGAGGAGGGGCTGCCGCTGAAGCTCACACATGTGTCCAGTGACCACCTTATGGGACTCGCAGATGGGGAACTCCGTTTCGTCGTCCGTTGCTTGCAATGGCATGTGCGACTGAGAATGTTCTCTGCAGGGAGGACTGGCCGTTTTGAGGATATGAGGAAGCACTTCTTTCAGTGTGCAATTGGTATGTTTAAACTTTGCGATATGACTGCCAAGAGAAAGAAGATGAAAGTTGAGGAAGTGATGCAGACGGTTCTCAAGATTGGAGGAAAGGAGGTATCTGTCTTGGGATATCTCGGGAAGCAAACAGCCAAAATGGAGCTCTCGGGAGCAAAGCGTTTGTAAAACGGGATGGTGTCTAAAAGGGTGAAGACTGCAGGTAACGACCTGGAACAACACTGTAAAGTACCGCTGCGAAGTTCAGAGGAGGAGGAGGAGGTTGTAGAGGAAGTTATTGAAGAGGTTGTGGAACCGGGGGAGACGGCCAGGGCTCCATCTGCTGAGGTGTAGAACTATCCCATGGTGGTGGAAAGCCCTGAACCGGAACCACCGGTGTTAAGACGTAGCACAAGACGTAAGGTGGTTCAGGGTCGCTTGAGAGAACAGGAAGTTGGACGGGTTGTAGGGAAGAAGAGGAAAACGAGGAAGAGAACTTCTGTGGTGCTTACTGACGACGAGGACGAAGATGATGTGCAACCTGCCCCGACGCGAAGTAGGAAGGGTACGGTGAACACATCTTCTGTGGACATACCTTTGGAGGTTGTTAACCTGTTCAGGAAAATGACGAGGACTGCATTGAAGAAGTTCTTTAAGAAGCAGAAAATCAATGTGTTGTCGTCCAGTGAGGGCGAGGAGGAGAATGATAGTAGTGAGAAGGATAGTGGATTTGTTAGGGATGAACCGGGAAGAAATTGAAGGAGGAATGCGTAGCTTTAAGGATAACCATCCGGATGTTCTCCCGAAGGGGATGAAGATAGCTGGGGAGTACACTGGGGGATCAGATATGTCGTGGACGAATATGGGAAGTGCACTGCCGAGTGAGTGACCGGAAGGGAAGAATGCTGTGAAACACCAGCAACCGTGGATGGATATGCTCCACCTACGAAAGCAGCATGGGGCGGGGTGTTTAACGGTGGAGGATTTGAGGGCGGTGCATCAAGCGGTGTACTAGCATGCAGCCCGGAATGTCCACAAGGAGCTGGGGACTACGAAGGATCCAGTTTTTGGGGTGAAGCTGCCGTTGAAGGGAAAGCCGAAAGGGGAGGAAGAGGCTCTTTGGATGGCGGGGAGGGAGAGGGATGACCTCGCGCGAGAGTATTTTGCAGCGAAGAGAATGGAGTTGATGGAAAGAGGATTTTGTGTGCTGGAGGAATTGGGAAGTGACGAAGGCATGTCAGATGAGGCGAAGAAGAGGGTAGTGGTGTTGGATGAAGATGTGACAGAGAGTATGTTGGAGTTCTTTCACAAGGATTTCTTGGAACAACCGGACCTCAAGTTCGAGGAGAACCGCAAAAGATGGAACCCTATCATCAACGCGGGAGATAGGAAGGACGCGGGGGATAGGATTCAGAGCATTGGGCGATACATTACCACGAAGAAGGGGATTGTGGATTACATGGAATCGGATGAGAAGAATGTGATGATGGTGAGAAAGAGGGCGTTTTTGGATGCCAGGTTTGGGCAGATAGCAGCCGCTCTTCGTCCGTGTAACAACAGTTGGGCGAAGAAGAGAATGTATGCGCCGGAAACAGGAGGACGTGTGTTGTGTACAGTGGAGGGATGCCCGAGGCAGGTGTTGCACACCGATTTCAGAAGGTTGACGAATGTGGAGAAGAACAATGGGGAGATTCCCGGATTCCTCATGATGGCCTCCGGGGGGAGCTCTTTTATGATATGGGTATGTGAGAGGTCACATAATATGTATGTGATGGATGACAAGAGTTTGAAGAGGCTGTTTCGTACGATGGTTGTGAAGAAGTTCAGGGTTCCACCGTACTCTATGTTGATTGGAAGGGGAGATGTGTTTCATGCTGGGGCTGGGTACATGGATGCGCTGGTGAAAGAGAATTGTCTACGGTATCATATGTACTTTGTGCCCGAGGGATACAAGCTCCCTGATGCGGTGCACAGGCAGCCTGCTTTTCGGCCCAAATTCTTAGATGAGGAATTTGGACTCGGGGAAGACCCGAACGACCAGCTGGACGAGGAGGAAAGTTCTGCTAGCAAATTTGAAATGAAGGAAGAGGAAGTTGGAGAGGAGGATTACGAAGAGGAAGATGACGAGGTACAAGGCCACAAGGCTGATAACACGGATGGGGAATACGAGGAGCGACCGATGATAATGGATTATGAGGAGGACTAGATAAAACATGTAGGGCGTGTAGTGTTATGTGAAGTAGTACTGGTACTGAAAAAGTATGTCTTTTCTAAGGACATTGACATAGTTGGTGTGAAAAGGGGCAGGGTCAGCCAAGCCCGCTCTCTTGGTATCCTCGGAGGAAAGGTAGAAGTAAGCATTTCTGAATTCGTACTCAGAGAATGAGGCGTGGAAGGAGGTAAGAGTGCTGCCGTAGGCGAGGAGAGATTGTACTATGGAGGGGATATTGTAAGAGATAGCTGTGTTGGAGGAGACTATGCCGAGTAGTTCCTTCATTATCGTTGAGACTATGGTGTTGTAGCGGGGGGCCACGTCATGCATGGTAATGAAGCCGTGGGAGGATCCGACTGGATTGAATGAAGAGATCAAGACGAGCTTTTCGTAGTAGGATTTAGAGAAGGCGTCTTCGTCAACGATTTTGCAAGTGAGACCTGCGTTAAAGAAGCGTTGTGCTAGTGCGAAAGCCCATTTTCCGGTGACAGTTGTGAGGCCGTTGGCAGTAAGAGGGGTGACGCCATCCTGTGGAGTTGCAGCGAGAGTGGGTACGGCGATGTAAAGAACTGCTCGTGTGGTGTGATGAAGACCATGTTTTGAAAGAATGGGAAGAATGTGGCCGTTCTGAATGAAGACCAAGTCTTGTCTGCGAGATGGAGGGCAGGAGCGAATTACTGTTTCCAACAAGATGCTCCTGTCGCAGAAGAAAATGGGACCTTGCGGAATGCTGTCTGCGGCTATGAAATCTTGGAGTGAAAGAATGGTATCTTGAGGGGTACCGTGGTCGTAAAGCATGGAGCCATTGCGGTCTCTGCATGCAACAACAGCTGGGGTGTGGGAGGAGCCGAGAGAAGAGGAAGGCGAGGTCATTATGTCGAATTTGTTGGATGCTGTGAGGATATATTGTGGTACAGGAGAGAAAGGGAGAGATGCTTAAGTAGAGAACGGCGTTGCCAATGTATACATCGATAAAGTGGTTTCAGAGAAAAAGATAGTTTTTATGACTAAGTAGTTGAAAGAATGAGGTAGGTGGGTATGAAGGGATTGAGACTGATGAATGTGTTTATGGAAAGAGATGTGTCGAAATGAAGTATAAAGGGGATGATTTAATGGTAAGGAGTTAAGGAACGAACGCTGTGGATTGGTTTTGTGGGATGGTACTGAAAGGAAAAAACGAAAATATGGAAATATCTGAGAGAAATGAAGTTTTTGGGGAATGGCGGGAAATTGAGGTATAGAAAATTGTGATACAAATAGGCCTGGTAGAGGGGTGTGTGGCTACGATTGTAACGCCTGTGATCAGAGGTGGCATGGACGAGGGTTGTGGGTTGTGGTAAGTCCCTCAGGCCTGTTCAAGTCGTTTATCACCGGACGCCGTCTTTTTTCGGGATGTCGAATGGATACGTTAGTGACGAGAAGCTAATGGCTCTGCTGCATAGGACGAAAGTGCCAGAGACGCCGCCGCGGGAGGAGGGAGGGGGTACTGAGGGGGTTTGTGTGAGTCAGAGGGTTTGTAATGGGGATGGAGGAGGCGGTGGAGGTGATGGGGATGGAGATGGAGGAGGAGGACCGGAGAGAAGGTTTATGGGGGAGATAGAGGAGCGGGTGAGGAAGCTTGGGGGGAGTTTGAAGGAGCACTTCGACGAAATGCTGTCGGAGATGGTGGCAGACATGGGAGCGGTGGTGCTGAGTGTGTCGGAGGTCGGGGTGCCGATGGAATTGATTTCGACGATTCGGAAGAGGATGAATTTGACTGGGGTGGGGGCTCAATGGGATGTTGGAGTGCGTGGGGAGGGAGATGGGGAGGCTGCGAAAGGAGAAAATGGGGCTGAAGGGTAGGGTTGAAGTGTTGGAGGAGCAAGTAGGACAGGTGGAGAAGGCGTGCAAATTGCTGATGGATTTGAAGGAAATGGTGAGGGGAGGGGGAGCATGGGTGGAAGAGGGAGCAGGTAAAGGGTCGCCGGTGACGCCTTGTTCTCGGGGTGGGCGGGGGAGTGTGAGGGAGAGGGGGAGAGAAGAGGAGGGAGGAGAAGGTGTGGGGAGTCGACTGAAGAAGAGAAGGAAGGGTGGAGTGATGGTGGACGAGGATGGGAAGGTGTTTATGCCACCGCAGCTGCCGGGTGGGGCGCCGTTGGTGGGTTTCGAGAGTGCGGCGGCGGCTGCGAGGACGGCGGAGCGTATAATGGAGGAGCTGGAGGAGAAGAGGCTGGGAAGGGTTGGAAGCCGCATTGGGGCTAGGAGGGTGTACCAGAATGGGGAGAGTTGTCCGTTGGACTTCTTTAACTTCACGTTTAGGGAAACTGAGACTCAGTATCCGAATGCCGACTTGGAGTAAACCAGCGCTGGTGACCCGAGAGTAAATTTTGTGAGTGATTTTGACGACTGCGACGAATGTGAGGTAACGGGCAGTGGCGCACGAACTGCAAACTAGCATACAACTTCAACAAATGCAGTTCAACTGCGGCATGTAGAAATGCGATTTCCAAAAAAAAAATTTTGCCTTGCCAACTAGCGCAATCTGCGAAATTGCTAGTTTTTTGGGACTTTTATTTTCATAACTAGCCATGTAGCATACTAACCTAGCATTCCGAGAACACCGACGGTGCTGAGGGTTCTCTCGAGCTCGTCACAATAGACCTTCTAGGTCTACTGCCAAAAACTAGAAGGCGATATCAGTACATCAACGCAGTCACCGACAGGTTATCGAAGCTCACCCTAGCCATACCCTTGAAGGAAACGAAATATACCACTTTCGCGGTGGCATTCTTGAACAATTGGATCTACCCGTATTATGCACCACTTTATATACTTACCGACAATGGTTCAAATTTAGCTTCGAAGTTATTTGAAGCTGTTTGTAACCTCTTGGGTATTAAGCACTACTTCTATACTGCCTGTCAGTTGCAAACGAATGGGCAGGTGGAGCGCTTTAAGCGAACACTGGTATCTAGATTACGCCACTATATGGAAGAACACCAAACTGGTTGGGACGAGCTCGTGCAGCCCTTGACGTACGCATTTAACCTTCGGGTTCATACAGCGGCGCAAACTACGCCATCGGATCTGATACTGTCAAGACACGCACCAGGTATTGTTGTTGAAGAAGACTCATTGGGACAAGAAGCCGCCGGCTCGCTGACACCGTCATAGGTCAAACTTAATACCCTTTTTGAGGTTTAGGCGCCCTCTCGAATATGCTCAGAGCACGCTCATAGTCTCCAAAAACGATACAAAGAGGACTACGGCCGAAAGGTTAACCCAAGTGGTAACGGCTACGCCGGGTCAATATGTCTTTATTGACCACCATTCAGAAGAAGCTAGACCATGATCGAATAGTGAAGCCAATGATGAAGCTATTGATAGAGATACTAATTCCAAGCTTTTACCGAAATCATCGAGACCTTTCAAGGTAGTTTGATCGACCCATCACACGGTGATGGTGAACCAAGATGGAGTAGAGAATACGATCTCTATTGACTGATTAACGATCGTACCTCGAAAAGTTCAAACCAGGAAGGAACGCGTAGAATCCGCGCGTGACCTACAAGCGGTTGCTTGAGAAAACAGCCCAGGGAAGACGAAATACCCCATGAGGTTAATGATGACGCACAGGGTGACGACCCGGACTACGTACCATCCGCGGGGATTACAATTGCTCCTTCAGAGGAAACACCTTCCCCTGATGGTACTGATGCTCATCCAAACCAAAGTGATGACAGTATACTCTCTCAGGTCTCTAATTAGTTTGCAGTAGAACGACTGGTAAGTCACCGCCGTACCCAAGAAGGTCTGAGGTACACCGTACGCTGGTATGGCTGGGGCGCCGACGGTGATATCCATGAGCCGCCCTCATACATACCACACCACTACAAGGTAAGCTACTGAAATCGCAAGGGAGCAGACATGCCGAATGATGGTTAAACCTTGGAATTGATGCAATCTCCTAAGGAAATGGATAAGGCACCGTAATCACGAGTACCAAAGTGGTTTTGAACGCTTACCAAGAAGGTACTACCAAAAGAAAGCACTCCCCGAAGGGTACGTACAGGGAACGGATAGCGCCAGAGCTGTACGCGCCTTTGTACAGGTGCCCCGGAGGCGGGCGGCACGCGCGCAAACGCGCAAGCCACACACGCGCAACTTCAGACCGTGGATTCATTCAAAAAATTGTTTTTTTATTTGTACAAGTCTATGGGCGCCGCCCGTAACGCGCCGTGAGGAGTAACCGATTCGGTTTACACTATTGTGTGTAGGGAACATGCAACGGCATGGTCAAAAAATCTAGGTATTTTGACCATGTCCCGCTCTCGAATCATCCATTCTCAGCCTCTGAAACTGCTTGGTCCTCGAGCTACACACCAAAAGGGATTTTGGCGTTTTCACTACCATATAGAGGGGCAATTTTTCGGCCGAATGTTTTGATTCGCATTGCAAGTAACCTCCAGAATGAAACACCGAACGTGCGCCCATGCATGGTAAGAGGCCATGCACACCTATTTCGGTACATTGTTGGCCGCCCCGCGCGAGCGCGTGGCACGAAACCTCACCTCATGGGAAGTCGAAACCGCTCGCTGCGCCGTACGGACACGAAGCGGCATACCAACATGGTTAATCCATACTACGAGCACCAAAATGGCTCAAGATGGAACTAATTTACCTATAAGAGACTACTCTTCACTTATCGTGGTACAATCGTTTAAGGAATAGGGGGGGCTGTTTTCGCGCTTCATCTCTCGCTGCGCAATGCACCTGTATGGTATCTGGGACCTAGCATGGAAACGCATAGCTTTTAACCTCACTTGAAGAGTAACACCGACGGGGATGCAGGAGTGGAGACAGGAATCAACAAGATGGGTAAGTATCCCAGTGAGGCTCCGAGGAGCCTCCGACTGAGAATTCCCGATCCAGGGTGATGTTTTGATGGGCTCCCGGCCAAGGCTGGAAGAGAGGAGCCTGGCCTGGAGCCTGGCTAGGTGCGCTACCATGACCGACGGGACTACAAGTAGGCACGCTGACGCCTGGCACTAGGTCAGTACCCATCGGAGATGGCACGGTCGTATGCTCAACCGACGGAGGTGCCGACGACCCGTTGGGAAGAGGAGCCTGCAGAACGGCTAGAAAGCCGGGGTTCAAGCTAGCAGCAAATATGGGATCCTCCAAACGCTTTGTAGGCTCGGACCATAGCCGTCGATAGGCCCGCCAGCTGTTTGGTAGAAATGTGGTAGAGCTCGACCAATTTGGTTGAAGGATCGAATGTACTGAGCGCGACGGGGCACGATGATTTCCAGGAGGGTAATTGCTTCAACCACAGAGATAGGACTGGCCCGCTGGAAGTTCACCGCCCAGACGTGGCGAACCTGAGCCATTAAACCTGAAACAACTTGAGAGGAAACAGGCGCCGTATCCGCAGCCATGACACCTCCAAGAATAGCCCGTGGTGGCCCATCAACCCTTGTGGTACTGAGGAGAAGAGAAGTTACACCAATATAGGCAGGCGTATGGTGTCCCTCCGGAGCAGGAGTAGCCGCTGAAGTGACCACAGGGGTAGCCGCTGGCGATTCCACCAGGGTTCTGAATGGTTCGGGACTCCCTGGAGGTCCCTGGTCGGTCGGTGCCCCGGGGTAGCGTTGCTCTGTGCGGGACACAACCTTCCAGGTCACCGGATCGAAAACTCCCCATCCTTGCTTGGCTATCCACGGAAAACTCTCCACTTGGGTAAGCAACGACTCCAGCTGCTCAGTGGAGTAGTCCATACTTGCCACAATCGTTCCGAGTCCAAACTGTCGGATGTCGCGAATGACCCTCGGGTTAATGAAAAACATACGACCAGAAGGTTGCACACCGTCACGGTAAATCTCGGCTTCGTGAGAGCAACAATCCCAGTCAATACCATCACGGGCAGCCTGCAGAGCGAAGACGGCCACCAACACGGCCCACTCCGCGAGGGCAATGGACCAAATGAGGTAATACTGATCGTGGTTACAGGTGATATAGCCCCCAATGTAGGCCATTGCCGGTGAAGTTGGAACGCTAAGCGACACCGGAACCTCATATTCATTCCACCACTCGGGTCGGGCATCTTACCAAGAGGTTCTTCCCTTATTAGGTTGAGAGAAGAACTCCACATTGTGGAACCCATGCATGACGCGGTTGAAGCTGGACCGGGTGCGGATGCGAGCCACGGTGGCGGCATCAACACCTCACCTACGACGCTTAACCAAATATATGGTATTGTACGCCCTGTCAAAGCCCACCAAATGTGAAGAAACCGAAAGCTACTGCACCGACAGGGAGTCATATTGACAAATCTTGACAACCAGACGTCGGGATTTGTGTAGCTCCGGTTCCATACGGACGTACAGTAAGTCGCTAGGATACAGCAGGGGAATGTAACACCTCATTGGTGTGTGCCGCTGGCGACTTTTGTAGCACTTAAGCCGACCCTGAGGAGGTTGAGATTTCTTATCCCGACGTTGGAGCGTCTGCGGGACTGAGCGAAGGCACTTAAAGTCCCAACGAAACAAACCCAAGTAGGTATCCAGAGTCGGACGTCGCAAGATCACGGGAAGCGACGTGTTTCCCGGCGCCACTTGCCTAACCAGAGATACAGAGTTGCTTGCAAAACCATTTCTGGATCGATCCCGAAGGTACCATGTTTGGAAACATTCTAATGGGCCGTGGTGAACGCTTCCAACCCATAATAAGAAATCGCACGAGGAATCTCGGGCTCCGGTCCAAACGGGTTCTGAATCCCTTCATGAATTCTTTGAGGTTGGTACGAAGAATCCTGAACCAGCTGGCTCCGAAAACCTGTTTGGATACGGGTATGGTACAACGCAGCCACGCGCGAACCAGACTTGGTGATGCCGCTTCCTCGACAGCGCGACGGACCGGCGCCCGAAATATCGTGATGATTACGGTGAAGGAGTGGGTGTGACGCCGGGCACTCAAGCGCAGGGGTGAATCGAATTGGCTTTTTATTCACAATGGGTGAGTCACCAGAGCTGATGCTCAAAACCTCCACCCGTTCGGGGCTCCATGCTGCTTCAAACATCAAGTTATCTGCATTGGTAGCCGGGGGCGCTTCATACCTTAGGTTAGCTCTTCCGGCCGACCATCATGGGAAACCGACAAGCGTCGTGTACCGCTACGGGTGCGAGCCCGTAAGTTGGTACCAAGGCTGCCCGTGTGGTTGAGATAAGGATCGGGGGTCACCATAAATGGGTTTAACCTTGTCGGTCGGGTGAGAAGCAACGGCAGTGCGAGCCAGCACACACAAACCGCAAGGGGTACAAAGGTAACCAGGAAGGGTAACAGCGAAACAACCCCGAAGAAGATGGTGGCAGCACCTTGAAGAGACGGAGACGAAACCTCAAAGAAACATAGAGACAAGCGGCAACCAAGGGGGCCCCAAAATCCTTCACGGTACAACCCGCACGGGAGCGCAAAGTAGCGCCGTCTACCTCAATGGGTGTGCCGCCGCGGGAAAGGCGATCAAAGCCCTGAATTCGTAAAGGGGTTCGCCACCGCGTGCTGGCGGTCGAACCTTGCAGGTACACAACGGGCGGGCGTCGCGCCCAAAACTACAAATGGGAAAGAGGAGGCCACTGTCAGTGGTGGCCCAAATAAAAAACAGGCACGCTCCGTATCCCAGAGCAAGCACGACGCAGGGCGCGAGATGGCACGAGGGCTGCGCCAGTGACCAAATTGGTACGAAGATGCAAACAACTTGGTGAGAGGATCTAGGAGCCATGAGGGCGTGGCTCAGGGTAGGAAGGGGGTCTGTAGTACAGTAAAACCTCAATGGGTTGGTGCCACGTGGGCATACTTTTGCGCCTTGCTGGCTGCACTTCACCCAATTGGTATTCTCTATTCTATAATTTGTAATTTGTAATTTCTAATTTAGTTTAGCTTAAAATTGCTGGCCCATGACAGTACGTCATGGGCGCAGTCGATGACGTCATGCCCGCATGGGAGATCGGCGTCGGTGCATCTTGTATATATTGTGGTGCACCTCGCTTTCCCCTTTGGGTATTGTAAAGTCAGGCACCACTAGGGCAGGGCAGTAACTATACCATCTTGGTCACTTGCTACTCTACTAAGATTCCGGTTCTACTGCGCTTCAACTTCTACTACCGTACACCTACAGGCCTAGACTAGTTGCCCCGCCGTTTGCCCCCTCGGGTTTCTGGTGCTCTACCACCTATATTGGTTGTGTGTTTTTCCTCTTTAGGTTGAGCCCTCGCGCGCTTCCTCTACCAGGCAGACCCCACACCTTATCGGTATTTGTACGACACCAATCGTAAGATTGAGATGGAGGTCTATCGGAGATGATGCTCAGTTTGTGACATAGACAATTCCAATTCCAAGGGTTGTTGAGACGAACTATCAAATGTCCTCACAGATTGACAGGCACAACAGATGCCGCCAACATGATTGTGGAGCAACACCTTTGGAGGGAAAAGCGTAATCTCACGAAGAAGTTTTGAATCTTCTCCCCGATAGGATAGCACAGCGAACAGAGCACTTTGGGAATGACACAGCTAAGCCGGGTGTCAATCCGATGTCAAACCTTCACGACGAGAGTCGGAGTGTTGATACTAGGCAGTAGTTGGTATAGATCAACGTGTTCACACGGTCACGAGATGAGTCCTCGAAAGACAGTAGCGTGGCAACGACAAGGTGTGGTAAACGAGCCACTGAGAACAGGGCAAAAAGGAGAAACCAAAAAGGGGGGAAAGAGAACCAGCAGAGTGAGGAAGAGAGAGAGAGAATAAAGCAAATCCAATACAGGGGCGAGTATACGAAAATAGGTCGGAACGAGACACAGAAATAGTGGTTATAATCTGAGCGCCACAAGGGTGGGTAACTATAGGTGAACAACACGGTCGTCACTCCACTTCGAGGTGAACAATCCGCGAAGGCGTGATAATTAGAGCCAAAAGCTTTTGCTGGGCAAGGGGCAATTTACTTGGGGGAGCAGGGCTCAACCCTCTAAGTACTGAGCTCGGCGCACCACTGACAGTGAGAGCGCCGGGCAAAATAAGCTATAAAATATCTAAGTAAATACAGCAATGCTGGATGCATTGCCTCCGGCATATCCGTACTACACGGGGGCCAGTCACACCCGCTAAGTGGCGTCTCGAGCCGTGCAACCCACCTGTACATCTGTTGGAACTACCTCAGCGCGGCGAAACGCTAATAGCGGTGTAGCTCATATATATCTACTAACGCATGATGCGAAAATTAACTATCTCAAATCGCCTCCAAGAAGTGTAGTCATTCAATGATTTAAATCTGGAAAACAAATATCAAGTAAAGGATTGGGCCCTTAGCCTCAATACGAGTCTCGTATCTGTCTGTATTGTTGATTCGTGGCGGTTGTACCAAAAAGGCATGGGAGCCAGGGACTGTCCTACACAAAAAGACTTCTATGCAAAGCTTGCAGATCAATTGATTGAGAATTCTTTTGATGCCATCATTCATCGCCAAATTTATGATGCAAATGTAGACATATCAGATGTTGGATTAGTCACTGGGACTAGTATACATTTGGTGGTGACCAATAATAAGATGAAACTGAAAAATGGGGCTGTATCTAAAACCGCTCATCAAGCTCGATGGAAGATATGCAGGCATGAAAAGAAGTCGAAGTTCCTTTATTCTAAATATTTAGAAAACGGTAAGGAAATTTGTATATCACAATCAATCGGGACCTGACTGCGTTCAAAAAAACTTGCAAAACATACACATTGTTGAATCCCAAGCATGTAGTGATAATTCATGTCGGCTATTCTGACAGAATATATCAGATTTTAGAAGTAAATGCAAAAAGTGGTTTTTTTACTATAGCCGCCTACGAGATTTATTTGCGTTATTTGACTTGCCAAACTAGTTTACTACTCGTAGTATTTTTTATATGAAATGCCACCGTGTTCTGTTTCATGTTTTAGTGGATGCATTAAAGCTTACTTAGATAGAAACTTTTTAAGAATCGTCGACCTTCTTTAGGGAATTTTTTTGCCGTCTTGTCGAGTGCAGCGAGTTGAACTCACGATTCGTTTTACATTTCATTTGTGGCCCGAGGGTCACAGAGGTGTTCTAGTTGCGAGTTGGAACTTAACCATAACTGTAGATGATCTGAATAATTAATCTATATACTGCAAAACAGTCAAATTACACGTACTCATATGAGTACGAGTGCGTACTCATATGAGTGCATTGAGTGCATTCGGAAATCGCCAAACGTTTGGGGCTGTGTTCAGCAATTCGGAAATACCGAAACAAATTACGGCGCCAGATATTGGTGCCAAATTGTAAACCGAAACCCATTCAAACTCTCACACAAATACTTCTTTCGTACTTCCTTCGAGGTATTCTACGACGGTTAGTCGTTGACAAAAGCACACATCATTCCAATGTCTTCCAACTCTACCAGTCTTCCGCAACAAAACCCAGGCTCACCCAATTGCTCTCCCGAATGTAGTACGGCCAAAACCCTGCAGCAAAGCCCTTCACCAGTCAGCAAAGCGGTATTAAAGAAGACCAAAGGCAAAGATAAGAAGAAGTCAACAAAGAAGCAAAGCAAGGGCCGCAGTGGAGCTTCAAATTACAGCAAACAGGATATTCAAGCTTTATTGGATACAGTCGAGCAGCTGGAACCAATTGGTAACAACATGTGGGCTGTTGTAGAAAAGGAATACAATGCTATATGCATAGCAAACGAACGTCCGCCTCGCGACCAAGAATCGCTCAGAAACAAGTTCGACAAACTATGTAATGCGAAGAAACCTACAGGAGACCCTTCATGCGTTGAAGACGTTCGCAGTGCAAAGCATATTACGAGAGATATTCAGGATATCACAGCCGCAAAGCTCCTCGAAGATAAGCAAGACGACGGAAAAGGTTCGGATGAGAAGGATGAAGATGCGGGCGATAAGACGAACAAAATGGTATCGGGACAAGCGATAATAAACGCCCAATTGGCCAAGGGGGGGTTAACGCCAAACGACAAGAGACTGAAGAGGTTCTTGTAAACAGTGTTAAGTCAATAACGGAGTTTATGGGGGTTATCGCAAATTCGTTTACATCCCCAAAGGCTTGTGATGGTACCACGGATAAGAAAGAGGCTATTCTTGCAAGTGCTGTACGGAAGGAAGTGAAGGCGTGGAAGGAAGAGATGAGTAAGAGCATGGAGGACACAAAGGTCGTGATTGATGGATTGAGAAACGCTTTATATGAGATCCTTGGAAAACTACCGAATCCTCTTCTGCAAAGAAATCTTTGTAACAAAACTGTTCAAAGTTTCGTTTCAGGCGCCGAGCTTCCACTGCCGCGGGCCTCGCTCGCAGGGCGAAGTGCGCGATAAAGCTCACTGGCGCTCGCATTTGCCCACTTGGCTCCTCGGGCTGCTGCCCGATCTCAGGCTGGCTTGTAGGTGCTTGCAATTCGATTTCTTCCCATCACTCTCATAAGAAAGTTTACTAAACGTACAGCCAGTTCTAGAAGTATTCTTCTCCACTGTGCATCGGTTGTTAGTGCCACTATGCATAGTGTAGAACTGAGGCGAGTAAAAGGCTTCTTAATGTCTCTTATGCCCCACTAGGCACTTTGTCGTTCAATCGGCATAATAAGCTGTAGAATAATGACTATAGCAGCCACTTATGCCACCTGAGAGATTTCGTTAGTCTCGTTTGTCTTTCTCGCGCAAAGGATTTTGCCACTAGTACAAGAGGTAAAACTAAACAAAGCTTAGTCCCCTAGTATTGCCATGGCAGGAGGAGTAAGTTGATCAGAGAGCGTAAAATAGTACAGACCTGAGAGCTCGGCGAGTTTTGTATCATGCTAACTTCCAGGAACGTTTATCGCTGCATGAATTACTTCTCCATAGAAATTGAAAACAATCAAATTCGTGACCTCTTTTTGTTGCGAATAGCCTTCGAAATACGCGTTCTGGAGTTTAATATCACCGTATAACTGACATTTAAACCGTCCTCTATCAGTGATGCCAAAAAAGTCGTTGAGAAGAAAACCAAATTGTCTATTATTCTGCATTAGAGCAGCTAAACTGTTTTTTTCGTAAAAAAGCCAACAAACGTGAAATAGGGTCGTATTTCTCTTCTGAAATGCTTTATGAAGCACAAAAAATGCCTAATCTGGCCAATCGCTAATGGTGCGGAGTTTTATTGCAAAGAATAGACACAGTTAGTACGCATTGCAACTAGTCTTTAGTAAGTTCAATGCTATAGCTAGCGAGTCAATTTTTTGCAAGAACTCCTTGCGATCTGCGCCCGACATGTCTCTATGGTTAGAACTACCATAAAATGTTGCTGCGTTTGTTGTCTGGGACAATGGAAGTATTTTGGATACCAAAATGTTGCGCGTGAATTTGTTTATTAGGATAAAGTCGTCATCGTTCTCGTGAAACCATACTATCTGGCATGATGGGTGCTTTGTAGATATCCTAATGTGTATGAGCTCCTTACGTGTGAAGTCTGCTTCAAACGATTGAATGTTTTCACTGGGTTCTTTATAAAAATAACGGCGTTTATGGATGTGGTGTAGGCGGTCGCACAGGCTGCAACCGCTACTATTTTTATTCTTCGAGTTCATCTCGCGCATTGGAGCACGAAATTGAAATTTGGTTGACGATTTGGTTGGGTAAATGGATCTATTGATGCTCCGTTAAGCGCATTATATCTGGCGATACGCTGGCCAAATTTTGAGCGACTTGGATTTTATTCAGAGGCTCATTTTAAGCCGTTTGGCGATATAGCGATTTCCAAATGCACTTATTGCGTGATCGTGTTGACACGAGCGCGGCTATTTTTTGTAGGACTTTTGTAAGGTAGAAAGATGGTCACCCCGGGCTGTTACGAGGCTCGGGCCAATAGAAATGTGCGTTTGTGAAGTTCTAAGCACTTGGCGCAATTGAAATGGTACAGTGTACGCACCTCATGTATTGAACGTGTATCCTATGTTCAAAAACAGTCAAATGTTTCATATCCATGGCTCAAAAGCCGAAAATGCTGACACCAGGGAGCAAAAAAGTTCAACGTTATGGAGAGTATCGCAAGGTAAAGCACCAGCAAGAGAAGAGCTCTTATTGAGGATAGATTGAAGGAAAGAAAACAACTCTGTGAAGTGAGTTCAGGCCAGAACAGACCGCCACAATGCCTTTAGTGAGCCTTACGTATCCTGTAGTATACATCCCTCACCAACAGGGTAAACGAGTGCAACCAACCGACCAAACGACCAATGCCTTCACTGGCATCACCACCAATTAGCACAACTATCTTCAATTTCAAGCACAATCTCCCATTCCCTTGAAGCAAATCTCGCGTTCGCTGCGCACACCAATCTCATTATAAGCAACTAGAACACTCCGCAACACTCCGCATGGTTCTATAACCGCCATCGTTCAGGGAAAATGCCTCCTCGCTCGAGAAATGTATTCATGCGATACTCAGCACGCCGACTCCACCGGGAGTACGGACAAGCACGGACAAGCAATTAACCTCGTCAAAAACGGCATGTCTTTTCGCGACGCAGCAGAGCGGTACATGATGTCACCTTCCACACTCAACTACCAGTTCCACGTCGGTAATCGTAAAAATTGGGTTCGGGCCACGTCCAGGACATCCATCACGCCTGGCGAAGAAAAAGAAGTCGTTCGCATCCTGCTTGACCACGCTCGCAGAGGACGATGGCTGAGGAGGAAGGATCTCATCGACACAGTCGAGATGATAGTGAAACAGTTACCACCATGGCGGCATTCCACAATCCGTTTCGTGAACGGGCGACCCGGCCGCAAGTTTTGCGAACTGTTCGAAGCAAGACGTTCCGGTTTCTTTGATACAACATACGGAACCGTTCTCACAACTGAAGCCGCGCTAGGCCTCCTGCGTATGCAGATGCAGCAGAAGACGGTAGAGGCACAGGTCGCCTAATTAAAAGCTGCTGAGAAGAACCAAAGAGAAAAGTTCGAAAAGGAGAAGAAGCGGTTAGCCCGCCAACATAAGGAGATCGCAGAGGCATCGTGGAGAGTTCGCGAGTATGGCGAAACTTTCATCGTACCGTTCAATTTCCGTTCGCCGCGCTATCGCGAAGACAAGAACCTCTGAAAAGGCTGCTTGAGATTTGCGTTAACGACGCAAGAAACAGAGAAAAAGACAACTATGCATGTTGTGTGTAATGCCTTGAGTGCTCCCTACATGAGACGCATGTAGTGTTTGAGGTGCATATTCAATAGGAAGTGCACCTTGTGTTCAATGCGTACTTAGAGGCAGAAGCGTGGAAGTGACGACCTTCTTGCCGCAATCGAGGAGAATGAAGCGAAAGTGTACATCAGGGCGAAGGTTTCGACGCCTTTTATCGCAGTAAAATGTGAAGGAGTGGCTTTTACACACCGTTGTTCTTTACGGAGTTCAAAATTTTGGAGCTCTGACTGTACTAAGATGTGACAAAGACGTGACCATGTCATGAGAGGTTCTTTGACCTCTTTGTCACATATAAGAGAAATTTCTCGGGGGCAGGTTTTAACAGCTCTCGCTGTGCGTCGATTTTGCTCCTCCCTCTTAACCCTTTGAGACCTGGAATTTTTTATGTCTACAATAATAGACTTAAGAACAAGCCAGTAAGAAGTCAAGGTGGATCACACGTGGTTGACTCTCAGACGCGTTGAAATTGATTGAAATGCGCGTTTGCTTCCACCTGCAGAGCAAGTGCACTTTATGCAGCTGCCCCCACCCTGCGCAGCCGTGCGAGTCATGGCACCCACCAGATCTCGGTCTTTCCAATGGGCGCCCAGAACCGTGCCGTTCACTAATATTCTTCATGTGACAACCATGCTCCGCGGAAACTTCGTCCTTTGAGAGCAGTACTGCGCTATCGCGTAAAGTGGCCGTGCCGTCCCATCGCACCCGCCATCTAGCACAACAAAAAAAAGAACGTTTGTCGCGTACTGCCACGCCCTTCTGTCATTTCCACAGCTCTATTGAATACATTCTCTTGGACACTGCCGCGCTAGCCAGTGTACTCGGAAGCCGGGTGTGGTGTGTACCACTACGTTGCCTTCGTTATCGTGGCCATCACGCTCGGCAAAACTACAGTGGCCTCGACCAACAATTGCAATAGCGTACTACTCTCCTCGACTTGTGTGCTACACGAATGCGCAAAGAGCGTGCGAAGAACTGGGCACAGATATGGAGAACGAGCATATACTAGGGCGGTGTCCCAATACGTGAGGGGATACAAGCAAGCCCCAGCTCACAATCGACACACAGCAGGAGTCGAACACACAGAGTGAAGGCCAAGCGAGATCTACACACGATAGCAAAATCGTAGGCATTACAGACGGGCGCACTTTGGTTACGTGGTCGGCTCCCCCGCATCAGGAGGCTGGTGTAGAAGGAAGCTTTGCGCAGAAGATCCCCGTTCAAACCAGGGATAATGAAGATGTTGCTTGCCGCAGATGCGGCGGAACTCCTTGCTATTGGGTACAGTTTGGCGCGTTGATTGTGGATAAGACAAGGACCCAATTTCCATTCTCTGCTAGTGCACAATTCAACAATCAAGAGCGCAAAAGCGCGTACAAGACATACATCTATGAGCGCCACGGCTTCCTGGGCAGCGGCCAGAGAACACAGATCCCGCATTGCGCTTTGGAGGGAATACGCGCAGTTTGGCCGGACGACGCTGGACACTACATGGGGTTCAAGGAAGAGTAAGTTTACGTTTTGTGCACCAAATTGGCAGTAAGTAGACTACTTGTGACACAGTTTGGCCTGTTGCGGTCAGGTTTGCTGTGCAGCGCCTGCTCAGCAGAATGGACAGTATCGTATATCTCTGGACGTGACTGTCTCAACTGTCCTTATTATGAAACAAAGAGAAACAATTCACATGGAAACCTCTCTTGCACTGGGTGAAAGAGTACTTGGTATAGCCCTTGCGAAGTGATCGCGACAGCAGCCTGCACAGAACGCAGTGAACTCGCTTACCTTCTACAGTTTCGAGCAGGACATGCGGTGAGGATGACCGAGCCTCTACGGTACGATACACCCCCGAATTCTTATCCCCTGCACTGATTGGAGTAAGCGATGCTCGCTTTTGCTTGTATTCCACATGTTCTTGAACCAGTTGCATTAAAATGCGCTGTTTCATACCCGCAATATCTATGACTGTGTCACCAGCTGGGGTTATCGCTTTCAGAAGTCCGTGGCCGTTTAGGATGCAGGCGTCCAGCGTGAATGTCAAGAGACTCATTGGTACTCGTCTTTCTCTGCGTAGTGTTGCTATAGTTGAGCGTAGCTGATCGAAGCGATCAACGCCGTTCATAAATAAATTGTGAGCGACGATGACGGCGGGAACCTGCAGAGTTGTGCGTCGTAATGATTCGGCGCGAGTCCAGCGCTGAAGAGGTGCGAGCCCATGTACGCATTTGATAGAATGCTCATCGCGTGAATGAATTCTAGCAGTTGGCGTGTCCGCCAAATCATTGGTGTAAAACGAGACCACCGAGCGGTCTTTGAATACTAGAAAGCCTGTTTTGTCCGCTAAACGGATCGGATCGCTTGCACGCGCTCCTTTTTCGTAGACCTGGACCAACCGCCATTCTCCTCGACGCTCGTGCTTCAAACCTTCAACAGCTTCTTTTAAAGCAGGACGGTTTATACCATCCACGTTATTAAACCTTACAGTTCCTAATACCTTGCATTCGTCGTCACTGAGGACTCGTAGTTGTTTCGCTAGCAGATGTCTCGTGTAAAAGTTGTCCGTAACAACCAGACGACTATTGGCCTGCGTTGGGTGAAGACAGGTTTGATGCGCAATTTGAGCGCACCAAAGAGCAGAGGGCGACGACTTGGGAAGCAGCTTGCCATCAATCTTACGATCCACTGCTCCTCTTAGGTCTCGAAAAACGTTGGTGTACCTCTCCACAGGTGCCTCTCCACTTTGGTTTCCAGATCCGTTATCCTAAAATGAATTTAAATATGCATGACACCAGCCTACAACTGCATAAAACCGTATCCCAAGTTT
This sequence comes from Gracilaria gracilis, assembly GCA_030374805.1. NCBI lineage: Eukaryota > Rhodophyta > Florideophyceae > Gracilariales > Gracilariaceae > Gracilaria > Gracilaria gracilis. The sequence goes on along the minus strand of JARGSG010000030.1, from coordinate 358,539 downwards.
GACTGGTTTAGACTTCATGTAGGAACGAGCGCGAGTTTGAGCTTTGCAGCGTACTGTGTTTTCATCAGGCGAGCTAATAACTACCGGAATGGCAATCGTAGCCGCATTTCGAGCGAAAGGTTCGAGAAGGTTGCGAAAATGCCGCAAGGGATCTGCACATGCAACGTCATGGTCGTAGGATGGATAAATTCGTAAAGCAGATCGAATGTTTAGGAACACATCACGTCTCATGACCTTCTTGAAAAAGAAGTTTCCCAACAAATCGTTTGAAGACCAGTAGTCTCGAAGCCTGTTCAAGCGGTGTAGTGATGAGGCGAGCTCAAGTCCAAGATATGCAACCAGCTCGTCCCTTCGCAAGGGCTTGGTCCGTTTCCCTCTTTTACATAGCTCTTTGGCAGTCCAGGTTCGAATGAAATTGAGAAAAGTGCCCTTCAGAAAAAACATAAACAGCCCTAGTCGGTCTCTATGTTCAGATTCCTTCCGTATCAGCGCCTCTTTTGATAAGTACAATCCGCTTTTTTCCGCCATTGCGCGCAATATGACACAATGTCGTACAAGTCTGATTCTTTTGCTGCTCCCAATGCAGAGACAACTAATTTTTCGGGATCGTCTTTATAGTAGCAGTACTGGCCGACCGTGTCAAAGTTGAATTCATGTTCGTTTAAGAACATTGGTTTTTTTTTCTGCGACGCTTAGAACTGGCAACAAATCTGGGGGCGTAGGCATAATGTTCTTGACGAAGGTGGATCTGGAGCTGCCATGGACACAGTGTTGAAAAGTTGTCCAAGCATGTTGGCGGTCGGAAAGCTCTGCTTATGCGCTTTAAGCTAGCCATCAAGTCCAATAAATTTGTTGGATGCAATCTGTTTGGCTGAGATTGTTGGAGATGCAGCTTTGCTGATCTGTGACGCAAATTACGGCGCTATGCTGCCAGTACGCTTTCCATTGGAGCAATACAGCTCCACATTATCGTTATCAATTGGTAGCAATCAGTCAACATCCCACCAATTGCCAATAAGGATGGATTTCTTTATGTCTACTATTGTAGACATAAGAATCTAAACCTCCTGGCACTCTTTCGACCCATTGGTTTTACTGTCACCCAATCAGGTTTACTTCTTATGTCTACATATGTAGACATAAGATTTCAGTTCTTAAAGGGTTAATCTTTTTGAGACGGAAAACGTATGTCTATCTCAATAGACATCAGCTGTCAATATGATTGGGTAAAACACTGTATGACACTATAGAAATTGGCTTCTAGTTTGCCAAGGGTCAATTTTTGCTTATGTCCAGTGTAAGATGGACATAAGGAAGTGTGGATTGCAACGTTTTATTAACACTCAGCCCCACGTGTACAAGTTGTTCTACAGCTACATCATGAAGCCATCATGAAGCATTCTGTTTGAGGTTTTTCCTTAACATCTGGGTGGCTCTTCTTGTTCAGTAGATCTCTAAACCAAATAGACACTACATTGTCGAAGAATCAGTAGTGGCGCAGTTGATCACCAATTCCCAAGAAAAATTTGCGTCTGACAAAGCGTTTTAGTCTAATCCATTTCAATCAGTTATATCCGAAAAAGATCCAATGTTAAAAAAAACATTCAATGTGTGCAACATCTTTTCCTCCAATCAACAACTTCCATGTTGTCAAACTATACAAAAACTCTTTGAAATAAAGATAACGGCAACAAGCTTACACAAGGGCACTGAAAGCTCCCCTTCTCGCTGTTGCCGCCGCCGCTTTCACTCCAAGAGTCTCAGCCACCACCGCCGCGTCGCTACTCCACCGCACATGGCGCACTGTCGTCTTCCATCCCCGCCGCGCAAGCCCTACAGGCCATGAATCTTCCTGCCGAGCACCAAGCTGCCGGTGCACCGTTGCTCGCCGGCAACCTCTGTCACCATCGCCATCGTTAACGTTTGCATCTATTGCTGCACGCGCCGCCACTGCTACCTTGCAGTGCACTGCGTGCGTGTGCACGCTCCAGCATGGAAAAAAATTACAAGCGCTCGGCCCTTTCGCGCCTGTTCTCGCCGCTACTCACCTGCCAAACTGCGCGACCAGCGGCCTGGTGCGCAGCGCAGCCGGAGCGGAAAACAGACGTTGGCCATTCCTTTCACTTCCGCTTCCAAACACACAGTTTCCTTATGAGCATTCTGCTGTGGCCGTGCTCGCGCTGGGGCGCACTGACTCTAGGGCACGGCCACTCCCGGGTTCTCTGGACGCCGCTGCGCCCTGGAAGACGCTGCGCGCCACTTTCACCGCAGAAGCCGTACATGAGTCGCACCCTACTGCCACAGACAACTGTCGTTCTATCACACAGCGCTGCAAACGGCCACCTGGTCGCCGGCGCTGCCACTCCCATCAGTCGCGGTCTGTGTCGCCGTCGCCACCTTGCACTGCCATACGTGCGGGCGCGGGCTCAGGCGTGGAAAACGGAGGTGCCCGCTGGGCGGCTTGACAACAAGCCAAGCTACTCCCTACCTGCAGCGCGGCCGGGCACGCAGCCGACCGTGCGGCGAAAGGGACTATGAAAAGCCGCCAGTCTGGTCCCGCCGCTTCCGTTGCCTCACATTCGCCCGCTTTGTTTTCCGTTTGCCGTGCTTGCTCTGGCGCCGTCGCGAGCTGCTCCTCACATTCTTCGCCGCCGTCACTATTGGCAGCGCGCTCCGTTGCGAGCTGGATTCCAAATCCTGTGCTGCCGTTACTGCCGGCGGCGCGCTCTGTGCCCATGGAGCATGCTTTCTTGTGCAAGCCTCCCACCACCCGAACTCTCTCTAATTGTCACTATTTTGTCAGTCGCTGGAAACAGCGCTCTCCCTCTTTCTACCCGTGTCATTTGTGAAAGCCTGTCGCCAATTGGCCTCCCCCTCGCCTGTCTGATTGGTCTCTCCCATGTTTTGTCTAAAGCTTGGCTTTCCCGGGTTTGTATCTACTGCTTTTTGGCTGCAGCGTCCACAACTCACCTACTTGTCGGCCTTTCCTGTCGTTGTGGGAGCTTCTGTTTTCGTGGTATACTGCGCTTGCACATGCAGCGTTTGCAGTCATCATTGCTGGTCTTTGGAATATCATTCTGGAGTTCTACTCTACGTGTTCAAGTTCTTGCTGTGAGCTCTCTTGGTGGCATTCGATTGGACTGGACTACTCTGTCTTTTGTATTAAGTTGGGCTCATTGGAACAGTGCTGTCGCATTTATGGTATTCCGGATATTGAGTAAACACTTGGAGCAAAAGCTTTGCGACGATAGACGTTTTCTGTCGTGGACCTCCCTCGGGACGTCCTGGACTCTTCTCATGCTAATGAAATTTCTATATTGGACGGTTCTCTCACATCCCCAGACAGGATTCTCGCTTGCTGTCTCTGCGTCGGGGTGGGTCGCCGCCGCCAAGACCTTAGGAGATCTTGCCGATGTCGGCTGAAAGACTGCCGAAGAGGTTTATGTCTGGGCCTGGGAAAAGGCAAACGATGGAAACCAATGGTGACCAATGCAGGATGAGCAGGCTAGCTAAGAATAACCTAATGAAGGGCCAAGGATACTTCTGAAAAGGAGAGTTTAACGAAACAACAGATACATGCTACAGAAATTCTCCGAAGCACACTTTTTTCAAATTGAAGAAGAGCGGCCTGATTTCCTCTAGAGATCGTTTCGATCATGCTCGGGATAGTCGCCGTGTAATATGGCCATGGAACGAAAGTCTACATTGAGGCGGCGTTTCTTCCGTTGGCGATACAATTGTTGTGTGGACCGGCGTTTATCCACGATGTCCGATCCAATAGAGTAAAGTCTTGTTTTATATTTGCGGTAGAACTCGCCATCTTCTGCACGCAATGGATGCCACTTTGCATGCATGTTTGTCAGCGCCACAGCCAAATTAAAGAAGTAGTCATAGTTGCCCTCCTTCCAGCGATATTTAGAAGAGACAACGGACCAAAGGGAACAACACCTCCCAAAATAGTTTTCTGCTATGATGCGATCACTCGAAACATCGTGGTTGTCACTACGCTTCTGTGAAGTCAGTGCACCATTTCGAGGCTGCTTCTTGGGATGAATTGCACAAAGCATTTCCAGAGCTCCCTAGTAGCCTTTGTCCAAAACCACGGCCCAGCTGTCAGGATGTATCTCGTGATGCCTTCCTTCGTCGACAATATTCTTTTCATCATTTGTCTTTTGTAGTTTGCACTTGTGAAACTCAAGGTTCCGTACTAATAAATCAATGTCCGCAATTGAGCCTGGCACGTGTGCAGTACAGTCTACAGCAAAACCATTCGGCAAGACACTTACTTCTACCTTGTATCCGTACAGTTTATGCTTCCCACTGTAGTAAAGCTTCGCCTCCTGCAAATTTCCAGGCGGCCGGTTGGTCTGCTAAAAGGTAACGTCTGTAGCGTACAGACGGTAAGGACAATTTTTGAACTGCTTTCCTTTTTTATTGAGAAACTCTATTGTGTACCTCTCTGTCAGGTCTTTCACAAAGCGTTCATATGCATATGAAAATATTTTTTTCAACAATGTTACCACCATTTTTTCGAAAGTGGGCCCTTTTATTCCAAACACAGTCTTCATGTAGTTCCACTGGCCGGAATGTTTCAGTACAGATAATGTCATAAAAGGCATATTTTTTGCTCCATATTTGCATCGTTTACCACGTCCAACATTCCAGTGTGCGTTTATATGTCCTACAAGGAAGCCAAATATTTTTTCGAACTCCACACTTGTAAAATTTTTTATGTTGAATATGTTTTGGTTGCCACCGTTTTCGTAAAAGGAGTCGAACAATGGAGATGGCGAATCATCTTTTTCATCAGTGTCCTCGTTGGTCACTGTATGTTTGGTAATTTCTGTCGTGCGTTGAGCTGCGGTGTCAGCTAGCATGCGCAGGGCTGCAGTTGTTTTGTCTTGTGACAACGCCATGTGTAATCGCAGTGAATCTGGGCTCTGAATGAGGAAGACTATAATCTCTATGAAAGAGTGGGTGTCTTCCGAGGATGTTGAGTTTTTTCCTGGGATCGTATGTACATGAGCACCGACTGGTTTGGCGCCATTATTTTGATTCTTTGCTTAATTTAATTTTAGATAATTATATTTGCAGTTTATGTAAAATTATTGGGTACTTTCTCGGAGACCTTGTTCTCTTGTTAAACACTACCCTTGTTTCGGATACTGTTGAACAACTAGCAGTTATTCAAATAACTGAGAGAAAGCTCTAGTAGATATAAGAATTTTTCGTCTGAAACTTGGCGTCTGGAACTCTTGGCTTTTTCGGACGGACCCAATGTGGAGATTCAGCCAGACTGTGACGGGTAACGTTCCTATCCCTTCTCACGAGCAGGGCACCTCGCGCTGCTCCGCCGCACATCACCAGCCAACGACAACCAGGCTAGACTTAATGCAGGACTGACCGCTCTGTCAGTCCGGGGGGCAGCAGGAGAGCGAACGACAAGTTTTGCGCCTTTCTTCCTGCTGCGGTTGCCACCCTCTCTTGTGCGCTCCTTCTTTGGGCGGCCCGAATCGGGCCTTCGCCTCACGCCAAACCTGCGACAACAGCCAAGCACTGCGCTACAAACGGTATTCCTACGCAGACACCAAGAGAGACAAGCAGACAGAATCATTCCCATGATGGGGGGATCCTCGGGATCTACAGTACCTTCGGTACTTTTAATCGTTCTCCGGCGAGAGCTCTTGTCCTCTCTTGAGCCTTTCGTAGTCTGAGCTCCACAAGAAAGAAAACAAGCGCAATCATCAATTATTGATGGTTTGCTTGCGTTCATTTGGCGCTTTACGATTGAACTATAGGCTATAAGTGTACCAGTACGCCTACACGCCTAAGAGCATCTCCAGTGGCAGCGACACCATCGCAGCAAAGGACCAAATTCGTAGCAAACGTGTAGCCAAATAAATGGCTGGGAGCAAAGTAGTCGTTTGCTCTTTTGCTTTTCGCTCGCGCAGCTCCAGCGGTCATCTGCGAGCAACAACCATCTCGATGTCAATGATTGACAACAAAATAGATGAGGAGTTTGAGCAGCTCAATACCAACCTCCTCCACAGTTCAGACGACGAACAACAACTAACCAAGCATGGTGGATCCGATGCAGGCAAGGCGTCAAACATTGACCGCAACAGAGCGGTAGGTGCAGCGCAACTCTACAATGACTATTTCGCGCCCGATCCCGTCTATAACGACCATGTATTCAGAAGGCGGTTTCGCATTCCCAAGGAACTATTCACTCGCGTGTGCAGCGCCTTGCGCCAACACTTTAAATACTACCAGCAACATGCCGATTGTACGGGTTTTCGGTCAAAGTGGCGCAAAATGGGTGGGCTCTCTTCCAATGGTGGTCGTACACGTAGAAAGTACGATGCTTCTGGTTTTTTGAACAGCTTCAGTTTCACGAGGCAAATGCTACGGATAATGTCGCTCGTTTTGAAGCTGTTCAAAATTTGGCTTTCCTTTTTTGGCCGGTGGAGATGTGGTGCATAGCAAAATGGTGTTTTTCTGTTTTGCTATGCACCTGGTGGAGATGCTCTAAGTTAGTGCAATGATCGCGCGACGACTTGCGAAATAAACGTTACGGACACTATGGGCGTTGGCGTTCCAAGCTACCAAGGGTAGGGTTATACCCTTTGCAACTTCAACAGTCTCTCGGCGACGTGCGATCGGAAGCACAGGCTAGCGAGGGTGGAAATACGGCTCGGGGCTTTCGGCCCAACTTGGCGTGGCGTTATCCCTTGGTAGATCGGTCTACCGTACTGTATCAAGGGTAGCGTCCCCGTTGTATCTAAGGTTAACCTAAAGGGCTACCGTTGTGGTCGAAGCGGCGTGATAGGTTACAAAAAAAGAAAAAAACATCGATCACGTGTCGGCGGCGTGGAGCTTGTAGATGGCTGGTTCTTCGAGAACGCACACCACGTGATCAGCCATTCATGTCTCCGTATATGGAAGGGCATCTGTCCGCAGAATGACTTTCGCGCCCGCCGTCAAGTGCGGGTCAGATGCCAGCACGAAACCCGCACGCCCGGGGTGTAGGCCCATCTACTGCGCGGATGCCGTTTCCAACGCGAAGCGGCGCATAGGCGCTCCTGCGTTCGATAGCCACCAACCAAAGAAGATTCAAAGCTCACAATTCGATCGCACTGGCCACGTACCATGCACCGGTTCACCATCGCCACCAATCCCCACTCTGCATCGCTTTCCAAATATCTGCTTCAGTCGTGTCCCTCATTTGAGCCGCTCAGCGGCCAGCCATCGTGCAGATATTTCACATCCAAAGTGTGGAGGGAGGGCCGTTCGTTGCCAAGTTATTGCTCTTCGATCTGCTCACCTCCACGCTACTGGTTAACGCTTCTCATTCTTCCCCGCCATACCACACCGGTTTAACCTCGCGCTCTACCTTCCTCCCTCTACACTAGTTTCCCACCGCCTCCCGGTTCTCGGCACCTGGCCAGAGCATCTCCATGACTCGTCTCGTTCGCGTGCGAGCCATTTGCGACGTATGCTCCGCCGCCGCTGCCACGCGCTTTTGCGCCTCGCTCTGGAACGTGCTCTGCGAAGCTTGCACCTGCATTCGATCGCGATCACTTCATCAACACGTAGCGCTATCTTCGGCCATCGCCGCATTGCCGTTTTGCGAGTATTGTGATATCGCTCCGGCCACCCTTTATTGCGAGACGGAAGGCGCAACGTTGTGTGATAAATGTGACGAGACCGTGCATAGAGTCATCCCAAATTCACACTGCCGCTCCCCACTTCAAATTACTCTACGCACTCGAGCTGTCGAGTTTCGCCCCAGGTCTCGGTCTAGGGCGCGGAAGCGCTTCACAAGGGCCAAGGCAACTCAGCCCTTAAACAGAGCACGAGCTGAAGGCGCTCTTTCATATTTGGATTCTAAAGAACACCGTAATGTCTCAAAGCGCTCCTGTGGCCCGACGCCGCGTGCATCCAAAGTGAACGTAGCTTCAAAGCTGGCACAACAAAGGCAGCAGCCCGGTCACAACGCCGAAAGCACCCGTCCCTATCAAGTGCCTTCACCTCCCATGCGGAAGCCGCCCGTTTCCAACAGTTCCGGATTAGCTACTCACAGTATTGGTAGCAGCACGCCATCAAGTCATCCTCAACCACTTCGGGCTAAGACGACCGAGCAGCCGCAACCCATCCGTATCTCGCAAGCTCCCAATCCTGGTCGCAATGATCTCTTCCACATTGATGAATACAGGCTTCTGTTTGACTCACAGCTCTCGCAATCTAACGCACACATGTCCATTGACACCCTCTCCTTCTCATCAATACCCACCGAGATCGCTGAGGCTGCCAAATCCCTGTGTGAACCGCTTCTCATCACCGAAGAGCCAAACATTCAACCGATGGAAACAGACCCGCTAGCAGAGCCGGAGTCAGGCACCCTTGATCTCAGCAACATTCTTCCTACCGAGCCTTTAGATCTGTCGACCGAAGACAGTCTACATCACGTCAGTATGAGACCGCCGCCCCCATCCCCGTATGCACCCTCCTCATCTGTGCCGACATCCAGTGCAGTCTACCCAATGATACGCCAAAGCAGCAACCCAACTCAGTCCTCGATAACCGCTGCTGTAGCTGCTGCTGCGACAGCCGCTGCAGAGAAGTATCTATTGAACACAGCTCCTCGCGCAACTGCTTCGAAAGAGAGAGTAAGCGCAGCTACAATCGACGGTGGTCGTGCGGTTGATCCAAGTGGGCTTGCCGCTGCTGCTACAGCTGCGGCGGCTGTTGAAATGACTTCTCTTTCAACTAGAGCTTGTGATCCAGAATTGCATGAAAGGGGTCGACTGCCTAGACATGTATCCGAGCCAGTTCTTCCACTTCGAGCGGCAGCGCAACAGCATGTGTTTGATGAAGCAATGAGACGGCTTGATATAGACCTGGATAAACATAGCAGTCGGGATGAAATTCAGATGGCGAATCTCAAGGAACTTTTTAACGCTTCTGATACATCGAATGTTTTGGTATCAGAACAGGAGAGCACTAGTAGCGAGCTGGGAAGACATTATGTAATCGAAGATTATGATCGACAAAAAGAGGCATTTGGCATGGTTGGGTGTCTTCGTCCGTCACAGTTTGATCAAACTCACATGTCGTCGCTAGCACTCGAACGTGATGTAGATTTCTGTGCTCCTCAAGGCTCAGATGAACGCTGACGTTTTCAGGGAGCCTTAGCTTATGTTTCTCTATCAATCTAATATTAACTTGTGTGCTTTGTAGTTGTAACATTACAGGCAGAGGTCGGCAGTGTTTTCGTATGTGATGGCTACTACACGTAGTTAATGGTGAAATGTTGAAAGTATGATGGGTACACAAGCAATAGGGGGGGTGGGGGGGACACCTTTTGTCTTTTGCTTTATTCGATGAAACTCATTGCAGATTCCTCTGCGGTTTGGGGTATAGGGGGATAGGGGGATTACAATTGTCAGTGTGAAATATAGATTCACTGCGGGATGTTTTACGTCAACCAAGTATTGCAGAACTTCATTTGTCACCAGGCTTGAATTGTAACAAACACCGTTTCTTTGACCAAGATCTTGGTGATCCAACAGTCACCTGATATGTTTTACCCATGCGAGCGTATGGGTATGTTTAAACGATGACCTCGTGTTCTAATCTTCTCTAAACTTGTTCTCAACAAACAACTAATCGTGTACGTGGGTTTAGAAGTCTCTGCTTCCCGGAAATCGAGTGAAAATACGTGGAGGTACAGTGTTTGCTCCTCTCCCGCCTGCAAAAGTCGAAAACAGTGTAGAACGAGAAAGAGACAAAACCTTCAGGAACCGCTTTCTATCCAGGGCAGCCGAGACAGGGCCTCTAATCCTGGTTCCCAACGGAGCACCTTCAGCGTTCAAAAGGACGGCCGCTGTCTCACCAGTACGCATATAACCACCATCCTTCCTCACAGGTTCATTCTTCGATCGAATCACAAGTGCACGATGGATTTCGCCTTTCCTGGCTTTCTTGCTTGTCACGGATCGATCGTTTGACGTGACTGACACTACCAGTTCAGAACCGACGTTTCCTGAGGGTCGCTGGCGTTTACGACGGAGAATGTTGATGCAGCGTACGGTTTTTGCACCTGAATTGTCTGCAACTCGCAAAACTGTTCGCATCTGCACCATTTTTGAGAGAGGGGTGTGATCTGTTCCCTTTTGACTTGGTTGACTGATAGATAAAGCTGCGCTTGGTTCGGAGCGAGGCGGTAGCTACGGAAGGTGAAGCAGGTAAGATAGCTCTAGCTAGCTACGTGTGGAGATTGGGCGCGAAGGAACTGTGATGCCTTGGTAGGAATATCAATTTCATGATTAAATGTTAAGTTGATTATGTTGTTAATTACAATATCGAAATTGCTTTCCAGCTGGGGATGTCCGCCATGTTTGCTAAGACGACGGCGGGGTGGACTTCTACATTTTCGCACTGCAGCCTTACACACCGCCGACCTCGCGCCGTTAAACACCAGGGCGCAAAGGAGCTCTCCGTCCCAGAAACGGTCACTGGGCTACTTTATCTATCTGCCTCTCCGAACAAGGACCATGGTGACCGAAATATCCGAGGGCGCAAATGCTGACTGGGGAGATGATACCGATTTCCCCTCCAGTGGCGGCATTCCTCCGCAGGAAGTCGTTCAGAACGCTGATGGAACAAAAACTGTTACTGATTACGGCATGAGCGAGGATGGTTATCTTTCCAAGACTGTCTCCGTTATAAAAGTAGAAAAAGTGACAAAGACTGTTTCGAAAGCAGTAGCCGCGCGAAAGAATTGGAAGAAATTCGGCGACTGTGAAGGAAAGCCGCCAGGTTTGGAGAGAGGTATATCAACCGTTTCGATGGATGAAATCAACATGGAATGGATCTCAAACGAGCAAAATGAAGACGAAGAAGAAGAAGAGATCAACTTTGCCAAGAAAGCGCAACAGGATATTCAGACTCAACTCAAGATGCTTCGCTTCAAGAAACGCCAGGAGGAAAGAAAGCTGGGTGTGGCAAATTGGGCGCAGATGATGTCCATGCAAGCAGCGGCGAAAACACCTAACGAAACCCCAGCCCTGGGTCTGCGCTCAATCGACTCATCAGCAGGAGCCCCAGGAAAGTACGTTCCACCTTCAAAACGCAGCGGGGCTACTGCGTCTGTTGGAGACAGCATGTACTCGAGAGATGATTCTGCCACGGTTAGAATCAGTAACGTCAGTAGAAGCACCGAGGAAGCAGATCTTGAAGATCTTTGCAAGCGTTTTGGTCCTATTCGACGTATCTACCTCAGCAGAGATCGGGAAACAGGTGAAAGCAAAGGTTTCGCGTTTGTCGCTTTCGTTAATATATCTGATGCAGCCCGCTGCATCGAAAAACTGAATGGCTTTGGATATGATCATCTGATTCTTTCTGTAGAGTGGTCGAAGCCGAAGGAACCACGAGATGGAGAGTCCCGATCTGGTTTCGGGCGTTAATTTCCATCGTTTCATTTTCAATGTTGGTATAAATCTCAGAATGCGCGGCTCGTATAGGAACAACCTCCCTTTAGTCTTTGGATGGATAGAAATGGTGTGATTGTTCCACATGGCTCCCGCGGAATGACTTGATTCGCTCACAGTGACTGAAACGATTTACCAAAGAAAAATATGAGTATCTGATGACAACGCAGCGACAGGTCAAAGAATTCGATGGAGCGTTAAGGCCTGTCTTGTGGTTCTTATTCGATTAGTTGCCTAACGAGAGAGTGTTTTCAACGAGAATTCATAATTCATGGGTTGTTGCATCAAAAGAGCTTCACGTTCTATGCGAATGAGGGCAATGACTTTGAATCGGGGGTGCAGCAAGCATGCGATGGAGAGGAGTAACATGCATTTGGACTTCGAAGTAAAAGCAAGGGTACCACAAATCTGTTTATATGATGTACGTAATTGTAGTTTTATTCAGTTCACACATGCATGTGGCGTGGGAGCTTTGTTCTTCGATCCACCGAAAACTCTCCCTGCTGCCGGGTAAGACCTTGAACAATGAGGATGTCGTGTACTCTTTCAGTCTCTCTCTCTCTCTCTCTCTCTCTCTCTCTCTCTCTGTTTATGAGCACAGGAGTTTAACCGAACTAAATGGGGAACGCTTTTGTTGATCAGCAAAAGAAGTGTTCTCTCACGAGAAAGGCCAACATCTGTTCAGCCCATCTCTTAACAACATCAGCAACAATTGGGCATCTTCGCTCACGAGTTGAAGGCAAGCATAGCCTTCTATGTAAATTCCTTTTTGGACACCTTAGAACGTACGTTCAACATCGTTCGAAAACCCCCGGCCTGCAATTACGAAGCATCCTTTTGCTCATAAAATAATACCCAGCGGATGTGAAGACGGTATGTGACCAAAAAGAACACGTGGTTTCCATCTTGTCGGCGAATGATCCGCAGTAGAAGCGTATTCTTTTCAATCGACAGGTTGTAGAGAGGGCAGAATGCGTCATAGTTGAGGATTAGGCCAAGGTGATTTCTGCATTCCTTCTTCTTCTTCATGTGTTCTAATTCCTAACACAACAGAGATCTATCCTACAGACATTTCTCTCTCTTCAGAAAGGCCAGAATCTTTTTTGGTGTATTCCGTTACTCACAAATATTCTACGATAGTCGATGGCTGCAGATTGTTGTTGGGGTCTTTGGCAAACCCTTACGTACAAGAAAATGAACATGCGTGTTCTCGCAAAAGAGAAGAAGACGTTGTCGGGTTTACAGCAGTGAAAGGAATCTCTTTCTTCTTTAGTGCGGACATCTCTCTCTCTCTCTCTCTCTCTCTCTCTCTCTCTCTCTGATACGGGCGCGGTAGTCTGATTCCTACTTACCGCAGCGCGTTTCTGTTGGAAGAAACGCTCTCTCACCAGAAAACCCAGCACTCTTTCAGGCCATTTTCTAATTATCTCTCCTACGCTCATTCGTCGACGATCTTGACGAGGCGGTAGGCATACCATTCAAGAAGCCGTCCTCATCGGGCACCGTAATACGTAGTGCTCAACATCATTGATAACATCAACCTTCTATTTCTAGGTTGAAGTAAACCTTCCTCTACAGAAAGCTTTCTCTCATTAAGAAGCTAACAGCCTTGCAGATATTATCTAGTCAAATCTTGGATAGCTAAACCGCGGCGCTCCTGAACCGGAGAGAGTACTTTCCGGCGGGAGGCGTTCGCAAAAGAGCACCAAAGAACAAACTTACATGGGCATGGTTCCATATCAAAAGTACGGAATGGCACATTTTCAACTTTTCCAGGTTTCTACATTCTTTTTGAGCCCAGATCTGTAGCTTTTGAATGAGATATTTGTCGTAGAAAACGGATATCTCACACCCGAGAACTTTTGGTCTCCATGGTGAGAACGCTGTTTTTCTGAAAAGCCCTTGAAGACGGAGAAAAAATGCATTTTAAATTTATCGACACACCGCTAGTGCTTGTTTAGAAGCGTTCAACGCAGTGGTTTTGCCACAACTTCGGTCTATCTTGACCAATTCTTGTTTACTTTGGCTTGGATAAGAGAGGAGAGTGCTGTGCACAACTTTGGTTTTTGCATGGAAAAGCGAATTCTGAAGAAAATTTGGCCATAACTTTCGCCGAACTTTTGTGCCATTCCGTACTATTGATATGGAACCGTGTCCACATGTTCACTCGCTATGGCCTTTCTTGGGAAACAGAGAAACGACGTTTGGCATTTTTCAGCTTCTGGACCTCGAAACCAAAGTTCGCATGCTTGACAGGGGCTTTGTGTCGCACAAAAAACGGATGTTCCAAAGTTGCAGTGGACTCTTTTTGGGCCCTAGCTAGAGCCCAGCAGTGTTCTGCTTGCCGTCCTTTGCTGCGGTGCGAAAATCTTTTGGCGATAACTATCTTCCTGAGCAGAGTTATTCTTGGATCAACGACAGCAATAAGAAATGTCAGCCATAGCGAGTAATTAAGTGGACGGTCACACACATGATGTTGAACGACAATCCCATCTCCGAGTCGTGGTGCAAATGTTAGAAGTGACTATTCATCAAAGGGCCAAAGGAGTGAAATCTTGAGTGTCTACATTTGGGTCGCGTTCGCATCCCAGTTTCGCAAGCAGCGCCAACATCACCTCTACAAAAAAACGCCCTGGCGTTTCACATTCTTTCAGCCCTACACAAGGTAAAGAAAACGACAGTCTCCAATCCCAATCCGCTCGGAAACGAAATGAACCACATGTAGGCAGATATAGTCAGAAACGTACACTCACTCACACAACACAACACTCGAAATCAAGTCACACACACAAACACAAACCCCTACAGAACACAAACACGAACAAGCATTCTGCACGTGGTTAACAGATATGCACCTCGACTACCAACGGTACCTCGTGCTGGAATTCCTACCCCTGCACTCACTCTTGTATTCACACACACACAAACACATACACAAACACTCACAAACTCACACACACTCACACACATCACACACATCACACACTCACACACACTCACACACACACACACACCTACTACCTTTACCAATGAAACCTCAAGATCAAAATGCAACCCAAAGCCCTCACACAAAGCCAGCCAAAAGGCATTCAGCAACCAAAACAATCAGCCATGAGTCAGACAAAGCGCTTGAGTCCGATTCGTGACAACAAGGAGAGACCCCAAAAAGAAAACCAATGAACGCTGCATAGTCTCTCCGCGTAATTCAGGGGAAATTGTAGGAAACAAACCCGGCCTAACAACAAAGATCAGAGTTGAGCAGAGAAAAAAAGACGAGCAGCAGCAAGCGTTCAGAGTCCATTACCCATGCTAAGACGCATAGGGCGATTATTTAGCGGTACGTTATCTAGAGTCTTGATAGCGGCTTCCGCATCGGCGCGTCTCTGGAAAACGATGTCCGCCGAACCATTAGGGTTGCCCTCACGATCGTACAAGAGACGAAGCTCTTTGACAGCGCCAACCATTCCAAACAAATCCGCCAGACCGGTAGTAGTCACATCGTCACTAAGATTGTCCACAAATACAACCTTTCCTGCAAGATCCTCCTCATCGTTCTGCACCTCGGAGCGATTCCTCCTGTAATAGCCGGGTTGCGCGTCAAAGCCGCGGTCATATTCGTTCATATGATGATCTCTATCATAATCGCTATCCCTTTCATGCGAGTACAATCGATCATCATCCTCCCCCTCGAAATAATCAGCGCGTCGATCCTCGTCATACTCCTCGGAATACGGCGACGATCTAGTGCCCCTCCGGTCATAATAGTTCTTCCTGACGCCGCCGCGGACGCCCAAATTAGCTCCATGAGCCGGCGCCTGCGGCTGCATCCTCCGCGAAGGGTCACGCACGACAATCTGTCGGCCACGATAACCCGACACAATCTTCATGATCGGCGCGCGGCCCTGGTCATCGAACGGGGGGTAAGCGCCGGGACGCCGGTCATAATCAGCGTCGCCTCCGGAACGATTACGATACGACGGAGGCGCAGACGGCGACGGCGCAGCCGACGAAGGCGGAAATCCCGAAGCAGGGCGCCTACCACCGCCGACAAGGCGCGTCTCGCCGGTCTTGGGGTCTCGCACGACTATGGGGCGGCGACGGAACGAGGACGGGTACGGCGGCGGCGGCGCGGCGGAATCGTGGTGGTCAAGCATGGCGTCCGGATTCATGCACAGTTGAGGAAGCGAGTGGTGGGGTAGAAAAGTGTGAGCGAAGCGGCTCGACGCGCAAAGAAGACGCGGCGGGGAAGAGAAGAGGTGCGACGGGCGGCAACGACGACGACGAACAAGCAAACGCGCAGCGGCGACGAGAAGAGCGACAGAGAGCGCGGGCGGGCGTCGAGTTGGCGCGGGCGAGAATTGCGTTTGGGCACAACACGCGTGGGCGGACGGGCACCGCTCGCGACTTGAGTGCGCGCCGCGGCGCGCCGCGTAGGGCGCGTGCATTGTGGGCGGCGCACATCAGCCGACAAAACTGCGCGTGGCCACGTGTACCGCACGTGGGGCCGAGTGGTCCACCACACAAAATAAATAAACAACAAAATTTTAAAGAGGGCCTGAGAGCTCTCATTTTAAACATTTTAAATGTGTACAATTTTATTCTGAAAAGGCTACTAAATTTCCCGGCGAGCAGTCAAAAACAACAACTGTGCCGATGGCATGGCACGGCATCAAATCACCTACACGTACACAACACTAAAATTAAGCGTCTAGAAGAACTGCGAAAGGAACGGCTTGAGCGCCTTCCCAGCCGCCTCAATTTGCTCCACCGTCACCCCCGAGAACGCAAACCGCACGTACATCTCCGTCTCGCCCGGAATAGGCGTTCCAAAGTGCGCTCTCGTACAGAACGACACGCCGGTACTTTGCAACACCTTTGATCTGAACTCTTCGATGTTAGTGATACCCATCTTGCTCATAGCCTCCGTCACGTTGCACATCATGTAGAACGTAGCCTTTGGCTTGATGGCCTTGAAGCCAGGTACTTGGTTCAACACTTTGTACAACACGTCGCGACGTTCCTCCAGTTGCGCCACCATGTCCTTGGTGAACTTGGCGGCAGCAGGGTCGGTTAGTGCCGTCACACCCGCCACCTGCACAAAGTGCGTGGTGCAAGCCTCGTCGTTGGTGTTAATCTTGGTCACCTGGTCGATCAACCACTTGGGGCCAAGCACACCTCCCAGACGCCATCCAGTCATGGCAAAGCTCTTGGAGAACGTGTAGTCACACACAGTGCGCGACAGCATTCCAGGCATTTTGGCGATGTGCATGAAGTCATTCTGCGGAAAGTCCGAGAACCTAATCTGGTAGTACGGGTCATCTGAGAACACGAACAAGTCCTTCTCGATGCAGAGCGCCGCAATGTCCTCCAATTCCTGAATGGTGTGAGCCACACCCATTGGGTTCTGGAAGTTGTTGAGGAAGATAGCCTTGGTACGGCTGGTAATCTTGGACTCCATTTCAGAAACGTCCAACACGAAGCCGTCCTCAGTCTCCTTGTAGCAGTATGGCACCGGCTTGGTGTTGAGGAAGCGAGCCATGCTCTCGTAGATGGGGTAACCCGGGCTGGGGAAAAGCACCTCATCGCCCTCATTGCACACACACATGAGGAATTTTCCAATGCCAGGCTTTCCTCCGCTCTGGATGGACACGTTGGAAGCGGAGTACTCCAGTCCGAACACCTGATTGTAGTGGTCGGCGAGAGCGGCTCTCAGCGACGGGATACCAGCGGCGGGACAGTAACCAGTGAAGCCATCATCCAGCGCCTGCTTGCAGGCGTCCACGACGACCTTGGGTGTGCGGAAGTTGAGGTCACCGATGTGGAAGGGATACACAGTCTTACCAGTGGCCTTAATTTGACCGGCCTCCAAGGCGACGGCATACGCAGTCTCAGTACCAAGGCGGCCTAGACGGTCGGCCAAGGGGTCTCTGTAGTTAGCGACGGAACCCATGTCTCAAGTAGGAGGAAGGAAAAGAAGAATACAAAGTACAAACGAAGCACAAAGAAGTCGAAGCGAAGGGTTGACGCTGACTTTTGACGGAATGGGAACAAGCCGAGATGGGGAGGTGGACACGCCGGGAGGGACGATGGGAACGCAAGCGGCGCGCTTATTTAACGGTGGTGGACGGCGCCCAGCTTACGGAGCGGAGAAATCTGGCATGTGACCGAGAACGGCGAGCCACAGCTCAGAACGCGCTGCGATGCATTTTGCAAGCGCAACTGCGGTTGGTGCAGACCGGGCACAGTGCGTGACGGCTCGTCACAAGCAACCGCCGCCAACGTCCGTTCGTTAAAGATCCCATTACGTACGGCGCATCGCCGTTCTCAACGCCCAATCAACGAGGGCCGCGTAACGGCCGGGTAACGCGCGGATGCGCGGATGCGCACCGCGCAGCCTGCGGCGATGGCGGGCACAAGTGGCGGCGTGCGCGTGGAGTGGAGGCGGTTTGTGCGTGCGAAGCGCGCGCAGGCCACCGCCCAAATGGACTCCACACCAACGCTTCCCGTCAGAAGCGTCGCGGCGGCGGTTCGAATTGGACACGCCGCGCGGGCGGCTCCCAGCGCAGCGGGGACGGCCTTGTTGCGCGATGGATATTTTGCCAGCCAGCGGCGCTGCCCCCCACCAGCCCGCCACCGCGCGCCACAGATTCGACATTGCACATTTGGCGCGCCAAATCTCGAGGCAGCTGGCCAGCTGCTGGCCAGCTGCTGGCGCCACCAGCGATGCATTGCCTCCACGTGGACACGCTGGCGCGCAGGTTTTTGTGTGGGAACAAGCCTGTGGACTGCGTGTGTTGCCTCCCTCCCGGCAGATTTCGGCCGCCCGTTCTTGTTCAATCTGTCCCATGATCTCACGTTGCTTCTTCGTCGCTCATTTAGCCCTACCGAGCCGCTCGTTTACGCTTCCATTCTCCTTTGTCCGGCGATCTTCTTCGCTTCACCCTTTCTTCGTCACTACCGCCAGCCCAATCCGCTCCCGATCCCGCTGCACCATGGTAGTCCCACCCTCCGGTACCTGGCGCGTCGTCGTCACTCGTCGCGTGCCAGCGCCCGCCATGGACATGCTTCGCGACGCCAATCTTGAGCTGGAGGTTTGGGATTCTGATGATCCTATGCCTCATCAAATGCTTGTGGAGAAGGTGTCCGAGGGGTGTGACGCCCTGTACTGCGTCCTCTCCGACAAGATCAGCGCCGATGTGCTGGACGCTGCTGGTGAGCGTCTCAAGCTAGTGTCCACCATGAGCGTTGGATACAATCACGTCGATATTGCTGAGTGTAAAAAGAGAGGTATTAAGGTCACTCACACTCCCAACGTCCTCACTGAGACCACGGCTGATACTGCTCTCGGCCTTGTGCTCGCCGCGTGCAGACGCTTCAAAGAGGCCACCGCCTCCGTCAGTGACGGAACTTGGGGTACTTGGACGCCTATGGGTATGTGCGGTCAGGACGTTCATCACTCTACCGCTGGTATCATCGGAATGGGTCGCATTGGTTCCGCCGTTGCCCGACGATTGCACGCCTTCAACTGTAAAATACTGTACTGGGACATTTGTCATATCGCTGCTGTGGAAGAACAGTACGACGCCAAGTTTGCTGAAATGGACGACTTACTGTCACAATCTGACATTGTGATCACGCTTTGTCCGCTCAACGAACACACCACACACATGTTCAACATGGAAAAGTTCAAGAAAATGAAGAAGAGTGCCGTGTTCATCAACCCGGCCAGAGGAGAGCTTGTCAATCAAGAGGATCTTGTTGAGGCGTTGCAGCAAGGCGAGATCTTCTCCGCTGGTGTAGATGTCACAACACCGGAGCCCATTCCAACCGATCACCCGCTTGTCAAGCTGCCTAATTGTTTTATTCTGCCGCATATTGGCAGCGCGTCCATGGGAACCAGAACCGATATGGCAGTTTTGGCCTCTAAGAACGTCGTGGCCGCTTACAACGGGAAACCGCTTCCAAGTGCTGTTAGGGGTATGTAGTTGCTCCCTGTTTACAGCGAATGTTCACTACGTACGGCAAAACAGTAAATGTGTGACACAGATTTTTGGTTTGTCCTCAGTCTGCTGAGCTTCTCGCGGTTGTCATGTGTGCAGCTCGTGGTGCATCGGAGCGGCAGACATTGTCGCGTAACGGGGATCGATCGCGAGCAGTGGGAAGTTGTAGCCCGTACATGAAAAGCCAATGGATAGATGGGGCACGAGAGACACACATCGTCTCGCGCTGGGGACGTTGCCTTTGGTACCAACGGCGCCCGAAAAAGACGTTTGTACAGAAGTGTTGCCAATACATTCGTGTTGCGTCTATCTACATCCGTATTGCCTTGAGATGGACTTCAAGATTGCGAGATAGATGAGCAGATTTGGTCACGATTGTCGATGTCTGGTTGCCAAACGGGATTTCATCTCGAGGACGTGCAGTATGCAGAGGTCACGAAGGTTGTGAGTTACGAACGGGATCCATAAAGTTACGTGTCGGCGATGTTCCAGAAGACGTCGTTTGACTGCTCCACCTGCTTCGCACGAATTTACTGTATCGTAACTGGAATCCACCAATGGACTGTAAAGGACTAAAATTATACTGTACGCGCACGTGCAGCTGCCTTCTGTAACTTTCCGGCTGAAGAAAGGAAGATTTTGTTTGTGAGCAGCGTCAGTGGTTGTTCTCTGTTATAATACGGAGTCTGTATGCGCCCAATAGCTTAGCGAACAACAAATACAAACGGAAGAATCTCTCTCAGCTCTTCTGTCATGAGCTCTGATCGAAAGCTTTTCTGTTGAGCCGCAGAACTATGATGTAATTGATGCAGTCGTTCAACCTCCTGCTCCTGCTTGATTGCCTGTTCAAAGTAGAAGAAATAACGCAAATGAAATACTGATGATCACAGGCTCTTCGGAATGATCTCCTCGAAACAAGTCTTCATGAAGATGCCCTCTACTCCTGCAGTTTGCGAGTTCGCTTTTTAACTTCTAGAACGCGGCTGAAATCCATTTGAGATTTACGAAGGTCTTGTCACTGTTCACCAATACGATCGTTAGCCGCACGAACCTAGACAACTTTTTAAGCTTCCACACTGCAATTTACAACTTGTAGGACGCGGCTTTTTTCATTTTGAGTGCTAGACGTTGTTCAAGAGATTTGGATTGTATATAGTATATATATATACTGTATATATACATATATATGCTTCTTCTTCTTCTTCTTCTTTGCTGTGTTGCTGCCCATTTATCTTCAGATACTACCTAAAGATGGTTCTCTCTCTTAAAGAAGGCCAAATATATATGTATCAATTGTGGCATTCCCTGTTTCATTTGCTTGTTAGGTACGATTTGTGGCCAAGCATGTGATTGAAGCGTGCAATGTAGAAAAGAAGTTGAACAAAGGGGAGAAGGGGGGGGGGGGGGGGGGGGGGAGGAGGTCAAGTACGAGTTACGTGCTTCTTGTCCTAATCGTACGCTGCATAATGCAGTGATGCAGTGATGCGGAGAGTTTGTTCATTATAAATATAACCCCTGTGGTCATAGTTTGAAGCAAGTACGTGACAAGAAAAAAAATGTGGGTAGGCTCAAAGGGGATTTGACTAGGACTTGTCTTCTTCGTCTTGGGACAGTTGCGAAAGACAAAGGGAAGGGAAGAGGATAGGAAGGGCGGTTATTCAGGTTAATTTGAGAAAGAGTTTCAGGCATTGGAAGAAATGCGACGAGATGTACCGGCAGATATTGGCGGCAGATGTACTTGCACAATGTAACGATGATTACTTATCGCGAAACGGGATAGTTGTGGCTGGGGGGAAAAGGAAAATGGGGAGGAAGCAATCTCGAGTTCTAGAAATAAGGAAGATTGAGAACGGGATTTTGGCTCTGAGCAGGCGGATGGCTGCGTTAAAGCGACAGATAACTGGAAGGGGGATTGTGGACCTGTGTGGGTGTAAGTGAAGAAGGGCAAATGCATGTTGTTTGGTTTTCAGTCGTTGGCAAGTGCAGTGTAACTAGAAGCAAAAGCACTGCGGTATATAAAGAGTAAATTGGCTGAGAGTCGGAGGTGCTGTTCTTTGTTCTTGTTGCACGCCGATTCGTGTTGTGGGTAGTTATAATATGTAGAGTAGGTCTCGTGAGCGAGTCGGAGAAATGCAAAACAATTGACGGTGGGGAAAACAAAGGCTATCTGCCATGAAGGACTAGGGGCGATGAGTTGTTCAAAAAAACGGGAGAAACAAGTAGACGTATAAAGGGAGGCGTGGCGCTCAGCGAGTTAGTGAGCGAGTTGGAGCACTCGAGATGAAGCAAATCCAGAATTGTTGTCGTTTAGAGACAGTTTGTGAAGGTGCTCAAGAACAAGTACACGTGCGTATCGATTAGGCGCTCAGCCAGCACCAACAGTAGTCGTTCTGTGTCGCGGATTGGTTTCCGTTGAAGAAGAGCAGTATTTCGCGGTAAGTTACGTTAGCTGCTATCACCACGACAACAATAGTCAAATATGTACGAACCAAAAGCCTCCAGCGCGCACAAATGCAGTGCGTTTCTACAGTATCGCCAGCAGTTTATTCAGACAAATCTATCCATCTCATGTGGATTGCACCAACCTCTCCCCGCCAACGCTCCCTCCCCCGTCCCCCGCCGTCGATCCATCTCATTTTAGTTCCACCCCATTCTCCTGCCTTCGATGCTGCTCACCCGCGCTTCTTTTCTCCCCGCAACCACTCCGCGAACAAGTGTATCTGGAAACATTTGCCCACAAGGGCGCCTATCACACGCGTGAAGCGCGTGCGAATGACGTAATGTATGGCTGCCATACTATGGCACCATTCAATTCATCTCTACCAGGCCAGCGCCGCACCGTCCACTGACTGCCAATCGTTCCACTTTCAGTTCCCCGCTCTTTATTCTGTAACTTTAAACCTCCAAACGCCGCCACGCGAAGCCCTACTTGCAGAGAATTCTGTGGACAGGTCGCTCTCTAACCCTCACCTTGTATGATAGATACATACGCCTTACCCTTCCGCCGCTCGCTGCCTGTGTTGCTCTCAGCGTCGCTCTCATCTCCTGGCCCATAAAAAGGGCCAATCTTCTATCTACTCGCCGTCCCATTCAACCCTTCTCTCAAGAGTTATCACCCACGTTATAGTCTGCTGTTTCGTATCCCTTCGGCTGACGCGCTCCTGCTCACCATCGCCATGGGGCAGCTTTACTCTCATCTTGTCTTTCGTCCGCCTCCTATATGTTCCTACCAATGCACGCAAGGTCGAATAAAGTACGTTGTGCGCGACGAAGATGACCTCCCGTCCGTGCATTCGGCCGACTTGTTCTGGATTCAAACCGCTCTCAACTTTCGTATTCCCTGCGCATTTATTCGCCATCCCCATTCTCAATACGTCGTAATCTACGCCCATACCAACGCAGAAGATCTTGGTGACAGTATTGTTCACGCTCACATGATATCGCGCACCCTCAATGTCGACGTTGTTGCATTTGAGTATTCTGGCTACGGTCTGTCTGAGCGTCCTTCACGTCGCTTGTTCCGTCCCCGTTCACCTCGTGTTGGTCAGCGTGTTTCACCCACGCTTTCGGAGCGTGAGCGAAAACGCGCAGAGCCCTCGGAGAAGGCTATTTGTGCTGATATCATGGCAGTGTACACCTTTCTCACCGACTCATGTGCCGTCGAACCGGAGAACATCCTGGTCTTCGGGCGTAGTATTGGAAGTGGCCCTGCTGTGTACTGCGCCATTAACAGACCTATTCGAGGTCTTGTTCTCATTGCTCCTATCGCATCTGCCGTCCGTGTTCCGCTCAAGCGGCTTAACGTCACTTTGCCTTTCATAGACACCTTTCCAAACATTGACAGAGCCGCCAAGATTCAGTGTCCAGTACTCGTTATTCATGGGGACATTGACGATATTGTTCCGAAGCTACATGGGGAAAAGCTTTTTCGAAAGCTTCATCGCACCGGCTGTGCTGTCAATCCTCTATGGGTCCCGAATGCTCGTCACAACAATGTCGTCGAGGACTTTTCGTCACTTGTGTTCGGTCGTTTCCTTACATTTCTTGATGAACTCAAACTCATACCACTCTCTCCCTCTCCCACGCACTCCTGCTCACACCAGCACTTTCATCCCGATGGATTGCCGTCGTACGAAGCCGACACCGACCGATCAACGTCAATATCCTTCCAATCGCACGATCGATCATTTCACACACCTCCGAGACGGATGGCAAGTTACGTGAGGCATAGTCGAGTCAAAACAAAGCCGACATATGGCTCGCATCCACAGCTGAGTTTATATGCTCACTTGTGACCCTGCTTTTTCGTTTCTGCTTTGTACAATAGGTGCTGCACGGTACTCACTAGTTCTGCACATATTATCAGATGGGCACATCTTCAACAGCTGTCCAGAAAGTGAGATTCGGCCGCACAAGTCGTTCACCAAAACGGTATGCTTGCCAATCAGTCACACATCCCATCCCGATGGAATCCTGGTGGTATCGTTCTCCGCTACCCAACAAAATCAGTTTCGTGAACGTGCTGTACCTTCGTCCTTCGCGTTGCGATACCGACCGGGATTGTACGGCACGACTGAAGGTGATCACAACATTCTCCGTTGACTTTCCGACACGACAGGGAATTTATGTAATACAAGGCACTCAAAATGTACTGGAATGTATTTTACCCTACGAAGTCTCATATTACTCGTTCTTTACTGGGTCACTACCTTTGAGATGCATATACTTTGAACATTACACGGATCGTACCAGTCCCATGTCAGTGACATGCGTTGATACTGGTACGAGAGAGAATAAAACCATATGCAAAAATTTCATGAAGTGTTCGAACTGACGAAGCGGTTCCACCACGTTTTGTGGAATAAGCCTTCTAGACATACTCCCTTACAAGGAATAGCCTTGCATAGAGTATACTTCCGAAACGTGACAACGATAACACAAAAACCACGTCATATGGCACACCACAAGTTTATGGAGTCGCAACGGCAATGTCCTTGACTCACCACGGATGGCACAACTCATCGCAAATCATCCTTAAGGAAGAAAGAGAACAGATTGTAGGCCAGTGCATAGCTTGATGCGTTGATAGTAGGCCAATGCGTAGCTTGATGCGTTGAAGACGCTGCTGCACGTCATGTACGGTGCGTGGGCCTCGTTTTCATTTCATGCCATTGACAACTAGGAAACCAGAGATTAACATTGAGAAGAGTCCAGCCAATCACTACATTGGGCATTTCAAGTTGAAAACTGAGCAGTGCAACATGGAATCATTGAGTCACTGGGGACTGGTGGTGGGCTGGGTAGAGGAGGAGTTAAGCCAAGAGAATTGCATGGCCGGGGAGTCGCCGGATGGAGCTTCGGTCTTGACATCCATTCCGTTTTCCTTCTTCGGGGTGTTGTCGGTGGCAACCGCAGCGTACTCTGGACGATCTACAGCCGCTCTCTTCGAGGGCGGCTCCGCTTCTCCGCTTCCGTTGGAGTTTGCATTCTCAGTAGCGCCGGCGCCATCCTTGACAACTGAAGCAGTAGGCTGTATAGACGACACCGCACCTGTATCAGCAGCTGAAACCTTGTTTTGCTCAACAGAACCAGGTTGCGGCTGCGAAAGACCTGCAACGGTTGAGTTGGAACCAGGGGTTGCGGAGGATCCGTTAGGCATGCTGTTAAAGTTATTGAACCCTTCCGGCATAGGATTATTGGCCCCTGATACGTTAGATGCGTAAGAGGAAGAGAACTGCGGGTCAAACGATTGAGTACCCGATTCGTAGTTCATTACAGGCATATCTGTGTTAGCCACGGACGGGGGCTTAGTGGCAGGAATGCGCTCAGAAGCCCACTCGACACGAATGGGCTTGTGGGCGTTGAGAGGCGGGAAATGGGTTCCAGACAGAGACTCCTTGGCACGCATGGCTGACTCACGGGTTTTGAATCGCACAAAAGCAAAGCTCGTCTTGTTGACGGGGACACGAACACCGTCGAGCTCACCGAAAGTGGAAAACTCGCGCCACAGTAGCTCGTCAGTGATGTGAGGGGCAGTACCGCCTATGAAAATGGTAGTGTTGGTGGGATCATCCGGGGCCATAAGTTGACGGGGGCGTTTGTTAGTCGGCGGGCCATGTCCGGCGCCGTTGTGAGGGGTATGATGATGATTGTTATAGCCATGATGAGCGGGCCCCCTGGAATTGGGACCACGCGAACGTCCCGTAGCATGAGACAGACGAATGGGCTTGTTGTTAAACTCGAACCCCTGCATCTCGTTGACGGCGCGCTCCGCATCATGGGCGTCTGCGAAGCGGACGAAGCCGTATCCTCTAGACTGGCCATACTCATTGCACACAACCTTCGCATGACGAACGGAGCCGTAGCGAGGGCGGAAAGCAGTCATGAGCTGGTAATCTGTGACGGAGGGTTCGAGATTACCAACATAAATGTTAATCTCGGTGCCAGCTGTGCCGTTCACAGCAGCGTTTCGGCCCATGTTAAGTCTCCAACAACGGTTGGTGCCCGGAATAGGCATACCAGAGCCACACGCTATGACTCTTTGAGCAGCTTCTGGCGACGCGGCGTCAAGAAAACCGTAGCCTGCATGCATACCAGAGTAGTGGTCGCGGACAACCTTGATGCGGGTGATGTCAGGGCCCCAGCCGCTTGCGGTGACAGCCTGACGAAGAAAGTTCTCGTCCATGTAGGCATCGAGATCGCCTGCCCAGATAGAGATGGTGCCGTTGGAGGGACGGGAGTTGGCGGGGGGAGGGGAAGAGGAGAGGGGAGCAGATGCGGGCGGCACGTTAGGGTAGCTACCGGCCATTCCTTGATAGTATCCGCTCATGATATTTGATTGCGACGTGCGACAAGCTCGGGCGAAGCGCGTTTGTACTGAGAATGGATGGGGTGGAAGGGAGAGGGGTAACGGTGAGACGCGAATGGACGGGGGCGGGCAGCAAGGGAAGACACAGAACGAGGGTTGAAGTAGAAGGAGTGTTCGGAGAGCGACGGAAATGGAGAAGATGGCGGACGAAGGCTTCGGGAAGGACGAGGAATGGAGTTGAGTGAAAGGAGGTTGAGGGCAGAATATGAGAGGGGGAGGAGGGGCAGAGGGAGGAAGGGAGAGGGGGGGGGAGGGGGGAGGGGAAGGGAGGAAGGGGTGAGGGGAAAGGGGGGGGGAGAGGGAATGGGGAAGAGCGCGGAAAGGGAGGAAGCGGTGAGCGACAGGAAGGCGGGTGAGAGGTGGACGACGAGGGCGCAGCGGAGGCGGAAGGGTCGGCGGCGGGCGCAGGTGTGAAAAGGGCGCGCTAAGCCGCCTGCAGTGCGGCGGGGGGCTCCAAGGGCTCATGGCACGCTGAGGGCACACGCGCAGCGGCCTCAAACGCTGCAGTGCCGCGTGTGCGCGTGCGCCTCCAACGCGCGGGCCGCGCGCTCACCTTCCCATGTAAGGAGGCGGCTTACACCTTCCACACTACGGCTTCATTGGCGCAGCCGAGCGGAATCTGACAAGTGCGCCAATGGACGCTTGTGCGTGGCTGGTGCCACCTCAGTTGGCGTGGCAGATTCCGTCCGCAAAGCGCATCACCGTCCACACCTGTCGAGCTGTGAGACTCGGTGGAGGGTGTCTGACACGCATGCCACGAAGCCACGTTGCAAAATGCCGCACACATTCCCCGCCAAAAACCGACACTTTCCGACGGTCTCACCTCTTCACATGTTCATGTCAGATCGCACGTGAACTATGAAGGTAAACTCTTTAACAACTAACAGAGCTGAATAATTACCGAACAACTCATTCCATCGCGAAGATACTTCTGCTTGACTCAGGCGCTGACGCTAACAGCTCGTGCCAAACCTGCTACTTCGTGGCAGTGAATATGATGTAACTTTTCACCTCTCGTATCTGGTGTGCGCTAAGATGCGCTATCATGGTCATGAGCGGGAAATGAACACACATGTGTTATCATTCCCATCTTGACCTTTGTATTACATATGATCTGCGCACGTGGCATTTCCACGAATCTTTTCTATCTGCGTATTCTGCGCCTCCGGCTCCGAACATTACAAAAGAGGTATCTCGTCGCGTCCGATGTTGGCGCTAATCCCGCCAACTCTCCAGGTCTCGAGACAAAATGGCTTCTGCTGTGCGACTCGCCGTGCTGTTCTTTCTGATTCAGATATCGTTCGTGCATGCACAATTATGCCCTCGCGGTACCTTTCGCAACTCCAATGAATCTTGTCAGCTATGCGCACCAGGCACCTTCTCCGACACGGAAAACGCTCAAAGCTGCAAACCATGTAGAGCCGGTCGCGTTCTCAACGTATCTGGCGCACAAACCGAAGACGCCTGTCGTCGCTGTCCAGCCGGTACGTCCTCCGTCGAAGGCGCAGCGGAATGTACGCCGTGTCCCCCTGGCTTTAACTCCCGCCCATCTTTTCAATGCACGCAATGCCCGCCCGGAACTCGAGTATGATTCACCTTCACGTCCAGTCCTCCAGACTGTTTGCCATGTTCCAATGGGTTTTCTTCTCTTCCAAGCCAGCTTGAGTGCAATCGCTGTCCTCCGGGAAGCGCTGGGCCAGGCGGAGCAACGTCAGTGGAGCAGTGTGTTCGCTGCCCCCCAGGAAGTGCTCCAGGATTCCCTGGCTGTCGCCCGTGTGACGAAGGGTTCTTTAGCACTGACGGCCTCTTTTGCCGGTCCTGCCCAATCGGAACAACATCGATCGGTACGGGCAATGCGAGATGTGAAGCTTGCCCACCTGGGTTTGTCGGTAACATAGAATCGTTTGGCTTTGGTCCAGCATGCGTTGCCTGTGCCAACGGCACTACAACGTTTGGCACGGTCTCTGTCCTTTGTAGACGCGAAGGCAGTCCGTGTCCGAATACGTACCTCGAAAATTCTGCTGGTGACTGTGTTTTTTGCCCCCTCGATTTCTTCTTTCACCGAGACCTTGAAAGCTGTGAACCGTGCCCTGATGGTTTCGGTAGTCCAGGTGGACTTTCTTTGCAATGTTCACCCTGTCTTGAGATTGTCAACGCTGGCATTACGAATTCGGAGTGCTTCATTTCGGTGCCTAACGGAGCTACACCAGCTGATGAAAACGGCGATTGCCCTCCAGGTACACATATAGCGAAACGAGATGGTCGTACATGTGATACTTGCGTGTCCGGAACGTTCTCTGATACCTTCAACTCTGCTGGTATGCTCAATCCCGTCACAGGCGTTTTCAGTTGTACACCATGTGCACCCGGTTCTGTTCAACCAAGGTCTGGAGCTTCAAAATGTGAGCAGTGTCCACCAGGGACAGAGCCAGATGTCTTCTTTCAGAAATGTGTTGTCCCGCAGAATAATTGTGAACTTGGTTCAAGCCTCTTTGATCTGTTTCCAGGAGTCACGGCTTGTCGGTCTAACACTTGTGACCAAGTCGTAGGGTTTGAAGAGTTTAAAGGACGCGAATGTGGAACGTGCCGCGTTGGCAATTTCGCTCCAGAACCGAATGTGTGTCAAGGCTGCCCCGCAAATTCCGTCGGTGACGGGCTTCGGTGCGCCAGATGTCCTGAAGGACTAGTACGATTCAACGATCAATGTGCTTGTCGCGGTGTCCTTTCCATAAACCGGGGGGTAATTAATGGTAGTTGTCAAGTGTGTCCACCAGGCAGCTTCGGGGAATGGTCTGGTGATCCAGAAACCGATAGCGTATGTGAGGAATGCTCCGCTGGGAAATTCCAGAGTCCTATCAACGTGGATCACCTAGCCTCTTGCATAGGGTTCGCCTCCAACTGTTTCATACAACCAGCTTGTCAAAATTGTCCCGCTAACTCCTTCACTGATATAGACGGGGCTTTCGAATGCAAACCATGCCCCGCAGGAACGTTCTCTTATGGAGTTGGTGAGACAGAGTGCTTGATTGTGGGTGCAGTGTCGCGTCTTAAACAGCTCGATGACCCACTTGAGGAAACTGTTCTTCCTAGTCTAGAGAACTTCAATTTTGAGTTGGAAACCTTAAGAGCCTAGTATCGGTGAGCCCAGCATGTAGTGTGTTTGGGAGTGCTCCGGTCGACCCAGGGCCTTGGTAAGAAATGGTTAAAACCGTTTGACATGAGTTGAAAGGAAATCAGAACGAAAGCAATATGGACCGGAAGATACACGTACCTAAGTGCATTGAAGTGTTAAGAGCTCGTGAGCAAACATTCTTTGCTTTGCTTATGGGCCATAAACAGCTAGCCAAAAGGTACGATGTTGGTGAACTGTTCAAGTCTGAACAACCTCGGGATGGGAAATTGTTTCTGAGACGATGAAGGCAGCATTCCGTTTCGTTTGAAAGCAATGTCAGCAATGATAATTGTGACATGAAGGGCTTTTTAGTGCATAGTCGTTGCCACATGCGGAGGAAGCAGTACTGCGATGAGCTCAGAGAGACAAAGAGCTTCCTTCTCCTATTAAGCACGCTCAGCAGAAGCGACTGGCTGTTCTCTCATCTAGTCTCGCCAACGAAAGGAGAACTGGATGGAAGAATGCCGTCATGATCTCTTATGCGGCACAATGTGGTACTAGCAGAACGCCTTGTCGTGGTGTGCCGCTCTGCCAACGAGCTCTTGAGAGGATGAACGAATGGTGCAGGTGAGAAGGACAAAGAATGAAAAGGCGATAAACATCGGTAGCGAAATGCTCACGCAGTCGAGAACACCTTAGAGGTTTAATGGTTCCTCTGGAAAACAATGTAGTCGCTAAGTGAGCGTAACACGGTTGCAGATTCGCAGCCAGTGGCTAGGTTTTCGTTAGGAGGCATTATAGGTCGTTGGGGGTATTTAGCAAACCCCACGCGTTACGAGGAATCAGCGTATGCGCTCATAAATAAAGAAGAAGAAGCAGAAGTCGAGATGCAAGCGAGGAAAGGGGAAACTTAATCCGAGGCGAGACATGAGATCTTCCCGGGAACTCTCTACCTCACGACTATCAGGCTCTACAGAATACTTGGCGTTTTGCAGATTGCAGGTACCCTTATAGTGCCCGAGAACAATTCCGAAGAACTGTGAGACTGCTGACGTCAGGCTTCGATTTGTTTCCAAGGGTTCAGTCATGCAAACTAACGGTTCTCACTATCTATCGTTGGAAGTCGTGCGCGGCAAGAGCCATAAAAAGTATATCGAAATCTCCTGGCTGGAGAGCAATGAATCATTGCCAATGATCATAGTGCTGGTGATACTAACGCTGCCGGCTCTGGCCCTAATAACCAGATTACAAGAACGCACAACTTTCTCAGTGTACGACATCATCATGATGAGATCGAACCCAAGATGGGTTGCTAAAATGTGAAAAGTGCGAAGATGACTCAAGATATCTTGAAACTGGGCTCGAATTTTAGACCATCTTGCTGGCATCGAGATTTTCTTGCGACGCAGAGATGGTCTTTTGAAGACAATAGGGAGCTCTTGATAGGCTGACGTTCATTTCGTTCGTAGAGAAACAACAAAAGTTCGGCAAAAACTAATGTTCGCTGGACTGAGTCCACACTGTGGACTCCACAGTGGATGGCAAGGTTGCAGTGGCCCATCTTTTTGATCGAGCTTCCGAATGAGGAACGCAGAGAAGAAGAATGTATGAGGTTCGAAATCAATGCAAAATGAGGACCAGCATTGACTTCAATTCCATATCATATCTCGTGAAGGAAAGAGGGATAACTTAACCTCTCGCCATAATCTCATGTCCCTCGGTATCTAAGTTACATGAAACGGCGTTTTATTGGAACTGGAATGCAGTTACAGCTTCGCTCATAAATACCGGCTCGGAGAGGATGCCACGGCCCCCTTGTGATAGTACGAGGGTAACGTTCCTAACTTTACGCTACCAAACACTTTAAGCGAGCAGCTTTTCCCCGTCCATGTAGATAAAGTTAAGAAGAGGCTGTTGCTTCCGACAACGGCAGTTCCTATACTGAGGATACAAGCAACAGTTATTCATTTCCCGAGATAGCGGGGTTATCGCATCGGCAACCATAGTTTCGACGCCGAAAACACGCCAGCACTAACAACAGGACAGACGTACCTGTATTTACTCTTGTGGGAGTGGATGCTGCTGTCTGTGAATAGTCTTTGTGGAGATTGCGGCGCACGTTGTCCACGTGAGACTCTCTCATTGATCAACTCGCCTGTGGATCACAATGCACACTCCATCCATCGAATCACATTGCAGATTTGCTCCTGTGATTCTTTGTACCGACGGTACAGTAGATAGATATAACTCTGGCGAATGCAGCAAAAGGCGTGGCATCTTCTTAAAAAGTTGACTCGGGGCCAAGCCTACCTTCCCTCACCACTCTGTTCTTCAACGTTCCACTGCACTCAATTTTCGATTGTTCGCCG
The DNA here is from genome assembly GCA_030374805.1 of Gracilaria gracilis. Lineage (NCBI taxonomy): Eukaryota > Rhodophyta > Florideophyceae > Gracilariales > Gracilariaceae > Gracilaria > Gracilaria gracilis. The sequence goes on along the minus strand of JARGSG010000030.1, from coordinate 326,698 downwards.
AGCTACAGAAGACAGGCTGCCTCGCAAAGACTGTCATTTCGGGGCTGCGTTTTGCCTAAGCGCTGCTTTTGACGTTTGCGAAAGTCGGTGTTGCTCCGCCATATGGATGTCAACCACCCATATGCGCACTTCCAAAGTTCAGCAATGTTCATTCGTCAGCTCGACAGATTGATTCCGTACGGCAGCTTGTCGCGTCGGTCACGCCATCGAAGTATTCCTCCTTCGCAATCACCGTCGCTGATTGACTTAGAGCAATGTATTTCACAACAGTTGTATCTACCGAGTTCTCGAAGTACTGTTTCTCGCTATCGCGCGTTAGATGCAGCTTCGAAGGGATTCAATGTGCTGCCTTCTGTTATGCAGCATGCTATGCTGCCGAACGTCAAGCATCACATCGTTGAGTCGCAGGCATATCGCGTCTACGGCGCCCGTTTTGCCGGCGACGACGGTGACACGTTCGTGACAAGTAGTCAGGGTTCCGTTATTCATGTCTACTCCACTTCCATGTCAGAGCACAAAGCCGCTTGGAAACGAACCCATGCCATTCTTGCTCGAAACGTTCGATGGACTATAACTGATTTTGCCGTCAGTCCCGATGGTCGATGGCTAGCATATGCCTCTATAAATTCGTATATATACCTAGTCGACCTTCAAAACCATCATCTACCTCACGTCGTGTTTAACATTTCGGAGAGTGATGAAGACGGGCTTAACATTTGGAGTCTTATGTGGAGCCATGATGGTACTGAGCTTGTAGCTGCAACTGGTGCGTCTGAAAGATTTGGTTCCGGTAGCGTTGTTATTTTCCACATTCCCACCGGCACTACTACATTCATATCAGCCCATCAAGATGATGTTAATTCCGTCTGTTATCTTCAACGTAACGATGACAATATAATTGTTTCCGCATCAGACGATGTTCTTGGTATGTTCAAAGATTTTTTCTTCGTTTGCTTTGATTTCTGTTCTAACAATTTGTTCTCGTCTTCTCCAAAATTGTGTAGTGAAAATGTGGGATAGAAGAGAAACCAAGTATAGAGCTGGACGAAAGATAGACCGTCCATGTGCCGTGTTTGTAGGACATCAATACGGACTCACCCATGTATCCTCCAAGAACGACGGACGCTTTCTGATAAGCAACGGAAAAGACCAATTCATCAAACTCTGGGACGCTCGAAAATGCACAGCAACCGATAACCTGGACAAGGTAGAAAGGCCGCCTCGTGATATAACTTTTGATTATCGATTGAATCCACGTCCCTTGGTACGTCAGTCTCGAAGCTTTCAAGATGATTCGGTGGCAACATATGCGGGATCTCATGAAACGCTTAAGACCTTGATCAGAGCTCACTTCAGCCCTATGCACAGCACAGGTCAGAAGTATATTTATTGCGGCTCAAGCGACGGTTGCTTCGTGATTTATGATGTTTTGAGTGGAGAAGAAGTAGAAGTTTTAAGAGGTCATCGCGATGCCGTGAGAGATGTTTCGTGGCATCCGTATGGAGGGTTTCTTGCTACGGGGTCATGGGATGGAGAGGTTGCGTTGTGGTCAACACATGCTGATCCAACGGAATTGATTGAGTGTGAGAAGAGGTGAAGGGACAAGGCTTTCTGAACTCCATACTTCCTCAGCTTGGTGTGCTAAGTTCGAAAAATAGCGTCACAAACTCTAATTGTAAGCTTAACCTACAGCTCGAATGACACCTCTGCTCCTTTGTTGTGCGAGCAGCGCGTGATGTACATTAGAATGAACAGCTTCACACCCTCGTTGCTTGAGTAAACGTTTATCTAGCTTGGCTGATTGTACTGAATACAGATAGGTGTCCATTCTGGTTCCGGTGTATGCACAAGCAGAGGAATCGTGCAATGGTTGACAAGCCTTTTGTCGGAGCGGAAATGACTCTGATTGCCCCTAAGAAGAGAGCGGTAGCCCCTGAAGGGAGAGACAGCGTGTGTGTGTGTGTGTGTGTGAGCGGCGAGAACGAAGTGAGAAGAAAAGGAAACGAGGTGAAACAACAATAGCTTACATATTTACAAATCTGTTCTGTAGCATTATACAACTTGCCAAGGATTTTGAGATGCCTCCGCAACTACCGTCGTATCTGCCTGCACTTCAGCCTGTGCGACTGGTACTGAGCAAAGGAGACAGACCAAGGGGTCCCACCCACTGTAGGTGCGAGTCGAAGAAGACCTTCACGAAACGTATACGGAAAGAAATACCAACCGACAACAACTCTGTCTTAGAGATTCAGTAAGATTTGTGACGGGTGCTGCCTTCCGCAAACCGCGCACTCGCGTCCAAGATCAGACAGTTAGTAACAGTTTAGTTCACAATCAATTCCTTTCCGGGGACGTCTCGGTCTTCCTCCTCTTCGTCTCCCTGTGATCATCATCCTTTGTGATGCCTTTGTTCTTGGCCTTATATACACAGCCGTGGACGCAGTCATGCGCCTCGTCCTCACCGAACACGTCATTGTGCATGTTCTTACAATGGCGCGTTAGTATGCTCTTTCTAGCAAACGCATCGCCGCAAACCTGGCACTCAAAGTTGCGAAGCTTGTTATGAACAGCATCGACATGTCTCGTTACGTCCCCCCGTGCACCGAACCTCAATCCACACTTGTGAGTGCACTCGAATCGTTTCTCCTTCAAATGTACCACACGATAGTGGCTCACGACTCCGCTTTGCTGAAGAAATCGTCGGTGGCAGGTTGGGCAAGCATGCGGTCTGGGCCTGCTATCGCCATTAGGGCGACCTCGTCGATGTTTCTTGGACTTCGAAACTCTACCTGTGGAAATTTCCGGGATTTCACGGCCGGAACTCTCCTCCGTAGATCTTGAGGCAGGAGACTGACTCTGATTCTCCGTATCTTCTTGTGCCTGTATTTCAGAAGAATCGGACGCTCCATCCTTGCTCGTTTTCCCGTTTCGACTTCTTTCCTTTTCACGAAGGGTTATGATGAGGTTCTCTATACCCGATTGCGTCATAATTGGCGCCTCAAGCTCGGCTCTTTTCCGTTTGCGACGGGGTGCTTCCGGTTCCTTTGCACACTCTTCGCTGACAGTGTTCTTTCTCTTCTCCACGGCCAGAATTTCATCGGTCTGAGTTGCTTCGTTCTCATCCGACTTAGGAGCTGATGCCAGCGACTTGGCGTGGGCATCTTCCGTTGATCCCCCAGATACCCCATCCAGAGCTTCTAGTTGTTTGCAAGTTGGTAACCCAAGCGACTTGAGTGACGGGAGAGTACCTTTCACTGACCGTTCCTCAAACTCAGTCACAAATTCTGACATCTGGTAAAGTATCGAGGGGAACTTGGGCCTGGCTGGGGTGATTGGCTCGGCTCCAACGGGTGGTTGATTCTCCCAGGGGTACGGTGCCGGAGCTTCATCATCCTTCTCATTCACTAAGGCACTCACTGGAAGACCCCCGAAAGGTCGGTTCCCGGTCCCTGACTCCTTCCCACCTGAACCGGTTTGATTGTCGATGGTGGCCGGGGTAACGGGAGACACAAGACTGTTGTCCACATCCGCGTTAAGAATGCCTTCGATGCTCAACTTGGGTAAGGAGCCCATAGTGTCCAGTGCTTTTTAAAGTATAAAGAGAAAATGGGAGGAAATGGAATGAGAAGTCTTTCCGAGGCGCCTTAGAGGTGATGGCCGTAACGAACAGCAGCTACGAAGGCAGTCTAGAGGGAAACGACCGGCAGCTCTGCTCAAACGCGGAGCGAGGATACCACCCACTTATATACAGAACAGTGTTTCCATAAATGGCAGCAAAGAAAACATTCCTTCTAGTCAGAACTTAAGTGGCCGAAGTATAAAACTGAGTCAAGTAGCAGAGCAGAAAGACGAGGGAAGAGTGACGGACAGCAGTTCATGACATTACATGAAAGGTGCGGCGCATTCTGAAGAGCAAGTGAGACGCAAGCAATTCCTCTGCGAGTATGCTTGTGATGGCTTTGTGCACATGTGTTTGTTAGAGATGCTGACTGAGTGGAGGACGCTCCTTGACGAGTTCGGTAACGATTTACACTCAATCCAGACTGAAGCATATTGAAGGAAGTCACATCAAATGACGATGTACACTCAGATCCATGAGCCTTGCTGGGGCTGCTCAGAATTGTTTCCTTGATTCAAGGCTAGCAGAAGGCTTAAGAAATGAATTGTACGAATTGGACAACCGGAAATGTGACCAAGGGTGAACCCGTGTTGACGCTCTGGAGATATCAGTTGAAATAAGACGAGATCTGTACTTTAAGTCCCATACCAATTTCGTTGGCGAGAACAAAACATGTTCCGTCCTTGCAAAGGTGGATTCATGTTAAAGCATCCATACCATCGTGGCAAGAAACGATTGGAGATTGTATTGTTAGTCCATGCGTTGCTGGTATCCAATGCGTTGAATCACCATGAATTGCGGTTTCCCAAAACGGAGTTGTGATTAAGTTCACATGAAATGCTCAACGTCAACATTTAATGGGACAAATAGACTGAACCCATGAAACGTACGAGAAGAGTTTGAAGGCAATCACCAGGGATGGAAGATCTACCAACAGTACCGTTCGTATTCTTGTATACACAAGATACCATTGTAAACTTGTTCGTAACTTGTCTCATGATTAAGAGGTCCCTTGTGAATGCCATGGTACAAATTTTTACGTCGAAACGCGTGCTGTCTTTTGTCCTCTCCTTCTGTGTCATATGACGGTGATTTCTCCTACATATATCAGGGGAAAAGGGCATTTCGGCAAGCGAATCTGATGAAGTTGGGACCGCCTCAAGAAGATCTAGAAAAACAGAAAACCAGTTTCCAACCAAAACCACTATTGCATGAAACTGGAAGCGCATCAAGGTGCTGTCGCACTGAAGTACTTTTGTAACCTTACATTGCGAAGATGACCCGATTGTATATTGCTGTTTTGTCACGTATGTGAAGTGAAATAAACGACCTCGAAACCCTCCTCATGAAAGTGGTGACATGAAGTTTTGGTGAGTGGCTTAGGAAAGGCAGCTCTTGAAAACCTAATCACTCCAGAATATTCACTAGTGTTTGTCTGACTTTCCTTCGGTTGAGACTTTATGATTCTTCTCAGTTTCCTCCTTTTCTTTATCCGATGATTCGCGTAAAGAGGCGTCAAGTCTCTGTACTTGTTGCATCTGTATGTCAAACTCCCTTTTCGTTTCATTCACAAGAGAGCGGAAGGCGTGCATTTCTGCAGACGCAACTGCCATACGGTCACGCAACCTTTCCTGGGCCGCCAAAAACTGAGCAAGATCGCTTGAATTCTGTTCGAAGAAGGAATCTCTTTGTCCATCTTTGTTCAGGGTTTGGGCACTTTGGAAGGCTTCAACATCTCGATTCCGGTCCGAGAAGGTACCACTGCGCTTCTCCACGCCACCTTCGTTCGACGGTCGGCTCATCCGCTGATAAGAAGGCAAAGGGAGACAGCCCCTGGCGCACAAGATCTTTGTTCTATGGTTCAGTAGAGGAATATCATTTCTCTGCAATGAGGACCGTTTCGACCATCTCCGCAACGGTGCCTTGCTTGACGTAGGTGGGGGCCTAAAGAGTAGTACTTATGATGATGGATTTGGCGGTCCTACATTTGTATGGAGTGCAAATCACTGAAAACCGTATGATTTTTCTGACCTGCAGGCATGCAGAACCGCAGAAGTGATGTTCACGTAGAAGAACTGGCTTTGTTAATCTTTTTCGTCGTTGTTCTATTACCAAGCTGCGAAAAAGCTCCATATGAACATTTCCTTCTCTTTAAGGAGACCAAGTATTTCTGTGGCTTATGTCGAACCGGATTTCTGACCAACGTCTTTGTGACGTGTGGCAGTGGCAGATTTGTTTGAAGCGGGCATGGTGCAACAACGAGTTGATGTTGACAACTGTTCAGTAGACTATTCAGTTATATGCCTTCGTTAGAAGAGGATTCACCTTCTTCTTCTCCTTTATTATGGACGCTGTGTTCTAATTCCTAACGCAACAGAAACGTATACTACATATACTTCTCTTTCCAGAAGAAGAAGAAGAATATCTATAGGTGCTTTCAGTAGAATGGACTTCAGTTTTTCCTCGCTGACCACGAAAAAACCTGCGGCGGCTTGTAGTAGTAAGCGGACACCGTAGCGCTATGTGATCACAGTCTTTTTCACCGCTAACGCGCAGTCGCAGCGTAACGTTCTCTTGCCCATATAGCTCGCAACTGGGTGTAGCATTGGAGTGTGTTTTGTGTACCACTGTGCTAACATAACTTCCGCAAACCGTGCTTCCTTAAGGCTTACTTGCTTCTCATCCCCTGCAACTGCCTTCCTCACGTACCTGTCTGCAGCCAGTTGTTTGTTCCCTCCCGTCCATAAATTCATCTTTTAGACTTCTTGTGGGCACAGTGATAGTTGATTCAGTAAAGCTTGGACGCAAGGGTCTAACATGGAAGTCAACTGACGTACTAGTGGGCTTCTTCGATGCTCGCTTACAAGCTCATCACGAAGAGAGCTCGTAACAAATCTGCCTCCAGCCACAAGGTCGTCCTAAAAGTATATAATACGACAGGAACCGTACAAATTCTTGGCGTTCCTGAAGAGAGAAAGCTTCATTTAGAGCTTTACCGCAGTTTAGCAAATAGAAAACTGCTGCCCACAACAAAGAAGAAGTACTAGTGGGCGTTGAGTTCCCTTGTGAGTGAGTAGGGAATCTCTTTTGGACGGGTCTGTTCACGGGCATCCTTTCTTGATATTCGTGATCTACTGTAGCGCCTTTTTAGTTCTATGAGGCGGTGAGTGGGGACGAATGAAGAATAGGAGGAGATAATGGTTTACATTGAAATGCCTACGCGAACGACAACACCCCTTCTTGTGTATAGACACATGCTCCAGCTTCAAGTACAAACCCCATTGGACCATTCGGAAGTGAAGGGTGTATCAAAAACCGAGAGAACCAGGAAAGGCATCGCATACCGATGTTCGAAAACAGATGTCATTCTAGCGCAGTTTTTCAGCAGGACACGTCGGTTCTCGAGACGTGGATTACGTTCGTTTCCAATGTTCGTTGACAACCATTTCACGACGAAACGAGTTGCCTGTCTGCCTGAGAAAGAAAAGAGAAAAAATGATAGAGATGATTAAGCAGTGGCCATCAAAATACTTCGCCTTTTCTAGGAGATAGGGGTATCTTTCGAAGTATAGTTTTCCTTCTTCTTCGGAATAGGGAGCAGCAAACGAACTACTGTACACTGAAGAAGAAGAAAAAGACTACGGGGAAATGAGCTCAACAATAAGTAAGGGCAGAACGTTGAGACTCAAAGATATCGCCGGGAAAGCCCTTAGCCAACAGGAGGATAATGCAAGCACGCCGTAGGCTTCTTCCACAGAAACTTGATTCAAGTCAACTGGAGTCAGTTGCTTTCGTTCCTGTCCCGAATGTAGAGACACGAGCGAAAGGCGGTATTTAGTGCGTAAAATAGTGACTCCTAACTCCCAGGGTAGGCGGGCAATTACGGCCCTGCGGGTCGCCAGTGTCGTAGAATAGCATACAAATCGTTGGGGCCGTTAGAACGGGGCAAAGGCATCAAAGGGTATCACGGGAGGCGTTCACTGCAGAACGAGAGCACGACGATGATCACCGACCTTCTGAAACACAGATCACTAGCTTGGAGTGCGACGCACTTCTCTATCTACGCAATAAATACAGCCCGAAAAGGCGCGAACCAGTTCCACTACCTTCGTACTTCCCCTACTTCCTTATTGATCCACAGCGAACTCTCTTGGGAGTAATCTTCACCAAATGTTTAATTCACTTGCGTTTCCTTCAGTAGCAGGTACAACCGGATGAGAGACTTACGTATCTTCTCTCTCTCTCATTTATGAGACGCGTACGTGAATTACTCGTACGCGGGGGTATGCTAAGAACCCCAACAACCTATAACACTTATCTCTACACCGTAGCCACAAACCACAAATCAGTAGCCGTGCTACACTCACGGGGCTATAATATGGTACAAAGAAAGTATTAGGTACCTAAGGTGTTTTCGACCGCAGAAGCGTTTCGTTTGCGACGATAATCGCCTTCTTCTTCACTGAACCTCTACGTATCTTCATTGATCTACGACGATTGGAATATGGTTCTAGAGTTTAAACACTAGTACTTTTATCTCAACACTTTCAAATCTCATACACCTTCATCCAACCGAGTTATGATGAGAAGCACGATGCTGGGCAATAACATGAGCGGGGTTACTGTGGCATGAGTGGTCACAACTATCCTTTCAAATAAAGAAGCGCCGACGCTTGTAGTAACGGTCTCGACGTATATGTACGAATCGTTTCGTGAGGCAGTGTCCGAGAACGTAAGGAGCATCTCACTTTGCGTTTCACGACCATAGCATTGGCGAAACAAACCGCTCCCCTGCAGGTGAGAAGAACTGCTGCACATCATATTGGGACTTTTCTTCGTTTTCTGGATAAAAACCCCACTTGAGTTCCTCGACTATTGGGACAAGTCATGACAATTGCATGGTCACACGAGCAATCGATTACGGAGGAGTGCGTCCTCTTTCTGACATTGTTAATATCCCGCCCTAAACGTAATTCTGGCGTAGTTTCACCTGCTCTCCCTTTGAACATCAGACATGTGACATGTGAAACGCTTCTCTCTAGAGAAGCGCACCCCAGAGCAGAAAAAGTTTAATGTGGCGGTGACCGGTAACGGGATTTGGAGAACTGCTGGGGGGCAGCGGCGAGAGTTCATGATCTGGAAAGGCAGGCACGAATCTGCCGCTCGCCAATGAGCGCGGCGAGAGCGCGGGGAATGGCCCCATTTGCCAACTGCAACGAAAATAATATCTGCCGCAACTGCGCCGGAAACTGCTGACACGCCGCCCCGTCTCTGCCAGTACTCGCTGAGATCTTCAAAACCGAATCTCACCACATCGATCATACATTCTCCGAGCATCCTGCGCTCGCTTCTCATCATCTATGAGTAACGCCGTGTCACCAACAATGCCGTCCGTCGTTTCCGCACCGGGTTCACTCCGCACGAAGCTCTCATCGCTTGCAAAGCGTTTGTCGGGAGATGATGCCATCACGCTCAACCAGTTGTTGCAGCAATGGGATCAAGGCAAACTCTCGGCCGCAAACGGCGACTTGCCGTCGGCCGCCACGAAGGCCACGGATTCAGCACCCGTCGTCAAGTATGCCAAGGTCGAGATGTCCTTTTTGAGGCAGTTCATGAAGGATGCCTTGGTTGCGGCAGGCGTTCCGGCCGATGAAGCTACTATCGCTGGGGAGGTGTTGGAATGGGCCGATCTTCACGCAGTTACCACTCATGGTATTGGTCGACTCAAGCCCATCTACATTGACCGTATCAACAACGGTATTCTCAAGCCTACTGCTCCGTTTGAGCTCGTCAACCAGACTGAGACCACTGCCGTTGTTGACGGTCATGGTGGGCTTGGTCTCTTCATCGGTCCGAAGTGCATGGACATCTGTCTCGAAAAAGCGAAGAAGCATGGATTGGCCATGGTCGTTGTTAGAAATAGTACTCATTATGGAGCCGCCGGATACTACGTTGACAAGGCTCAGAAGCATGGTTGCATCGGCATCACAGGTACCAATGCGCGCCCCTCAATCGCCCCTACTTTTGGTGTTCAGCCCATGCTTGGTACCAATCCTTTGACGGTTGGAATGCCTAGTGATGACGGTTTTCCGTTCGTTTTGGACTGTGCTACCTCTGTGAATCAACGCGGAAAGATTGAGAAGTATGAAAGAGAAGGAAAGCCTACCCCGCCTGGTCAGGTTGTAGATCGTGATGGAAATGTTCGAACTGATACTGCTCAGATTTTGAAGGACTTACAAACTGGTTATTGCTCTTTGGCGCCGTTGGGGGGTGTCGGTGATGAGATGGGAGGCTACAAGGGTAAGTTAAGGTAATCTATCTCTATAACGCTCTCCATCACACTAACAAATTCAATTGCAATCACACTCCATCTGCGATATGAAACAGGATATGGATATGCTACAGTTGTAGAACTTTTGTCTTCTGCACTTCAGGGTGGTCTGAACAGTCCGAAGCTCAGTGGCGTGAACAAAGAAACTGGGGAAAAGATCCCCATGCCGCTGGGGCACTTCTTCATCGCTATCGATGTTGAAAGGTTCATTCCGCTTGAATCGTTCAAGTCGAACGTTGGATCGTTCTTGCGTCAAATGCGAGCCTCTGAAAAAGATCCCAAGGGGCCGGGTCGCATTTACACGGCCGGTGAACTTGAACATGAAGGATTTTTAGAATGCGAGAAGGCGGGTGGAATTCAAATCCCAGAGCCCTTGATGAAGGATATGATGGCGATTCGAGAGCGATACGCTTCCATACGTCAAAAGTATCCCAAGTTTAGTTTCGAAGAATAGATGGGGTTTGTGCACACCAAAATTGGTACGCTTGTTACAGCGCTCTTGGTCGCAGTCATTTGACGTATAAACAAATTGACGCAGTTCTATTACAGTCACATTTGTCTTGCAAAAGTGAGTTGATATAGATGTTTGTTGTTATGTGTGTAAGAAAGCAAGCTCGAGATTTGTTTGTTTCATTCAGGCAGGTTGCTCCTGTTTTGTATTCTTGTTATTTCCACTACGTCACGGGAGCCCACCGTTTCTCGTGTTTGAGGGGAGCAGGGTTTTGGTGACAATCAGGTCTTGTGGCTTGTTTTGAATCACACAGTGGCGTCGCGCGACGACTCCCTTGTCGGGAGCTGGAGAGGTAACCCTTAACCCTTAACCCTGAACAGGGGTAAGAGGGATGAGAGGGCTAGCCCTTCTCAATGGCTGAAGTGTTAACCTTCTAAAGCTCCAGAAGAGACATGCATGCAGGAGAAAACAGATGGTTTCCAGTAGAGTCCATGCGGCATGCACAGCAGGATTTGCAGGCGCGAGTAATCCGTGTGCATGCGCCAAAAGTGTACTTTGCGCATGGATAATTGAAAGGCTTATGCTTCGAGGTTGCACGAAGAATGAATGACAACTTGTGCGCTCGCCTGTTGGTCCTGGCTGAGAATTGGCAAATTCTCCACGAAACCATTTGTTTCACGTCTTTGCTGAGCACAGTGTGGAGTCGCATACTGGCCAGGAAGAACGATGCAGCCACTTGGGCCGAGCGAGAGCATCATGAATCACAGCTGAAGAGGTGCTTGCAGCAATGCACGTCGCGTCGAACAACCAATCATCGCTCGTGTGATAAACGTTTTTATTTTTTATGAATCGAATAAACACTGCGGATTGTCTCACGAAGAGCAGATCAAATCGTGCCACGACTTGACTGTCTTCTTCCGAATTGCACCGAACCAAGCGCTCCACTTCAATGTCACTGCCAAAGGGCACACCTCCTTCACAACCGTCTTCGTCGCCCCCACGCATCACATCCCCATATTCACACGCTTTTCGCTTTTGTGCCGTTGGTTTCTCCGCAGCCATTCTTTTGCTGCGACGCCGCGTCGTTGGTACCTTAGCAGCGGCGTCAGCCCTTCTGGTACAGGAGGTTGCACAAAGCTCTTCCATTCAGGCTCCGCGTCTCATGCTTTGACCACCTGCCTCACTACTAATACGTATCATCCAATACGCCTGTCGCATCTGAATCCTTTTCCTTCTTGGGTTTAGCCCCTTGTCGATCCAATGCGCTTCTCGAACGTGTACAAGCGCGTCACTATCCTGTTTGCCTTGCAAGCGCTTACGCTAGCTTTTTTCATTCACTCCGCACATTCATTCGAAACAGAACAGCATGCATCGACGGCCCTCTCAGGGAGAGCACCCCTACGAGTGCAACGCGATAACGACATCATGCTCGACCAGGAGTTGAATACCAAAGATTCGGAACACCTTACTGAGGCTGCCTTGGAACGACAGGGCATTGAAGATGCGCGCGAGAGCCGGGGAAACGAAAGAAAGCAAGGTGATGACGATCTTGCGGATGTCGATGCTCAGATTCAGGAGATTGCCAAACGGGTCGGAATCACTGAGGAGGAGCTGAAACAAGCTGATGTCATCCAGCCTGGTGCGAAAAATCTGCACGTCAACGATCCCAATGACATGGACCACCATGATTTGTTGGAGCAGCAGCGAGCAAAGGTGGATACAGACCGCAAGGTGATATTGGACGCTGTAGGTAAAGCGGATCAAGTACAACCTCCCCCGGAAGATGACGCACGACATCCCGCACAGGCACCGCCTGAAATGGTTGCTCCGGGTCAACCAGTGCTCCGAAAGCTTCAAAAGCCGCAACGCATGATGGAACCAGATATGCCTCAAGGCGTTAACAACGGAAAATCAGACAACTCGGAACTCGTTGAAGAGCTGGAGATGTACAAGCAACGTCTTCACGACGTTCTGAAAAGTGAAAAGACGGCGCGTGAGGGTGAAAGGGAAGCTAGACTTGAAACAGACCGGGTAAGAAAGGAACTAACTTCAGTAAACACTGAAATGGAGAAAGCGGAAAAGCTGGTCTCTGAGCGGAATTCTGATCTTGAAAGACTTCGCGACAGTCTTCCTGAGATTGCCAAAGAAGCAAAAGATGAAGAGCGAGGTGAAATGGAGGAGATGAGGGAGACAATCGAGGAACAGAAAAGAGCATTTGACGAACTATTTGAAGAGAAGCAAATGCTGTCTAGAATGCTCTCTGACGAACAACTGAAGTTGGACGAACTTCAAGAGAAAATCCAGCACCCTGACTTGGGCTTGTGGATCAGTCAGCGAGCTGAGCGAGCAGCAATTCTCGTGGAGGGTCCAGAAACAGATGCAATCAAGTATTATGCCAATAAGTACATGGCTCCTAAAGTAACGAAGATGAAGCACAGATTGCAGATGCTAGAAAATCGGGTAGAACGAACTGTGGATCACCTTTTGCCCTCGAAGTATGGGAGTGTGGTGGCAATGTTGTTGTCGATTGCACTAATTGGATTCCCAATTTTTGTAACATTATCAACGGTAGTTTCGTTGACGAAAGGAGTGTCGTTGCGACAATATGTGCTTCTTGGAAATGTATTCCTGACCGCTTTTGCAGTTGGCCTGTGCGTGACTGGGTTTTTGTTGAGACAAGATCCGCTTCAAACGCTCTACGAAGCTAACAGTGGGATGTTTGTATTGCTGCAGTTGGGTATTGGGGTGGCATACCCGTTGTTTTTGGCAATTATACTGCTCACAGTACTGAGGTGTAGGGATAGACTGGATCTGTTTGTTTTCGCATGCGAGTTATTGTTTTACGCTGTGATCGGCATGAATTATCGAGCTCGAGTGTGGAGGCCCGCTATGCTGGGTGAGAACATCGATTGCGGACCCATGATGTATGCGGTATACACGATGGATTTCTTGGCGATGACAGCGTTAACGGTGGCTTCGGCGCGACCCACGCAGCTGAGCGGTTTTGGTACAAGTGATGTTGAAAAGGGGCGCGTGGAGGAAGATGGTGATGGATCTGGGAGAGTGAGTAGTGGGTCAAAGGGAATTGGGTCACTGGGGAGTGGTTTGATGCAGCTGGCGGTTGGGGGCAGACGGGATGAAAAGGCCGAGTAAGTAGGAAGTGAGAGAATGACTAGAGACAACTGACATTAACATGACACATTGCACATTGCTTTATACGAAGTGGGTAACGCAATGAAGCGCCGCTAGTACATGTAGCGTGCCGGAATGCAAGCCGACAACGATGAAAGACACGCGTGGTTGCGGGACGGGCAGATGATGCAGCGACTGTTACTGCTCAATTGGAAGGGTGGAATCAGCAGCCCAGCTTTCAAAGCCCCCCTCGAGTTCCATTAGCCCCTGAACGCCGGCTTCGCTAAGCTTGGTGATGGCGATTGAGCTCCTCTTGCCACTCTTACAGCCGACGATGACTTCGGTGGTATCACCCACAGCGGCACGGAAGTCGTCGACGAATGATGGGAGTGGCTTCATATCGTGAGTTGTAAGTGACACGTTGAGGGCGCGCGGAATATGCCCCGCGGCAAACTCGGCGGGCGTGCGCACGTCGACGTACACAGCGGTAGACGACTGAGTCATCTTGTCATTGAGCGCCTGGGGGGACAGCTTGGCAGCCATGGTGTGCACGGCGCGATGCAATACAAGCGTGCGGGGACACACGGGCGATAGCGACTTGCGGGCAAGGCGTCGAGAAGCGGGGAGTACGACGAAGGCGGGGCGTGCGGCGGCGCGTATCAGCGGGGAGCTCATGTTGTGGGGTGCTGGACTGTGGTCACAGACGTAAGCGACGTAAGCACGGCCCCGGGCGGTGGCTCGGGCGCGCACATTTTAGCGCACTGGTCTGCAAGTGCCATCAATCAATCATTGATGACACTTGCACTGGGCGAAATGCAACGCGGTGCAAGCGCCGCCGTCAAACGGAGCGCGCGCGCACGCGCGACGTGTTCATAATATGAACTTCTTATGTATTGTGTTGCGCGCCCCGCCGTGAGCTCCAGCCGGACAAGTCTCCACGGCGCCAAAGCGAAGACAAGAGAGCTCCGTCGACAGCAGCCACGAGCTCTCGAGACGCACGCCCGACAGCCTGCGCTCCACTCCACCACTCCACCACCGCGCGCGCAGCTCGTCGCTTACAAGCACGCTACACGAACGCCTACCATAGTGGCGGCTCATGCCGCCATTCAAATCAAATTTCTACTTTTTCTGTTTGTTTTTGCCAGCGTGCTTGGCAGCTGTCTCCACTGCACGTTCGCCCCTCGCCCGTCGCGTGCCCAGTGCCCACCATATTGCAGTGCCGACCGTTCCTGGACGCCCCCCGCGCGCCCCCCGCGCGCCCCCCCACGCAAGCCGCCCTACATAAGCCACCTCTCTTTCCTCATTATTTCCTTTCGTCCCTCCGCCCCCTCCCCGCACCCCCCGCACCCCCCCATCCCCCTCTTAACTTCTGCCCGCTTCCCTTCACCTTCCCTTACCCGCGTCTGCGTCGTCTCACCGTCGTCTCCCACTGTCGCCTTCCACCTCTCCGTCCGCCCAAACGCATATCCCACCATGTCCCACACCGTCGCCGAAGACGATGCCGACATCGTCGTCGTCGAAACCGTGCAGCCCACCCCCCCCCCGCGATCGTCGCCTCGCCCCCGACAACGTCATCGTGCTAGACACTTCGCTACCGAGAGCCACCACAAGCTCCATTGAACCCATCGTCATCGATGAAGCCCCACGAAAGCGTCGTCGTCGCGACCAATCTTCGCATCCCCCCTCCACCACCCCCGTCTCGCATCCGCCGCACGTAATCATTGTGGACGACAGTGACTCGCCCCCAATCCCACCCTCCATGCTTGCGTTTCGCGGACGCGAAACACAGACCACCCGCCTCAACAACCCGCGCATCCACGTCCACCCCCGAGATCCACCCTCCTCCCGCTGTGAGGAGGAAATCATTGAGATGGCCGTGTCCGGACCACGTCTCGCCCCTGTACGCTCCCCACCTTCTCCACCAAACCTCGCCTCTGCCAACCATTCTTTCCTCGTCGAGCCCATTCTTTCAATGACCCCGCCCCTCCCCCCGCGCACCCAGCGTCAGAGTATGCCCACCGTGCCCGAGTTGATTAACTCCCCCGTTGCTCTCACCTCCTTAACAAACCCTGTGCCGTCGGAACACCTACCTGCGCAGCCACTTCAACTGCCGTCAATTCCGTCTGCGCTAAATCAACCAAGCCCGCAACATAACAACACTTCACAACCGCAGTATGTTTCCAGGCTTGTGGATATTGATCAAATTCTCACCAGGAATCCGCGTATGTCCTCCCACCGCGCGCGAGAATCCGATGGCACCCGTGTCGCGTCTGCGCTGCGCACGTCTCTCAACCAAGGCCTGCATTCGCATCGTAGCCCTCTCAGGCATAATCCATCGCTTTCGCGTCGTTACGTGCATCTGGAGCGCGACCAAGTTGCTTCGCTTGGCGATGTTCCTGCTCCAGGTTTTGTGCGCACAAGCTCGTCGCGGCGCCAGTACGCCACTCCTACTGACAGGCCATCTCGATATGGTACCCAGTTTGAGCCGAGGTTCTCCAGTTTCCTTCTTTCCAACCAAGCTCATTTATCGCCGTTGCATCGGAACCAACAATCCGATACAAGCCAGTTTTCCCCGAGTGCCGCACATCCGCTCGAAACGCTTGCGCGCATGAGTTCATTGGGCAACAACCCTTCCCCACCCCCACCGGAGAGCAGTCGACTCTTCCCGGATACGCGCTTGCATTCGCGAAGACATTCTCATATGTCAAATGACGTTGATGACTTGTCTAGATTGCGCCATATCCAGCGCAGACGCGATCTGCAACGAGCTCGTCTATCATCCCGCCGCACCGGCACCACTCGCCCTGTGATGCGTGCTTCTATGGCTGCCTTTGCAAGTGCTAACAATACTACCGCGTATGGTCAGGAGCGAGCGCGACGAGAGAGGCCTCGGACATATGCCCGTCCCTCCTTTGCGCACACCACTCTGCACCGCCATTCTGCTCCTCACCATATCGCAGCGGTGGTGCATCGAATGGTGCATCAGGCAGGTGGTACCCCGGGGTTACAGATTCATTACCTGCACGGCTTTCATGGAGACCATCCTTCTCTTGATTATGAGCACCTCATCCGTTTGGACGAGCAGCTCATTCGAGAGAAGAATCGTGCCGATAATGACCAGATAGATTCCTTGCCTGTGCAGAAGGCCGCTGCTGAAGACAAGGAAATTCGCTGTTGCATTTGCATGTGTGACGTCGAAGAAGGGGAAGAGCTTCGCGTTCTTCCCTGTAAACACAAATATCACAAGAGTTGTATTGACGGTAAGTTTTCCTTATCGTCTTGGGGATCACAACAAATGTTTCTTCCTAGTTATATCAGATTTGCTGACACGGAATGTTCTTTTTTTTGTTTGCTTCGCATTTGTTATCTACATCTCAGAATGGCTTACGTACAATGGATGTTGCCCCGTCGACAAGAAGAGAATCGCTCCGTCTCGCCCGAGGAGAAGGTGTTTGCATCATGATTCTTGAGGAGAAGGAGGGGGCCACTTATAAATATCTGCGTGACTTTTTCCTGCCCAGGGTCTCATTTCTGTTCTGCACAGATGATTTCTAACTGCGCGGCATATGGTGAACAGGAAGTTCTGGTGCAAAGAAGCTTGAGTTTGACTGTTATTTTCCCGTTACGGAACTCTCGAGGTGGACGTGGTTCATGGCGAAATGTAAGTACTAATGGTTTAGTTTTGAGGGGCAGGATGGATGTTGCGAAAGTATTATGTGTGCTTCAGGATTGTATGGTGATCTTGAACAACTTGGGACACTGTCCATAGTAAATCGTTGTTATGTTGCTCTATCCAGAAAATGCTGCTGGTCTACGTTCAACGAACGAAGTGATGCATACAATGTAACGTGAAAATTTGGGTGAGCTTCGTCTGCGTAAACAGAGATTGACATTGGAGCAATTTGGCTTGTGCTGATATTCAGGATAAACATATCAGTGTTTGGATGTCTGTCTTAACTTGCACATGTGTCCCCCATGAGCATGTGTTACGGCAGTTCGTCCGAGAAGACGTCCGAGAAGACAAAGTTTTTCACGATAGCGAATTAAGACGAAATACTTTACTGCGATAGCAGAACACCAAGGTGATGTGTTATGAGCGCTGCGCGAATAAAGAAACGTTCTAACTTTGGTGGCGCAAATTGCTGAGCTTCCTAATAGAAGAAGCCCAGAATCTTTCCACCAGTGTGCTTTCTCCTTGCTTCCTCATGGTCCATGATACCGTACGAAGTGGTAAGCACGATGAAACCAAACTGACGAGAAGGTAGCAAGTTGGTGACCCACTTCTCGATTTCTCCGACACCGACATCGAATCGGGGAGAAATAACACCACATTTGTTGAGACGACCAATGAGATTGACGACGATCTTTCCGGCGCGGTGATCATCGACGAACTCGAACTCCCCGATGTAACCGTGGTTTTGCATCACTTGCAGAAACTTGATGACGACCTTGGACGACGGACGCAGAAGCACTTGACGCTTGCCGCGCTTCTCGGCGTTGGAGAGCGTCTTGAGCGAATCGGCCAATACTGACATACGCATCTTGGCTACGTGTGTTGATTTGGCTTCCGAAGTGAATTGAAGTCGTGGCGATGAAGATGGTGCGAATAGAAACGACGGTGGTGGTGGTGATGTGTGATTGAGGTTGTTCCTTGTTTCGTTCCGCACTTTTTTCACTCGAACGGAGCTGTGGCTGCGTTGATTGCAGAAACGACGAAACGCAAGTGGCAATGTGCGGAGAAGTGCGAAGGTAGGTGACTTCGATTCTACGAATGTCGGTCGTAAGAGCGATCAGGCAGCAAATGTTCCCGCGGCGCCGGCGGTGTCCGACGACACCAATAGAGCCATGTCTTACAGAATGAGCGCTGTTCTAATGTAAGCAATAATAGCAACGTGGAATACAGTGCATACGAATAATACGCGTACACATGTTCGTGGTTCCGTGGTGAGCTGAAGCAGTCCACCACTCTGGTAGAGCTAATACAAGGAGGGCGAGCACGATACTGCATCATATCTCTATACGAATACGTACCTTCGTACTGTAGATATGATATGTGATGGTATTGACAACTGAAAAGGCCCAGATGTTACTTCACACCGTCAACTAGGTTTTCATCTAAAGGTTCTATGGTAGATCATGGTGAAGCTATTCTTCACGTTCCTTCCTACTCTTACGCCAGCTTAAGAAACGATCTATGAATGGCGCCAACGCAATACTGGCAAGAAGCCTCAACGGCTTCGTTACCTGTGACAAAGACCATGTGACCATCCACGCCTTTGCAAACCCCCTCGCGCCGCTGTCCAATCCAACCTACGCTCATCAAAATTCGAATTCGTATACAGCATAATGTACAATCATGTTAGGCAATCAAAAAACACTCCTTCACACTTGACAAACAAGATAAACATGAATCCTCGCACTCTTAGCATACCCTCAGTAACATGAACGAGAACACGGTTCCGTAGTAGACCGTATTCATAATACCGTATGCCACCAGTCCAGCAATTCCAAAACTCTTCAAACTCTTTCCAGCGTTCAAAGCTTTCTGTCCAAGATAACTCAGCCACCCTTTTGGCCTTCTTCCTGTAGCAGGTGCGATAAATAAGTGCTCACTCATCTAGGTTATACAAAAGATATGAAGAAGGCAATGTTAGATACAAACTGCAAGTTCGGAACAAGCGCAGATTAACAAAACTATTACTTACAAACGCAGCCGTCACCGCTCCAATCAGAGGACCGGCCCAGTAGACCCATTGCCCATCGAGAACGCCAGTCACTAACGCCGGCCCGAACGCCCGTGCAGGATTAAAGAATCCCTTAAAAGTTCCTGCGCAAGCAAGAACGGCAAATCCTATGTACATGGCTGCAATCTTTGCTCCGACCCCGCCTTCGTCTTCCGTCGCAACAGCAGTCTGGAAAACAACCATGACAATGATGAACATTGGCATAAACTCTGCAAAAAACGCTCGCACAAACTCTGTCATTCCTCCTGTAACGCCTTCGAACACGATAGTGACGCCCAGAAAACGCGCCAGTAAGCAGGCTGAGATTGATGCTAGCAGCTGCGCAAACACAAAAACGATGGAGCGAGACAGCGGTGCACGATCCGTTACCAGTAGTGCCAGAGTGACAGCTGGGTTGAGATGTGCGCCACTCACAGGCATGAAAGACGCCGCCAATGCTGCGATGATGCACGCATTGTTGAGCGTATTTGCAAGTGGGGATTGTTGTGTTGATGTTACACTGAGATAAACAAACAAAAAGGTGCACAGAAACTCCGCGAAGATTACGCGCGCGTCCAGAGGCTTTGATCGCGAAACGAGACCGGGCATTTGTTGTTCTGCCATGAGCGTTGAGGTCTGTATCTCGGCATCGGAATCCTTTTCCAAAAGGGCGGTTTGCTCTGTTGGTTCGCCCGATATCCTCATTTCGACTTGCGTGTGCGGTGTTGTTGTCATTGGCGACATTGGGCGTTTGGGACAAATGTGGCTGGAACGGCAAATGTTGGGTATTGGACGACAAGGCTGTACGAACTGCGAAGGGATGAAGGCGTAGCTCCGGTTGTCTTCAACCATTGCTATTAAGTGCCGATGGAGAAGAGGGTGAACACCAGCAAGCTACCAAACATGCCACCACCGGTAGGAACGCTACCTGTACCGTTGTATCTATTTAGCCTTGTCCAAAAGCGAGATTGAAGAGGTTGCGGTTTTGAGCTGCAGTGCAGCAGAGTAGCTACACGGTAGCGTTACCGTTGGTAGGAACGCTACATCTTACGCGAACAGCAAAACAGCTCTAGCTAGCCAAAGGCGCGAAAATCACAGCTCTGGATACCCTTGGTACATACAAAAAACCAAGGTCCAATTAGAGAGCAGAATGGGCTCTTCGTCGCATGTGGTAGCCACACTTTCTACTTTAACAAGTTGAATGCTGTGCGGCCCGTCGGTCTTGAGTCGAAGTCCAAAAATTGCCATCGACGTTTGCGGTTCATATACATTGCTCTGTTACGTCCGCGTAAAAACAGGTCGTTCCCACTGATGGATGACGATTCGGACGTTATTCTGGTGGAGACTAGAACTGCGCAGCCTAGTGCTCAGCCGGCTTCTTCTGCTGCCACTCCGTTGGATGCACTTGAGGTAGAACTACAGTCAACATGCGCTGTGCTTACGTCCTTTGCGCAGGATGTCATTCAGTTTACATATGACTCCCAGAACGGATTGTTTGATCGTGTGTAAGTTATCTATGACCGGTAGATCTTCGTCGCTGCTTACCGTGTTCTGTCCAGGGCTTTGTTCTCACTTCTTCCTTGTTCATAGAAATGAGTTTGTGAATTGCCTGAAAAGAGTCGATGAGAAAGGTAAAGCTGTTGATGCTGTTATTCCTTTTGATGTCCTTGAAGCCATTGATAAGGGACGCAACCCAGAATACGTCACTCTCTCTTTGTTGTATGTTATTTCACTCTGCTTCTCTTGTATGCCTTCTTTCTTGTTTGGTCATTCTAACTCACATGTCGTCCAATCTCTACAGAGAATCATGCCAAGAGTCGAACAGTGTTTCACACGGAAAGGTTTCGGTTATGCGACAGTTCAAGTACGTCTTGCAGAATGTATCTCGCCAATTTCAGCGCGTTCGTTTCATTCGCTCTTTCCTCTAACACAGTTCCTTTGCTCTATGAAGACAACATCTTGAGAATGCGATGCGAGATATGCCAGAACAAACACCTCAACCAAATGGAAATGATGCTCAACCTTCGACAAATCCCGGATAGCACCTAGACGGGTGCAGCGAAGCGCCAGCACTTTGATTTTATGCCCACTTTGGAACGATTACGTACTGCGTCTTCTGCTTTTCTGCTTGTCGCTTGGTCCCCGTTCTCATACTCGCTTGCCGAATTCTGCTGCTCATGGCTGCTATGATGCCTACTTCATGAAGGCTTACAGGCGGGGCCTAAGTACATTTGGGGAGTCCGTTCAACTTGCTTCTCTTCTTATTCTTCTCTCACAAATGCCGTTGGGTGCACGTTCTTTCGTTTCTCATTCACCACTTCACCGTGCAAGAATGCAAAAGTCTGCAAAGCTGGTGAAGACCATTCGGTTTTGACTGAAATCATGCTTGTCAATATATTGTCTTGATGCTAACTAATGAGTGGCACCAGGACTCCCTTGGCTCTCCCTTGCTATAAAGTTTCATCAGTGCTCCACACGAGAAGTCCGGCCATTTGCTTACCTTTCAAAGCATTCTGCGTACCGAAGTTCTCCCGAATGTCTGGCGTTCCTTGAGGTCATAAAGCCCAGAGTAAACGCAGCGACACTCCTCCGTACACTCCCTTCAATTGTGCATCGCCCGCTCCGTCATCAATTACTAGTCCTTCCTGGGGCTCTTTATATCAACTGCCACCTTACTTCTCACCGGTCCGAAGCGAACACAAGAAACCCCGTTACCAACTCTAAATACGATTTGTTTCATTTCTGTTGTTCAACAACATATCTCAGAATGTAGCCCAGCAACCGTAGATTTGTTCTATGTACTGACCACCACAAAAAGCTCAAGTTTCCCATTCCCCCCACCTATTGCGTGTTGCTGTGAACACGCTGAAGGGCTGATCTCTAGTCTCCTCAACAAGAACTACGTCAAGTGGCTTTGGTAAGCCTCCGTCCTTGGGGGCTTCCTCACGTCATAGTGATATCAAAAACGAGCCATCCATCTTCTCAGTTTGGTGATT
The DNA here is from genome assembly GCA_030374805.1 of Gracilaria gracilis. Lineage (NCBI taxonomy): Eukaryota > Rhodophyta > Florideophyceae > Gracilariales > Gracilariaceae > Gracilaria > Gracilaria gracilis. Next base: position 304,446 of record JARGSG010000030.1, on the reverse strand, counting down.
GCTATCAGCACGGACACCCAATGTACGCCACAAGCTCTTAGACGATATTACACTCACCTTCATCGTATCTCCTATGTACTTGGCTGAACGTACAGAACCTATTAAACGTACTTGATGCCAGTAGTAAGAGCTCTATATGATCCTTATTCCGCTGATTGTTCGAAAGAATAGAACGCTCCTGTAGTATATCTTCTTCTTCTTCTTCTTAATTGTGAGCACGACGTGCACGTTTATTACTTGTGACGCGAGGGGCTTGCTTACGCCCCCCAACAACCTATAATGCGTCCTCAACAAAACTTAGTCACTGGCTGCAAATGTACAACCGTGTTACACTCACTTAATGACCACATTGTTCTCCCGAAAACACATAAGACCTCTAAGGCAGTCTCAACTGCGTGAGCATTTCGCAACCGACGTTTGTCGCGTTTCATTCTCTTCTTCGTTCCTTATACCACTTTGTTCGTCCTCTGAGCCCGTCAGCAGAGCGGCACACCACGACAAGGCGCTCTGCACGTACCACATTGCGCCGTACCAGAGTTTATGACGAAACCATGCAAAAGAGCAGCCACTCGCTTCACATTTTTGCCCGATCCTGATAAGCGCGTAATACAATCTCCGAAAGAAAACCCTGGAGAAAACCACAACATAGTTGCCCCCGTTGGAGTTCACTCCATGAGGTGGGGAAGACAGGGAAGAAACGGTGAGATCGGTCTCCAATGATCGGCTTGCAGCCTGCTACTTGCGTGCAGCTAGTCGGGGGTCCTTTAGCGACGTACCACCCAGGTCCATGACGGCGATCGGCAAGCTGACCAAGCGCTTGGGCGAGTTTAACGACATCCCGGGTCCATGTAGTATTTCGATCAGAAGATACGAAAATCCGGTGGAATCTGATTCTTCGTCCCCTTCTTTCTTGTGGTCCAGCGCATCTAATTCCGGAAGGTCAGGAGAGCTAGCATGCAAGCTACCGCTGTCTCGCAAGGAGACACAAAATACTGACAACAACTTTCTAATGGTTAAACTGATCGACTCTAATGATCTGCTGTTGGATAAGTGTTCATTAACGAACACAGCAAACTACGTTGCGGGTGTAATCCTTCACGTCTGAAATAGGAATGCTGTTGTTTGGATCGGATTGTTTTGTTTCACTAAAAATGTACTCGGGAGCTTTTCTGGTAGGCACATGAAAAAGAGAAGGCTGTGTTGCTCGCATTCGCATTTGGGCTCTACTAGTAGAAGCGCCAGGGGCACAGTTATCTGTCTCGATTACATGAGGGTGATAAATGCAGTGGGCTGGAGAATGTGTTCAGCTATACTAAAGATAGAGTTGGAGGATGGAGCACAAGTTGAGCGATGGGGTATAGTGTGGACAATGGTTGGCAGCTTGCAGTAACATGAGAGACAAGTAAAAAGAAAGTATTCATCTATCTATGGTTGACTGATAGAGGGCAGGTAGAATAACGATGTACACGGTGCGGGTTGGGGGCATTGTTTACGTTAAGAAGCAATGATCTCGCATCGTAATCGTAAAGACGGATCGCTCGGCAGGGAAGAAACAAGTGGTTGGTTACACGACAAACTCGTATGGGATGGGTTCGACGAGTTCCATGGTGGAGACATCGACAACATGGGCTTTTGTAGGAAGCACGGGCGTTCTCTTCTGAATGACATACTTTTCACCATGCTTGTGGGCGTCCCTAGCTTCCAGCTCGCGCTTTTGAGCACGTTGCCTGAAATCGTCGTTACAACGACTCTTCTGCACATGCTCGGTACGAATGTGGAAACGCTTCATCAAAATATGATTGCCCACCTGCTTGGAGACCTGGACGCCCACGGCGGTGCGAGACACATTGAAGACACGGCCCGTACGACCCTGATAAAACTTGTGTGGCATGCCCTTCATGACGGCGGGGTTGATGTGAATGTCCACAAAGTCTCCCACTCTGAAGGTCTGCAGATAGGTGGACAGGTGTTCCGGCCCCTTCTTTCTGAAGGTCTTCTTGAACAAATGGCGCGTGTTGGCGCGCTTTCCGTTGGAACGAACCATGTTGAGCGACGGGCGGCGACGCGACGACAAGCTGTGCGGAGGAGCGGCTGTTGTGCGATTGGGCGTATCGCGATGACGTTGTCGATGCGGAACGGCGGGTTCCGGCGCGACGTCGGTGCGCGCGGCGTCGGAGCGCGCGATTGATCGCACAGCGCGATCGGCGACGACGTCGATGGGGGCTTACACAACACCGCGCATTACAGATGACAGTAATTGGAATTGCGCAATTTGTACACCCGTAGATGAATTGGTGGACGGAGGTGCGGTGAGTCGGGGAGTACGAGCGTTGAATTTCTGGCGGCACATAATTTTAGATATGACTTACACGTGCAACAAACTGCGGTGAGCAAGAAGCGAATGGGGGGACGACTGATAGTGGGGGAAGGGGGACGAGATCGGTTCGAGGGTTTACGGGGAATGCAGGCGGTACCGTATGTAAATCTATCGTGCGCACACGGCACAGTAGTATGCACCGCGCGGAAGCGGCGCGTATGGCAATGCACGCGGCGCGGGGAGAGCGCAAGGGGGCTGGTGAAGGGTTGTGGTGAGTGGGAGGCGGTTGCATGGACAACAAGTGGACAACTGTGAATGCGGCGGTTGTGCGCGTTGAGAACGGACGCGTCTGGGTGGCGCGTAGGCAGCAACCGGCGCAAGTGTGACCAAAGGCAGAGTGGTTGTACGCGCGGCGTGACGCGCATACTACGCGGCGTGGCGCAAGATACACGCGGGCGGCGCTGTAAAACGTTTTGCTCGAAAAGCAACCGCCACTATTCCCTTCACTCGCGAGGCGCAAGCAAAAAGGCGCTGCGTCAGGCGGCCCACGCGCGGCGGCGGCGGCGGCGGCGGCGGCGGCGCGACGCACCAGTTCTAAAACGGGCATCTATCTAACTTCGATAGCAGCAGCAGCAGCAGCAGCGACGGCGGGCGAGCCGGGCGGGCGAGCACTCGCGCGCGGCGCTCGCAGCGCGCAAAGCGGCGGCGCGGCGCGGCGGCGGCGTAGCAGCGGCGGCAGCGGCGCGAAAAGCAGCCGTTCAGAAGCACGTGCTCGCAGAATCATCGGCTGCCAAGCGTCCCGCTCCCACGCGCCCAGCCGCGGCGGCGCCGACCACTTGTCCGTCACGTCGGCCCTGTCACGCGCGTCACGCGGCGCTGCGCCAGCTCATTGTCTGCCGCGCCAATCCCGAACCCGCGGGGGCAGCAACACGCGTCGCGCGCGTGAGCGCCCCTCTGCCCCGTCACTGCAGCGCCGGCGCAACGTGCGTGCGCCACTGGCGCGTTTGTCCTCCCCCGCCCCCCCCTGGTCGTTGCCCGACGCGTCTCGCAGTCCCCCCCCCCTCTCCGCCGCTCAGCCGCCTTTGCGCTTTAAGAGCGCGTCGCCCGCCCATTCGCGCCCTGCCCTCTTGCTCTCCTTCGTAGCGCTTGCCCCCCTCCCCCCCTCCCCCTTGTCTCCTCATTCCCTACCCTCGTTGTGCGTTTACGCTCCTTGCTCCTTGCTATCTCACCGCCCCTTCTCACGCCCCGCAGCGCCACCTTTCTTCCCTTCGCCGCCGCGCGCCTCGTTCCGTTCCCACCATGCCGGACATGAAGATAGTGTACGGCGACATCAACAAGTACGCCCGATGCGGAAAGGTTGACGTCCTCATCAAGCCCATGGCCGGCCGCAGCGCCTGCATGGGCACCGTCAAGATCGGCCCGTCGCAGCCCGGCGCAAACGGCCACACCTTCATCGTCATCCACGCCTACGTCATCCACGCCTGCACCAGCGGCGACTACGTCGACCTCACCGGCCTCTACAAGGCCTTCAAGTGCATCCGCGACAAGTTCTCCAAGCTCCGCATCGCCTACCCCAAGATTGGCGAAGGCCTCAAGGGCCCGTCCTGGGCTGTCATCTGCCGCACCATCAACTCCGCCCTCAAGTGCTGCCACCACACCGTCGTCGTCCCCAAGAAGAAAAAGTCTTGTAAGCCCAAGTCCACCGTCGTGCCAGACGAAGAGTGCCCGGAGCCCGAACCGTGCCCGGAGCCCGAGCCGTGCCCAGAGCCGGAGCCGTGCCCAGAGCCGGAGCCGTGCCCAGAGCCGGAGCCGTGCCCAGAGCCGGAGCCGTGCCCAGAGCCGGAGCCGTGCCCAGAGCCGAAACCTTGCCCGCAGCCGTGCAAGCCGTGCAGACCGTCGTGCGGCTACGTGCGCATCAACATCAACACAGGGTGCAACCCGTGTTGCGACCCGTGCAGCCCGTGTGACTCGTGCAGCGGAATCAAGGTGAACGTCAACCGTGGTGGCTGTCCTACCAACTGTTGCGATCCGTGCTGCAGACCATCTACCAAGGCTTCTTCGGTCAAGCTGTCTTCCAAGGCGCCGTCTACCAGGCCGCCGACCACCAAGCCGCCGACCACCAAGCCGCCGTCCACCAAGCCGCCATCGTCCAAGCCCAAGTCTTCTTCCAAAAAGACTTCGCACAAGTCGGTGAAATCCAAGTGCACCACCAAGCCGCCCAGCTCGTGCGCGCCCAGCTCGCGCAAGTGTTGCTTCAAGAGAGAAAAGTACTGCTGCCCGCCGTTGTCCAAGGATCCGTGTGACACGAGCGAGTCGTGCAACGATTGTTGCGACTGTAAGAAGTGTTCCGAAACGTTGTCGTGCCGCGGAACGCTGTCGTGTGGCAAGACGTGTTCCAAGTCATGCAGTTCGTCTTGCAAGGAATGTAAGACCATGTCCAAGAAGAGCTCTTGCCCGGCGGATGATTGCTCGCAGTGTTCGTCGTCGGAGTCGTGCTCGGAGTGTATGGCGTATTCTGCGAAACCGTCTTCTCGTTATATGTCTTCTTTCTCTTCTTCTTCTTCTTCTTCTTCGTCATCTAGGTCGAGTTCTTGCTCTGAGTGTGGTGGAAGCTCTAGTTCGTGCTCTTACTGTACTTCATCGGTGAGTTATAGCGGTTCCAAGCGACACATGACTGCGGGATATGGGCGCTCCTCTGGCAACAGCAGGGGTGGAGCGTATTCTCGGGAGTCTGCGGGCGTTTGCGTGGATTGCAAGGACATTGATCTGCTGTCGAGTGATGGGCGGTGCAGTCGATGTTCCTGATCTGCCGATGATGATGATGAGCGAGGATTACTAACGTTGTGTTTTCTGTTTTTTTTTTTTTCTGCTTTTCTAATACTGAATTGAACAGTCATGATGGTGAGGTTGTGTATACTTGGCTGTACGTTGGCACCAACCGGGCGGGCGTTAGCAGTTGGATGTTTGCACGTTTGATTATCGGCGGTGTATCTATCTAGCGTGGAGTGCATGAGGCGGGCGGTTGCGCCGATGGGAGCGGGTTTCGCTGATGTGTAACAAAGTAACAATTTGGTTGAACTTTTGCAGCTTTAAGACAGTAAAAATAGAGTTTGTAGACGAGTGGACGTGAATGTACTCCTCGCGGCTCAACGACGAAGACAAATGAGATATCATCTGCGCGAATGATAACAGATACAATACATCTACGCCTGTATGGATGCCGACGCTTGGACGCGGCGCAGTGCGCCAGTGCGCGCACAAGCGCGTGGCGCGCGCCCAAGTAGCCGCGGCGCCGCACGGCAAGTAGCCGCGGCGCCGCACGGCAAGTAGCCGCGCGCGTTGAGCTTAGCTCGACCGCCCGCTCTCAGCACATGGCGGTGACGTCACAGCGTCCAGCGCTGACACGTTCGGCACATTAATTGCGCGCGCCGTGGTGGGCCGCCACGTGACGTGCTGTTCATTAGTGTTGCTGCGTGTCTCGCGCACGTGCGCGCGCCACGAGTACCGTTGGTATTACCATAACTTGGTAACCCTTATCTGCGCGTCGCGCTAACTTCGTTGTTGCCTATCAGCAGCACTGCCTATCAACAGCGCCGCCTATCAACAGCCCCCAGCGCTCTCCCTCTCTCTCTCTTTCTCTCTCTTTCTCTCTCTTTCTCTCTCTTTCTCTCTCACCCTCTCGCTCCGTCTGCCTGTGTGTCGCCGCTGCGTTCCCGGGGCGGCGGTCGTCGTCGTCATCGTCGTCGCCGTCGCGCACTGGCTTTGTGCCACGCCGTCGCTCGCCCGCTCGCCCGCTCGCCGTCGCTGGCGCGCCTTGCGTGTGTGCAGCATGCGCGCGCGCGCGCGCTTGTTGCCAATCGGCTTGCTGCTGGCCGCCTGCGCCGTCGCCGCCTTCGACGAGCTCAGCGGCACCCGGCTGCTGGGCTGCGCGCTGGTGGAGAACCCGTACGTCAAGCTGGACCACACGCAGCGCCTTGGCTACAATGGAATTGCCATCACGTACCTGTACAAGTTGCAGCAGGCGCTGCAGTTTCGGATCGACGTCCACCGCTGGAACCGCACTTGGTCCGAGTTTATCGACCATATGAACAGCTGTGTGCCGCCTTCTAACCGCGATGCCTTCCCGTCGCGCCCGATTTGCGACTGTGATATTGGAATTGGCTCGTTTACCATGACCAATGACAGAGCTAACCGCATTCAGTTTGTATGGCCCTTCAGTAATGAGGCCCATCAGATGGTGTCCCGTCGTTCCGACTTGTTGCTGGATGAAGGTGAGAATCGCTGGTTTGTGTTTCAGACCTTCTCGCTCAATGTGTGGATTCTCATTATGGCTTGTATTTTGCTTCATGCGCTTGGCACCGTCTTCTTCAGCTCGTTTGACGCCGACTCTCACCCGCCTGTCCGCGCGCCTGCCACGCACTCGAGACGCTACTGCTGCTCCATATCCGGTTTTTATTATCATTGTAAGCGTTTCCCGGCGCTTGTGTTGCATTCGTATGCGCATCTTATCGGTCAGCCCATTCGAGAGAGTCGAATGGGCACCCCCTCGTTTCACCGCTCCGCCTGGATAGTTCTTGGAATCACTACTGGCTTATTTCTTCTCACGCTTTACCAAGCAAGCTTGACCGTGTTATTATTCGAAAGTAAGAAGTCGTCGCCGTTTCGTACCCTGGACGATATTGTTCAGTGCAGCATTAAACCAAATCGCGTTGCCATGTTACGCGGAGGTGCTTCGCAGGATTTTTGGAACAAGATTGTTAACACGTCGTTCAATCGTGACAATTGTAAATGGGATTCAAATGCTCACGTCGGAATCACCGTGTCCGATTTGGAGCAAGGCTTCCGTTTCCTCACGGAAAGGAAGGCCGATTATTTTTATTCTCTCCGAGGCAGTGTTGTATTTCGCGCTGCTATCAACTGTAGAGAATACGTGCCTGTTGGCGAACCATTCTTTTCGACATCTGTAGCGTTTGTACTGCCGCCGACTACCAACCAGACCATTCGACGTCATCTGGATAATACCACCCGCTTCCTGCGTGAAGAAGACCCGTTCCCCACCGCCGACGCGCTCGCGAGGGCCAATTCGTGCGATGATGAAGTAGAAGCCACCATCACGCTTGAAAAACTGATGGCTTTTTCGATCATGTACGTCGGATCGTGGCTCTTCCTCGTCGTGTATCGATGCGTGTTTTTATGGCGGCGACGACGGAAACAAAAGGAGCAACGTCTTGTTCAAGAGCACCCTCACATGTCTGTTCCAAAATATCCGGATGGGGTGATTGTTGATCTGAGTGACATTTCCAATTCCAATTCCAATGCGCAGCATGGAACTGATGACGATGATAACTATTCCGAGCCCACGAGTGGTAGTCTCATGAACAGCGGCCGATTCGAACACTGATTCTCGCTGACTCGTGAATCATGACTCATGACTGATGACTCAAATATCATGACTCATGATCACCCCGGTCGAATACAGTGCATACCGTTGTATATGCGATGGTGAATGCCGTTAAAAGTTCATGATTGATCACTTTAAACAGCCGCACACGAGTCGCGGCTACTTCGGCCGAAACAGGACAATCCAAGTTACCGGGTATGTACTGATATGGCACGAGTATCTACATGTACGAAGGGTACTGTAACAGTTATGATTGCCATCACAAGTTGTGATTCACAACCTCTCGTATTGAGGCCTTCATTCGAGCGCATCTACCTTCTACCGGTTTCATGATGGCTCATCAACTGCGGAATTCTTACATCTGGCGTGACGTATCACTCGCATGGACATGTGGAATGTGTCAGCATCACAGACCCAAACTCCAACTTGCACGCCAAACAACAAACTACAAACGAGTATCTACAGCGTTCAATAAATAAGACAAATTTGACTTGAACAGGGTGTCCTTGTTTACAAGAGTTCGGATTAGGGAGTTAGACGCTCTGGATCACGGGGGAACAGCGAACACTCTCGCACGTTCTCCACCCCAAGGTACAACATCACGACTCGCTCCAGCCCGATTCCAGCGCCACCATGAGGAGGAGCTCCATACCGGAACGCGTTCACGTAGTCCTTTATAGACGATACACCGTCTTCACCCAACATGGCAACCGCACGCGTCTTGAGAAGCTCAACGTCGTGAATTCGCTGCGCTCCAGAAACGATTTCTTCCCCTCGCATGAACAAGTCATACGAGTTTGAATAGCGGCTATCCACGGGGTCCACCATTGTATAAAATGGTCTGATGACCGAGGGGAAATGAGTGAGCATGAAAAAGTCCGTGTCGTACTTCTCCTTGACCAGCTTACCCAACAATTTTTCCTTCTCCGTGTTGATATCCTCAAACTCACCAATCTCGACTCCCGCTCCTCGCAGCATCTCAATCGCCTGTGGCCACTTCAAACGCAAGTTGGGGCGCCCGGTGTAGTACTTGAAGTTGGGCACATTCCATTTGGATCGCACAACAGCAAGCTCAGTCCCGTACCGCTTCTCAAGTCCATCGAAAATGGCAGTGAACAAACCGTCGAGAACATCCAGGATCTCATTATAATGTTCATATATTTCCATTTCAAGATCCAGACCCGTAAATTCGCACAAGTGACGATGAGTATGACTCTTCTCTGCACGGAACACTGGTCCTATCTCAAACACACGGTTAAAGTCACTGCAGATAACCATCTGTTTATAAAGCTGTGGACTTTGTGCAAGGCAAGCCTTTCTGTCAAAATAAGGCAGATGAAACACTGAAGAGCCTCCTTCTGAAGCGCCAGCAATCAGCTTCGGGGAATGGATCTCCATGAATGCATTGGAGTACAGAAACTCGCGAAACAGTTGACAAACACCGCTTTGCACACGCATCAAACTAGCGTGCGGAGGTGCTCTGAGATCAACGACTCGTGCATCCAGTCGGGTATCACGGGTGACTCGTGGTCTGGTACGCGCGGCTTGCGTGGTATCCATTTGAGCGTCTTCCGCTGGCGCAGGCTCGTCATCCTCAACAGGACGGGCCGCATCCTCGACCGAAAGCGGTAGAGTCTCCTCCGAACGCGAGACGATGTAGATCCTGCGCACAGCCAATTCAACATTTGAAACGGAGCATTTCTCAACTCGGCCGCCTTCCGGCTGGCGGATGAGCGCATGAATATCAACAATGGTTTCGTGAGTGACAGCCTTCTTGGCCCATTTGAGAAGGTCCTTCCCTTCCAACACGGCCTGAACGGTATACAAGCCCTTCCTCAAGGTAACAAACCCAACCTGTGACGTAAACACAGCTTTGTGAACGCGAGCCCTGACCCAAACCTCATCGCCAAACGGGCATTTCGAAAGCACAGACAGCGGCGAAAAAGAGCGACCACTACCAGTGGGCGGGCACTTGCTCTGTATAACGCGGTACGAGCCATATAGAGACTCGGGCTGCTCGCCAATGGACAGGAACTCAATTCCCGTGACAAGCGCCTGCGACGCGGCAAGAGCTTCCGCAGCGGCCTTCGCAGCGGCAGCCTTCTTCTCAGCCTTTTCTCGCTTGGCGGCTTCCTTGGCGGCTTTCTTCGCCTCCTTGAGCCGTTTCTTCTCGTCCTCACTCATGTCAGCACGACTCTTCTGTACCGGCGCATTGCCCGTATCGACGGGTCCTTCGTTCGGCTTTGCGGCTTGCTCCATGACGATCGTCAGCACCAGCACCACAACACGCACCGCGCAAAATCGATAACTGAACAGTTCAACTGATTGATGAAGCGCCTCACGACGAAGATCCCCCGCTCTCACAAATGTGCCGCACACGTTCCGCGCACGGGCGGCGAGCAACACCGCCGCATTACGCGTTTGCGTCGCTGGCCAGCAGCGCCGGGCAACGCGGCAACGCGGCCACGCGGCCACGCGGCCACGGTGCCACGCGGCCACGGTGCCACGGTGCCACTGTGCCACGCTGGCGATGGCATTGGCGTGTGTGACACAGGCGGGCACTGCAATTTGCAGTCTACAAAAGCGATGCGCGTCGGCACGTGTGTGTTGCGCACGAGCTGACGAGCACGCGCCGGCTGTGCGCGCCATCTCCGCGCGGTCATCCGCAGCGGCATCGCCGTTGCAGCAGCGATGGCGCACGGGCCCTCGCGCTCGCGCTGGCACCCAGCGCATCATCCGTCCGCGCCGCGCTGAATTGCTTCTCGGTTGGCGGCGTCTCCTCGCCTTGTTCGTTCACGTTGTCGGTGCTCATCATGCGTCTCGTCTTGCTTGTGCTCGCGCTTGCGGCCGCCGCTGGCTTGGTCAGCGCGCGCATTATTCAGGTGCAGGTTATTCATCGCCATGGCGCTCGCAACCCGCTCAAGAAGAATCCTACTGACCCCCGTGAGGAGACTCGTACCGGTAGTATTTATCGCGCTGGAGTGGACCAGCTCACCAGGCTTGGAGCCTACATTCGAAGCCAGTATATACAATCGGACAAGCCCATCAAGGGCATCGAGCCTGTGTACGAGGAACCAAGCTACGTTGGTTCGTTCAGTTCAAACTTTGAGCGAACGCAAATCAGCGCCCGCTCTTTTCTGCGCGGCTTGTATCCAGATGACAGTCATCGCATCCCCACCCTCGTCTTCAACAGCTCCCGATTCGATTGGATCATTCGCGGCTACGCCATATGCCCCAGCCTCGCTGTGCGCTTCGATGACTTTATAAACAGCTCCGAGTTTGAGGCGCGGAACAAGAAGGATGGAGCCTTCGTTGCCACCTTGGCAAAAAAGCTCGGTCACCCCGCGGATGAACAAAACTTGCAGCACGTCTTCAACGTATACGATCAGTATAACATCATTAACAATGGTTACGACGTTAGTGACCGCTTCAAAAACATTGCCAAGCTCTCTGATTCTGACGCCACCCGTCTTAGACAAGTTGCAGACTGGTATGAAACCACAAAGTTCTCCTTCGCCACTCACCACATTCACGTTGCAGCCGGTCTTCTGGGCACCATTCAGCATCACGCAAACACCATAGATTCCACATCCAGCGAGAAAACCTATCGCATCGTCGAGTACTCTGCTCACTACCCCACTCTTCTTACCTTATGGGCATCCATTCGTGCTAATACCAATAGCCAACCAACGCCACCCGCAGATAAGCTACCAGATTTTGGCGCCGCTCTCATCATTGAGGTTCACGAAGAAGGGTCCTCCAGAGGCAATCGCGTCCTCCACCTCAAATGGTATTCCGGCGGTGATGGTGCTCCCCGCGCCGAACCCATCGCATTTGGGACCCCTGGCTGTACAGACGTCAACAAGGGCTGTTCCCTGAGCCAGTTTGAACGAAGCACTGCTCTGGAAACCATGGGTCGAAAGAAGTTCTGCATGGATTGCGAATCGGATCTGTGCAGTCTTGGCTCTCGGTCCTCTGCTTCAGCAGTGACTTCTTCGACCAATTTGGCCGCCGTCTGTTCGGTCGGAAAACGAATCACATCAGGTGCTATAGGGGCTTGTGTTGGACTTACGTTTGGCTTGTTGGGAGCTGTGCTCTATATTGTTCTAAGCGGCAAGAAGAAGAGACGCGATCTGGAGTCGCATGCGAGAGTAGCCAACATGGAACAATCTACTTTTCAAGGCGACGTACATGCCTGAGAGTTCATATCTTCGAAGAATATGAATTATCAAGACATGACTTTGCTTGTCTGGGCGTTGCTCCGTTCGAAGCTTTGCCGTTGCCGAATGAAATCGGATTTGTGCCCCGTATGTCATCAATGCCGAAGTTACAGAAGAGCTCTCATGTTCCATAGCGCGCCTAATTTTGGGTTCAACACGGTGGAAGACCTGTCGCATCGTGGCTGTTGAGAATTGCGTTGAATCAACCAAGTTCGATAATCTTGCACCAAGCTACACGCGAGCACTTCGTAGATAGAGATGGTGAAAGCTAACATAGTCGAACCTTGCATCTAAGGAAAAACGCAACGCACAGGATCACCGGCCTGATGTCCCTCGGCTGACTCTTCGACTCGACTTCGGAATACGCCATATTCTTTCTCGCACATGTCCAGCGCTGGACATGAATCTCAACAAGTGATATAGCCTTTTACCATGCTGTTCGCATGTCCATGTGGCGCAAAATGATAGCAGGCAGACGTAGATAGGCCGGGTACCTCATTTTCGAAAGTTTCGCCTGACAAACTCGGGCATGCAGTTTAGCTACATAAATCTAACAAGTGACATTCCGTAGAACATGATTAGACGTGTGTAAACTAATTCTCTGCCAACGATACTTTCTTTGCAGAAGCCAGTTCTCAAAACACCTTTAGAGGCCTTCTTGTTCCTAATCAACGGCTGTTTTTGCGTAAGCGATAGACGTAGAAGACTAGAAGTGAACGACTTTCGACCATTCTCAACAAGTTCCAATTCATTAGCCTCTGCACAAAGCAGGTGCTCATATATCATACGACGGGTCGCCCAACTCCATCTTAATCGCAGACCAATACAAACTTGTTGTTTCGTCTTCTTTGAAGTCACCGTGACCGCCAGCGACCGGACTTCCTTCGTTGATAAATCTGTGAATTGGTTATTCGCGCATAGAATGACAAAAGAGGTCAGTACTTTTCCCATAGAGCTTGGATTCGTAGAGCGTAAAGTCGAGTGGAGTAGATCATCCAACGTACTCTGAGCCATCAATATTGTTCCACTCTCCACATTCAAGAGAGTAAGGATTATCGCATAGAGCTTCCACAGCCCTCATCTTCGTCGCGGCTCCTCCCGGGGTACCAGAAAACCCGATTGCAACGCCATGGAACCAGCCGAATATGTTGCGAAGAATCAGATCATGTTCACTGTGTGAGACGACAACAGGGCCTGCAACGACTTCCTTCACATGACCAAATCTTCCACCTTCGTGAAAGTATTCTCTCGCAATGGCTCCCTGTACAAAGAAAACTGTATGCAACTTGTAGGGAAGTAGATGGGGTCTGTTCAGCAACCCTACCAAAACATGAGCGCCCAATGAGTTTGCCATGAGACAGACTTTCTTTCTTGGTTCGGACGCTTTCATGCACTTCCCGATCACGCCGCCCATAATCTCACCGACACGTTGTCCTCGCTTCATGAGTCTCCCAAACACGAAGGTCTCCATTGGACGCATAACGAGCCTGAACACATCACCAATATTCTGCATACCACGTGAAGTGACTTCATAGTCTGCTTCTCGCGCAAATTGTCGTTCCTTTTCGACAACATTGTCTGGGTCATCATCGTCATCATCGTCATCATCTCGACTGTCCGCCACCAAAGTACGCATGGATTGCTTGAGATCGTCGTCATCAGGATCTTCATTATCAATAGCGCGCTTAGCAGCGTCACATGCATGAGCAATGTCAGATTCCTCGCCAAGCTCTCGTTCATGTTGTGCCAGCAGTTGAGCTTTTGTCAAGGCATCGTCTGTCTGCCCAAAGGCAATGGGCACTGCTGGCCAAATAAATGCAACGAATATGGGTTGGAAGTGTTCGGAGGGTTCGGGCATGGCTCTATCATCCTGCATACCACCAATGAACTCGGTGAAAGGCACAGCCACAGCCTTGTCAGCTGGATACGTGAAGGAAATCGACAGCATTTAGGCAGTGAAACAATCAAGGTTAGTGGAATTGACATTGCAAAATGTGTGTGAGGAGAGCAAGAGCGGTATAATTAGAGCAACTCACGTGGTGTGTTCCAACCATGGGTCTGTGCGAATATGTGGGTAACGTGATGGGTTTGAATGTATTGGACAACCGCATCGGATACAAGTTTTCCATCGTACTCAAGTTCCTCCTTCTCAGAGAGCTGAATCAGAAAGTAAGGATACTTGGCATTGTTACCCGGCATGTAAGTATTGGCATCCAGAAGGGCCTTCATTTCCTCTGACATTTTCTCATGGCATCCATGATCAGCTTCTTCTTCATGCTTCTCTTCAGGCTGATTGCCATCATAAACAACCTCCGTTGTTTGTTCGGTACTCTGTCCCCCACCCATGTGAAATAGCGTAGCAGAAGCACAAAAAACCGACTCGGCTCGTTGTACTACCCTTGTTAGTTCCAACCTTGGGTCGATCGAATGGTGGGAGAGGAAGCGCAAGATCGGCGTGCTGGACTGTCTGCTGACAACAGCTCCGATCCCAGTCGATGAGTGTACCAAAAGGTAGACGGTTAGCCCTCTTGTCTATCTACAGTAACCTGTTCCACATACAGGCTGTGTACTGTAACTTTTACAGTACATCACCCAGAGGCTTGGTGGAGCTAACACGTATGGGTACGACAGGTGCCTGGGCCAACCTCTCTTCGGTAATATAATCAGAAAGGCTTTGGGTTTTCAAGTGGTCCTCTTGATGTAAATCGATGTTGACAGCATCGTTTATGAGAAGACAATTAATAATTTTTCGGACAGGTACCAACGGTACCGTTGGTAGCTCTACCGTTGTTAAAATTTACGTACCACTGTAGAGCTATGAACAACAAAGAATCAAGGAGAGCGCGCTTTCGGATCAAATAAGTTGGATCGAACCCACCAAGAGCCGCAGTTTGTTGGTGTGTTCTCATGATGAGAACATTCATGGCTCCCAGCGGAGGACTCTTGCTCCGCGAGAGTGATTTGCGATGATCCACCCAGTTCCCTATGTATCAGAGCACATCCCTTGTTGAACTGGAGCCCGGGTATTGTCCAAGCTGTGGTGAAACGGTAGAGGAGTGCGAGTGCCGCTGTGCTAGACCGCCGTGTACCAGCGGTACGAAGCCTACGGTGCGTGATGCATGTTGGATGTGCTGCGATTGTTGTGCCTGTTCGGACGTGACCCGATCTTTAGTGGTCTCAAGATGTGGTGCGGTGCAAATCGAGCCCGTTGCCCGGAGCTTTCTCTCTCTCTCTCATTTATGAAACGCCTACCTGAATTACTCGTACGCGGGGGTATGCTAAGAACCCCAACAACCTGTAACACTTATCTCTACACCGTAGCCACAAACCACAAATCAGTAGCCGTGCTACACTCACGGGGCTGTAATATGGTACAAAAAAAGTATTAGGTACCTAAGGTGTTTTCGACCGCAGAAGCGTTTCGTTTGCGACGATTATCGCCTTCTTCTTCACTGAACCTCTCCATTCAACCTCTAGAGCTCGCCGCGTGAGGTGTACACCACGACAAGGCGCTTCGCATGTACCGCTTTTGTCGCCAAAGAAACCACTGACGACGTCCTTTCCACCCAACCCCTATATCGTCGGCGAGATCAGGAAAAAGAACCGGCGCGTAGCCTGCGTCATCTTCCGACCCAAGGGTAGTCCATCCCAGAAAACCCTGGAAAACCCCTGCCCAGAGGCTCCATTGAAGCTCTTCGTTCGAGGGAAAAAATTCAGGGAAAGGGCGGTTGGATCTTCTTCCGAAAACAGGCTCGTGACCGACTGCGTGCGTGCAGTTAGACGGGGGCCTTTTCACGACGTACCACCCAAGTCCGCGACGGCGACCGCCAAGATGACCGATCGCTTGGGCGAGTTTAACGACCTCCCGGGTCTTCGGAGCTTTCTGATATCCTGCACGGGGTGAGGGTATCGACTGCCGGGACGCGGAGGTCTGTTAAAGCACTGCATGGGGCGGTCGGTAAGGACTACGTCGGAACTGTATCCTTTATCGCGGAAGCCCTCTCAGAGGGCTCTTGATATCATGATAGTCGAACTATCAACGGATTACTTTGAGCTACTACTATCTCCACGGCTGCCATGATCGGGGCTCCTTTTCTGACCCATGTGCACGGTTGACGGACTTACTCCCTGTCACGTATGATATCGTGCTATGCACAAAGTTTTCTATTGCTAATCTGAAGTAAAGCTTCAAATGAAGCTTTCTCTCTTCAGAAACGCCAACAAATTTTGTGGCTCATGTCTAACTAGCAATTGGACCGACTTTCTTGCATCCTGCGGCAGCACAGCGACTAATTCTCGCTTTGAAGTCTTCAACTGCTCGATAACGCGGTGCTTGCGTACGTGATCCAAACGCCGAGGAACAGCGCCCAGTTTGCCAGCACATCCGCTCGGCTTTTGACCTTTAGAGAAAGCTTCATCCAGACGTCGAAACAGCTCTCGAAGGGCACAGATTCCAGAGCGGGCAACCACCACATCGCGGAGATCTTGCTTTGCAGGTTTTCCTACCATGTTCTATCAAAAGAATATGTAGCTCATACTTGATGTCATTCTTTAAACATAAATTCAAGGCGTCGTACGTTTTTTCTGCTGAACTTCCAACCGCCATCCATCCCAGCCTCGTTGCAATTCGTCGTATGTGAGTATCAACAGGAAATTCACCTCGTTGCATTCCAAACATCAGTACGCACGAGGCTGTTTTTGGTCCCACTCCGTTGAAAGCACACAATATCTGTTTCACTCTCTCAGTGCTCATACCCCACAAGAAGTCTAGCGAACATGATCCGCGTTCCTCGTACAGTTGTCGCAGAATGCTATGCATAACCTTCGATTTTGCTTTTGCCAAGCCCCCGCATCGAATCTGCTCTTCTATTGATTCGGCACCTGCGTTCATCGCGTCTTCCCATTTGGGAAATGTACTCTTCAGTGCTGTAAATGCTCTGGACGAGTTTGTGTTTGAGGTTGCTTGGCTCAAAATTGTAGCGAAGAGACTGTCAAGTAGATCCTTTCGTCGTTTTGTCTTTGGGTGGGACGCCGTTGATAGCCCACCTCTGTAAAACTTTCGCAACCGTTGTAGAACGTCATCAGCTTCTTGCGGAGAGGGTGGCGTTGGTGGTAAGTCTTCAATATCTGGCGCGGGAAAGTCATTTTCAGGTCTTATTCGAATACGTGCTGGAATAGTAGGCTGGCAGCCTTTTCCGCTTAGCATATCTGTGTTGCGCGATTCTCTTTCATCAGTTCGTTCTACGATTTCGGTTTCATCCTTGGCAAGTGGGAACCTTGTCCTCTGTATAAGCAAGTTGTTGAGCAATGGTTCAGCCTTTCTTCGCTTTGGCGCAAATGGTACTCTGTCTTTCTCACTAGTTGCATCTTGCTGCATACCATGGAAACAATTCGTACCTTGCTCTCTCTTCACTCTGCTCCTTGTCAGGGCCATTTCGTAACTTATCTTTGTCACTACGAGTAAGGGGTATGAAGGAGCGAAGGTGAACATAACAAATTACCTGGTTCAGATTGCTGTCTGTGACCAGTATTCAAATCCAAAGAATGTTGCTCTCAGAAGGTATCATCATGGGCGAATGAAGCTATAATGCATCGCCACCCCAAAAATGTAAACTGGTGGTTGCTCACGATGGAGCGTTGAAGAGCGAAGGCACCAGGGTACAGCGTAATTGCTCAACTGTAATTTAATAAACGGCTTTAAGACCGCCTCCAGTTGTAGAATTGTTCCTTCGTTACAACTAGATCTTCTTCATGCGATGAAAACTTCCCAGTTTCTGTCAGAACCCGTCTATGGTCAGCCCTCTAATCCCTCTTACTTCATACTCATGTACTCTAGACGAGACAACCCGTGAGAATTAAAGGGCTCCATTTTGAACAAAAGTTTGCGCTCCCCTCAGCGAAGGATTCCAGCTACAGTCGAGTAAACAAATGGGCCGTGTGTGACAAAGTCACGAGATATTGACCGGAGAAAACGTATGCATGTTTTACGCCTCCTCGTCATCGTCAAATGTTCAAGCGCTGAGATACATCGCGATGATTGTCCCCAACGTGTCATTCATGATGGCCTTCCCCGGAAAGAAAGCTGGCCGAGCTGGCCGTGTAACGATTGACGTAGATTCCCGAAGGCTCTAAGGAGCTGATACATATTGTGGGGCGTAAGTAAAGTGCTAATGAGGCCTCTAAGACATGATCCAGTGGCTTGAAGTGGATCGATGCGAATCTCAGACAGGTCTTTGTCTGGAACAAGGAACAGTTGAATGGAGCCATGAATATGTATCCGAATCTTGTTGATAGTCTCCAGATTATCACGCGGTTTCGTATGCTAGAGGAGAAATTCTTTTGCCCAACTAACTGCTGTTTGCCGGTCGTGATGCAGAAGTATTGCTTGGATATGAGGCTGTGGCAGAATCGGTGCTACAAAACTGCGGCAACTTGCACGCTAATGTGACGATCAATGAGATCTGGTCGAAACCTCAGCGTTCAGAGAGACTAGTATGTTGGACTATCACGGTTGTCAAGAGCCACCGTGGTTTGCAGCCCATCTTGAGAATAGAACTTGAATGTGTTTCTTTTGAAATCCATTTTGCCCCACAAGCCTGACATTCAATCTCAACCCTGGTCTTGGTTAGCAAATGATCTGGGTTCTCCCGGAAGGATAGTAACATGTGAGATTGCTTCGCCGACACTAGACACTCTGAAGGAACTGGACCTGGAAGGACGCCAAACTCTCCTCTTCTGTATGGAGTGTGCCGTTTTTTGTGTTATTAGTGATGGGCCCTTTTTCGTTCGCCGAATTAACTTCTTCCAGTGGTCGTCTACAATTCTTGATGGGCTAAAGATGGTGAAGAATATTCAGTGGGACTATGAAGAGCAGGCGTACATCATCAGACAAAAGCATGGAAACACGGGAGGAGCACAAAATGTTTAGAACAAAAATGTGGCTAGCCGGCTGCGCGCAACCTTTTTATTGCTCTAGGTAACTTACTATCAATTACTAGTGGACACTATAGAGTCGCGTTCGGTACACCTTGAAAATTTGACCAATCGAAACCACGACAGTGAGAACCGAAACGGAATCACTCAATAGCGATCTTCCTCGGTGGAGTTTGCTCCTTCTTAGGAACGACAAGGGTCAGAACTCCATTCTCAAAGCTTTCGGCGCTGACAGCCGCCACGTCAACATTACGCGCCAGAGTAAAAGTCCTCTTATAGACAACAGGGGTGCGTTCCTCTGCGGCATCGTCGTCGGCCTGTTTGTCGGCCTTATCCGCGGAATCGTTGTTGAATCTATTCCTCTTCCCGGTAACTGTTAGTTTGTTACCATTCACTTCAACAGACACCTGTTCCTTCTGCACACCCGGTAAGTCAACCTGAAGAACGGTTTGCTTGTCATTCGGCTGATGTGTATGCGCGGCGGGGCTCATCTCGGTGGCGGTCGGTTTGGCTTTGCGCTGAACGCACGGATCCATCTCGAAGAAGGTGAAGCTCGGAATGTCGAAAGGTGTGATGTACATGACCATTTTTGAAGAGTTCAAGAACGGTTGAATGTAGTTGAGAAGTCGGTTTGAGAGTTGTGTTGTTGTGGGATTGGTGTGTGTGAGTTGAGTGTAGATGGGATGTGGGAGAAGGTGGCGGCGATCACGCTGCTTTTATAGACGGTGTTGACGGCGACTTGCTCCGGCAGACGCTCATGTTGGCAGGCGAAAATGAGGAGCGAAACAGCGTTCTGGAAGAATGTAGAATTGCCGCGAATAATATTTGGAAAGACAATGAAGACGATCAAGACGATACAAGTCCCAGAGATTGGTGTCGTCGTGGAAATCACCCACGATGGCAGCGAAAGCGCAATCGGCGACTATCTCCCTGGCGCATTCCGCGACGTTTCGCGAAGCTTCGCGACGTTTCAAAGTGCTCACGCGTGCGCGTCTGATTGGTTGGGCTTTCCAAAAAATCTACAGGGCGGACGCTGTCCAATCAGAAGGCTATCCCGGAGGCGCATCAGATGTGATGCGCAGGTATGGCTACACACGCAAGTCGGCCCCCGGCTCATGCGTCTCGCCGCCCCGACCATCATTGCGCCCGCGTCTGCTCGGCGGCTTCTCCACATGCGTGCGGCGGTTGTCGGAGCCGGACCGGCCGGCATTTACGCGGCGCAGTCGCTTCTAAAACGCTTCCCAACATGTACCATCGACATCATCGAGGCGCTTCCCGTGCCCTTCGGGCTCGTTCGATACGGCGTGTCGCCCGATCACCCGGCCACAAAGAACGTGATCAACCAGTTTTCTTCGTTCATTCGCACAAACCGCCACAGAATCAACTTTTTCGGCAACGTCCCAGTGCATGAACGCCACTTAATCACGCCGAAACGGCTGGACGACTTGTATGATTTGAGCGTGTATGCCACCGGTGCCGCACATCCACGAGGTCTTACTGATGTTTCCATCCCTTCTCGGTTTGTTTATAGCGCACAAGATTTTGTGTTCTGGATGAATGGCCACCCCGATGTGTGTGGCACATCGCTTCCGAATTCACTTTCGACCAGTATTTACCGCGATTTGAAGTCTGCTGATCAAGTTGCTGTCATAGGAGTGGGCAACGTTGCAATTGATGTTGCTCGCCTCTTACTCCGCCCCGTGCAGGACTTGTATGACACCGACATTTCACAATCTGCGCTTGAGTTTCTATCCCAATCGCCTGTCAAATCCGTCACTTTGTTCGGTCGCAAAAGTCCCGTGGGTGCTTCATGGACTACTCCAGCTTTGCGAGAAGTCGTTACCAAGATTCCAGCTATTGTCACCGCTTGTGATCACGCCCTTGTGCAAAGAGATTTCGATTCTGCTCAGCTCCCCAGAGCGAAGAAGTCTATGTTGAAGATTTTGCTAGAAAGAACTGTCGATATTAAGTCTGCTCAGCTGCATTATCACGAGGTCCACGGCAGTGCTATACTACGCCTCGAGTTTTTAAAATCCGTTCATTCGTTTGATGCCGCCGATGGTCATGTAAAAGTGCGATTGAAACGGAATCACCCGCAATGCAACCAAGCCGATCTTTTAGATGTACAAGACGATGTGGAACAGCGTTTTGGTGCGACATTTCTTAGTCTGGGATATGTTGGAGGAAAAGGTCCGGAGCTGAGAGTTGGATGGGCGAATGGGAAAGGCTCTGGAATCATTGGTGACAACAAGTGGGACGCTGAAACCCTCATCAGTGCACTTTCAGACCCTCCATCACGGAACTCTGAGCTGCCTGGAATACTCAATTTACTCGAAGAAGAATGTGTGAAGTATGTTACTTGGGAAGGATGGGAGAATATTGATGCTGTGGAAAGAGGACGGGCGCAACGCTATGGTAGAAATGGTGGTCGCGTAAAGCTTGAAACAGTTCAGGAAATGCTGCAGGTTGCAAATCAACCGTCGCCTGGCGTTTTGAAGTCTCAGAGATGACAGTCATCAGTCTTGGAAAGAAATGAACCTGCTTCCAGAGAGTTAGCCCTTCAAGAAGTGGCTTAAGGCAGTAGATGATCATATCCTTGGGCAAAGAAGCATGTCTCTTCTTGACTACCTTGGTGACACCGCCGTACTCAGTACGCTCATTGCACCCATGTTATGCTTGCTGGTGAAAGTACTGGGTATGATTGAGATGCACTGTTGGGAATTTGACGCACTCGCAGATTGTCGAAACTACTGGCTTATCGCTTCGCGATGTGCACGCCATGTAGTATATACCCTCATTCTCATCAAAAATTGTTTGCGGTATGCCAACGAGATCTTGTTACACTTCAAGGATGTTCAACACCGCTCTTACTTCGTCGACTTGGGCGAAATCATTGCCTTCTCTGATAATCTGGAAAATCATCTCACACACGTTGGGGAAATATGACCACGCTAGGTGACGCTGGAATCACTTCGCATAAGCTTTGGCAGTCGATGACACTTACATGCCGTGCAATGTCATAAATGCTGGAACACCAGAAGACCCGGATTCGTTATCTGGTAAACATGTGTTGCATCATATGGTCTATATAGTAAGGAAACTCACATGTTCTAGACTGAGTCTATGTGATTTGAGCATATTCCGCTTATAGCGTGGTTGCTTGTTCTTATCAGAGAGAGTAGTATACATCGTTGATCGCGCTCTATTCTGGGTGGGTGAAGCACAGAAGTACAGGCCCGTGTTTCTGTTGAGGAAAAAATAATGACGATGCGTCTACCTTCGATACCATTGGTAAGTTGCTCTCTGTCGTACCGTTGTACCATTTCCAGCCAAAGCCGAAAGAATTCGTTGCGGGTTTTGAGCTTTGTGTACGAAACCGTTTCCGAACCGATGCATTGTGAAATGTGCAGTTGTTGCTGTTCGACAATTGTCGGTGATCGCCCCAATTTGGGTGAATGGAAAGTTGATTATGGACTTTGGTGGGCCGTCACAGAGGAAGTTTTGTTGACTGAGTTCTTGATGGAAGTAAGGCATATAAGTATGGATGTTTGCAGGAAGATGGCGACGACATTTCACTTTCTTGGACGAGCATTGTAAAAGCTCGTCCAAGAAGCTCAACTATGATCTATGCCGCGTACACGCCTGCTGTCCCCATTGTACGATTCTAAGTCGTGGAAAAGGATGTAGTTGTTCAAACGCTAGCCAAGTTGCGTTCACAGGGAGGTTCTTGTTTTCCCAACCGACGTTTTTGTGAGAGCAAGGGGCCAAACGCCTTTGCAGAAGATAGTGAAGAAAATGAAGTGTCGGGAAGCATGGAAAATAGTACTCCCCACCGAGTACGGTGCATGGTGGGTGTTTGCTATACCTCTCGGTGGTAGAGAAGGATGTACGCTTGGTAGTTCTCCGAACGTTGGCGAAGTTGCAGACTACAGGCAACTTCATATTTGCGCAGCCTAGCAGCTGCAAGCCAACAGTCGAAGGAATTTGGATCATTCCCTCACTTCAGCCGAGATGGGAATAACGAAATTGATGACACATTTGCCACTTAGCCAGAGCCTGTCGTAAGAGGCACGCTTTACTCCCGATTCCCAATCTGGCAGCGGTCAGCCGAGAAAGACATCTATTGCGTTGGTTAGATTAACCGTCTTGTGCAGTTTTAGTGAAGTTAACAACTTGTTCCCACCGACCACTGAATTTGATGGGCACAGAGAGTACATGGACTTCTGTCTCACGCATTCATGTTTTTTTAGTATCGAGACCGGGAAGACTTGTTTGTTTAAATGAGGTAGACCAGGTCATATCTCGCCCAGGAATAGTGCTCTGTTGTGAGCACAAGACTCGGTTCAGCGGGTACCGTTGGTACATGAGAGAAGATTTCAGGAACATGGCGCATGATATCATAAATAGGAATTCGACATGCATGCATGATGGTCGAAGGACTGTCACGAGATGGAAATAGCGCGTACTATCGACATGGCACCAGAACTCAGATGCGAGCACTACCCTTGGTACCGTTGTAGTACGAAGGTGGGAACTTGCTCAAGTGAATAAATCGCAACCTTCGCAACCTTAGAAGTTTGAACATGGCCTCAGTTTTTCGTCATAAGGCGTTCTGCCTTTGAGGTATGCAGGCTAGATGAGGCAAGGATAATCAGGTTTGAAGCTAGTCCTCCGGCGTTGTCGCCACACTCCCCATCACGTGGTGTGACTGCACAATCTTGCAAGTACATCAGACAAAATCCGAACAACGTCAATGAATTCATATCGTGCCTGTCGAAACCATGTTGTGTACACCATATAGAGAGACACAAGACAGCACAAATAACTACATAGTAGATGTATCCTGAACTATTTTCTCTTGCCGTGAATTCTGTTATTGACCGTGAATGTCATAGACAAGTGGTGAAATTACGGGAGAACCCATGTTTCCGCTGATTGAAGGGAAGCGAAAGCATAGAAGTGGACAATAGCACTATAATATATAAATAACCCGCCACGACCTTGTTGATGAGTGTTACATTTCTCGTTCGCCAATCGCAATGCAAGTTTGCAACTTTGCTGAACAGGTACCTACACGTAGAAGAAGCGCATTTGCAAATCCGAATGGAGTACAGGAGTCCCGGAAGAGAACTGGGCTGGAAGTGGGTCTTCGCTCTGAAGAGAAGGTTGTCCTGGAATGAGCTCGAGACGAGCTGAGCTTCGCGCAGCTAAGAACGCCCGACCCCTCACCGCAAGTAGGTCGGCGTAGTACACAGCTGGGACCATGGAGACACTACGTGAACACCTAGTGAACAAGTAACATAGACGATACGTAAGACCCTGAATTTGATCAGGTTCAAATCCGATCTCGTCCTTCAACACTGTGTAGCGCATGGGGCGAGAAGTGCCCTGGATACCGTTGTGACTGATCAGATAAAAGTCATAGTGCTGTGGATGCGTTACGTCCGTATCAATGACGGTTCCTGGCACGCAGTTGTTTGAGAGATCCTTTGGTCCGTCTTCCTGCGGGAAGAACCTCATATGATGCCCGCGCTGCATCACAATGAAGGTTATTTTCGGTTCATATCCCGGCATATTTCTCTGCCGCCCGTATTCCATGGCTGCCTTTCGGGCCTCGTCGAGTTCTACTTTTAGAACTCGAGCAAACTGACCATCTGCAACACCATTTCTATATATTAAGATGTTCTCTGGAAGGAACTTTTCATGCGCATGGAAAAGAGTTAGGATAGAACTGAACAAGGCTCCAAAGTCCTGAATACCTTCGGCAGTCGGTTCTTGCAGCCTGATGGCGCCTCCGAATCGACCGCATCTTTTATCCAAACTCCCAACCATAGACGCAACAGACGGAACCTCACCGGTTTGCTCCAATTGAGATGGATGCGACACGGTTGCGCCCACGACCAAAAAGCGATCACCGAGGCATGAAAAATTATCTCCAGGAATTCGCGCAGTGACACCTCCTAACTTCGCATTGATCTTCATGCACAGATTGAGACAGTACAGCAATGTTGGCTGCCTCACTTGACTCGAGACAACGCACTGAGATGGTATGCCGAGATAAGTATCACTGACGTTCTTGATCTTGTTGTAGTCTCGGGTGGCCGTTGTCTCCTTAATTACCATCATCAGTTGGCAAGGGCCCGGTACGTTGGCATCATTATCTACTTCTTGTTTCAACGCAATCATATCTTTAACCAACAACGGCGTGTGGCTCCATTTGATTCTTGGTTTTGCCACTTGCATTCCGAAACCACGGAGCACGTGCATCACGGCGAATACGAATTGTTTCACGTCGAACTGCTGTAAATCTGCAAGTACAAGGACCCCCCACGAAAGCAATGGCTCTCCCGTCTGGAACACCTGACGATCTTTCATGCTCCACGAATATTCGTTTTCAGCGTTGGTACCAAGATCCAGGGCAACATCCTGTCCAAGAATAACCTGTGGCGGGTCCAAGACTCGCGCACGAACAGACAACTTGTTCATGTTAACCTTGACACCGAATGCGCCCAGGTACTCTTGGGTAGACGTATTGACGTCTTTCAGGATATCAGCAATTCTGCTCATACGAGAAATAGGAGCCTGGGCCGCCATGTGGGCCATGCGCTCCTTCATCTCCCGGTTAAGCATTGCACGCCGACGTTGGCCTGGGATGATACGAGCCAGTTCCAAAGGAATGTAAGTGTGACTCCTACCAGCTGAAATATCAATGCAGGGCATATCCGGATGATCCAATGCTCTGCCAAGCTCTTCAAAATGCTGGGCGACGGACATGCGGACGTTCGCACCCTCGAACTCGACTTGCGAAGCTGGTTGCTGGGTAAGCCTCTTGACAACATTGGGCTTGCGTTCAGATTCCTGCGCGTAGAGCTGCTCGACCTTTACTCCACGGAGCTCATTCTCCAGTTCAGCAATCTTCTGCCTGTCCAACGGGGTCTGCAACGGCGAATCTGACGAAAGAACTTCGATGGCAAAATCGTACACGGTTTGCGAGGTGTAGAACGCACTGTAGTTGACATCAAAGGACAAGAACATACCATTATCTTTTGGACGGAAAGACTGGTAGTAACAGACCCACGCCTCGCAACCACTGCCAATACGGTTCTGAACGTCCGCAGTTGGCGGCTGAACAGCAAAGGTTTTGCCGGTGTATATCCATTCACGGAGCGGACAAGTACGCAGGGCAATATCCAAAACAGTGATGGCTTCCTGCGGGACTTCAGTGCCAGCCCTATTGATGAACTGGGAAAGCTCACCCATGTTGACCTGATTGGTAATGGTGAAGGTGACCTTGTACCTCTTGCCCTCCCACTGAGCCTGGAACTGCTTTCGACCGGAATCCCAGTTGGGGTGAAAAGCAGTGTAGGCATTCTTTCGACCATCATGAGCAATCTTTGAATTGCCAAAATCGAAAGCGTAATCGATCTCGATGCTACGAACAAGCTTGGTGGCAATACCGATAGGAAGCAATCGTTCGGGCTGAGCGCCTCCACGATCGCCCCTGCCACGGCCGCGACCGCGGCCGCGGCCGCGACCGCGACCGCGACCGCCGCGACCGCCACGACCGCCGGAGTCAGTCTCGTCTTCGATCTCCTCGAAGACGATGTCATAGTGGGTGACTAGCTGGGCAAGATCTGAAATATCAACTGGGAAGCAGTTGGCTTTGACATCGACGGGGCGACCTTCCTTGCCGAAACGACCGTTTCTGGTGGCGGCACCGATGGAGCGAAGATCGCGAAGAACTTGGGCCTGGGTTGGACGGGGGACGGCAGCAGGCGCGGACGGCTGGTCCGAACGATCAGGACGGTGGAAACCACCACGACCTCCGTACGACATTTTGTTGTGACTGACTGATTGGATAGGAAAGTGACTGAGATTGCGCGAGGCTGAGAACGGAGAAGAAGTGGCAAAGATGAGACTGAAAAGGGTTCACTAGATGAGAAAGCAGAGGTAGAACTATTGAAGAAGGAAGTTGAAGGCGCGTGGGGAAAGAAGTGGTTGGTGGGGGGGTGGAGGAAGAATGAGTTTATGTGAAGGTTGAAAAGGAGAGCGAATCGCAACGTTGAGTGGCACACAGAGTGCAGAAAGGGGCGGATCAACGCGAGAAACAGATCAAGCGCCGGAAAAGGCGAGAGAAGGCGCGGCGCAGCGCGGTATGATAAGTGGGGCACGGAAAGCGTAACGGCGGAGAAGGACGTGAGCTGATCGTGGATCGTGGATCGTGGATGAGCAAGCAGAGCTGCGATGTGTGTGTGTGTGTGTGCGAGGACGGAGCTTCGGCGTGTGGCACGCGTGTCGCGCATCGCGCGAAGCGACGTCGGCTCGATATGGCTTTTGAAATGGAAAAGACGCGCGCTTTGAATGCGTTTCAGCAACGAGCGAATTGAGCGCTTGTATGAAAGCGCGTGCGAGCCGGCGTGTACGCGGCGCGTGCGGGAGCGGCGTTGTGTAAGATGCCATCTCGATGGCTGCAGCCAGCAGTTTTTCGTTTCTTCCATTTTTTCCGCTTGGCTTGGCGCGCCAAGTGGATGTGGGCGATGTTTGCTTGCACTTGGGCCGCAGCGAAAAACCCTAGCCGCCCGCACGGAGCTGCTGCAGCCACCTTCTGGCTAAAGTTATAGCTCTCATAGCTAGATAAGAGTAAAAGTTTAGCGTAGCGCACTCGCTTCGAGGTTGCAGCTTGACGCCGAAGGTACAATGACGATCGTGTTGATCCAGTTATTCAGTTAGATACGATCGACTGCGAGCGCCAAAAACTTTTTGCCGCCAAAACGCTTTTGTGTGTTTTCTTCCTTTTACTACAAATTCATTCGCTTTGTTGTTTAAAACGATTGAAATCGCCAATCAACGTCTCTCGTGCCAAAACGTAATGCTCCATAGCTCGCCGCGATCGGATCGCACAGGCCAGCTGCGCTGTAATGCAGTCCCGTTTAAATTTGGCGCCATCGTCATTCACTTGGTGCACTTGGTCTTGTAAACCGCATGCGCTGGACACGTTTGAGCGCCGCACTGTTGCCATTATTGCTCCTACACATAACTGAGCTTGTTCACGTCTTTGACTGCGCGTCAACAACGGCCGCGCTGTGATCAATATCTAGCTACCAAGGGTAGTAGCTACAGTATACCTTCGGTATATACCAAGGGTAGTAGACTTTACCCAATTTGCCGTTTTGGGCCGTTTCCGTGCGCTGAAAGTTTCACATTTCTACCGATTACTAATGCACCAGGGCATATCCAGCGCGTACACGTTAGCGCTCTGAATCGTCAGGCTTGTAGCGATAACTGAGCTATCGACACGCTTTTATTGCTCAAGTTAAAGGTTAGATAGGCTCTGCTCACTCCAAACCAATCCCGCTCTTCATCATTATGTCAAAGTTAGTGTCCGCTGCTCTCGCCAGCCGTCACATTCACGTACGGCGCAGGATACCTCAGCCTCGTCCCATTTCCATTAGGAATCATTTCCCAAGCGAGAGATGTACCCTGGTTGTGACAGTCCTGGTAACTCGGGAAGAACAACTGCTCGCCCGCAGCTTCCTCCGGGATCCTCACACGCAGTCCGAACAACTTGTAGAATCCATCCGGCAAGAATCCCAGATACGTCACTGACGTCACATGCTCATCGTCCTCAGCGTTCTTGTTTATCAGAATCCTCCACGTCGTGTCCTGTTCCACAGTCACTCTCATCTTCATCGGCATCACAATCGTGAAGTTCGTCGTGCCGATCGTTTCATCGCCGCAGTCATGGGATACTCTCAGTTGAATGATTGACGACTTTCCGGCCGGTACTTCCGCTGGTGTGATCTTCACGTGAGCGAATACGGCGGCGAACAGCACCACAAGTTGAACAACAAACAGTTTAGTGCACACCATTTTCTAGAGCAGACAAGAAGAGCACCAACAAACTTCTGCTTCCTCTGCGACGAGGACGCTGAGAGCAAACGTTTAAAACTCTGACCATCATATGTTCGTTTTATACTCTTACTCAGAACGCTAGAGCTCTTCTTCCCGATGGTTTTGGTTCCCGCCGCCCATATCATACAGTCATCTAGTGGACCGCACGCAAGTGCACAGATTTCAAGACATGTCAGAAACCTGCAGAAACAGACAATCCTCCTCAGAGGGTATCTAGCGTTACCGATGGTATCTAACCTTTTAACTTTGTTCGTTAACGAATCTGTCCCCCAACATCTCGTCGATGATATGATCACAAGCAATCAGTTCATGCTTTTTTTCATATATTTGCAATCGTTTTTTAACCTTGGCGATGATCATCATTATGAAAACGTATCTCCGTGAGCATCGGGCGGATATGTGTTTACAACTGCGATAGCCGCCTCTCCTGTGCCCATATACGAGATAACGATTTGGCACTTTTTGTTACATATGCATACTTTTTTTTCTGTGCCCTTCACCGTACCGCCCTGACAAAACCAGCCTAGACCAGGGGTAGATATAGACATTGGCGCTTGCCCCCAGAGTTGTAAGTGGCGGCCAAACGAGAAAAGCGGCCGACGTCCTCGTGATCTCACTCCCTCACTACGTATCACGTCACTGTTCTTCCCCAATGCCAGAAACCCTTTCAACGCGATGTAAACCGTTATCGCTGCTGTTGCACCCAGCACGGCTATAAAGGCCTATAGATTCAGGCTCCCTTCCAAGCCACAAGTAACAGCATGAGTAGGATTGAAACCCCGTTCTGCGGCAACCCGCATACCTCAGGACCTCTTCTATTCCCACCGACGCTCGGCTCTGAGTGGGTCAGTTTATAATCGAAACAATATTACATAGTAAAGTTAGGCAGGATTCTCTAATCCAAAAAAAGCATAACTACACTCTGAATGTGTGCAATACAATAAACAGTATTGTACAAGAATCAGCCAGGAATAGATCATCTTAAGTTGCTTTAATCTCAAGAGCAGTTCTGTGGCGGCGTCTCCGTGTTCCTCATCGCAAGACAAAGTGCACGCCCTCCTCACAGATTCTTCGGGAAGTCGACAACATAAAAACCATGCCGCACTAAGGGCGAAGAACTGGCAGGGAAATCAGAATTTTGAAAAAGCGAGTGATACTCAATTTTCCTCCTATAACGTGGTTCTAAACCATAACAGATGTATCTACCGCCAGTGCTTCACACCCAGCCTTTTTGATATCTTAATAGTTTATATTTAAGAGAAGGGCCGTACCTTTAACTTTCTGTTTCGTTTAAGTGTCCACAGAAAAGAATGGACAGTATCCACGTGCCTCTGGTGCAACAGTATGAAATTGAAAACCAGTATTGAATACAGTAGATCACCTAATCGAAGACGGTAGTAAAAGCGTCGCGTAGAAGAAAGACCGGCGTAGAGGTGAGCCAAAGAGTCAATGAAGCCACTTACAAGCGAGACAACAACGTTGTAGCTAAAGAGAAAGGGGGAGCATCGACCAGTCAGAGTAAAGGCTTCATACCGTTCCTCCCATTTGTTGCATCTAGCCTTCATGTGGTGGGCTAGTCTCCAATTCACTTTTTCGTGATCGAAGCGAATTAAGAACGAGAGATCTCCAACGGAGGCCAAGAATAGACGTGGAGATGTCAAGATCAATATGGATACAAATGAACCACAGAACTTGTTGACCTTCCTTAAGATAGAAAGCTGCAGATAGAAGCTCTAGTGCAGTGCAGTCTAGTAACAGATGACTGCTGTCCAGAATAAAGAAGAAATAAAATGCAAGTTACTGATTGAAAAAGCCAATACGAATAAAAAGATAATTCTGTGTGCAATAAGGAAGGAGATTACTGGACTTCAGCAATCGCGTTTTAATTTTGCTTTTCTTGGAGTCGTGACACAACAATTCGTTGGACGATGGATGGGTTGGTACTGACCTTCGCGGACAAGAGGAGGCGGCTCTTCAATGCACTTTTTTTTAAACTACCAAGGGTAGCTGTAGCTCGACAACAATGGTTGTGGCGCTTGTCCCCGTCCGAATCTCTTCATCCAATTGTAAAGCTATTCGTAAGCGTCTACCCTTGTACTAGAGACTGTCAGCAGAAGGGCGCTCGGTATGCCGCACACCACGTCAACCCGCTGCGCATCTGTAGTTGGCAACTCAAAACCCATGGCCAGCGTCCTGCCACCCAACCTTCGTATCTATCGTCAGCGAGAACGGCAGCAAGATCCAGTCCGTAGCGTTTACCGTCATTCAAACCCAGTCTATTCCCTTCGAGAAAAACCTAAAGAAAACCGCATCCAGTGGCTTCGTTGGAGCCCTGCCTTAGATAGAATCTGTTTGTAATACGAAGCTCAGAAAGATCTTCTGATATAAGTTACCATTTCCATGGTTTTGATGCTTTCGGTTGCGTGCCAAGCTTGTGGACCAGAGGTTGTTGAAACTCCAACGTTTACACAACCAATATGGTAAGGTTACCCAATCCCCACCGAAAAGAGGTGCTGATGTCAGCCGGTGTACAGAAACACGCTCACCTCCACACAGGTATTGGTGTTTCAAAGCAGCACAACCTACCAATTAATTACGGTAATTTCCCTGCTACTGTGGACTCCACAGTGTGGAGCTACAAGTTGGCCTTTTTAAGGTTACGTAACTCTCACGGGCCTGCACCATTACGTGTACCAAGTTGGTAAGGGTTAGCGTTTTACTACCAACGGTACAGTTGTTAAACGAAGGAAAGGTTGATTGCCCGATTTGCGGGCGATGCGACCGAATCAGACCACGGTTACGAGTGCGACGCAGCTTTGTGTTGACTGATTTGCGCCACTAGATCCAAGACAAAGCATTCCCACGATAACTATGACGAACATATCAACTCCAACTCTGACACAAATCGCGCAATCGCCCTTTCCTTCGTTTAAGAACAGTACAGCAAGATTTTTCGGAAATATCTTGAGCTGAGCTTCTGATGACCCATAAGTGTGCCATAACCAGCTGCCCATAATTTGTCAATTGTTATGAAGGATATTGAAGGCTAACTTTAACCTCCCGCCAACGGTTGACCAGAGATTCCGCATGGCGCCGCTTGGGCGCACATCCACTTGCGCGAGATCTCGCCCTCTAACTGCTTGCTGATACGCACAGAATTCGTGATTTCTTCAAAGACATGGTATGGTTGAATGAACACTGGGTATGGTATGTATGCATGCTTGCATCAAGACAGGTCTGTCGAGTCGGCAGAACTCGAGAGTTGACTGTAGCCTTTTTCAGCTGCTTCATAAAGCTACTCTGAGCCTCCACCAAAGCACTCTGCATAAATGTCTGGACCTAATGTCAAACGCCGATCTTGAACGTTTCACCTGGTAGATACTGCTCCTCATTCTTGCGTTGCTTTCCGCGACATCTTCTCTCATCTAGTCCCTTCCCGAACGCTGTACGATGGCGGACCTCAAGTCGCGAGTCACCAGCCGAATCTTTCCGGACGCCACACCTTCTCATACCGTTTCCATCAAAGTACGGAGAAAGGCGTTGCAAAGCGCCGTGGACAATGGCGTTCGCAAACGTGATTTCTATTATCGCTATGCACCGTATCATACTCTCCGTCGTGTCTTGGTGGAAGCTGCAGAAGCGGGTACGACAGATTCGATCCTTTATGCTCCCGAGCGACCCAATGTGCACGAGTCTAGTGCGCGGGTCACCGCCACCGAGTATGTCAAGGTCAGTCAGGATTCGTGCACTGATTTGGTACGAAGAAATGATGACTTCGAGGTTTCGTTCATTGGCTTCAGTGTGGCTCAACAGGATTTTGTCGGAGACAATGAGTTACTCCTTTGTAGTTTGGCGAGGAAGACTGATCATCATGAAGTCTCGGAATTCGAATCATCTATCGCATCCACAACTATTGGAAGTAGTAGCAATGACACTGCACTTTCTGAACAGATACAGAAGGCGAAACTTAGGGATGGAACTGTCCCTATTACGCCGAAGAAGAAGACCATCGACTTGGGTGACTTGCCTACTGCCCTTCCCATTCGACCTGGTGATGTTCCATTTCTGCACTTTGACCCGGAGACAGATGGTCATGACACCGGATCTGAACCTGATGCATTCGTTCCTATACCTGGTACAAAGAGATTATTCATTCAGAGAAGGGGCACGAAACTCGACGGTAAATCTGAGGGTATGCGGGACGTGTCAGTGCGTTTTACCGTCATGGAGATTGATAAACTGAACGAAGAGCAGTTGATTGCTATCAAGAGCTTGGAAGAGGTGGCCAAATCGGTTGGTAAGGCTGCCAGTTCTGTGCCGTATCTTAAGTTCATCTCATGGCTCCTTAAGTTTGCCAATACAGTAGGACGCTCTGCGCTCCGGAAGGTCGCTCGACCGGACCATGTCATGTCTACGGATGTGAGCTTTATGCTAGCGGAACCTGAAGGGGTTGAGAAGGGTGACGAAGGTTATGAGCAAAGAGAGGAATATGGAAATTACTTGCGGGTAAGTCTTGCTTCCCACTGCTGCGCAAGAGCGAACGCGGAATGTTTTTCCGTGCAAAGTGCTCCTCAAAGTCGTATGACATGCTAACCCCTTCATCGTTCTGTGAGAGTAGTATGGATATTATTTCTTCTTGAGTGGTCCGGTGGACGCGAAACTGTACGCGCAGACGGGGGCGTCCACGCAGAATGTACAATTGCTTCTCCATAGACACGGGTACAGATCACGCTCGGCAGCTGTGAACGAAAAGGAATATTTCCCTCTCACGGGGGTGAGTTATACTGTTCTGAAAGTAACAAGAGGTTGCTCTCCATATGACATGGAGCTGCGCAAGGATATGTTTGAAAGACATCGTGGCCGGTTGATTCAGTTGCTTAAGAAGTATACTGGGACTTTAGAGTCCATGACTGCTGAAGCTGCAGCGAGTGATGAGCCACCCTCAGATGCGAAAGAGAAGTGAACGGTCGGGGACATATGAGTCATGCGTGTCGGTAATTAGCAATGTCTCTAGTCTGCGAAGCTATCAGAGAACGTCCACAGGGTTGATGGTACCAACTTGAAACGCTACCGTTGGTACCCTTTGTACTTATTTTCGATTGTCTGAGTTTGTGAATTCTACAATGATAAACTGTCCTATGCGAGAGAATTTGAACTGCTCAGGATTCCTGAGATGTACTTCTTCCAGAGACTGCTTCGGATCAGTCCGTCTTTATTCTAGATCAGCTATCAACCGTTTTCTTGTAGTCGCGTCCGACCAAAATTCCTTCGCTTCGTATTGCGGAAAAACGATGCATATTCTTCGCTCATTCGAAAGGGGAAAGACTTTCTAATACTTCTTCTCTGGTTTCAGACACAGACTCGTCGGACAAGGCCGTGGGTCTATCTGAGATTTGTGGTTCCATTTCGGGTCTTTGAGATTCTTCCGGTTCTGGGGTTGTCGGCATGTCATCCGTTTCATCCGGAACCGGTTCTGTTGATGTCTGTTCAGGATAAATAGAAGAGTCATCCATCGTACCAAGAGGATCAGTGAAAGACACTGACTCGGATAATCCCCCTTCTCTCAAGCATTCAGTTTCTCCTAGGCCATAGGAGAAGGTCCCTTGTGGACATGGTTCACATCGTGTAGATCCTGGTTCTCGGGTTATTGTGTTGGGAGGGCAGTTTTTGCACGGTGCAGGGTTTGGACACGCGCCATCGATTGTCGGGTCACAGGAAGTAAGACTGAAATCGTTCTCCAGATCACGGTATGTTCCTGCCGGACATTGCACACATTGATGAGCTTCAAGAATATTAAGACTATAGCCGTAACTTCCTGGCGGACACTCTCGACAAACTCCGCTCACGAGACCCTTATTCTGTGCTAGGACTCCGCGACAAGCACAGACATCCACGTCTCGCATGAATCCAGATGGGCATTCCACGCAGAACTTTCCATCGCTGATAGAATTCAGTGGACATAGGTTGCAGGACATCTTCGCATCCAGAGATTGGTTTCTTTTGCATCGCCCGCAAGTTCGAGATTCTACTAACGTGACATTTGTCGGGGGTGAATCACAATCCTGAGACAGGCAAAGTGCGGTTCTCTTAGCATCGTTTTCTTCTTGTACTTCACCAGTTCTCAAAATCAAATTTGTACCAATGGGGCAAGTTGTTTGTGGAACAACGCATTTGACTCGGTCTTCGTCCGGAACGGTTCCACTGGGACAAGGAATACAATTCTTGGCCATCACGTTGGGTTGAACACTTCCGGCTGGACATAAGGTGCATTTGTTCATATTTGCTGTAGCAGAAAATGACCCTCGCTGACAAGCCACACATACTCCCAGCCTCTCGTCGATCATCGTTCCCGGTGGACACGAATCTAGATCTCCGCTGACAACGACAGTTCCAACAGCGTCACTAAAACACCTCGAGTCTTTAATACGAGCACTCACGATTCGTCTACAAGATGTACAACTCAGAGGCAAGCCTCCTGCACTACCGTCTCCATCATCGCAAGGCACACACTGCTCGCTCGTGGCATCGAAGAAATGATCAATAGGACAGCGGATGCAATCGCCCGATGAGAGTTGCAGATATCCACGCGGACATGGATTTCCCTCTTGACGGCATATTAGAGCACCGGAAGCAAATGTTGTAGTTCCTGGGGGACATGGTTCACATCGAGATACAGTGCTAGATTTCACATCCAAGACTGCTCTCTCGCCAGGCAAACATTTTGTGCAAGAGCTGGCTCCCTTTCTATTCGAAACAGTACCGGCCGCACATGTTCGACATCGCTTACCATCGGGGCTGAATGTACCTTCGGAGCATGGTTGGCAGCCACTCGCACTAGACTGTGTCCCCGGTGGACATGTAATAGTGCATTGGTCTTTTGAAGAAGCGGCGACAGGGGCTACGAACCCCGAAGGACAAGCCGTACAGGAAAGCTGATTCGGCATATCGGTAAATCCGCGCATACACGGTTGACATGGGGACTGAAATGAGGACGAATTCGAACCAGAGAGAAAAGTACCTGGTTGACACGTTACGCAAGTCGCTGAGGCAGGCGTTGAAGAAAGGCCGGAGGGACATGGAAAGCAGGCAGCTGAAGCCGAAGGTGAAAACGTTCCGGGCTGACATGGCCGACATGCACCGGCTGTCTGGGCGGCTGAGAATGGCTGGAATCGACCTGGTGGACATTGGGCGCAGAAGCTTGCGTTTACCGTGCTTTGGAATGTACCCGGGGGACATGAGACGCATTGCAAAGAAGGTTGTGCTTGAAATGTACCTCTCGGACAGGTAATCTGCGAGACGGAGTTGGAAAGGTAGAGGGGAAGGGTGAGAATAGAAAAGAGAAAGATACTCATGTCGGAGGGTTGAGACCGAAGGTTGTCAAGAACAATCAAGAGACACAGGCTCAACTTCAAGCTAGTAAACGTTTACAAGTAACTTTACATAGCTGAATGTGGACTGGGTGGAGTTAGAGATATCTACATGGCCTGTTGCCAAACGTTTCATAGAGAGCGGGATGGAAGACGCCTGGCGTGATCGCAGCGTGGCAGCTGCGAGTGAGTGCATCTATCGCGTGCAGCATGTTGTCTGAATGCGCTTGGTGTGCTGCGCGCCGTGCGTTCACACTGAGCAGCGTGATTCCCGACGGAGACCTTGTTGTCACGAACGCGCACTTACTCTTTGGTTTCATCTTCAGGGGTTTACAGGGGAAAAAGAGTGGAGCCTGATCAGGTTAGCCGTCTCAACGGCACATATGCGCCCATTTCAGGTCACTCTTGTCCTGACCAACCATGCCGCAAAGGATTTTTGACTATCTACGATCTCGATCGTGCAAATACTCTCCTGTACATGTATCCTAATTAATCTATGTCCATAGAAATCTAATATTTCTGGCCCTTTTGAGGTTCACGAAGGCCGAGAAGGCTGAGGGCTAAACGCTAACCCTTAGCCATCTAAGATTAAGTGCATCTCTCTTATTCGTAAGGCCACCGTTGGTAGAAGGTTAGACAGTCTAACTTAGTCCTCGTACGGAAATGTTCAGATGGCTTGTTCTTTTCCTTCTCTCAGTTCGAATCCGCTTCCATTCCACATGCATCCATGCTTAGCAGCTCGTTATGTAAATCGATCTGGAGTTCTTAAACCACCCAACCCTATCATACGGAACCTTGCTGCCTCGCCTATCCGTGTACAACCGATACTTGACAACCTAACGGTTCCCTTCGTAGCCTGCTGTAATCCCCGCATTGTTGTC
This sequence comes from Gracilaria gracilis, assembly GCA_030374805.1. NCBI lineage: Eukaryota > Rhodophyta > Florideophyceae > Gracilariales > Gracilariaceae > Gracilaria > Gracilaria gracilis. Next base: position 267,415 of record JARGSG010000030.1, on the reverse strand, counting down.
CGGGTATAACGCTGTAGGGAACCTAGTCCTAGGGACTAGGTTCCCTACAGCGTTATACCCCTCCCAACCCCTCTTCTCGTGTTTATCGAACGTACTTTCGTACAGGAAGGTTGCCTTTGGTACCTAAACGTACAGTGGCATGCTTTTGTCTTTGAATGGATGAAAATGCAAAAAATTGGTATGCAAATAGGGGTTATAAGCTACCCGCGTGGCTAATGCGTTTCGTATCCGGAACAATCTTGGATATCCACCCAGAAAGAGCGAGCCTGCATACGCAAATGGAATTCCTTCTAACCTCTCCCAACATTTTTCTTTAAATCATCCAGCCTCGTCATGTTCTCAAGCTTCGAAGGGGTGAAACATTGTAATTGGCTTTATCTGCCCTGGCTGAGGCGCCCAGCAGTAACTATATGAAAAAGATAATGGCCTATTGTCTAGAGTTGAAAGGACGCGTATTGAACAAGACGATAACGACGCTTCGAACTTGGTTGAAACTTCTTGCAGATATTCCGACATACTCATAGTTAGCCAGCGGAAAATGTGCAATTCCGAATTGATAAAGTTCTTCAAAAACCAATTTCGCATGCTGTTCTTTTCGCTTTCCGCTGAAATCCATCTGGATTTGCACAGGCCAGAACTTGCTTCCTTCGATGTCTACCCCACTTTCGATTACATCTTGACAGTACTGCTTCGAGATTCGCACAAGGTCTTTATCCCAATGGAGCTCAGAAAGTCCACTTTCTTCTCGCAAGGAGCTCCATATATTAAAAACATCCTTCGCCATGTTCTCCAAGAAGGTATTAGAATCTCCAACCGAAGCCGAGGAGTCAAGAGTTGAATTCAACGCCCTAACCTTTCTTGAAGAGCTCTCTTCTTTGGTTTCATTTCCAATGCCATGAGTTCTTGCCTGCGCGGAAGAGTTTTGTTTGCTTTGCATACCTAAATGGCTTTGGTCGGGATCACGTTTCACTGTTGCTATGAATTGGGAAACGATCATGTAGATATCTGTCTCGCTTATTGATACGGCAGTGAAGTCTCCTTTTGCAAGAAGAGACAAATATCTTTCTTTCCCACTAATCCACTTGTCGAGCATATCTGTAGTTGAAGCAGTATTCACTTTGTTGAAAACTCTATGAAAACGATTGCGTTAGAATTAAACCATATTCTGGGCGTTGGACGAATAGAAAATGAATACATACCCGTTAACTATATGAAACACATGTTTCTCAGTTTCGAATTTATGGCTGTCCCTCACGGTACCTGTTTTCATAATCTCCTCTGTTTCTTTGCTAGCCAGGTCGTAGAGGCCCTTCAGCCATTGCAGAGAAGTCAGCCCATTCGAAACACGAAGATGGTTCACGCTTTCCAGAAAATTATCTTCTAGACCTCGGTGCTGAGAAAGATTCATTGTCGTAAGGAATATTACCTTCTCACCTGAAAAGCCTTGTAGATTCGATTTCCTTTCCAGACCAGGAACTTTGACGCAAGTATAACAAAGCAGGCGCACAGTTTATGACGATAGATTTCTAATGCCTTCCTGCTCCTTGTCGGATGGGGTCTTATAATCCTCTGTTTCACCTACCTCAATATATTATGAAACCGTATTGGTAAGCTAACGGGCCCAAAATAGAAACAGAAAAGGAAGTTATGGAGGAAACATATCTGGCTAGTCTACAACTGAATAAAAATTTGTTATGCCACGACCCTTTGTTTCTTTGATGTATACAATTTCGGTTCAGTTCAACTTTCAGAAACAACTACAATAACCATGAACAGATTCTGTTTTATGAGAAGCATACTTTTGTCGTGCAAAATGCGCTAGCTATGCTACAGAATGGCCTAAACACGTTTAGCCCGTATGGCATTTAGTTTGAAAGAAAGGTTGACTTGTTGGTTGTTACCAAATGAAGCTTAAGAAGGTAAAGAGCGGGTGTCAAGGATATACGAATACGATATAAAACTCACAATGCCCAATTGCTAGTTCTTTGGAAGGGGTGGGGACTGTTTCCCAAGAAGGTTCAAAGATTAATCGGTTCTACAATTTCCAAATTGGTCCTCTGATACACACACAAACTTGACGGCTTTTCAAGTACGCAACCTGCTTTCTTAAGTCGAGCTTCACCGTACGAATCTCTAACCGCTTTCATGGTACAACTCTGTATGAAATCTGCATTTCTGTTGAACGGCATTCTTAGGCTAACAGATTCCTCGTTGCGGGCCTTCTGTTGTGGGTTTTCTAATCGAAGGTGTGAATATCATCGACGTCAGCTAGAACATCGTCTCTTTGAAAGTTCGAACAAGTTTCGAGTTTCAAAGAGAGTTAGATGTCTAGAATGGAGGAAAGAGGCTTATCAAGTAGCAGTAGAAGAAAGTAACCATCGTTTGCGGACCGGCCAATCTAAACATGGAAACTGCTTCGAGAAAGGACAGTTCTCCATAGTCATCATTAATGGGTAAGTTTACATTTTTCTTCACGATCTTCAAATCTTTCGAAAGTGCTGACCAAGACTTGTTTTGTATGCAGTGTCTTTAAGAAACATATGGTGACCTCTGCGGTGCATCTATCTAAAATATGGTTTGGAGACGAGTATCGAGCGGACCTGCTTCTCTCCCGAGGTAAGTATTCGGCAATTTCTATTCGAGAATGTGAGAAATGTGTCATCCTTACCCAGGTGATAGTAAGAAGAAGACAACGGCGCAGAAGGACACTTCAAAGTCCAAAACTGTTCCTATCACCGCGCACCGGGGTCGGAAGCGTTGTGGTGGACAGACGGGACACAACTGTGCTGGAATTGAACCACCTCGCAGAAGAACGTCACCGCAAAATGCGAATTGTTTCGGTAAAGGGGCCAGAAAATGACTTTGAACGATTGATGCAGCAAATCGCCAATGGTGTATTCGTCAGAATGGGCATACGTCGGCGCCAGAATGGCCTCAAGGTATCAGTTCTAGACTCTCATCTGACTCGAATTTCAAGTCGCTATTGCCGGGATCTAATCGAATTTGGTATGGGTGTAGACGACGAACAGTTTTGTCCTTTTGTTTTTGAGGTAAGCTTCAGCGAAGAGAATAAGGGTCAGTACGCAGAATTGTTTTTCAACCAAATATGCAGGTCAAGAGAAGCGCGTCGGCGCATGAAGACGTTTTGTCATGTAGGGGTTGCAGCAATGGGAGACAAAGAACGAATAGTGCTTATAGTCCTTTTCAGCACTCGCAAGTTCAATGTCAAGACCTGAGCAGCACTGATCTGTTGCTTGTTTTCGTGCTCGATCGGAACGAGGGCTGAAAGATTCTTGAAACTATAGTTGACCATTGTACAAACGAAACAGGGAGTTCGGCATGAAGTAAAATGATCCTTTACTCTGTTTCGCAAACGCAATCATTGCAGCGCAGATAGATGATGTACAGATGTACTTGGAAAATGAAGGGCAGCACAACGGGAGGAAGATTTGTCTAGCTACGTTGCTAGAAGAAAGAACTTCTCCAAGCTCACACTACCGTTGGTAGCGTTACCCTGTAGAATCATGGGACACGTTCTCACTATTCTTTGGGTTGTGGCAGTAGCGATGGGCAAGTTATTTGTTGGTTTCAGGAACAGTATTTGACGCTGCTATTTGTCATGTTGTCAGCCAGGCGGACTCCATCATGGTGGCATCATGTCGCCAATCCGTGAGGCGGATTGATGCCATTCGGCAAGGGGGTGATGACGTCACAGAAAAGGGACGCTTAGAAATGTTCGGCACAATTCGACACGATCCAAAAAATTTTATCAATGCAGGTCCGACCGGCATCGGCGGCGTCCAAATTGTGCTCACCACTAAGGTTACCGAGGGCTACTGACTAATAAAACCTAGCCTATTACGATACATGTAGTAGATAATAGGTGCCAACTTGGCACCTATTAGTCAGTAGTTGGCACTGCCAAGTTGGCTCTGCCAACTACGTGTAGATATCTAGGCACCGCCAAGCATATATAAAGGGACCGTTCTCACGCCCACCCCTCATCTCGGGAGGTCGTGGCCTTCCTGGGCACCGTCGCTTGGCCGCCCTCGGGCGCCCTTCGGGCGCCGTCGCTCGGCCCTGGGCGCGACGGCGCGGCCGCCTTCGCTCGGCCCCGGGCGCGACGGCGCGGCCTCCTTCGCTCGGCCCCGGGCGCGACGGCGCGGCCGCCTTCGCTCGGCCCCGGGCGCCGTCGCTTGGCCGCCGTCGGCCGCCGTCGGCCGCCGGTCGTGGCCTTCCTTGGGCGCGTTTGCTCGGCCTCCGTCGGCCGCTGGACGTGGCCTTCCTCGGCACCGTCGCTCAGCTTTGGTTATCGTGGCAACCATCTTCCGCTGCATCACATAAGCGCGAGAGCATCCATGTTGCGTTTCCACGCAACATCACGCTCTGAGATACCTACGTTACACCCACAGCCGTTGTATATCCCGATCGACCGTCACAGCCGGAGTGCCGTCAGCGCTCACTGTTACGCACTTCCGGCTGTCTGTGTGGCCTTGGATCGGCTGTCCGACGGCGTTGCCATTTCGCTCGTCCCACACCCGTACCTCCTCGTCCCACGACCCTGACACGATGCGAGTGCCGTCAGCGCTCACTGCCACGCACCTCACCGTGTTTGTGTGACCTTGGATCGGCTGTCCCACGGCGTTGCCACTTTGCGCGTCCCACACACGCACTTTCTTGTCCCACGACCCTGACACGATGCGAGTGCCGTCATCGCTCACTGCCACGCACTTCACCCAGTCTGTGTGCCCTTAGAGCCGTTGCCTGACTTTTTCTGCTGCTCGAGATGCCACTGTATCTCACAATAGAATGGAATGGTCCATCATCTTGCACGCAATTCTAGTCCTGTCCGCGTAAAATTGAATGTGTTCTTGTTATTCTCCTACGCTGCCGTTTGCCTGTTCCACGCCCAAGTACCAAGGGTACTTCCAACTTTGCTGCGTTGGTCAGGTAAGAACGAAGCACATTGCACTTCTCCGATCGCTTCGCGCTTCTCAAGTTCTTCACGCTTCTATCCATTGTATGTTCGGTCATACCTACCCACGTCCAGCGCGCCACTGGGCCGGTTCTGCTATATCATCCAGATGTTGTCCCCTCTACGCTGGAACACATCACTCCATCTAGGCCGGTGGCAATTTCCGATACAACACAACCCACCTATTGGAACAACGCAAGAGAGAAAAAGGGGGTTGTGGCGAGTAGAAATTGTGAACAAAAGAGCTCCTGAGGGATGAAGGTTCGCTTCTCTGAAGAAGATCTCTGAGAGTTTGCCGGAGCAGCGACATCTTAATTACAACTTGGTGCGGAACGTTTCTATTCAAAGAAACGCTCTCTCACAAGAAAAGCCAACACTCTAACGGGCCACTTTCTGACTATACTAGCAACTGATTGTTCTTGGCGTTCTCGACGTGAAGGTAGACACATAAACGCCTTGACAATGTCCTTTTTGGGCATCTCAGAAGAAAGCAGTCAACGTCGTTCAGAACCCCCGGTCTACATGTAAACTTGGCGTATGTCCCACGTAAATCTGTGCCAAAGCGGTTTCTGTTTCTCTCAGAAAGAATGCTCTCAAAGCCCTTTGGTAATTCCGAAATCAGCGGGGTAGAATGAGACTTCCTTGATACCCTCCTACGTACCTCTACAAGTGATTAACGTTGTGGTACTAAATGACTAACGTTGTGGTACTAAATGATTAACGTTGTGGTACTAAATGACGGACACAAAACGTGGTCCGGTCCGGCTTCTTCTGTTTTTGTCTTGAATCGAAATGGAGTAGCGTGGATATTGTTTTGGGCACTACCAGTGTGTCCAAAACAATATCAACGCTATATCCATTATGCTGTGCCGCGAGTACGGAACACAATTGCAGGAAACATGTGGTTTCGTTCCTCTCTCATCATATTCCCCTGCAGTCCGATTAGAACTAATAGGTCGTGATTAACTCTACGAACCCATCCACTTTGGTGCACATCTGTGTAGGTGCCTTGTCACAGCTGTAGGGAGGAAAACTTCAACAGGAAGTCTCCACATATCCCTGAAACATAACGGCGATGAGAGCTTGTTACTGTCTAAACCACAGCCATAGAGAAATGGAACAACTCACGTCTTCTCAAGTCCGTCAAGAAAGAAGCTATTCCAAACATTTGAGAAAGCGTTGCTTCAGTTCGAAGCAACCCCCATTTATGCCCTGCCCTTACAACAGGAAATCCGGAATCCTAACGTCAGACCCGACGACCCGACGACCGTACCAACGGAAAAGTTCTCGCAAGGTAAGAAAGGTTCCTGAGTACGGGTTCTGGACAAGGCACCAGATTTTGGAATGGTGAGCTATTAAGAAAGAAACAGGATCACTGCGAAGCACCACGGAGAACAAATAGGCAAAGCAGTTTACCTTTTTCTGATTCAATATGGGAACGACCGGATTCTGCAGTTTTATTCTCTTCGTCATCGATGGCACCGTATTAGAAGTCAGGCCTTCGTATCCTAAATCGTTGGCAAACATTGGACCGCCCTCGAAGATATAGATGACAATTAATCCCTCCAATCTGAAAAGAACCAAGCTTTCAGACGACTATAGATCGTTTGAAACGCATCGGAACTCCTTTGAACATTGGAAGCAGAGGAATACCAGGACGGTCGAGACGGAAAAGCAAACGATCAACCCGAAACGAGAGCACCCGGTCATTGTCAGATACTAAATATGCATATCTCAAAAAGAGATGCTTAAAGTCCCATCATCCCACTACAGTACTGGTCAAGGATATTCACCTCGGAGAACATCCACATCCCGGAAGGAACCTGCCGCCGGTGCTGGACGAGCCTTTCTTTGGGAAAGCGGTGGCAAACAATGCTACGAGAGCCACCATGCTTCTCCGAGTAGGGTTTTCTGAGTTGCAAGGAACAAATCATCTTCTGAATGTGAGCCGCGTTTATCTTGATGGACCCTTTGAGTGTCATTCGAAACTGCTAGGCATGTATAAACATGCCTAACAGTTTCGAACGCTCCCAGACAAAAACCAACTTCAACGGCGCCCCACGGAATTCGAAATAACATTCGGTGCTGCTGCTCATGGGTCAAAATCCTCGAACGCGAGTAAGCTCTTCCCATCTTCAGGTTGCATTTGGCAGTGTTCGTTGGAGTTCATGAATGCACTCGTTACAAGACAGACTGCACACGACTTGTTCCAGACTTCTGATACCAGCCTTTTTCGTATACATACATGTGCCCCAGAAACTAGAAATAGTTGATGTGAAGCTATCTTCACATCAACTTTTTTTAGTTTCTGTGGCACGCGTTTTATAAATGAGTAAAGCTTGTTCCAAAAGACGTTCCCTTTTACTTCGTACCTCTTCAACGATCGGAAGAATAAGTTCTTTGTTTTCAGAGGCTTCCTTGAGTCTGTCGCGCATTCTTGCAATGTCGCCGGGATCTGAAAGCCAAGAACATGGATCCGAGGCAGGGCGTTCCGAAGTGCAACCCATTCGATTGTGGGCTTCTAATCTTCTGTTTTCAAGATCAAGGCGACCTTCCACATCCGCTTTGCGGGCTTCAAGCGAGGCTTTCTCTTCTTGTAGAATGGTGAATATCTTTCGACGCATTGCAGGTGTTGCGCTACGGTGCTCCTCTTCAGCTGAAATGGCTTGCTCCATCGTCTCCCTGCGTGCGGTGGGCGGCTCATGCAGCCTTCCAGTCACGATGCACGTTCATTCGAAATTCAGAGGTGTTTTGCTCTTAGATATCTAATGAACTTCGCTCAAAGACCTGCCACGATTTATGAAATACTGAACTTCAGGACCTGGAGTGGTCAATAAATATAGATCCCATTCAAGTCAAAATAAGCTTATTTTGACTTTGAACGGGATCTAGCAAAATCTTCATCACACACAGAACATTTCACAAAGGTGAATGCCCTGATTGGTTTTGCCCTCGGCACTTGCATACTATCACCGAAGATAGAAGGTTAACCCCTACACTAAGATACTTCTTTCGCGGGGCAAAGAGATCTGCTAGAAAGAAAATGTCGCTCCACCTCTCTGACCCAATCGTGCACAAACTCGTACGAGTCATCATGAAGGACGGTAAGAAGCACGCCGCGTTACGAATTGTTGATGATGCGTTTCACATCCTTCGCACTCAACAGAACGTCAGCTCTCCCGTATCTCTTTTGCATAGAGCTGTCGCGAATGCAGCTCCCGTGGTAGAGACGAGACGTTATAAAGCTGGCGGAAGAGCTTTGCAAGTCCCGATTCCATGTGGTCCACATCGTTCTCAGAGTCTTGCAATGCGGTTTATAAGGTAAGTCACACTGCTAGATTTGTTCTGTCGTTTCTGCAGTACTGACGAAATATTCTCTTTTCTCAGGGACGCCTTTCGAGAAAGAAAGGAGCACGGAGGTGGACTCAAACTCGCTAACGAACTCGCCGCTCTGGACAAGAGAGAAGGGGGTGCTTTTGCTCGCAGGGAAGAATTGCACAAGAGAGCAGAAGCCAATCGCGCCTTTGCACATTTTATGAAGTAACCACCTATCATCTTGACCACCTGAAGAATTCCTCCGCTTCTATTCTCGTCAACGAGTGGAACTCACTTGAAGATCTACGGCGTCTATCATTTCGTCTCCTCTGTATCTAGCGTTGACCGGCCCACTGCTTTCCTTGTATTCGTACACTCGGGACGAATAGGAATACAAGCTTACGGAAGGATCGTGACATTTGCTTTTCGAGATATGCGATTGAACAATCCAGCACATTGTCGGCTTCGTAAATCTCTACGTATACTCTACACTCCTTTTCCCGAAATATGAGGGTGAATCCAATGGCGATAGCTCAGACAGAGCTCCAGTCTATCTCTTTCCCTGGTGCGACAACCCGACTAAAAGACATTTGAACTACCTCGAATGGCTTCCTTCCATATACTAACTTGTTGACATGCGTTCCATTTTATAGGGAGTCGGCGATGCTTGCGTTTCTACATGAAAGGAATCGATTGCCATATGATATGCATAACCTTTTGTCCGGCTCCGAAGAATCCACATTTTACTGCACTGTGAGTAGCGCATGAGGTGTAGTTCATTCTTCATTCAGAGGCCATGCAAGTACCCAATTTGTCTGAAGTGCTCTAGTGAACCCGAAGGACTCACTCTCATATTTCGATATTCTCGTCAGCCTCTGGTCTCGTGGTGATTGCAGTTCGTTTCTAGTCACCAATTCAAGATGTTCACGGAAACTTTTTCCTCGAAGCGCTCATGACTACCCCGCTTATGCCTCCTAACGAGATGTATATTGATATTCTTGAAAGCGTCTTGTCTTCTTCGCTGGTCTTCATTCTGAACCTCTCGTTGTGGTTGTTGAACGTCTTGACAATCTCTGTTTCTTCTACGTCTTTGAGCGAGGCCCAGCGAATCATTCGAAGAATTTCGTTCTTGGCTTCTTTGGCTTTCTCTTCGCCGCCTTCGTTCATTGAGCCCAGAATTCATGATTCTTACAGGTCGACGTTGCAGTTCTTGAAGACGGCGAGATAAACTGTCTTGCTGACACCTTCTATGACGCCGGCGACGTCTCTTGAGCTTTCTCCAAAATGGACAGCAGGTTGGTGATTCTCTATCGTTCTCAGATCTGCGCCGGGGTCGCGTGTAAACGCGACCACCTCGTCTTCCTGGACTTCTGGATGCTCTGTCCGACATTGATTAATGCGAAGAATTTGTCTGTGGCAAGTCTTCCCAACTTTTGCTTGCCTGCAGTTTCGCAGTTCATTTGTAGAACAAGCGCAATAAGATCACAAAGCTTATTGCACTTGTTCTACAAATGAACTGCCCTGCGATGGAGACAACTATTCCGTGATCCTAAATTTCGAGGGCAGTTCTGTAGATAACTATACTTAATTCAGATTGTGTGCGCAACTGAAGTATGATGTGCCAGTAACGGTAGTTTTCGTTTCAAGTTTGCCCAGGTTTTGCGATGCTTATTCATTACTTCAACAAAGCACGATCTGTTTCGATGTGAATCTATCTTGTTACTTTCATGAACCTATCTGGTAAGAAAGGCTGGGCTGCGTTTCCTGACTTGTTGTACATGAATGCTCCATTTAAGAACGGTATTATGTTCTGACTGGCCCAAAGAATATGAAGTCTGCTTCACAGCTGGCCTCAAACAGCTTGCAAACGTTGCAGAACGTTTCACCATTACTGGCAACGGGTCGGAAGAAGATGAGACAGAATGAAGGGCAGCGCAGGTCGCAGTCAGGCTTTGGGTTTCCATCAGTGCGCGTTGCCCATGCTTTGCATGTACTAACAATGCCGCTGTTGACCGGAAGAGGAACGCTGCAAGCAAAGTCTGGTCCGTTTGAACCACATAATGGAACACTGCAGGTTTGGATTTCATCCAGTTTGCGACAAGCACCAGAGTTTGGTGCATCCGCCGCTGGGAAACCGAAATCGTCAATCACACAAGTTAAGCCCTCTTCACAAGGTAGAGTAGGGAAGAAAGAGCCAAGTGTAGAGCACCTTTCTCCAAGCGAAATGCAGCCGATTCCTCTTGTCGTGCAGCACATGGTTTGATCGAGTATGCTGATAGGGGGTGTGCATGGATCACTTTCTATTGGACCAAAGATGTCAAAGTCTGATTCACAGCTAGCGGTCTGCAGAAAACAAAGATTGCAGAACTTCTGTCCATCACTTGCGACAAGTCTTGGTTCCACACATCCGGCAGGACAGATCTCAGGGCAAACGGGACTTGGACCACTGTCTTTTCGTGTAGCCCAAGCGCCACATGTAGCGACAAAAGACCCAACCATACATAACGTTTCAGCCCCTGTAGCGCTACATACAGGCACGGAACACTCGGACGGTGTGAATTCCAAGACCGTACACACTCCAGAGGCGGGTAAGTCTACCGCAATGAAACCGAAGTCGCTAATCACGCATGTTAAAGCTTCTTCACATGCAGGTGGAGGGAGTAAGCCCCCGATGGAGCAGGTTTCTCCCTCAGGAAGAGGAGATGGAGTTGGAAAGTCACCTTGTCGATTCTGAGCAAGACATGTGGCAAAGAAAAATGAGGCAGTGAATAACGGGATAACTTTAGAATGCATGTTTATAGTCCTTTCAAGTTTGCTTCGAGTTGTTGGTTGTCTCGGAGCGACAAAAAAAACTCATCAGGGGGCCAGTTTATATAGTCTGGCAAGAAACAATTCGTAGCAAGTGTAGGCTACACGACTTGTTTCTCGCCTGAGAGGGGAGTGGTGGACCCTTTGGTATAATTGGCAACGGTCTGTATATATACATGCCAGAACACTCGTTTCGAAGACACGTGAATAATCTATCTATACGGACTCCGTAGTAGTGAGTTAGTTTTGCAAGCTTTGCTGCTCATGTCGCGTGCTTCTGGTGTCTAGTTACGACAAAATTGATCTTCAGCCCAGACCGTCAGAGGTCGGTTGGCAGCGAAATGCCGTCATATTTTCTCTCTCTTTATGAGCGCACAAGCCTACTTAACGACTAAATGCGGAATGCTTTTCCTGAAAGAAGCTTCGTATTTGTGACAACTACTTCATGTCATGTCTTGGTGTGAATTGACTTCCTTGAAAGACGGTGAGGAATCTCTCCGCTCCTTGTTTCCGGCAACGCAAAGACTTGCCAAACGATAAACGATAACGGAAACTTACTCAACCTGTACACTGCCTTCTTTACATGCCTTCTGTATATCACACCCTGATTGCCCTATGAATGGTGAGCGTTCTACTTTCGTGGATCCATCTTAATCCCCGGTCGCAGATGGAATTGTTTGAATCGAAAGCTCAGATAGTCTCGCACTACACGTAGTAGAAAAGGATTAAGACAATGCAATAGAGTTAGAAGGTTAACGTTACCCTCGTTGACTTCTGAAACACGGGAAAGAAGAGAAAACTCCCAGAAAGCCAACGTCACTCATCTCTAGCCTAGGCATTTGTGCTGGCATTGGAGAGAACTGAATAACCTAGCTGCTCTATAGAGATGCAGTGCATGTGACAGGCCCACCGGAACCGCAGTACTGTACTGGTTCTTCTGACGAAAGAAAATGCATTCATCATACCCCGTGGTTCTCAGGCGAACTTCTTCAGTTGCTCAGGTGAGCAGCTCAGCTCGAGGTCTGCGCAGCCCATAAACTGGCGTACAGTCCTTTCTTGTCCAACAATTGTTGGTGAGAGCCTTGTTCCCTAACAGTAACACAATTATCCCGCTCATCTTCTCCCAAGACCACTATGTTATCAGCCATTGTAATTGTCGACAGTCGATGCGCCACAACAATCGTAGTTCGGTTCTTACAAACACGGCGTAATTGAGTTTGTATGTCGCGCTCCGTTCGCGTATCCTACGGAGGGTTAGTTACAAGTAAACACGTGATTATTGATAGAATTAACCTGAGTTGCAACATACCAGTGCTGAAGATGCTTCATCGAGAAGTACGATGGCTGGAGACTTCAGAATGCATCGTGCACAACCTACACGCTGACGCTCTCCGCCGGATAACCGTACTCCACGTTCTCCTACCAGAGACCTCAAGCCCTGAGGCAGACTTCGCACCAGAGGCGTAAGTGCCGCCGCATCCGCGGCCTTCGCTATTTCATCATCGTTCGCGTTTGGTCGGCCGTACGCAATATTCTCTCGCAGAGTTTGATTGAAGAGCGCCTATGGTTTTCGTTAGCGATGACGACATGGAAGGGTTACATGTCACATATGGAGAAGGTTATCTTACCGTTTCTTGAGCGACGATGCCAATGTTTCGGCGGAGAGATGCCTGTGAGAAAGAGCGTATATCACACCCATCAATATAAATTGCGCCACTTGATACATCATAGAAACGAAGTAGAAGTCTCAGAATAGTGCTGCATATGCTTCATATGTTAGCTTCTATACGTGTATCATCATAACAAAATTGTTCTTCACCTACCTCTTTCCGACACCGGAAGCACCCACCAAGGCAACAGTGCTACCAGGAGCCACTTTGAATGTCACTTCACGTAGCCCGTTTTGTCCCACCCCGTTCTGTGAGGTCGGGTAGGAGAAGGAAACTCGATCAAACACAATTTCTCCAACTTTCTTTTCCAGTATGTCACTTGAATTGAAGTTGAGTTCCACGGCATTTGGTGAGTCTTTCACGGAAGATTCTTGACGGAGTAATGATACGCACTTGTCAAGATCGATTATGGATTGTGCTAGCAGTCGATATGAAGTGGCAATTGTCTAAAGGAGTCGTTAATGTACGAATTCGTGCGCTTCAGAAAGGGAACCAATATGCAACTTACCGCAAGCGGACCAAAGAGCTGCACAACGTAAGCACCAATAAGTACAAAATCACCAGACGTTAATGAATTGTTTGCCATTGCCACTGCAGCAAGCAAAAGAGATATGACTAAAGCAAGTGACTGTATAAGATGTTGGAAGAGTTGTTGTGTATCCACAGCGAGCCGGAATCGGGTGTACAATCGTTGGAATATGGATTCGAACGAGGAGTAAACACTAACTTCATGAGCTTCCATCGCAAATGACTTGACAGTTTCGTGGTTTAGCAAGGTATCGACCACCTAAATATGAAGTCAGTTGAATGCTATGATGCGTGTTGAATACTTGGCATAGATACACGAGGATGAGTGAATGACACGTACCCGATCTTAAAACAGAGGAAGTATATCATGAGAAATCATAATGAGTAAGCTCACAAGTAAACCAGTTGGAAGAAAAACCAGTACAACTTACCCCCAAGTTGATTGTCCACATTGTTTACGAGCTTTCTCGTCACGACACTGAGTGTCTTGTCAGAACAGGGATGTAAAGAAGAAAGCTCGAGAAGGTTACAGAACGTACGTCGAAGTAGTGGTGAAGAAGGTTACAGCGAAGAAAAGTGATACGCACAGTGCATTACAAAGAGCGATAAGGGAAAGGCGCAATCTGATGAATACCGTGATGACGAATACCGCTTCAAGCGTTCTGTAACCATACAAGTTAGTAGCAGGGTTAGAGCACACATTACGAGGATGACTTGATGGCGCATGACGAAACTCACGTTGGTAAGAGTGTGAATATCATGAGGTCAACTATAGTGTCCAAGGCATCTGTCCCCCTATCGACGATCTTCGACAGCTGTCCTACACGTCTGTTTGCATGGAATGAAGCACATAGCATGTGAAGATGTTCATAAAGATCGATACCAAACCTTCTCGTAGCGTCGCATTCGATAATGGAGTACGAGAACGTACAAATGAAGTTAAACACATGAGCGAAGGTGGTAGTTAGAAACAAGTAGAAGAGCAGAGAATATGGGACCGTTTGGGAGATGGTCAGGGTATCAAGGATGAGCTTCGTGAGGTATGGTTGTAACAAGTTCAGACCACGGGAAAGAAAAAGAGAACTTAACGAGGTGATCGTGAGAAAGGTGAAATATCTTGTTGCCGGACGTAGATAAGGTTCCACTAATTGTAGAGTGGGTTTCCAATGTACTGAAGAATCGAAGGAGCCATGATCTTGTTCGTCGACGTCAGAAAGCGAAGAGCATGTGGCAGTGTCCTCGACGGCATTGACGTAGAGAGGAAGTGCTGAGCTAGGTTGGATGAGAGATTCTCGCTCCATGAATTGTGACGGTGACACCACTCGAATCGGTTTTCCGCGCAACGCACAGAGAAAGCCAATAGGGTGGGGACGGCGATGCTGGCCGAAACGAGATGGTGCTGAAGCTAAGAATGTCAACGCGAAGCTCATTTTCGGGGGTGAAACGACTTCGGAGGATTGCTGGAATTGCTGCGCTGTTTCACGTCCGACGTGTGATCTGAGATCTGAGACACAGACCAATCGGTGCGCTTCTCTCTCGCAGGATCGAGTATGTACAGTATCTACGAGTACAGATTCATTCATTCACAGTGTGAAGGTATCGTATTCCGAACGCATCTGTGACCAAAAGAGGGGTAGAATGAATGAACGAGATTGTTACATCTACGCCTGTACCGATGCACTTGTCATGTACGCTGTACAGTAGAAGTGTCGTGTACAACGGTAGCCGTTACAAAGATACAGTATCTATATCTTCGTTGATCAAGTAAAATCGGATGAGAAGCGCTGTAAGAGCGCTTTTCATCCGATTCTACTTGATCAACGAAGATAATCCAAAGTTTGGCTGCTTGGCTGCTGCGTTCAACGCAGCAGCCAAACTTTGGATCCTTCAAAGTTTGGATGCAGGGCAGGTGTGCATCGACCGACTGTCACTTAACTGTCCACAGCGCCACAACAAAACTGCTTCGAAGTCGGCATAAACCTGTTTGATGATGATGATGACGGCGATCATCGCCGCATCATGATGATGGTCAAGTTGAAACATTACCAGCTGATCGCAGAAAAGAGCTCCCTTCGCAGAAAGAAATAGGAGAAAGATCTTTGTTGGAAATAGTCCGGCAATGGCCCTAGGAGGTTCTTGGCCTTTTCGAGGAGAGAGAACTACTTGGATGAGTATTTCTTCCTGAGTTTTGGAATAGGGAACTCAGGTCCGCGGCACAGAAGAAGAAGAAGATTGTGAGCTAAAGAAATAGAAGCTCATATCCTTGTCTTCCTGTCGCCATCACAATGTGCAAGCGCCACTGAAGGATTCGAAAATGGAGTCCGCTGTATAACTTTTGTTTACTGGGTGCGGCTAAGCAGCAAGCTCTGCTAACTCAAATTGCGCCGCACGTGGGGCATTGCATCTCCGCGCTGAGGAGGCGCGTGAGACAGTGGTGAGCGGAACTCAGCAAAATCGGCCAGAATACCTCGGGTACTTTCTGCCATTAGACTCTCTCCGCCGGCCATCCGGCATCACCTCATCAGGATATCGAAGCTTCATCAAGGAGAGAGCTCCCTCTCTGATGTCACTGCTTACTTCACGACTGACGTCACCTGCCGAACCGTCACCATATGAGTGTGTCACCGTAGTGTGACTACTTTGTTCCGCACCGTTGACATGGTCACCACGTGCTCCACCTGGTTTGCCATGGGAACTTCTCGTACCACCGTAGTTGCTAGCATTTTCGAAATCCATTGGGTCTGACGAACTATGTGAAGACTCAACGCTTCTCGCACCGGCGCTGTCGTCAACCATTGCCTTCCCCACATGGTTTCGGCCTCGCACCCTGTGTTGTCTGTTCTTCCATTCCGCCCACGTGCTCCAAGTTAGTTCATGCATACCGTTCTTGCTTCGTTTCTGGGAATAGACTTACGTGTAATAATGCCGATTGGCATTGAAGCCCTTGTTGAAGGACGCTAAGCATTTTTCATCAAGACAGATGTGAATTCGTGGAGACCTTAGCCGCCTCGATTTCCTCTTCTGCGGCGTGGAAGGAAGATTTGTTGTTAGAGGCCTTCAACGCTGAACACGGAAAGAGGGTCAAGAGCGGCGTGCGAAGAGAACAATATCGGATCACATACAGAAATTTTGCGAAACTCAGTTTCACTCCATTTGGCGCGCAAGTTGGGCTTCGCCTCCTTTTTTGAGTTGCAAAAATAGACCACAGTATTAGAACAATAATTACGAGACGCTTCATACAAAATCGAGCATATGATATGGTGATAGAAAACTTACTGATGCCATGTCCCTCTCCGTCCTCTTGTGATGCTACCAACCAGAATAGGAAGTCGAGTTAGCATTCTAATTCCATTGCCCAATGGCGAGAACAAAAAAAAAGAGTGACGATACGTACCAGAATTTGGCCGAATCCTTTAAAACTCTTCTTGCAACTCTCAATATGACACTTGACAATAGTCTTGCTGTCGTACAATTTTTGCAGCACTCTAGCTTCTCTGGAGTTGCTCAGAATTCCATCTGGTGGATTCCGCGCGTCAAAGCGTTCCGGTACATCATCCGAAACTGAGAAGATGGTACCGAGTGAAGGCGGGCATCCATCTTCTATAGCTATCAGCCGTCTGGCCAGCTTGACGATGGCGGTTTCATCTTGCACGTTGCTATGCGACGGACGTGTTCTGGGGCGAAGGTGAGGGGCTGATTGAGCCATTTGTTGAGGATGTGAACACACAAGACTTTGGAAGCGGAGGACGGCAACGAGAAGGGCAGGAGGGATTGCTAGACGATGAGATACGGGGGTGTTGTTAGAAGCAGCAGAGAAATAGGGCGACGTACATGGCGACTAAATTGTTAACACAAAGCTGCGTGCGCCTTTTGGCAACGAATTGGTATACGGCAGGTATACGGTTCTGGAATGTTTGCAACGAAAAAGCGATCGTGTGCGCTTGTTCACATCCTTCATGTCAGGCTTTTGACTAAAGGTATGATGTAAATTGGTGAGTAATGCGCAATTGATCTGGCGTTTGACCAAACGGAGGGGATATTTTAGGGCGAGACGCGCACAAGTTTGGCGCATAAGAGAGGAAGTGGAGGTCCAAATTTGGGTTTGGCGCCAAAGACAGATCAAATACCATTGCCTTGGGCAGCGGGCAAGTACAAGGAATGATATCTACGCTTGGTATGTGCGCCAATTGGCGTGCACGAGGGGAATGTGGCAGACGCAGAACGCGTGTCGCTCGTCTTAGGGGGAAGACGTAAAGTTTACGGCGCAAACAGCCACCAGACACGAATGGCGAGAACGACGGCCAACACGGCGCGCGCCCACGGCGCGCGCACACGTGCGCGGCTCGACGTATCGCGCAGCGCGCAATGACGTGTGTTGTCGAAGCGCATCGCGCCACGTGTGGGCGCTCACCAATCAGCGCCAAGCCGCCCGGCGCGACCGTTACACGGCACCCGCCGCGTGCGCGCACGCGAAGTTGGCGCAGATCCATCCAGTCGCCACCCGGAGTAGTTGCTGCTTTGGCTGCTGCGTCTTGGTGCACTTTTTCCCGCATGCGTCGTCCTCCGTCTCCGCCGTTCACGCCGCCCATGTCGGCGTCTGCTTCCCCTCCCTCCACGCCGCCGCACAGCAACCTGCTCAGCTCGTACGCCGCCCACATGAAGAGTCTTTCGGCCGCGCTGGACACGCGCGCGCACGCCTTACGCAACGCCGAGGCGCGTCTGGAGAGTCGCGGCAGTGCACTGCGTGCGCATGAGCGCGCCTTGGCCTCGCTGGAGCGCCGCATGAGGTCTGAGATGACTGCCTTTCTTCGCGATGTCGCCGCCAGACAGAGGCAGTTGTCGCGCTGGGAGCAGCGCGCCGAGAAGGGCAGGAAGCTCGTTGCTTCTATCACCAACAACAAGGAGCAGTTGAAGACTACCAAGACTGCGCTTGAGCACAAGAATGCACAGCTCCAGCTTGTGGAGAAGGAGTATGCTGCGCTTACCCACTCCCGCGATGCTATCACCTCGCAGATAGAGGCCGCCAACACCGAACTTAACAGACTGGCCGCGGAGGCGAGGCGCATTTCGGACGAGAAGCTCCGGCTTGAGACGCTGGCTAATCGACTGGAAATGTTGGAGGTCGCTGTCAGAAAACGCGAGAGGGATGTCGATGCTACGGAGGCTGCTGTTGCGCTCAAGTCGAAGCGATTGGCGTCACTGGAGAACTTTGAGCGCGTGGTTGCCCCACTCCAGGCTTTTGTTGATGAGTTTTCTGCTTTGGAGCAAAGGGAAACGGTTTCTATACGCGATGATGTTGCGGAGGGAGTCCAGATTGCACTTTTGGCGTTGCGTGAAATGCACACAAAGCTGCGAGCTTTGAATGATACCCGTGCGCAGCTAGATACTTTGCAAGCTACTCTTGAACAGAGCGAAAACGTTTTGAGGGAAAGGGAGCTTTCTATCAGACAAAGGGAACATAACGTGGATGTTACTGAAGCTAGGATCTCCACTGAACAGGATAAACTGTCTTTGCAAAACAATCAATTGAAGGATGGCATGCGTTCTCTTGACAGTTCGCGCGCGAATGTTGATCGCCGCGAAGAACAAATCCATAACAAAGAGCGCGAGCTCATGCAAAGAGAATCCAAGCTGCACCATCGGGAAGCTGCCATCACCCAATCTGAAAAGACTCTTACCAGACGGGAGCGTTCTATTCGACGAGCTCATGCCGTTGTCACCGAACGAGAGTCTGTCATTGATCAGCGTGAACGTGATGTGGAAACCGAACGCGCCAACTTCAACAACATGAAACGTTCCATTGATCTTCGTGAGGCCATGTTAGAGACGAGAGAACTCGAACTTGTGGCTAGAGAAGCGTCTATTTCTGACAGTAGGCGCCCGTTGTTTCCCGAAAACTCGAGGATGAAAAGGCGGGCAGAGGGTTTCGAACGTGATTCGCGATCTGGTTTTCAAAAGAGCGATGAGCTTGTTGGTGAGGAGGTCACGAAGGAGCAGTCTGTGAGTGAAGAAGGTGCTAATGATGAGATTGGCAACGTTTCACCACCTCGAAAGCAACCGCGGTTGCGCACAGTTCGACGCCAACTAGAGTTCG
The DNA here is from genome assembly GCA_030374805.1 of Gracilaria gracilis. NCBI lineage: Eukaryota > Rhodophyta > Florideophyceae > Gracilariales > Gracilariaceae > Gracilaria > Gracilaria gracilis. The sequence goes on along the minus strand of JARGSG010000030.1, from coordinate 248,025 downwards.
AAACGGCCCATAGAAGGCTTCCGAATGTGAGTCAAGGGGACACGCGAAAGCCAGATGGTGATGATGGTGACAACGAGAGTGAGGCGGCTGCCGAACAACTTCTGCCGGAACTTGTTAGTGCCAGAGCTTTATGGAAGGAACGTATCTTGCGACTCGAAGTAGTAGTGCGAAACATGCGAGAGAATACAATGGGACCCAAGGCTCACGTGCAACCCGTCCTGAATGCCGTGGCAGAAAAGCTTGGTTCCGTGAGGAAAGAAATCGAAACAGCTCCTTTGCAGCACTCGGCAGGAAGTGCAAAGCGGGATTATGCGGCGGAACAAGGTCTACAAGTACGTTGGGGTTCTGTAATGCGAGAACAGTTGGACGCTGTGAGAGAGGTTCAAACTGGGATGCTGATCGGACTCAACAAGCAAGAGGATAGGACACAAGGTGGTGAGACGAGTGATGAATCAAGTACAGCTACTACAGGAGAGAGAAACAGCGGACTGAGGAGCACTGCTAGTTTGGAACAGGAAAGCTCTGTAGATGCCACCTTGGACGTCACTACGACTATAGAACTGAAAAACGAAATCGAGGGACACAAGAACGGGAGTCGTACAATACCCTCTCTATTTCAAGACGTCAGAAGTCGTCGTGAAGGTCGCGAGAGACAGGATGAGAATATGGCGTTACAAGCCAGAGGTGAAGGACGCACCAGACGTACAAGGCGAAGAATTGCTGTCGGAAGTGGACGGCCACCGCTCCGTGAGCCGAGCGTGAATCGCACTGACGACGGGGCAACGGACCTGTTTCAGGAGCTGGCTTCCCTTCGAAGTGAATTAGACACAATCACAGGAATACTTAACGTATGATAGGCAATGTAACTCAATACCATAATGTGACACTAAATCAAGCATGAACAGTAGACAAACTGCTCGCATTTACTCCTCGATTGTAGTGGTCTGCAATCCCTTGCAATGCGGGTTAGAAACGGGAACGAAGGAAGCAAGCGTGTACAGAGGCTCCTTGGCATCCTCGTCGTCGTTTCGCTTCCGGGACAGACGCACACGGACACGGTACGGCACGTTGCGGACACCGGTCCTCCAGATCTCCTTGTTGAGCTTCGGATCGACGCGCACATCGGTAGTTCCCATGGTCCTGGTCGCGAATTCACGGATCAGCTTAATGGCACGCGGGGCCTTCCTCTTGAAACCATATCGGTATAGTCGCTTGTGCAGGTGGATGGTGTAATCGCGGGTGACCACTTCGGATCCGCGCGGCTTTCGGTCTTTCACCTGTGTTGGTTGAAGAAAGAATGTTTGTGGTTAGCTGTTGTTTTGTCGCAAAGTTTCTGCAGCGGGGAAAACATTCGACTGCAGCAGCTATTAGGGGTGTTTGCAGTTCATGATCTGTAGTGACTTACCATAATGTCAAACAAAGAAAAAGACCAATTCAAAGATTCGCACCGTTGAGTTGCCGGTGCGAAGGAAGGGGGGATAACTTGTGGAGGGTAGGCCTTCGGCGCAAAAGAAGTTGGATGGGGGTGATGGTTTCGGCGACCGATGTAACAGTGGTGCCGTCGAGCAACACAGCTTCATCGAGCGCGAGACGTCGCCGACGGCGCCCCACGTTGAAAAAGTGATAAACTGATTCTTAAATTTTGGGGCTTTTCGGTGAAAAGGCACCTTTTAATTTTCACACATTTCGTTTCAGGTGCCGGATTTTGATCTCGAAGGCACTCTCTGCTTTGGCCGCTTTGTGTGGCGGGCGAACGCAGAGGGGATGAATCCCTTCACATCTGCTGCCTCGCATCCTGCGGCCGCAGCCTCGTAGATACAGCCGCTGCCTATCATAGTACGGCCGCGCTTTTTGTTCTACTCCCCCATGCCGGACAAGATACGACGGTGCCGTTCAGTCCCTACATAAAGCTTCATTCAAGTGTCCAAGTCACCCCCTCGGAACATCCTCTGCTGTCTCATTTCTCGTCCGCTTCAGCCATGTTAGCAGTTCGCAACAGCGCAGCCTTTGCCTCATCAGTGCTCTATACACATCAGTCGCCATCTTTCACCAATGGCGTCTGTCGCACACCTAACCCTCTGCACCTTCATCGAGCAGCCCGTCGACCACGCGCTGCGGTATATTGCACGGCGAGCGACACTCCCACCAAAGGACTCACGATCGTTGAGACAGATGTGCGCGTCAACTCTGATCTACCACGTGACAAAACCAGAGAAGTTCTCGTTTCCATCAAAGCGCAGAACATAGGAGGTCGGCGTCGCCGCATTTCGGGCACTGTTCAAGTTGAAACCCCAATGGAAAGAGTATGGAAAGTAATCACCGCCTATGATAAGATTCATCTCTACATGCCCAACATTTTGTCAAGTAACACTGAAAAACGTGGCGGAGCTTTATACCTGGATCAAACAGGAGTCATTTCTCGCAAACTAGCCCTTAACTCAAGGATGTTGTTACGTGTTTCAGAGGACTTCACGGAGAAAAGCATAACGTTTTCTCGCGTCGAAGGACGTGAATTTCCAGAATTCGAAGGCCGCTATTCTCTAAGGCATGGTCGTGATCACGTCGTTGTTGAATATGATCTTGTCGCACTGCCATTTCCTCTCTTCCCTATGTGGATGGTGGAGCGGAAGACATTGAAGGAAGTGCCCAAGATGCTGGCAGCAATTCGCGAAGAAGCTATCCTTGGCCGACATATCCCCATCGAGTAGGAGTAACTTGCTACGGCGCTCACCTACATCCGCTCTTGCACTGGTAGGCAAAACATGGGCGATCAACGCAAACCGAGTGGCTGCCCTATGAATACTATAGGGGAAAAGTTTTAGGACATCTTTAACGATATCTACTCAAAATACGGTGTTGAACCCATCTATGCAACGTCTGACAAAACTCATAACTAAAATTATTGTGAACAGCAGCTTAGCATTTCGGAACCAGGATCGACGGCAAGAAGTCGTCTGGCTCCTTCATTCCTAGTAGGTTCAGAACAGTAGCGCCCAGGTTGGCTATACCAGCCCTCTTGCACTCCGGATCATCTCCCCATTTGACAGAGGTGTCAAACTCGTACATATCCATTTGTTTTCCAATAATCATACACGGCACGCGTTGCTTCGTGTGGGACACCTTGGCTTTCCAGCCTTCAGGTTGGTTTCCAGCCTTTGCGTTGCCGTCCTTGCCTACCTCAGCCATGATATCGCAGTTGCCATGGTCGGCTGTGAGGATCACCACTCCATCTCGCTTGATGATTTCAGGAAGAACGCGTGCAAGACAAAGGTCAACACATTCCATAGCAAGTCGTGAGGCAACCATATGCCCGGTATGACCCACCATATCACCGTTCGCATAGTTGATGACCATGAGATCTGGATTGAAACTATCCATTTCCTCCAGAATGCTATCGGAAATTTCAGCAGCCTTCATCCATGGTCTTGTGTGCTCTCTCTGCCTGTAGGATGGAATGCAGACGTACTTCTCCATATCTTCGTCAAATTTCGCAGCACGGTTTCCATTGTAGAAATATGTTACATGTCCGTACTTCTGCGTTTCTGAGACTGAGAACCGCTTCATTCCATTCTTCACGACGTACTCGCCTACAGTTCGGTCTATTTGTGGGGGTAAGACCATAAACCGCTTCGGTATACCGGCATCGCCATCATATTGCATCATACCAGCGTAACGGACATCTGGCACCCGCTTACGGTCAAAATGACTGAATTCTCCTTCTTCGGCTTCAAATGCCATGGAGATCTCGATAGCACGATCCCCTCTAAAGTTCCAGAAAAGAACTGAATCGCCATCTTGCATGGTACCCCGAGGATTACCATCATCGTCAACGATAACAAACGGTGGCATATACTGATCAACCATAGCGTCGTCTTTGTAGTAATGTTCGACGGCAGACATGCAAGACTTAAAGGTATCCAAAGTAGTATCGCCAAGGCAATGTGCTCTCCAGCCGTTCTCAACTATACCCCAGTCCGCTTCGTAGCGATCCATTGTCGTAACCATTCGACCGCCACCGCTAGCGACCCAAATGTCAATTCCTTCCTTCCTCAAGGTGGCAAGACGCTTCTCGAGGGGACCAAAGTAGTCAAGCGCGGATCTGTCGATGACATCACGTCCATCCGCAAGAAGATGAAGTCGAATTCTCTTCACACCATCATCGACAGCTCCATCGATAAGCTGGAAAACGTGATTGACGTGAGCATGTACATTTCCGTCAGAGTAAAGACCAATCATATGCAGGGTGTTAGTGTCACTTCCAGCGCATTTCTCGACGAGCCATTGCCAGACCTCGCTCTTAAAATCGCCGGAGCGGAAAGCATTGTTGACCAATTTGGCACCCTGGTCAAAGACGCGACCTGCTCCAAGGGCGTTGTGACCAACCTCAGAGTTGCCCATATCACCCATACTCGGCAGACCGACAGACTTTCCGGAGGCATCGAGCTCGCAGAAGAGCGACTTGGAACCATTAGGGCCCTCTCCGGCCATGAGCTTGTCTAGAAACGGGGTGCGCGAAGTGGTGACAGCGTTCCATTCGGCGTCGGGCGCCTGTCCGACGCCGTCCATGACGATAAGGGCAACGGGGCCATTTGGTTTCTCGAAGCCCTCCTTCTTCGAGAGCTTCATAGTTTGGGCAGAGCTTGAAGATGCCATTTCGTTTTGAGTTTGTGAAGTTTGCAAGGCCTGTTGAGCGTGGGGAGCAACGGAGGTGTGAGCGAGTTGACGGCCGCCGTCGACTGTGTTTATGTGTCAAACATGATGCAGGTCATAGCTTTGAGCCGACGCGTGTGCAAAATATACGCATGTGTTGGCGTGGCACGGCCTAGCGAAGGGGGCTCCTTCTGGGAACGGTGTGCAATTTTTGAGCAATCTGTGGACCACACTTACATGGGCCCAAATATGGTCGGACCCTCCGGGTCTCGTCTTGAGAGTCCACACAGCTTGTTCATTGGATAGAGGATCTATAAAAACCCGTTTTGATTGGCTGCTCCGCAGATACCTGGAAAATGGTTTGTTGCCGTCGGAAGTTAGAATCTGCACTGTCGTGGCGAGCAACGATTGGCTGATGGTAGGCCAAGCATGAGCTGCCTTACAGCGGACCCGGAAGCAATGGATGTGAGCCATGGGGCGATGACCAAACCAAATGTGTGGACGTCGGACTTGCCTTCGTGGACATCGAGCATCATGACCAAGCGCCAACAGCGTCGCGCAAGACTTCGAAAGCTACTCTGGAAGCTCTTCCCGTAGATAGCTCTTCCCGGACAGGTCATGAGAAGTGAATCTCCAAATCATGACTCCTGGCAAAAACAACAACGCTGGAAAAAGGTCTACTAAACAAACAACGCAATCGCTTCAACAGGCGTACGATGAGATCCGGTCTCTAGAAGAAAAGGTAGCCGAGTCAAAGCGACTTTTCGAACGCGAGTGCCACTTACAAGCGCTCTTAACAGAAGATTTTTCAAAGCAGCTCACTGCGATAACAAGGCCGATTCATACACACTTGCAAACGTCATCTGCGCTGATCGACTCTATTCATGATGAAAAAGCCTTGTGGTCAGAAGCCGTTCAAATGGCCAACCTAACACATCAAGCTCACGATACGCAGTTTGAATCCGTTCTTCGCCAAAGTGAGCGCATTGTCGAGACTGTCATGCGACAGAACTATGACAAGTATCAGGTCACAGATGCAATTGATGACTTGATCCGCACCCTTGAAGCCACATGATTCTATAGCTTTGTTATCCACCTCTTCGCAGTTAGCCGTACGGCTGCTCCTTCCTCGGCGCCCCCTGTTCTGTAAGGTTCTATGTGGAAAGCTCGAATCATACCTTCGTTGCGTGGTATGATGATTCGGTATCGTTGGTACATTTTGTCCGCTCGCGCGGGCTCCATGATATTATTTGCTTACGTTTCTAGAGACCGTCAGGATTATTTCCACGCCCGCACCCTTTCCTGGCATGCACGACAACAGACAAATAGGTTGGCATGTTGTGCTGTGCTATTAGGCCTAGGTCTTCCTTTGTTGCATCTTTGATGCATGTTAGCATGTGGGGGAAAGCCTTCCGTTCTCGTTAAAGGAAGTGTGCCGGGGCATTCATGAAGTGTCAGGTGATGTCCATGTTGGACCTGGAGTTGCTGGGCTGTGTTTGCGCCTGCACAGATTTCTACGTTATCAAGTCAACGGCAGGGTGTCGACGATGTAGTTTGCAGATTCTCCACTATTGGATATTAGTATCGTCCGAGAATGGGCACTAGGGCTCTTGACTCTTTGGAAGGGGCAATCATTTTGAGCTTTGGATGATCAATTGTGTAACAGTTATCTACAAGATCCGCCTGGCTGGAAGCCCACTCTCTTGCAAGGGGGGTACACTACTTGCTCTAATGCCAAGCAACCAGGAAACGATTTATTATTCAAACAGTCTTAACGATGATCTCGTTTCTTATCATGTGTATCCGAGAGACATATTCACAGCTAAACTTGACTTCATGCGACGATGAAACCCTTAAGCCTTTCCATCCTTTAGTGAAACTTCATGCCCACAGAGGGACCTCTTTCTTTGTGTCAAGTTTCTGGCGATAGCGGTGCACAGAAAGACGTTTAGAATCCTTACTGCGCCAGAGTCGTTGTATCTAGCCCTATGGCACTACCGATGCGACTTTCTGAAGCGCACGTTAGGTAGGTTCAAGAATTGATAGAGCGAGTTTGCCTTCCTCAGTCTTTTATTAAGGTTTGCTGTTTCCCTTTCGTCCCAAAAAGCCGTTTCACTGCGCGCCTTAAAGAGCCTCTTGCCTTTTCAGGCACAGGCATTGCCTTCGCGTCTGTTATGAAGTCAATCCAAGGGTCAGCTGCCATGGAAACCCGGTCCAGAGCTCCACTCAAAATGGTACTCCGACGTGCAATATCCTCCTTTCGTCTCTCGTGCCGTTTGGAACGTAATCGTTCTTTCTCCAATTTACCTGCCGCAGCGTTTTTCCTCCCAAACAGTTTCATTCTTGGACGGTACTTTATCTTGCTTGCCCCACTATCTCCAAGGAGTTCAGACTCAGAAGCACTTGATTCATCCGACTCAGGCGCTCTGTTTAAATCCTCAGCATCAATGTACTCATCGTATCGCTTGCGAAACGCGTCTTGTCGCAACTGTTTTCGATGAAATGTGCTCAACTCCCCAAGAGGCTTCCGTCTGGGAGAAGGTGGCGAGTCATCTTCTTCGTGTGACCCTTCAGGTTTATGCACGTCCTTTTCAGATGTTCGCTGTACCATGCTCACTTGTCCTGCAAAGAAATCTCCGGGATGTGATATCTCACGAACAAGCCGCCGTCTACCTATATCGTCAGCTGAGGCGGTCGCCCCCTTCCCGGGCTGCCCGGCAGAACTGCCGACGGTGTTCGTATCTAAATTGACGCTTTGACCTCTTCTCCTTGCGATTAGAACTTTTGCTTTCGGAAGCCGTTTGACAGACGCCTGAGCATGGAGACGATTTTGACTGAAGCCAGAGTTCCCTTCGGAGGTAGCTTGATGTTGGTTATCACCTGGTGTCTCTAATGCTGCAGGATGATCGAACATCCGTGCTGACGTTGGAGGAGACGGTGCGGGGGGTGGCGACAGTACAGAAGAAAATGCTATGGTTGGGTTGCCCCGAGGATGTGTTTTTGTTTGCAATGCATCTCTGGATCTTGAGTGGGGTGGAGCTTCCCGTTGGCTTCGCCCTGATTCTGAAACAAAGTCATTATTAGCACTCTTGAAGCCTTCACTGGTCGAGGTAGTTGTCGCTCGGGAAAAAAGCACTTGCGAAGGTATTGTAGAGGTATGAAACGATGATAAGGGTTCCGTGTTCGGGCTATACGAATAACCGCTGTAAGTTTGATGTGATTGATCCTGTATTCCGGGAGCATCCACGCGCTCAACCGCAGCAGCTCTGTCGTAACGTTCGTTATCAGAGTGGACATCCTCATCGCTCCTTTCTTCGTACGAGCGTTCGCTTTCGTGATAGGAGTAAGAACCGTCAACGATATGCAATGATTCGCCGCCTTCGGTTCGATAAGATATTTGCGGATCGCTTATTGTTTCAGCGCGCTGGAACGTATCGTTTTCATAATCAGAAGAAGAGGAGGAAGACCGGTTATCTTCCTGTGAGTCGTAGTCGTCCACTCTTTCGATACCATCAATGTCATCCAATTCGCCTTCGCTGACGTCCGGTATGATTCCTACGTCCTCAACTGTCTGAGGTACAAAGTCCGAAACTGGGGGCCCAGTGCTATCGCATGTGGACGACTCTGAGTGTGTGGAATAGGCAGCTGTGAACTCTGAAGGCATTCGCGTTGGTCCCTCAAGCGCACTTTGCGGTTGTTGCTCACACTGGACTGGGAGCTGGTGCTCTTCAGCTGCGTTGAACGATTGCGGGAGATGCTGTTCAATACCGCTCTGAGGTGCTACATCAGCAGTGGTTTTCTGAATTGAAGACACGGTCGAATTCTCGTCTTCGACATCAGACGGCAGTGGAGTTACCGGAGTCGTGACGAATTCGGGGGCGGAAAGACCACTTCCGTCGTTGGTGGAAACGGGGGCATGCGGCAGAAGTTGAAGTGTAGCAGGAAGTGGATTGTGAAAGACATCATTTTGAGTTTGACTCTTTTCATCGATAACGGCTTGTTCGAGTCGCTGGCGCAATTCGGATACGGAGGAGCCGGAAAGCGGTGGCACAGGCACGACATTAGAGGAGGCAGGCTGTACAGGAGCGGAGCGCTCAAAGCGCGCGGCAAGCTGCTTGACATGCATGCGGCAGCTTTTGCGAGATGGTGGCACGAACGATGAGCGTCCGCGACAACGCGACCGCAACGCGGTGCGACCAGACGGATGTACAACGGTTGAGGAGGTGAGGGGGGTGCGTTACACGGGAGCAAGGCGTGCAGGTTTGCGTGACGGTCACGGAGAGGTATACGTGGAGGGGCCAAGCGTGTGGCAGCCATGGCTGAGCCTAAGCAAGCAGGCAGCGAAGGGGGCGAGTTGGGGAGGTGGAAAGCGCGGGACAAGAAGGCCGTTTAGAAAGCGCGGAGGTAGCTGAGCAAGTGGTCAAAGGCGGTGCGGACGATTTTGGAGGCCTTGGAATCGTAGTTGTAAGCGGCACGGTGCGCAAGTTGTTCACAAATACATTGCACGCCGGTTTGTACCGCATCCAACGGGACGTCCATTTCGTAGTATATGCGCTGCATGATTCGCATGCCGCGGGGGGACAGGGCGTTTTCGGCAATGGCCAGATACGCTGCCACGCGCGCAAAGGCGGAAAGGTCGCGCCAACAGGCGACGGCCCTTTGCGAAGGCCAGAGAGCGCCGCCCGGTTTGTCGATTCCGGGGTAGAGTTTCAAAATGTACGCACGCGCAGCCCGCACGGCATGTTCGGTATGGTCGGCAATGGAGTCAATGACATAGCGTTGCGCAAATGAGGTGGGAAGGTCGGCGACGTGAGAAGAGCGAACGAAGGCCGGAGGCGACTGCGACTGCAAGTCGGACAGAATGGGGCCAAAGGAATCGCGCAGAAGGGTCGGGTCGAAGATTGGGTTTTGAATCTGCTGCTCGATAAGCTGGGCTGCCAGGGGCGTGGCGGGGGTCTTGGAGGCGACGGGAGCAGAGGGTGCGGATGAGGCGGTGCCGGTAGTGGCGGGGGTGTAGTTGGAACGATGCGGGAAGCGAAGCCAAGCGACTGGCGCGAAGGCGGCGGCGTGGTGAGAAGGCATTCTGCGAGCGTGGGGAGCAAGTAAGTGCCGGCGGTTCGATAGGGAGGCGGTGTGTGAAGGGCGCAGCGACTGCAGGCTGAGCAACGGCAGACGCGGCATGTCAACTATCTTATAGATAGATATGATACCAACGGTAGATACCGTATAATCTCGGCTCCGGAGGTGCGGCGATCAGTAGATACGGCAAAAGGCGAAGCGCAAAGCGGATCACAGAGCCAGAGTGCGCACTGTGGCGCGGCGCTGGTGCGCGCGGCGGTGTCTCCGACTGCACGACGCCTCGAAGCGCCAACAACACGCGCGCGCACGTTGCGCGCGCGCGAAGCCATCGCACCGGCGCGCTGCAAGAAATGGGCGCCCGCGCGCAAGCGTCAGAGTACGCGCTGCCGCCGCCGCCCAAGACGCTGCTGCTGGGCGGCGCGGGGTGGGCGTTCGGCGTGGGCTGCGGCGCCGGACCGTTCCTGGGCATCGGCGTGGCGACGCACACGCGCGTGCTGTTCGGCGCCGGCATGGGCGTGGGCGCCTTCTGCGGCGTGGGCTTCGGCGCCGGCGCGCTCATGGCGGTCGGATCGGGCCATCTGCAGCGCGGACGCGCGCAGAACTTCTTCTACGCGCCGCGCTTGCCGTGGCTGGAGCGCTATGTGGCCGAGTTCGACGCGGCGCGCGAGCGGCGGCGCGCGCTGCGGCTGGCGGCGCGCGTGTGGGTGCGTGTGTGCGAGGCCAACGTGCGCGCGCGCGCGGTGTGGGACGCGCTGAGACGGCGCGCGCTTGAATTGGAGCGCTTGAATTGGAGCGGACGGCGCGCCGACGGCAACGCTCCGCGGCTGCATTAGATAACACTTTAGCTAGTATATATATACCTTCGAAGGTAGGCAGCGAGAGAGTTTCGGTTGTGTAACGATGAAGACGCGCCCATCACGTCATTGCTGTATGCGCGTGTCAGCGCGCGTGCGCTGCGCGCCGTCGCAGATTCGCAGATCGCCGCGCGCGCCGAGCACGCCGCGCTTCCGGCGCAGATCAGCGCCGCGCGCGCCAATCGATTTGCAGCGCGGCGCTTGCAGCCGCGTCCGCGCCGCCCAATCAGCGGCGCGCACGCCATGTGGCTTTCCAAATTTGAACCGCAAGCGCGCGCGCCCGCGTCGTGTTGCCTCCACGCGCGGCGCGCGCCGTCGACGCGCCGTCGACGCGCCGCCGCGCCGCCGCGCCGCGCTCACGCGCACTGTGCCCAAAATCGCGCCCAGCGCGTCGTCGCCGCCGCTTCTCGTCGTCGCCGCGCGCGCGTCGTAGCGCCGTGCGCTTCCTCTCACCGCCCCCCGCCGCTCCTTTCCCCCACCCCTCCCCCCCCCCGTTCCCTCTCCAACCGCCGCTCCTCTCCTTCGCTGGCGGCGTCGCTCCACGTCCGCGTTACGTCGTCGCTCGTCGCCGCAGCGCTTGCCACCACACGTTGCTTGCATTCCGTCGTCGCCGTCACTCTGCTCACTCGCCACGTCCCCTCTCGCACCCGCCGCTTCGGCGCGCGGTGAGGCGTGCTCATGACGCGCTCGTCGGTACAAAGGCGGCGTGCTTGCTGACTGCCGCCTCATCAGCCCTCGCTCTCTCCCCCTCTTCCTCCTCGTGCCTTGAGCCCCCACCACTTTCAGCCATCTTCTGCAGCCCTTCTGCTTCAGCCCTTCTTCTCCGCGCCTTCCAGCTCATTGCTCGGCCTCCTAGTGCTTGCCTTGCACTTTTGGAGCTTGGTCTTTCGGAGCTTCGCCTTCTCTCGGCTGCTTCTGCCGTCTTGCACCCTCCTGGACGCTTGGTTTGTTGGCTAAAGCTATCTGTCAGCTACGCCTCATTTCCAGCTCCAGTCTTCGCTTGGCTTGTTGGCAAAAGCTATCTCTCAGCTTCGCCTTCTTCGCTCTCGTCTTCAGAGCTCTTGGGTCTTGGCTAAAGCTATCGCCCAGCTACGCCTCCATTGGTCTCATCTCCTGACCAACCCACCACCACCACCCCCCGCCCCACTCTTCCCCACCACCACCCCACTCTCCCCCACTCTCCCCCACTCTCCCCCACCCCCCCCCCACCACCACCACCAACCCCCACCACCAACCCCCACCACCACCACCACCCCACTCTCCCCCACCACCAACCCCCAACCCCCACCGCCACCCCACTACACCCCGATCCGCTCCGCCAAACCGAATCATGATGGCCGCCGTTAACCAGCCCGGGACCAACAACAACGGCGTGCAGACCGTCAATCTCACGCCGCAGCAGCCAATTGTGGTCCCGGGCGCGTCCATGGCGCGCTACCCGCTCGTCACCCGGGGTGGCGCGCTTGTAATGGTCGTCAAGGCGGCCATGAACAGCCGAGCGGAGAAGGGTCAGCATTGGCTCGACCTAGCCTCTGCTTCCGCCACCGACGTCGACTCCTTCGACGTGGCCACTCTGGTGCTGGCCGCACCGGCGCCCTGGCTAGCCAAGCACACGCTGGCCCAGGTGCGCGAGCTCTACCATGCCGCTTTGCACCCCGAGACGTCCGTGTTCGACCTACCGTCCAACGCTCCCACCCTGGACGCCGTGGTCGACCACGTGCTCGAGAACGCGGGCGTCTCGCGGTCGGCGCTGGTGCTGGCCTGCATCTACGTGGACCGACTCGCCGCCGCCGCCCCGCACATGTTCATCACCGAGAGCAACGTGCAAAGGCTCTTCGGGGTGGCCTTCATGCTGGCGGCGAAGTGGCTCGAGGACGCCTACTACTCGTCCGCCCGCTTCGCCGAGCTGTACTGCATGCCTGTGCAGCAGCTCAACCAGCTGGAAGCTGCCTTTACCGCCGCCATCGGGTTCGAACTGTTCGTCTCAACCGAGCAGTTCCGGGACGCCCAACTTGCCCTCATGACGGAGGCCCTCGACACTCCGTCAAGCCTCAACATCTTCCAAGCCCTTGTGAACGCTAAAGTCGCCGACGTTCACAAGGCGTTTGACGCAACGAGGACATGGGGCAAGTTTCCTGATGGCGGCGGTTCGGCGGGCTTTTGGGCGGTGGCGGCGGGTCTGGCGTGCGATGTCGAGGAGCACGACGAGGAGCATGAGATTGAGTCGCTCGAGTTCTCCACTCTAGAGCACCATCCATGCGAGGCGAAGGGGAGGAAGGTGGTCGCTCAGCTGGCACGCGCGCAGCTGCAACACGATTTCCCGCGCGTGCCGGCTGAATCGTTTGCGACCGAGCTGCAGCGGCGGTTTGCGGAGAATGGCGTCTTCCGCTACGCCAAGCTGCAGCTCTTGGCGGGAAGCCAGCAGCTGGACGACCTGGTCCTGCCCCCGCTGGAGCGCGTCATAAGCCCGCCGGAGCTGCCACCCCCGCGCGCCGCTTCTCCCACTCTGGCGGAGCGGGGGAACAGTCCCTGTGCGCCCGGCGGGCTGAATTCGACGGTGTTGCCCGCACACACCACACGCGCTCCGGCGGGCGGGTCGTCCATGCCCTGGCCGATGTGGCCGGGTCGCTGCCTTTCTTCGCGGTATGCGAATATAAATGCGCGGCGGCCCGGCCGAACAACAGCGGCGCCCGAGCCGCACAACCCGGCGGGCACATGGTCCACCTCACACTTCACGGACTTTTGTCCTATAAGAAGTTGGTGACCATTAGTTAGATTAGATAGGAGGAGAAGCAATTTTCTCTAACTTGAGCTTCCTCCTGTGGCCATTGTGCGGCACAAAAATTGTAGATAGCTGTTGTAAACAATGGTCACACAAAAACTTATTGCCTTTGGATGGGATGGGCACTGGTGCTTGTTCGGCGTTTGGAGTAGAGACGTTCATGACAAACAATCCAAGCGTTTTGACGGGTGAGGGGGGGGGGGGGGGGGGTGGGGGGGGGGGGGGGGGGGGGGGGGGGGGGCGTCTGAATGTAAAAATGCTTCCGCTCAGTTCTCACACCCTAAAGTCCATCCATGCGGATACGGATATGTGCGGAAGATATAAAGCGTATATGAGCTTTTGTCAAAAGTGTAGCGCTTCCTTTTCCATGAACATGTCTTGAGCAGAAGCTCGAAAGTCGCAAAACAGTATGCAGGCATCGAAAGAAAGTCGCCGGGTTCTACGCAAAAAGTGATACACGAGTGCACATTGATGCTAATCTGAGCTTAATACCCACAAGCTTCTCTTCTCAAAAGTGAGCACTGCGAGCGACGATCCACAAGTAGCCCAGTCTCGAAGAACAGGGATTCATGTCGCTTGCATGGCTGACCAGGGATGATGACATGAGCAAACGCCATGCGCCAAGGGCTTTGTTTTACATGGACAGACCCAAGGCTTCAGACATTCGGGACGTGAAAAGCGGCTTGTAGCGTTTCAAATACGAACCAGCCCGTTGACGCAAAGAAACGCATCGGCAACTAATAAACGGTATCGGTGAACATGAACTGAGGCTCAACGGTGATATCGAGTCACAAGAAGAAACACTCGCAACCGTGCAGGTCGTGCTCACATCGGTGAGATGGCTTCAGTGAGATCGTCGCACAATTCGGCTTGGCATGTTTACTTTGGGTCTGCCCGCAGTCGCTTTTCGGCGATACGTTCCACGCTTGGTTGGAGGGGCCGATCAAGGCTCGACAACTGAAATTTGCTTGTCCCTACGTGTATCTTGCCAAACAGGGCCATGCTGGCCCGTCCACACGTCATCCCTGAGTAAGGGACGCTGCCTATGCAATGCTTCCCATGATGCAATGAAAGCTTTTTCCCATGAGGTAGAGCAATTTACTGCCGATGCCTAGACCAGTACACGTTAGCAGTATCGGTATTACGTTTAAGCCTTACAAACAGAGTACCAAGGGACCGCTATCAACATTACCTGATGCTTTACCGATGCGATAAGCAGTTTGAGATGCAACATATTGTTACTGATATCGTGGTGGCAAATGCTGCCATTCAAGCGGCAAAGATGGAAAACGATGGGGCTTACGCTGTAAGAGTACCGTTGGTACGGCAGGTGCGTCGCGAGTCATCATCAGTCGCAAGATGACTCGTCTCAAGTCTGCGCAGGCATCTTTTACCTCCCATTTGCGTGTCTCATCGCATGTTGTGGTGGGTGCAGCGAATAGGAAGGACGTGATGCTTCCAGAAGCGCAATCATCATGATGATCATCATGATGATGCACCAACAGTAATATCTACTACTTGGGTCGACAGAAGCCTCGGGAGTTGTACGGTGGGGTTGGGACTGGCGCGAGACGGGGGATCATTGCTATGCGGGCAATGTCGGTGGCGACGCGAGGGGTACGAACGAATGGGCAGCAGCGTGAACACGGGTTGAAGGCGGGCGGATTTGTTGCTTGTTGCTAACAGGTATAGGGTTGCTCAGAAACTAAGCTATGAAAGATATCTGCTATACGCGAGGCACAAGATACAGCTTTTGGGGGCGCAAATAGTTATGAGCGTCGAAGACGAGCAAACATACGAAGCGGTTTTGTGGGTCGGTTGCGGCCACACATGAAATCATCGTATGCAAGCGTGCTCATAAAGTTAATCTCTTCATGTGGTTGACGGGGGGAACCCTGCACAACAGCCCGCGGTTGACGACGCTGTTGCTGACGAGATGTGGTAGAACTGAGAGGCGGTTGAACAGGTTGAACAGAAGGTTGTCGAAACGGAACAGACGGTTGTGGTGTTGTTGGGCGATTTTGTCGGGTAAACAAGGAACGAAAGACGAATGGGCTGCACGTACGCGGGTGGGGGTGTCGAAAGCGGGTGGATGTGGCGGCAGAGGAGCGTTTTCTCGAACGATTCCAATCATCAATGACGCTATCTCGCTCGATGGAAGCGCGCCTGAACTTTTGTGACAGCGTGTGTGGAAGTGGTAGCATGCGCTCATCGTGACGGCGCGCCTGTGAGATTCGGCGACGAATGGCGCCAGTGACGGACGGGCGCGTTGGATAGGGTTGATGGGTAGACTGATGGGCTCGGAGCGGCTCCGGCGGGGCAGTGCTCTCCGATGCGCCTATGGAAGGGTAATCATCGTCAAAAAAATAGGTGTTGTGCGGCGGCGTGGAAGCATCGGAGATGAAGGAGGTGGTTGGGGGCGCATTGCGCGTGATGAAGACGGGAGCCTGCGGAATCCTTCGCTTGAGCGGAATCAAACTTGTGACGGACATGGTGCTCGCCATGGAGGTGGGGGCGGTACCCTCGGGAGTGACGACGGGCGGGGCGGCGCCATGCAGCTTGGTGGATGGCGGCGGTTGCGAGACGAACATGACGGGCGTCAACGAGCACGGCGGGGAGCGGGCAAAGTATTCGCCAAAGCGATCGCGGCGACGGAGCGCGGCGAGCGTGGAGCTTGGAGCTTTAACTGGCGGCGACTCGCCATGGCACAGGTATCTCTATCGTTGAAGTGTCGTGCGTCTGGCGACGACGCGTGAGCGACTTGTGGTGTGTGGCGCGCGCGCGAGTGGCGCGCGATGATTTGCTGCGCACGCCGTGCTACGTGGCGGCGCGCGCGCGATGACGTTGCGCGCCACGGCGGCGCGGCGCCTTTTGCTTCAAGCGCCAAGCCATGCATGTGTCCATCTCCACCACTCGTGATTCTCCGCCTTCGAGACGCACCACAGCTTGCACACGTCGTACACAGCTTCCACCGATCCACAACCACCACGTGCACCTATGCACACACGCGGTACACGCACAGCAACGTGATGTGGTGTACAACGCATGCGCCAGGTGTAACACGAGTTAGGAGTGTGTGTACAAGTGGCGCTTATCACCCAGGTCGAGTACTGATATCGTACCGGTCCATTGATATCAGTACGATATCGTTCGGACCACATGATATCAGTACGATATCAGTAACTGGCCCAACGCAAACGCAATTATGGGCATTTTAAAAAATTAAATTTTTTTGAAGAGATGTCACCAGCCGGACCTGTCATACAAAGTTCACATCGCGCTTTCCTCCCACTCTATTGCGTTTCGGTCCTTCTGTGCCTTCCAAGCTGAGTGATAAGCCCGTTATGTTGGAAATCACGTGATGATACCGGGTCACTCGATTTTCAACATAACTCCTACATATGTTGGTGCGTACAACTGTTGTACATATCCATGAAGTTACACCCTGTGGGTAAAGTTACTAAAGTTAGCCTTATGTGTTGTAACTTTAGTAAGTTTACAAGTTGTACTACAAGTTGTACTACAACACATATGCGCCAGCTGTACACGCGGTGTGTGTGTGCGCGGTGGCAGGCGGACTTTGTTGAGTGGGCGGCCAAAGGAGCACTGTCGCAATGGGCGCCACCAGTTGCGAAGCGCAAGTTTGAGGGCGCAGTGCACAGCTGCGCGTGGATCACTTTGCAGCCGCTCTACGCGCGCTGTTTGGTGGCAACCTCCTCCATCCATCCGAACACAATCACATCGCGCCGCTCCCGCGCAAGTCGTATCCGTCCCCCATCGCGCGAGCACACGCAAGCGTCTGGCGCCAGACGCCCGCAATGCGCTGCGCGCCGTTCCGTCCGTACCGACCCACTGCCACAGCTCGGCGCCGTCTCGAGTGCCACTGCCGCACGTTGAGCGCTATCCAGATATCTTATGATAATTCTGCTCGTTCGTCAGCGTGCGGGCCATGACGTAACGACACTGCCCGCACCGCGCGCTCTTCAAACCCGCGCCAGCTGTCCTTAATACTCAATAAAAAATGCTGCTGCTGCTGCTACTACTGCTGCTGCTGCTTTCTCATTCGTCCCCACCCGCTTGCCCCGCCGCCGCGCGCCCGTAACAACAGGCCCGACAGTACTTACGCTATTTCAATCACCTCCCTCGTCAACCACACCGCACTTTTGCCCTAAACGCCAAAGCGCCTCCGCATCATGCGCCTGGATGTCGCAACACCACCCGCCGCAGTGCGCAACCACCGCCAAAAACGCCCCCGCGCTCAGTACCTAACGTTTTGCACTGTCGCAAGCGCCTCAGTGCGCTAATTATCCGCACGTGTCGTGCACGTGCCCACCCCCCTTTTGCACCCCACATGTCCACGCTGCGCCTCATGCTCCCCATCTCACCCAATCGCCCTGTCAATCGCGCCTGATTCTACCCTTTGTACCCCCATCGCCCCTGTACGCCCCTCTCGCAATTCTTGCAAAGCGCCTCGTGCTGGCGATACCGGTCCTACACACCTCACCGAGCCCCCCCCGCCCCCAACTGCTGTATCATGTTGCTACTTAAACCGCCAACTTTTCCGCATCCTCTCCTTCACCTCCCACTTCCCACCGTCCACCTCCTCCCCCACCCCCTCCATTTCCCTGACCCATCAGTAGTCAGAGGCCTATTATCAATAGTAGCAGGCATCCCGTAGCCGCTGCTCTTTATTGTATTACAAATCCGTGCCAATCTCATTCGCAATGGCTTCTCCCGAAACCACTACCCCGCCCACCGAGGTGCCCCCGGTCTCCGATGAAAAGTACTCCTTCAGCCTCCCCGTCGACGAGTCTGGCAAGGCAAAGGTGATCCGTATCTTCAGCATCAAGCGTCCGCACATGCGTGCCTTCCACTTTGCTTGGTTCTCCTTCTTCCTTGCTTTCTTCGGATGGTTCGCTCTCGCTCCGCTCCAGGCTAGTATTCGTGACGGAGGCTACATTGATGGTCTCGTCGCCGGTGGTCCTTTCAAGACGCAGAACATCGTTGCTGTCTTAGGAACTATTATCATGCGTCTTGCCATCGGTCCGTTCTGTGATCGCTTCGGTCCGCGTATTGCTCAGACCTTGCTTCTGTCTGTGTTCTCTATCCCGCTTCTGTTGGTCACAACCGCTCAGAAGTACTGGCAGTGGACTACCGCTCGTTTCTTCATCGGTTTCATTGGTGCCGCTTTCGTTGTCACCCAGTTCTGGACCTCGGTCATGTTCTCTGGCAACATTGTCGGTACTGCCAATGCCACTTCCGGTGGATGGGGAAACCTCGGCGGAGGTGTCACCAACGCTCTCATGCCCGTCATCAAGAAGGGTATGACTAGAGCCGCCGGAGGTGACGAGAACAAGGGATGGCGATTTGCTGTCATTATCCCTGGTTTCGCTCTCATTCTTACCGCCGTTGCTATGTTCTTCCTCTCTGATGATTTGCCGCAGGGCAACTACCGCGATCTCCAGAGGGCCGGTAAGAAGGAGAAGACCAACCCCTTCATTGCTATGAAGAGTGCCGTTGTGAACTGGAGGGTATGGATTCTTTTCCTCTTGTACGCCGGATGTTTCGGAGTTGAACTTGTCATGAACGGTAACCTTGCTACCTACTTTTCCAACGACACTGAATCTTTCCGCCTTGATGAGGGTCTGGCTGGTTTAATTGCTGGTCTCTTCGGTTTGATGAACATCTTTGCTCGCTCCCTTGGAGGTATCCTTTCAGACATCCTCGCCCGCAAGTTCGGCATGCGTGGACGTCTGTGGGCTTTCTTCATGGTGCAGTTGCTTGAGGGTATCATGTTTGTGGTGTTCTCCCGCATCCGCGTCATTGGTGGTGCCATCCCGGCTCTGATCGGTTTCTCTCTGTTCGTGCAGATGGCTGAGGGTTGCACCTTCGGTATTGTGCCGTTCGTTGACCCTCCGATTACTGGTGCCGTGTCTGGTATTGTGGGTGCCGGTGGTAACTTTGGTGCTGTGATTGGTAACCTGTTCTTGAACCAGAAGGCTGTGAACGGTATCTCCAACGGCTTCCGTACGCTCGGTTTCATTGTCATTGGCTCTGCTTTCCTCATCCCTCTTCTGTACTGGCCGCAATATGGTTCTATGCTCTTCCCGCCGAAGAAGTCGGCGAAGGAGGTGGTCGATGATGAACCGGCGGTTGTAGAGGAGGAGGCCGTCGAGGCTTAAATATGCTGGCGTGCTGTATAACTGTGAATCTTTTAACTAGTGGAGGCACTTGCTCACAAAAACTGTGCAAAGGATGCAGTGGGGGAGGTGACGGGACGCTCTTTTCGATGGGCTTATGGCTGCGGATGGCGATGGTGAAGAAGGCAAGCCTTTTCTCCGGAACCATTTTGCGGTGGCAAGCTTTGCGCAAAGAGTTGTGAGTGCGTGTTTTGCACCAATAGTCGCTTGTAAGCGCGATTTTTGTAAAACTAAGTGACTCTTTTGTCTTTTTCAAAGCACAGACTTTTAACATTCGGAGATGCTCTCTTCGACGGTAATGTTGCAGCGTCTGTGCGGCCGCGAGGACACGTTTTCCCTCGTTGACTGCAATGTTGTGTCTTTGGGGCCAGCCAGCACCAGCAGCGTCTGCTGTTAGGAATGTGGCGTTCGTACCGACGGTTCGAACGGCACGTAAAGCATTGCTTAGGAAGCACTTCCTACTATGGTAGTAAACTACTGACTGTATCTACCCTTGTAGAGCTAACCCTTTGTATAGATAAGGGTTAACTGTTAAGCAGCGCAGCAAACTTGTTTTGCTAGTAGGACCGTAGTAAGTTTGGGTGGGTGCGAGTGCAATGGGGCACGTGACTGTCAGCACGCGCACGTGGGTTGGATCTGATCTGATGACTGCTTTGCTGCTGGCGCTGGGAGCACCCGCGCGACGTGTGCTGCTGGACAGGGCGCGCCGCCGTCGTCAGCCGTTATCCCTGATAATTTTACCTGTTACGCACCGCAACGCATCATTCGTTGTTTCACGTGTGCGCGTGTCGCGTGCTCATTGCTCGCTTGTATCAACGCGCCAATCAGCGTCACCCAATCGTGGCGACGTGCCTAACGGCGACGCTGCTACGCTGCTACTCGCCAACCGCTCGTTCGTACGCACCACCTCCATTTGAATGCAACTGCGATCGTGCGTCGCCGTCTCCCTTCTCCCTCGCCGCCGCCGCCTTACTTTCCCCTCCTCCGTCGCCCTTCTCCTCATTGAGCTCCGCTCGCAGCTGCTTTGGGAGACTTGTGCGCGCTGCGCCTTTTCATCAACCCCCCAGTCGCAACGCCACGCTGTGTCGGTGCTGCGCCGCCACGCAATTGTCATGAAGTGAGCGTCCTGCTCCGCCGAAGCAGCGTGTGCGGCGATGGCTATTCCTCTGGCTCGCTGCGCGCACTACTTAAGCGTATCTTCGCCCTTCGCTTGCTACCTGCTGCTCCTGTTCCCCAGCAGCTTGTGTCGTCGCTCTTCTGTTTTTCTTGCCGCTTGAGCTCTACTTCGCACACCTGCTGTTCTTTACTACCACCACTTTACGCACTAGTCAAGGTCCAGAACTCAATTTGCCTTGGTCCTCTGCTTGGAATCCACCCGTATTCGGAATCCAACCCTCAAACTCCCACTCTCCCGTCGCCCCCCAACTCCCCCGCTACCGTCCCAGTCAAGCGTCGATTCACCAACATCGAAATGAATCCGAGCATGGTCCCGCCCACATCTAACACCGCCGTTGCCCAATCCGCCATTGCAGCTTCCCCGGCCTCGGTCATAAGTCAGGCACTCCATCGCACCCGCACAGCTGTGTTGCCGCGAAAGATCAGCGTGCCGCTGGTCAATTGTGTCTCTGCTCTCGCAATGGTGCTCAATACCGCCCTCGAAAACCGTGTCGAGAAGGGAGAGCAGTGGCTCGTTGCCGCCTCTGCGTCGCGAGCCTCCTTCGACATGGCCCATCTGGTGCGCATGGCCCCGAAGCCCATGCTGACCCCGTGCACGGCTGAGCAGTTTGGCCGCATGTATCGCGGAGCGCTGGATGTCGCTCTGTCTCCGTTCGACCTCCTCAACGGAACTACTCTCTTGGTGGATATCGTCAACACGGTGGTGTACCGCACTGAAATTGCGTCAAGTGCGTCCATCATTGCGTGCGTGTACATCGACCGTCTCACCGCCGCAACACCTCACATGTTCGTCACACACACCAACATCCAGAGGTTATACGCTGTTGCGTTCACGATGGCCGCCAAATGGCTTGAGGATGAAAACTACGCACCGGGCTCCTTTGCAGATATCTTCGGCATTCCGGCTGTGGAGCTTGGAAGAATGGAGAAGTGGTTCGCCAAGGCCATTGGATACAACTTCTTTGTGACAACGGAGCAATTCCATGACGCGCAACTCGCGCTGATGGCGGAGGCCCTCGACTCTCCATCGGGCCTCCAGGTCTTCCAAGCGCTCCTGCAGCACAAAGTTGCGATGGTCCACAAGGCATTCGACTTGGCGGAAACCTGGCGGAAGAACAGTGCAGTCCATGCCGAGGATGGCGGAATGGCTGTGCAAAGGACATTGGAGCAAGCAAGTGCGCTGGTGACCACAGAAGAGGATGAGGAGTGTGTGGACGATGACCTGTGGCCGTCTACACTGGGCAGGGAACGTAGGGAGCGGCGCTGGTCCAGGGGACAGCACGTGGTACAGGAGTTGGCGCGGGCGCAACGGGATCATGAATTCTCGCACGTTCCGCAAGAGATGCGGGCACGGTATTGGATGCGGTACTTCACGGAGAAGGGGTTAGCGCGGTATGCCAAGCTGGATGCGATCATAAAGGACGAGTGGGTCGAGGATCTGGTTCTCCCGCCGCTAGAATATCCGGAGATTCCATCCTTCAGCGTGCCCAATGACCCGGAACCAACTCCCGAGATTCATGATAGTAGAGAGAGTCTGGGTCTCGGAAGTCTTCTGGTGGACGGGGCGACAGTATCATCTGTGGCGACTGCTGTTGCTTTGGGGTACTCCCCACCACCGTCACTAGGGATTTGGCAATATGTGCCGCCAAGAAACACAGAACGCCGTCCACCAGACAGATACGGGTCCAGCTCGGCGACGAGCTATCCTTTCGGTGAGGGCTTACATAGAGGTTGGGGCTTTTGGTGTCCAATACCGGGTTGAATGGTCGTTCGAGGGGGGGCGCATCATCAGCAGACGAAGATTCTGGATCGTGCCCAGACAACAGTTTTGAATAGAATAATGCGGTAGATGCGTTATA
The DNA here is from genome assembly GCA_030374805.1 of Gracilaria gracilis. Classification (NCBI taxonomy): domain Eukaryota; phylum Rhodophyta; class Florideophyceae; order Gracilariales; family Gracilariaceae; genus Gracilaria; species Gracilaria gracilis. Next base: position 225,425 of record JARGSG010000030.1, on the reverse strand, counting down.
CGCTACATTGGTATGATAGTTTTACACGAGAGCTGGTTCTGCAGTTTCCAATTGCAGTACTCCGTACCACGGGTATGTTTTTAAATATTTAACAGTTTTTCGTTGGCAATCTTCTTCAATGCGCGACGGCGACACCTCTGTCTCTTGGTCATCATTTTGATATTACAGTACAAGGGTACCCAACGGTACCAACGGTAGTCGCCACCGGTTGAAGAGCTTTGTCTCAGAACACCTGGTACGCGTGCTCGAGGTCTGAATTTCTTGCACGAAGAATGGGAGGTGCGAGAAAGAAACGACAGCGAAAGTACGCTGAAGTGAAGCGCCTCGTTTCACCAAACGACTCTCGTCTGAAGATCAAGGAGCTATCAAAACAAGAAGCAGCTCCAGTTGTTGCAAAGAAACCAGACAAAGACATCCTAGCGAACAATGCTGCTCCTTCTTCTATGTTTTTCCGCTTTAACCCCTCGCTTGGACCTCCATTTAGAATTCTCTTGGATACAAACTTTATTAACTTCTCCGTGGCCAACAAGATTGACGTAACTCGTGGAATGCTCAATTGTCTTGCAGCGCCTTCTACCATCTGCATATCAGATTGCGTCATTGCCGAGCTACAAAAACTCCCAAAGAAGTATTCTGTTGCATTACGGGTAGCACGAGACCGGCGCTTCAAACGACTAATTTGTTCCCATAAGGGAACCTACGCCGACGACTGCATCATGCAGCGTATTGCTGCACATCGTATCTACATTGTGGCTACCTGCGATAAGGATTTGAAGAGGCGCATTAGGAAAGTTGCGGGAATACCGATCATGTACATCTCAGGACATCAATACAAGGTTGAACGCCTCCCCGAAACGTTGGCTCCAACACTCAAGTAGTGGCCTACGCTCAGTTTCTTCAAGACTTGTTGCGGTTAGTTCTGTACCTTCCCTTTGTGCTACCGAAGCTGATTTCGCGAATACAAAGTTTGCACTGCTTCCTTTCTTCTGCTTCTACCAGGTTGGCCGCAGACGAATAAGCAAGTTTTAATACCTATCTCGCTTCTTAGGCTCCCATACCACTGGATGTGTCTGCTCCGTGGCCTCTTCATCCTCTCGCCACATACGAACCGTCTTATCTGTTTCACAAGTAACGAGACGACTTCCACTCTTATCAAAAGCAAGTCCGTAAATACCATTCTCACACTCAAGACTTCCAGGCTGAACCACTCCTCTCGCTTTTTGAAAGCAGTGTGCTGAGCCGTAATCCCAGAAAGCAACGGTTCCGTCGTCGCCGCCACTAGCAAGAACTCCGTCTTCATTAATCGCTAGCGCGTTGACAAGCTTCTTTCCATGCGCACCGCTAAAGTTACGCATAAATGTCCCGTCCGGTAATCCCCATGACTTGATGCTCTCCGCCGAAGCAGAAGCAAACGAGAATTCGCGAGGATGGGGGGCCAAAGCTCGTACGCCCTTCTTATGGTTTGTCAGCGTTGCAGAGCATTTCCCAGCAGCGAGATCCCATGTCCGGATAGTCGAATCGACACTTGCGGAAATGATCTGAGGATCAACAGGTTGGGTCAAAACGGCGTTGACCGTATCCCTATGAGCGCCCAAAACAAATACTTGCGCCCTTGTCCGCACATCCCAGACTCTCACCGTGGAGTCTCTGCCCCCTGTGACCAGGATATCCAAAACTGGATGCAAGGACACGCAGTACACACCGGATAGATGACCATGATAGTTTCGAATCACCTTGTTCTGTTCCAAGTCCCAGCATTTAACCATCTTATCTTCTCCGACGGTAAACATATATGGATGCCGTTCCGATATTGCTATCCCCCGAACAGTGGAAACATGACCTGTTAGTGTTAATTTGAGGCGACCTGTAGCTGAATCCCATATCTTGACCGTGCGATCTGCGGAACCAGTAGCAAACCACGCGTTACTTGCGTCAAACGCAACACATCGAACCCATCCAAGATGCCCACTTATAACTCGATAAGAACTCCATGGGGGATGCCATGTTGGCTTCTCTTTCTCCATAGCTTCTTCCCGGTGTTTCACCATCTGCAAGATACGATCTGCGCCTCGCGTGGTAGTTAAGGCGTTACTTCGTTGATGGTTGCTTTCCGACACGACCAGAGCTTTTGATGATTTGCCAACATTGTTTCCAACAGGGTGTTGGTCTGCGTTAATTTCGAGGGGCGGTACTGGCCTTGGTCTTTTCTTCGGGTGAAAAACGTCAAACTCGGCGCGGAGAGTCCCTCGCACTTCAACGACCCTGGGATGCTCGGGAAAAACACCAAGCTTACCATCACCGAAGAGTTGCTGGGATTCACTCTCATTCACTTTTACAGCTTCATGCGCTCGCTTTAGTAGTGATTCGGCCTGCTTCTCCATGATATAATTGCGCGACAGAGAGCGGTAGAGAGAGCGGTGACGGAGAGTAGACACGTGTGATAAGCTTTGATATGCTTTGATATGCTATGCGACCAGAGCGTCCTGAGACGGTGCAGAGTGTCTTCAAAACACAGTTGGGTTAAGGTAATGCTCTGATCAGCGATATGTAGAGCTACGAACGCAACAACTTCGAGCGAAAAGGCAAATAGCCGTCCTGGCGCCCTCACGAAGATCTTATGCTTGATGTTAAATTAACTTTCCCGTTTCCGACAAAATGGTCGCTCCAACGCTTGCGTTCTGTGACTATCTACCGCCGCCGCCTCGAATGTGATAAGCGAAGACAACCTTCTGGCTAGATACTCGTACTGGTCCACATGTTTCAGAATCGTGAATGTTTACAATTACGTTCACGTGTTCTACTGTCAGGGAGAATTCAAGAAAAGAAGTCGGGGCGACGATCCTTGGAACTTTTGGAACTACTACTAGAAAGGTGCTATCTCCCTCATAACATTCACTAAGAAGCCGAAGAAGTATTCAACGCTTTTCAAACGCAAACACGACCAATGCATTTCAAACCTGGTTGGCAAGACCAGAACGGATCAAGACCGCATTTCTCTCCCTTTGTCGTTCCCTTCACACACTTCCTCAATCCATTGTCTCCGAGACAGAATAGACCGTCCTGACAAACCGAACCTCTGGGTTTGCAGTCTCCACCCAACCTAATCTTAGGTTTCACGCAAATGCCCTTGTAGCAATCCAAACCGCTCTTGCACACCTTGAATGGAGTCCTCCCGCATCTCCTTCCAGGACCCCTGGGCTTAACACATTTCATCCTCAACTTAGTGCCGGTACAAACAGCTCCCGGCACGCAGACAGATCCTGGGCGAGTGCAGTCCCCACCAAAACGGACAGGAGGAAGGATGCAGATGTTTTTCTCGCATAGAAGCCCCTTTTGACAGATCCAGAACGGTTCGATCCCACATCTTTGGCCAATAGTCTTTGGTATAACGCACTTTCTTCCCCAATATGTGCCTGCGCACACGGTGTTTTTGGGGCATCCGAAGCAGTTGTAGAACGGAAGCTTTCTCTTGAAGACGGGCCTCCTCTTGTGCGGGAAGAATGTTCCCTTATGGAAGAAAAACTTTCTTCTGGGCGGTAGGAATCCCTTTCTCTTCATGAAGGCCCTCTTTTTCAGGTACGTCCTTTCGGTCGGTGATCCAGAACACAGCGCCACGAGTGCAAGGAGAATAACGAAACGAACGACGTTCATCGCGATTGGAATTACTTCACACAAATGGCTCAGGATGCCCCCCAGGCAGATGTTGAAGTGTGAGGGTGTTACAAGCAAGTAGGTTTGGCATCGCGGCGGCTCGTCAACACGCTTAAGTAGAGGAACGAAGGAGGCTTTGGAGATTCATCTTCAGATAGTGCGAATGGTCTTTGTTGTAACCATCATGGCCCCCTTCCCGGTTGATAACAAGGTTACGATAGGGAAGATCCATTTGCATCAAACCTGGACGGGAATCAAAGGGGTAGCGTTACGTCTTTCTATTCCCGTCAAGGTTTGATACAAATGAGATCGCAACCTGTAAGTATCTCTACGTGCATCACGAGGGTAAGAGAAGATTCATCGACTGCTGAACTGACATGGTTTCGATGCTTGTATTCGTCATCTCGAATACAAGCATCGAAACCATGTCAGTTCCACGAACACAATCTTAACGTTACAGACATTTCTCAACACAGGCTGAATCTGCTTAGATATGCAAAAAGTGGGATTCAGAAATGTCTGTAAGGCGTTTGTCTTGAATTGAGGGGCTGACGGTGGCACACATCTGTCGCTTCACGCAACCCATACCCGGGAAGCCTCTTTTCATGCCCTTCGCAACAATGATTTTATCGCCTGGCGTCCTCGTGAACACTACATCTATCTTCGTAAGTATTGTATCCATCTGTAATGAGGATACAGTATATAGATCTAGTTCCCAATGGGAGAAGTAGGGTAACAGGGTGAAAAGATGGCTAGTCCTCCCTATTGCATACAGTAAGACCTTTTCCCGAAGAAGACATTGTTGAAGCGGTGCTGGTCTATCATGAGAAAGAGGGTTTCCTTCTATGAACTCTTTCTCTTACCTAGTCCCCGATTTCGAACTTGAAACTGATGGTGCATTACACATTAGCTACCTCGCGCAAATCACAATATGGTCTCCGCTCATCGCCCGAGCTTCGTTTCGAAGTATCAAAGCAAAGAATCGGATTTCGAGGAACGCGGAAAAGTCTTTATTTACAGGTTCAAGCGCATTGCGCTTCTGCGCGCCGTCACCGTCGGCATCGTTCGCGGCCGACGCCGGGCGCCGAAGCGCGGCGCTTGACCGCGTTCGAACGAAGCCGCGACACTCGCGGTTTCGTCTCGGTTTTCTCTCCCCGCCCTCCCACACCCGGCTATCGCTTGTACTGTAGGCTGGACCCGTGCCAAGCAGCACGGGCTGGCTGGACTCGTGCTAAGCAGCACGAGGAGGCAGCATCGATACGCTCTTTGCTGCCATCCTGCTACAGCAAGGCAAGAAAGCCTAGTTTTTGCCAAAGCTTGAACCGATTAAAATAAAAAGAGAATCCTAGGGCATCCTTCTCCGTTCACAAATAGATACAGTAGATGTATACATATCGCTCTTTCTTTCTTCAGTATGATGCACAACCACTTAACGAGGTTGTGGAAGAATCTCTTCAAACATTATTTTACGCAGTTCTCTGTGGTGTAAATCAAGAAGGGTGCAAGGAGCTCGGGAGGTTAAAATGTCTAACCCTCTGGGCCTTGTGTTACTCTCAACGACAGATTATAGTGTTAGGGCAGAGTCAGCACAGTTAATTCTGTCTAAGATCGTTATTTTGGGTGTGTACACTCATGCAAAGTGCCAGTGAAAACCGCGACGCGGCGCGTCGATGAGGTTCCAGCGCAGCAATAAAACGGACATGATCAGACAACAGACCACAACGTTCTTGGCTTCCTGAGCAGAGAGAACCACTAAACTAAGTAGTTCCTTATTTTGGAATACGAAACTTAGGGCCATAGTGAATAAGGAAGAAGATCTTAGCCTTTTTAAAGAGAGAGAGCTTCCTTTGAAGCTCTACTACAGTATCGGAATAAGGTACTGTTGTCCACAATGAAGAAGAAGAAGGAAGAAGAAAAAGATGTACATGTATATAATGTCCTCCACGAAACATTTTCTAGTAAAGAATGTTATAACTCTTCCCACTTTGATCCTGACAACGAGATATCAGTTCGTCGCATTTACCCTTTGGTTGCCAAACAATTGAGGCAATTCTGCGTGGCCTTACTGCTTTGATCGCTGAATCATTTTTAGTGGACAAGCGCATACGATCATCATCTCCTTAAAAACACATGTGTAGGTACAAAATAGGTCCCGAGAGTAAAGAAATGCTTTCCTCAAGATCGCTGGGCCGTGAGCTCAGGTCAATTTACTCTGGGTAGGGTAATGTTTAAAGTGCATAATTGAAAGGCACGGAGCTGAACTCTTCACGACAAATTTGGAGAGTGCCAACACTCATTATGTAACTGAAAGAGAGACAGACAGAGACAGGGAAACACTGCCCTCCACCCCCCTCCCCTTCTCTCCTTCCCGTCAGACACACTCGGACTCCAGTAACCTGCAATCCTCCTCGCACCCAAACCTACTGGCATTCTTCCCTCACAAAACCCTCATCCCTCCACACGAAACACGAAAGGATAAGATGAAGGGTTTGCAATACGTAATGAACCTCTTGCTAACGATGCGCCTATTCACGCTGTCGATGATAGCGGCCATCGAAAGCACCTCTCAGTTCTGTGTTAGCAGCACAGACAGGAGGTTCCAGAGGGATACGTACAACATTTCGGAGATCGTTTGGTGGTTCCTTGAGCTTGAGAAGGGTGGGGCCATTTACCCTTGTGATACCATCATGTACTCTTGGGCCTCAAAGCTAACCGCCACGGGGGAGCTTGATTACTTTAGGGAACTCCAAAGTTTCGGGGCCTTGTGCAAGGAAGGACGTGTTCTGATGAAACACTTCCACCGAGCAGAAGCGGCAGCGGCAGAGGTGGTGAGGTCGGTTGAACAATCGTCATTGCCACTTGAAGATGCGGTCTCAAGTGCAATGCTGCACCTCCGAACGTGGTGCGACGACTGTGAAACGGGTTGTCGAGGTTGTCTGGCAAAGAACTTGAATCGCCATGTGAGGAAAACGCGTAGTGCGCTCACTTGCTTTGAGGAGACACTGTCAGTGTGCTTGGAAGAAGTTCAGGGACTTGTGGTGGAACGGGCTCGCGTGGAGCGTTTAAGCAGAAAGCGCCCGAGTGCTTTATTACATGCACCAGACAACAACAGGCGCACTAGGAGGCGCCTTCAGTGATTGCCATCCTCGGCAACTTGAATCACTGAAGGCGTGTGTGACACAAGTGGAGTAGATGGAGAACTTTTCACTGGAAGGAAGAGCTCCGACGGGGCCATTGGACGGGGTTTTCAATTGGTTTGTACCGAGGGTCTGCAATTGGGGTTGGATGACGGTTCAAGTTTCGCCGTGAACGACTAGTGATTGTTTCATCTGATCTCGCTGATGATATGAGGGTGGTGGAAAGAACTGTGCTCATGGTTTCTTGCGTGGCCAACGTGGTAGTGTGTTCATTTATTGCAAGATGATTGCACAAAAGCGCAGCTAAGGTACTTGCACGCAGGAGCGCGAACAGAATGGAGAATTGTTCGAATCGTAACGGACTCGCAAATGGTAATGGAAAATGTTGGCGTGTGGGTGCGAAGTCGACTGACTTCGCACCCACACGCCAACATTTTCCATTACCATTACACTCAGTGCCAATGGTGTTTTACATATTGTGCGAAAGTGCGAGCTTGTGTTGTGTTGATTGATTTTGGATACGCATTGATTGCGGAATAGCTACGTGTGCTAGAAAGAACTATGTGGGAAGAAGACAAGCAGAGGTTGCGCTGTGATAATTGTTGGTAAGAAAGCTTTTTTGTATTGTCTCGGATGGTGTCTACTGGAAAAATGATGCGCAACTGCAGGGCGGGGGTGATAAGCGATATGGAACAGTTTGTCTTGAGGTAGGCGAGCGCAATTGGATTGTTAAAGATTTGTTTGATTGGGTACTAAGGTTTATTGCTGTTTGATTGTAGATGATGTCGGGTAGAGGAGGCGCGCAAAGAAGGCCAAAAAAGGTGGAGCATGTGCGATGGCGTGACAGGATTGTAAGACTGGGCAGTTGTGTCTACCATGCTTGACACTTTCCGTTGGTAGAAGTGAGACATATTGTATGTGGCCCTTCATTGACCAGTTGCAGCTGCATCCAAGCGCCGAACACCCCAGACCTGACAACGCCGCCGCCCTGTTCCACGGGGCGGCATCGCTGCACAAAGTGGTCAAACATGACGGAAGCGCGTTCCGGCGGCAGGGCGCGATGAAAGCTGGGCCGTCCGCTCTTGAGCGTGGCATTCAACGTAAACTGCGACACGAGCAACAGATCGGCGGCGGCCTGCACCAGGTTGAACGCATTCCTAGCCTGACGGGCGTCATCGGTGAACAAGCGCAGCTTGAGCAGCTGCTTGACGGCGGCGTCGAGGTCGTCGTCAGTATCGTCTCGTTCAAAGCCGACGAGCACACACAGCCCCCTCTGGATGGAGGCGGTGACGGTGGGATGTCCATCGCGCGAAGAAGTAACGGCCGCTTGCGACACCTTTTGCACGACGAGCCGCATGGCGAAGAGCACGCGCCGCGCGTGGGGCACGATGGGGGCGGTGTCGCGAGCGCGCTTGCTCGCGCTTGGAAAGCGCAAATCCACACACACGTCACGCTGCGCGTTGGGGGGCGTGCGTGACAGGGGGCGTGAGGTGCAACGAAATGGAAAGTGCCACGCACGACGACGAGCAAACGCGTGGATGCATCTATGCATCTCCATCACATTCATGACGAGGCGCGTTGCGTTGCTTTGTGCTTCCGCTGTTGTGCTTCCGCTGTTGTGCTTCCGCTGTTCAACCTTTTACATTGTCCACTTTTGTACACGCGGCGCAGCCAACCAGTTACATAGCAAACATGATAGATACGCCGGCCCGATGCAGCCGAAAACGAGCCGCGCGCCCATCGCAAAAACACTCCAGCTTGTGTCCGTGTTTCTAACAGCATTGTAGCTAATCAAACATGCACCTCAAACCGCTCAGCAACACCCCCCAAGCATTACCCACATCAAAACGAGTCCTTTCCGCTATCGAATTCATCTTCAGGTTCTACAACCGTTGGTAGAGTATTGCAGTCCACAACCAGCGGTTCCTTCGGCATCCTCAGACCGCCATCGATAGCTTCGATCAAACTTTGTGACACGCTTGAGTGCCCGGACAGACTCGGCTGCATTGTGGTTGCGATAACACGGTGCCACATTCGGCTCTTCACGTCAACTAGCAAACACAAAACAAAACAAACACAGTTCACAAAGTCAGTATAAATACAAAAGCGTTGCAACCATCGCAGCCATCTTCTCGCTGCGTTCTTCTACGTACCTCTTGTGCGTCCACGCCGACAAATTTCTTCCATGGGAATCAGTACAAAGTGCGTGTTAATCAGACCCACCGAAAAGCCCGAGAAGCCGTGCATAGCTCCATGCACAGCCGATTGTGCCAACAGACTACAATGCAAATTATCACTGGCGTTAGCCGGAACGCTGCGAATCTCATACGTTGGGTCAATGAGCTTGATATTAATCTCACGCCCGCGGCTTCTAAAGTCGCTGTCAATCTTGCGCTTCAGCCACAGTCCCACGTCTGCCAGCTTCTTGTTTCCAGAGGCGTCAACAGACTCTGAAGGTATTTCGCGTTCAATCAATTCCAGTCCGGCTCCCTCCGCAACCACAATAACCATATGCCCTTTTGAGCGTAGCCTGTCCTCGATGTACTGAAACAGCCCGGCCTTGCCATCCAACTCAAAGTGCACCTCTGGAATGAGGCAACAATCAACATCACGCGAAGCCAGCGTGGCAAACATCGCAATCTGTCCGGAGTGACGTCCCATCAACTTCACTAGCCCAATACCATTGATGGCGCTCTTTGCCTCAATCTTGGCACACTTGATGCTCCTCTGCGCCTCCTCGACGGCCGTATCGAACCCAAAACTCTTGTCGATCAGCGCAATGTCATTGTCGATGGTTTTCGGAATGCCAACGACGCTGACCATAGCTCGACGTCTCTTGACCTCTTCAAAGATCTTGACGGCGCCTCGGTGCGTGCCATCGCCGCCAATGATAAAGATCTGGTTGTAGCCCATGGCGAGGATGGAGTCGCAGATTCGTTTTGTATCGTGCCCTCCGCGCGACGAGCCAATGATGGAGCCGCCCTCGTGGTGGATATCCATCACGCGCTGCTCCGTGAGCTCGGTGATGTTGAGGTGGGTGCTATAAAAGCCGCGATAGCCAAACGGAATACCGTCTACACGCGGCACGCGATACATGTTCTTGAGAGTGATGACGAGCTCACGAATGACCGAATTGAGCCCCGGACACAGCCCGCCGCAGGTGACGATGCACGGACGCGCCTGGTTCGCCGGGTGAAACGCCAGCTCACTACGCGGCCCAGCGCGCACAAACTCGCGGCTCATGGTGGTATTCTCCGCATCAGAGATGATATCGACCAGGATGGTCTCGCGCGAGCCGACGAAGCTGAGGCCGAGATTGAGCTGCGACGGGTTGTTCTGCAACGGCGACGGAAACGAGCCCACGTTGGTCCAGTCGGAGATACGCACGGGCATCAAGCCGCGACAGGGGCGCGGGAAGACGATCTTCGAAAAGCGCTCCAGGCGCGGCGACGAGATGGGGGTGTGCATGTCGTCGTACGACACGCGCGCGTGCTTGATGACCTTGGGCAGGTCCTGTCGCGACTGCAGGGGGTCGTCCGGGTCGATGACGACCGAGTCCATAGTGCGCGTGCGCACGATGGGCGCGGCCGGGGTGGGCGGGCGAGACATGGCGGCGGCGGCGGCGGCGGCGGCAGCGGCGGCGGCAGCGGCAGCGGCTCGGCTGCGAGTGAAGACGCAACGCTGAGGTGTACCGTTGGTACGGCGACCAAAAAGTTATAAACGACTGGCGACGGCGCTCGCACGGGCGGACGCCTCGTAACCAAAACAGCGAGTCGGAGCGACGTTTCTGCAACACGGGGGCGCGCGTGACGCGGGCGTGACGCAAGCGCCACGCTTCGCACGTCGGCGACGTGGACGAGAAGGAAGGCGTGGCACACGTGGGAGCGGAGTGGCGGCAGTGGCGCGGCGCAACAGCGCGACGCGCTACTACAAAAAGTAGAGTAGCGCGCGCGGCGTCGACGGCCGCGCCCATCTGCGTAGAGCGCGCCACACACCCGACATGGCCACCCAACAGCCGCAACAGCCGCAGCAGCCGTCGCACGCAGCGCCGTCGGCGCCGCCGTCGTCGGCGCCGCCGTCCTCGTCCTCGTCGTCGTCGTCGTCCGTGCCGTACGTGGGATCGCGCATCTCGCTCATCTCCAAGTCGGCCATTCGCTACGTCGGCACTCTGTACACCATCGACACCGGCGCGTCGACGGTGGCGCTCAAGGACGTGCGCTCGTTCGGCACGGAGGGTCGCTCGCGCGCCGGCGGCCCCGTGCAGCCTTCCGACCGCGTCTTCTCGTACATTGTGTTCCACGGCGCCGACATCCGCGACCTGCAGTTCCTGGACCCGCCGCCCACGCCCGCGTCCGGCTCCGCGCCGGCTCCGCCGCCTGTGGCTGCTGCCGCCGCGTCGCAGCAGCAGCAGCCGGCGCTACCGCCCGCGCCGAAACCATCTGTGGCGCGCGCGCCGCCGCCGGTGCGGACCCCCGCTGCAGCGCGCGCGCCGCCGCCGCCGCAACCGGCGGGCGGGAAGCGAGGCGCGGCGCTGCGCGGGCCAACGCCGCGTGCGTGGGGACCGCCGCCCACCGTGCGCGCGCGCGAAGCGCCCGGCAACGCACCCAAGCGTGGCGGCGTCGCGCAGACGCGCCCAGCGGCACAGCCAGCTGCGCCAAAGCAGCGCGACGACGCGCGACGCGCGCCCCCAGGCAGCAACGACGAGCGGGCGCGCGCAGGCGAGGGGCGCAGCGGCGTGCGGCGCGGGCGGGGACGGCGACGGGGCGGCGGTGGCAGCAGCAACGCGGCGGCGCTGCGCATCCCCGACGAGGACTTTGACTTTGAGCGCAGCAACGAGCGCATGGAGCGGCCGGAGCAGGCGCCCGTGGCGCCGCTGTACGACCGCAACAAGAGCTTCTTCGACGAGCTGGTGCCGGAGAAGGAGATGCGCGGCGAGCGCAACGCGGCGCAGCGCCGCCAGACGGACGTGGAGACGTTCGGCGATGCGGCGGTGGCCAGTGCGGCGCGGCGCGGCGCGCGTACTCGCTCGCGCGCGCGCAGGGGCCGCGGACGCGCGCGTACGCGCCAGCAGCCACCGCGCGAGGCGGCGCGGTAGACGCGCTCGCGCGTACGCAGGTGGCGGGCGGTAGCCGCCTCTCGCGGCTACTGCAGCTCAAATAACGCCATGCACGGCGTTATTTTGTGTACGGCCGCCGTCGCAGGGGCGCCGAAGCGTAAAGCGCGTCTTCCTTCCGCCGATACTGAGGCGCTCAACCGCAAAGCGCCGAACCGCAAAGCGCCGACCGCAAAGCGCCGACCGCAAAGCGCGCTGACCGCAAAGCGCGCCGCCCACAAAGCACGTCTTCCCCCTCCGCCCCTCCGCCGCCGCCGCGACGATGGCGGCCGCGGCGCGCGATGACGTAATGGACGTTGAGGCGGTGGCGCGCGACGCCGACGCGCTGCTGCTGGACGCGCGCGCCGAGCTGCACAGCCACCTACGCGCGCACGCCGTGCACCGTCTGGTGCCGCCGCAGTCGCGCGTGCTCATCGTCGACGCCGCCGTGCCCGCGCTGTGCGCCTTTCGCGCCCTGCGCGACAACGGTACGTTCGCGCCCGCGCCCTCCGCCCGTCCGCGCCGCCGCCGCTGCTGCTGACGCCGCCCGCTGACGCCGCTGCTGCCCGCTGTCCGCTGCCGCTGCTGCTGCTGCTGCTGCCGCCGCTGCCGCCTGCGCCTCTGCCGTAGATGTCCGCGCCGCTGCCGTGCTGCACGACGGCGCGCTGTGCGCCATGCTCACGCTCGCCACCGCGCTGCACGCCGCGTGCGAGCCGCTGCTGCTGGCGCGCCCGCTGGCCGCCTTCGTGTCGCGTTCGGCCGTACTGCCGCTGGTGTCCGTGTCGGCCGACGCGCCGCAGCTGCACGCCGCGCGCCTGCTGTCGCAGACCGCGTCGCCGCCACTGGCCGTCATGCACGGCTCCGAGCCGCTGCACTGGCTGTTTGCTGAGCGCCTGCTGGCGCTGCTGGAGCCGCGCTTCCGCGACGCCCCTTTCCTGCAATGCACCATTCGCACGCTGCGCATCGGCCGCTACTCGGATATCACCACCGCCGACGTGTCCATGCGCGTGCATGACGCCGCGCGCATCATGGTGGCTAGGGGGCTTGACTCGCTGCCCGTCACCGCCAACGGCGTCGTGTGCGGCGTGCTGGACGGCGAGCTTGTGGGCGCCGCCGTCGTGGCTGCTGCTGCTGCTGCTGGCGCCGCCGATGTGCCGTCGGTCGCCGCCGCGCAAATCGCCGCCTTCATGCGCCCCGCCGCCGTGTGCAGTAGGGATGATACGCTGCACGCCGTGCTTTCAAAGCTTGGCCACGGCTGTCGCCGCGTGTTTGTGGCTGATCAGCAGCGCGTCGTCGGTGTCATTGGCCTGCGTCACTTGCTGCGCTTCTTCTTGCCGCACTTTTAAAACTGCTACTTGTTTCTTGTTTGCTTTTGCCTTATTTGCATGGACTCTACCGCGGCCACCCCCCTGCTGTTGCATTCGCGCTCGCATTCTCCGCGCCTGTCGTCGTCGCTCGCCGCGAGCTCGCACTGCTCGTCGCCCTCCTCCTCGCACCGCTCGTCGCCGCCTCCGCCGCCTCCGCCGCCTCCGCCGCCGCCCGCCGCCGCCGCGTCCCCGCCCGGATGCCGCGCCGCCGCCGCGTCCCCGCCCGAATGCCGCGCCGCCGTCGCGTACCACACCGCCTTCTCGCAGCGCGGCGTGGGCACCACCACGCTGGTGGCCGTGGCCGAGCTGCTGGCTGACCCGCCGCGCCCGCCGCTGTGGCTGGCGCTGGACGCGCACTTCCAGTTCGCGCTGCCGGCGCTGCTGGCGCGCTACCAGCTGCCGCTGCCCGCGCGCGCCGGCGTGTGCGGCCACGTCGCGCAGCCGCCCGTGCTGGTGCGGCTGCGCGTGCCCACGCAGCCCGACGCACCCGACTACGAGCTGCTGGCCGCCGCCTCCGACGACGTGCTCGTCACGTGCTGCTCGTCCGCGCACGAGCTGCTGGCCGCGCAGCGCCGCGTGCACGCCGTCGCCGACGCGCTGCCCGCCGTGGTGGAGGCCGCGTGCCAGCGCTTGGTGCGCGCCGCGCGCCGTAACTTGGACCAGCTGGACGCGCTGGAGGCCAGCGCAGCGCTCATGGTCACGCAGCCGCAGGCGGTGGCGCACTCGGTGTGGAAGATTCGGCGCACGGGCGCCGCGCTGCGTCGCGCGCATCACGGCGTGCGCGCGCTCATCGAGGCGACGGAGCGCCGCTCGCATACGTCGCCCGCGCGCGTGTACAGCGCGCAGAGCGCAGAGCTGCTCTCGTCGGTCAGGGAGGGCGCGCATTCGCTGTTGGAGGTGCTACTGGCCGTGCAGAACAACCGCATGCAAGAGACCATGCAGACGCTGGCGGTGGTGACCACCGTGTTTGTGCCTCTCACCTTTCTGGCGGGCATCGAGGGCATGAACTTTAGGTACATGCCGGAGCTTGACGGGCGGTGGAGCTATGGCGCCTTTTGGATGATCGTTATTGTGTTGGTTGTTCTGCAGCTGGCGTTCTTCAGGAGGAAGGGCTGGATTTAGCTCCTGCTTTGTGTGTAAATGCAAAACCGTTCTGTGTTTACCGGTAGATACTGTTGTATCTACTGCCACTGTGATGGACTCCATCAGATGGAGGCGTCTTTTTGAGCACCATAATCGTGTATCTATACAACGAGTTGCACGCGAGATTGACGGTGACGTGGCGACTTGGCGCGCCAAACTTGCCGCCGCGCCATTTCTTTTTATACCAATCGTCGCTTGGTCGATCAGCGCTCCATCATCATCGCAAAACGAGCCGTCTCCCACTCCAACATATGAAGCTGTCACGCCGTGCGCCACTTTCGTGCATACGATTGTAACAGCTGATCATCCATGTCCCTTTCTATATCTACTAGATACACGTGCTCGCTAATCGTTATCATGTGGAAGCGCCTCACGCGCCGCGGTTGGAATGTGCGTGATTCACATCACCTGCTGCGCCCTACCGCGCTGCTATGACCGCCGTTCATGACCGCCGTTCATGAACGCCGTTGACCCGTCAACTTGCTCCATCCATGTTGCCAACCCTACTCGTGCCCACCACGCTCCGCACCAAGTAAGCAAAAATGTGATGTACTTGTGTATCATATGTACACACACATCCCAAACAGGTACACTGCACTAATGTGTTCGTCTTGCACCATCAACCATTCTTCACCAACGCGCTGCGACAACATGGCGCCTTGTCCAACCATTGTTTCGTTCTCATCTTCGCAACAGCTTACCGTTTCAGGTCCCCTATACTGATATCATTCACATAGTCACATACCCGCTTTTTATTGCCGACTGCATTGAGAGCGACAACAGCCACGCTTCCTATCGCACATGAGATCAATCATTCTACAGTATCTACCCACCCTTTTTTTGTAAATTGTCACTCGTGGATGAACATCGCCCCCTTCCACACTGTGTCACACAGTGTGGAAGAGGGGCGATGTTCATCCACAGCGTCTCTTTCCATCGCAACTCACAACTTTTTCTTGTACATTCCAATATATTCTCAGCAACTTCACAATACCAACCGTCGCATCAGAGCAGCTATCTCGTAGATACTGATAACTCTTACCGCAACTCATGGAGCAAAAGGTTATCAACGTTTTCAGTTACAGGTAACAAAGAGACTCCTTCATCGAAACCCAAAACCACCAATGCAAAATATGGAATCGCGCCACTTCCGTCCACCAATTACACCCCGTCACACCATGAACAATCACCTCCCGAAAGCTTGCTTCATACATTCCTTAACATTTGACTTTCCATGAACCTGAAACCAAACCAGATCAAAAAGCTCTCATGCTGGCCGGAAATAGCCCTTCATCGCTGCCGACGTTCGCACATAACATGCCACACCTCCACCGACGTTTCTACGAGCTGGAGTATTGACCAAGTTGCCAGTGCTCCAGCTCTTAGAAACCTTGTGGCATGTAGCACAAATTGTAAACAGCAGATAAACCGTTTGGGAGGCATCTCTCTCTCTAGTACTGTACATGGAACCCTGTATCTGCGCAAGGTTTGAGCTTCTTCCTTCAGAGGCGGTTCTACTGTAGAAGAGCTCGGCCAAAGCATAAGCGAACTTCTACATGTCCCGCTGAATATCTCGCTTATGCTTTGGCCGAGCTCTCTAATCAAAACAAAGCGTTTAACCTTGGTAGTAGGCAGTTTCTTCGTGGTCACGTTTGTAATACCAGGAACGTCACGAGCATTCCACCGCCTTTTTTCCTCTCTCTAGGTTTCCGAACACTGTTTTTTGTGTACTCAGAAATTCTGAGTACACCAAAAACAGTGTTCGGAATCCCGCAAGAGGAAGGACGGCTTTTCCCTCTTCACGAGGGCGTGTTTTGATTCGAGGCTTCTCTTTCTGTTCATAATTCGGATTCACCAAGAGTCTTGGTCCAAGACCACACCGGAATCCAACGTCTCATTTCATATCTGGGTAAGGAAACTAGCAGGTTGAGATGGTGTTTCTTTCAACAGAAAAGTTCTACATCGTAAAGTAGTGGAACTAGATACCATGCCTGCAGAAAGAGAGAGAGGGAAAAAACTGCTCTCTTTTCTTCTTTTGGTTCTGGATCCAAAACACCTCTTGGCCAAGAGGGGTTTTGGAAGTTACCCTGCACCTTTTGATATATAGAATACTGGCACAGATAGAGCTCCCGGGATAGCATCTCTGATAATCTGGAGGTCGATTCATCGAGTAATCTGGAGGTCGATTCATCGAGTCTGAGAAAGCCTCAGCGGCATCTATAGCTCAATCTGTGAAATCATGATTAAGGATGACTATTTACGTAGCTACACTGCCAAATTGGCAGAGATAAACATCTCTAGAGACAACGGCATCGAGTCTAACATGTGTTTCGAACTACAGAGTTTCTATGCAAGTCAACCTCGGTCGTATCCAACCCCATTCTATTATACTGTACGACGGCCGCGAACGTAGAATTCAGAACGGGCTTGATTGTCCTATAGATGATGACTTCATCCAAATGTAAATACACAAGCGCCAAAACGAAGTTCAGTGTTACTACAAGGGCAACAGCAGAGCACAAGCAAAGTTCAGACCTTGCTTCTCCAGCAATCAAGATACACCTTCAATTTCAGAATCAATGTCCTCCAACTCGTTCCGAATTCGCTGTAACAGTTGCTCATCGGGTTCGCTCCAAATGCCGCGACCGGCAGCCTCCAAAAACCTCGACAGTATGTTCCTGCAAGAAGTATGTGACAAAGAGGGTCATGAGAGTCAGATTCTATTGCGTCAAAGCCGGGAACTGGTTACTGAAGCACAGAAAAAAACCACTGTTTGAGAGAGAGCAACATACCTGTACGCTTCTGGGGAAGATTTCTTGATCACTTTGCTGTTTTCCTCATCCAACACATACCTCTCAGCCGCTTGTTCGAACACAAAGTTGTCCCCATACCCGACTGTACCTCCCCATCCGATCAACGCAGTCATTCTTGTAGACACCTCGAACGCACCCCCTGCTCCATTTTGCAACATCTTTTCGGCCCATTTCGGATTGAGGAGTCTAGTGCGCAATTCCATACGTAACACTTGTTCGAGATCTTTTGGCTCACGACCCGCTCCACCATCACGGGCTGAACCAAATGACTCCACTATCGATGCACTGACGTTTTCATTCTTGTTTTCCTTTCGAGCAGCACGAAGCAGTGCACCGGTGTTTGCGTAATACTCCTGAATGTCACTCAGTCCGTACTCCACACTGTCAATCTGTTGAACAACTCGCGAAGTTGTTGACAAAATCTTCTTCAGCGTTCCTGTATCGCGTTTACCGTTTACTGTCCGTCCATAAATATATGAGTTTCGGTTCGTAAATGTTTCGGCGAGCTCATCCCCACTCTCCCAAGTAGAGTCCGCAACTTGCTCGTTCACCATGGAACCATAATCACCAGGCGGATTCGAGAAAATCCGTGCCCCACCGTCGACGTCTTCGTCTTCCGATGACATGCTCAAGGTATGTTTTCGTATGTAGTTCAGTTCTGTAGGCTCATCAGCGTCTGCGGCTCTTCGGCAAACATCATCCAAGAGGTATACCACATGTTCAAATGAATCTCTGAAAATACCGCTCAAGTTGAGCAACACATCTATTCTTGGTCGACCGAGCTCCTGCAGATCAATAAGTTCAAAGCGCACAACTCGCCCCGTTCCGTCCAACACAGGTTTCGCTCCGATGAATCCCAGCGCCATTCCAACCGATTCGCCCTTCGTCTTAATGTTATCGAGACCCCATAGAGGTACGGCTACCGTTTCGGGGTATTGACCATTGTTAGAGTCCATGTGTGCTCTTATTGTGCGATCACTAATCGCTTTCCCGGTCTGATATGCAGCGGGAGAGGGTAATCTATACGGGTCCAACGCATGTATGTTTGCTCCAGTCGGCAAAACGCCGGCTCCGTCACGCAATAAGTCACCTCCCGGAACAGCTTCAATGAACTCACCGTTTAGACCTCGGACAATGCCATCCAGCTCGCACTCAGTCTCTAAAAGCTTCGGTAACACTTCTGTTGCCTTCTTGAAGCAGTCCAGGTGAGTGTACTTTGCGAAATCGAAAGACCATGTTTCAACATCCCCAACTGACGGTTTTCCCATCACAGAAGCCACAATTGCACGGGCAAGAGGAAGTCGATCTGCTTCCTCAACGCCATCCGAGTTGTCCCCAATAATTGCTTCAACGTAGCCGACGGCGTCATCATGGGAAGGGTTTTGACCGAAAACGTGCAGCCCTGAAGAAAACAGACGTGATTCTAACGTCTTCAGATACATCGAGATGTTCCCAATGAATTCTGTGCCTTCTATCTCTTGCGTGAGATCAAGACCCAGATCAACGTTAAGTCCAGAAGTGATAAGTTTATCCTCCAATAACTTGCGAATCTCAATTAGCTTCTCGTCCGGGCTGCCCATCTGCTTCGTCTCGTTGTACTCCCATACGAGGTTCTTCATTTCTTCTAGCTGCCCATACAGCGCCGCTCTACCATATGGCGGGACATTGTGTGACACAATCGTAGCGTAGCCGCGTCTCTTCGCAAGAGAACCTTCACTCGGGTTGTTCGCAGCATAAACATACAGATTCGGAATATTCCCAACGAAAATGTCAGACCAGTTCTCTCTTGTATTCCCGAGCGGGTTACCCGGCAACCACTCATAGGTGCCGTGAGTGCCTACGTGAATCATCGCATCCGCGCATAGACTCTCCTCAAGCCATCTGTAAAACGCAGCGTATTGTGGATGTGGAGTTAGGTCTCTGTCAAACATCATTCTCATTGGATCCCCGACAATCCCCAAGGGTGGCTGAACTCCAATCCACACATTTCCAAAGTTAACACCTCCAAGAAGATGCGTACGCTCAATGGTCTTGATGTTTTTCGAGGACCCCAGTTCGCCGTTCCATGCTGATTCGATTCGTTTGCTATTCCGGCTTCCGATCCAGCTGCGAAGGTCCGACGACACCACCTTTGTAGTGTTTTCGAACGCTTCCCTAGCGGACTGTCCGCTGAGACTTCCCCCCTCCAAGACTTGATCATTTTCTTTCACTTGCCTCAAAATCTCATCAGGGGACTTTGTGTGACCATCACCCACGTCATAGCCCTCCTCCTTCAAACGACGCAGAATATTGGAAACGGACTTTGGCACATTCAAGAGCGCTGCAGTGCCAGTGGCTCCCACCGAAGGTGGAAACCCGTATACGATAATGGCTACGCGTTTCTGAGCGTTAGGTTTCTTTCTCAATGAGACCCACTTCTTTAGCCGTCCTGTCAGGCGCCTGACCCGATCTTTGACCAGGTAGATCTGGTCTCCTACAAGTCCGCCAATACACACGGTGTCAATTGCTCCGTCCAGTTCAGGTAAGCTGTAAAGTACAACAGATTGGAGCCCGGCTACTCCTTTCTGATGCCATGTGCGAAGGTCTTGAATAAGCAGGGGAGCAGCAACAACATATGGAACATTCATCTGCGTTAGGATTTTTTTCCCGGCATCTGCATTTCGTGCACCAGCCATGGAACCTGCTGGCCCTCCCACCAACGGGAAACCAATGGTAGACACAACGGCATCAACCAGACAGTATTTTCCTCGTTTATTGCTGCCATAAATGCGATCACCCCTAGAGCGTGCTTCCTCCTTGTGTTGTGACGTGAGATAGTCGCGAACAACGATGTGAGCTTCGACACCAGTGATAAAGACTGGCACCGGGACAAGGCCTTCCTCTTCCATAAAGGTCAGAAGCTGAGGAACATACTTCAAGCGGGAAACTACATGCTTTCGATAGAGCAAAACGGCAACACGAGGCCAGTGGTTACGGTCCGGAAATCGTTTCTGGTACCACTGAAGATACTGGGCCGGATGCTCAAAAAAGCCATCATAATCTGGGTGAAGCAGCCCGACGTTGGGAATCTGTGACACTTGTGGAATGGATTGCTGAGTTGGTAACTGTCTGCCCAGGACGTCTTGAACAAGATATTTACACATAGAGACAATGTTATCAACACCGCCCGCGTTCCAGTAGGCATATACAGACAGCCAGTTTCTCAAGTCGCGCACCTTCTTACCGGGAAGCAGCTTGAGAAACTTGGGGGCGTTCTTCAACAAAGACAAATAACCGGCAAGTTTATCTTCTTCGCGCGCGGCCAAACCAAGCTTTCTTAAGATGAGCTTGAGGGCGTTAGGCATACCCGCAGAAGAAGAGGATTTACTGGCGGCGTTGGCCATTTGAAAGGTGCCGACTTTGGTCTGCGACATGAGCTCCAAGGCACTCTCAAAGACAAACACAAGCGGCGTTTGTACGAGGCGTTCGTTGAGCCATTCAACCTGATCATAATCGAACAGAAGGCTGCAAAAGACGACGTCAGCATCACGCAGCGCGCGTTGCAGATGCTGATCGTGAGTTTGTATATCGCGTTCCGTAAAGATGTCAAGCACAATACCGAGCTGACTCACTCGTTCACTGGCCAGTTTATATGTGGTGAGGTTAAAGGTCTCAAAGCCAGCGATCAGAACGATGCGAGCCAGCGACGTGGGGAAGGACACAGGAGCGCTAGACGGCGCCGACGAAGAAGCAGAACGCGACGTATGCAACGTGCAGCTGGCAGGCCGTCGCGTGAGCCGCAGCGGCGCGTTGGAGTGTCGCGACGGCGCATCGCGCACGGGCAGACGCAGCGGAAGCGGGGCAACGAAGGCCACAGTCATGACTGCAAAGCGGTTTGACAGAGACGGAGCGCGACGGAGGTGGTTAGGTGAAACGCGAGAAGGGCTGGAGGCGGTAAGAGGACATTGGCCTCAGAACGATATTACCTATCACATGGTGACAGCATGTGGTAGGTAATACCGTTCTCCCGCGCGACGATGGGAGCCTCGCCGTTCCGCCGTTGCGGCGCGAACGGTGAAGCGCAGCGCCGCTTCAAAACGTCAGACGTCAGATTTGGCGGCTGTGGTGGCAAGCCGCCACTGCGCTGGCGGCGCACACGCGCGCGCCGCCACCGGTTCGCACCGGATTCTTGAGCTGATCGCAACCGCTGCGTCCAATTGTCAACTACAAGCGCCGCCTGTCAATTGGCTACCAACGGTAACCGACGCACTCCATTTACATATCCGTACGTTGTTAGCACCGCTAAACAAATGCGTCACACACCCGTACTTCAACTTTACAGTAGACATACCGTTGCAAGAGAAAATTTCCTTATAATAAGATACTGTACACGTAGCTATCCATACATACAGCCAGACGTAAAACGCTAATCCTTACCGTCGTACGCACCACGTCAACGCTTTACATCGTGCACGCAGCCTCCACGTATCCGTCCTCTTCGCCGTCGCCCATCCTCCCCCCCCTCCGCGCAGCCGCAGCCGCACAGTCGTACATTCCCACCGCCTCCGCCAACCATCACCACCTCCTCGCGAAGCACCACGTTGCCATCCTCCTCAACTATTCCCTAACCTTACAGGTACGCCGCGCACGCCTCGTGCTTCGCGTCAACACCTTACTCATCGCCTTCTGCATCACTTTCATAACTTGGTACGCCCTAATCGTTTTCTCCGCGCCTTCTCGTGTCCGCCCAGCTCAACCATGCTTTGACGTCAGCCATCGCCCACTTGTTCCAAACACGCAATATACTTACCGCACCTAACATGTTCAGCCCTCTGTCCCAGCCGCCCCCGTCTCGCCACGCTCGCATCACATATCTTACCGCCCCCAAGAAGGTTTTCGCCCAAACCCGCAGCCCGCCAGCTTCTCATATCCACGCGCCCATCACTTGAATGTAAGCCCTACTCCCAGCGAGCTCCCGCCGCTTATACGCCACACCTTGTACCCATCGAAACTTATCGAACAGTCGTGTATCTTCATCAGATTACACTCCCCACATTTGCCAAAAAAAGGAAATACCTCTACTGCGTACACGCAAACCTCAGCCACCTCATCATTATCATCATCAGTCACACTTGTTTACGTGCCCCCTTCCCCCGAGGTAGCCTCCTCCGCGGCAGCCTTGTAAACGCTCTTCAACTCCCCCCCCCTCCCCTCCATGCTTCCTGAACCCTTTATCGCTAATCCTATGGCGTTTTGCATTCTTCATTGTAGCATCACCTTTCCACATTGAGTACTTGTACGTGATCCTCCTGCATTGTGCAACATGTGTAATCACAGTACGTATTCCCTGACGTACTGCTGTCTGCATTGCACCTCAACTCTATATGTTTCCCCTGTATCATAGCAACTACCCCACACACGCGCTCAAAATAACCTTGCAGCAGCGTCGCAGCCTCGTGCTAGCCTTCTTCCTGTAATCTCGCACATGATTACACTATCGCTTCCAAACCACCAATGTTTGTTACCAACCTCATGTTCATCCCCCAAAAGTGTTCGACAACACCGTTGTCGATACCAGTAATAGATATCAGCCCAACTCTACTCACTTCGTCATACGTGCGGTGCCCGAAAGTTGCCATTGTGTGCCGCTAATCAAAAGAATTTACATCTCGCGCCATCTTCTTTGAGAACAGCGAAACATAGCAGTGACTGTCGATACTTCCATCATAACAGGCGCTTGTCTCCGAATCCATCTCAATTCACATGCTCATGTTACTTTGACTATGCTCTACTAGCGTAGTCAGTTCAGCGCCCACAACGAGGTGCTAACATTAGACATTGCCCAAGTTTCGGACGCCAAGCTGGTGTTTTTTGCAACTGCGAGACGCAAGAACGTTCTGAACATTGCCCTTTTAAGCGCATGAGAGATTGAAGCGACATGGCAAGAGGTGCAAGACTGCACTAAGGTCATGTTCCGCCGCCGCATTCTATGCTTCAGTACGAACAGCCAACGTTTCCGTTGCGTCGAATGAACATACAGCTGCACAAGATATTTTGCGGCGCGCGCAGTTCTGCCGTCGTACGGGACACATCACTAGGTTACAACACTGCATAAGTTAGAAGGTTCTCGAGACGTATGTGGTTTCGACCGCGAGCTGTGCGACTGCTTACAAAAAAAGTGGGCAGCGTAAAATATCTACAGGACATGTAGCATAAACGTACGCAGCGCGGCGTTAGCAAACGAGCTCATAACCTCTGTCCGGCGGCGCAGGCGCTGGGAGGTGGGTATCCGGGCGGGAGGGGGAGGAGGGGACGGTTTGAGGGATGAAGCTCGCGCGCGCAGCAGACGCACGCCCGGCGGCGGAGACGCGCTGACAGTGCGTGACACATGAGCAGCGGCTGGACACGTTCCATCTGTCCACGCACGTCGAGCACACGGAGAGTGGCGCTGTAAAGCGCGATGCTTCCAAGCGTTGGCGCTGCATCCTATTTTGGAAACGATTCTCCTGCTCAGCCGTGATGTGAACGCCCCACATCGCACAGCGCGCGCTGTCATTGCATGCTGCCCGCATTGCTGTGCGTTTCTTTTTGTAGTAAGCGCTCTCAGCACGCTTCTTGATGAATCGCTACCCTTCGTTAACCTGCCAGACGCTTCGCGCTTTTCCAGTTCGGTGTCAACGTTACCCACGTCTACCTTCGTATGTACAGGCCACCAAGGTTGCCTCCGATCCCTCGCTAGCCGTCTAGCTATAGTGCTGTACCTTTCCACTTCATCACACATGTATTTGCCTATGAAGCTCTCTCTGATTTGTTGTTCGGGTGTACGTCAGTGCTTTTGCTAGTAGCCTTGGTCTTTGGCCAGCACACCATCAATTGCTAAAGCTCTCTAGATATCGATAGTAGGTGTACAACGGTACACGAAACAAAAAAAGTACTCGTGGCTAAGAGTGTTTAATCAACACCCAACTATGTACATGAGATACAAGCTTAAGAACAATTATCTATAGAAGTGACTGAAGGGAAAAGAAATCAATCAAGTGTTGGAGTGAGTTGAGAGGCCTTCACGGCTGCGAGTAGTGCGGCGGCAAGTTGAGTCGGAAGTTCGGCGGCGGCTGAATCACTTGAATAGCCGACGGTTCCAGCAAATGTGCGTACGGGCGCATCAATGCGTCGGAACTGGCCAGAGCAGTGGCCACAGAGTTGGGTCGCTTTTGGCCCACCTTCTTCCTTCTCGCATTGATCCGGTTGTAAATATGACACTGCGAGCGTGGTGGGCATATATCAGCACAATGTGGGCATAACCAGTCGTTGGGATTCTGCGCAATCGCATCGTAGTCCCAGCCTTGCTCGCGAACGCATTGCTCACACACGATCTTCCTGCAGTACCCTTCGCGCATACGGCGGCACGTAGCGCTACCTTGTCCTTTTCTGGGCATTCGCGAGCATATATGACAGAAACGGCTCGCGACAGGCTTGGAATACGTCTTGGGTTTCCGAGTGCTCTTGCGCTTACGCACGCTGTTGAGAGGAGAGAGGTTGCGGACAGTGCACGGCGAACAGCTTGGCGTTTGACATTGTGCCAGCGGCGCAGTAGCCTGTGCAGAGATGGCGGCATGGAGAGCGTTGTTGATGGTAGCGATGCACACAGCGGATGAGTCGGGCTGCGCAGCCTCGTACGAAGTGGGGGCAAGCGTGTTCGGGAGCGGGCTGGTGCTGAGCGAAGAGGAAGAAAGATTGAACGAAGGCGGCGCTGTGGACGCGGGGGTGGCGGCCGGCGTAAACAGTTCGTCGCTGGAGGAGTGCTGCTGGATAGTGGCTAGATTTAGATCCGGTGGTAGAATGTGTTCCATCTTGTCCGTCATGTGTATGAAGGAGGCTATTGTGTCGTGTAGCGCGGCGTCGGCGTCGGAGTAAGGAGGAAGAGGGGGTGCGGTGGTGATTTCGGGCTTTGCGGAGAACAAATCCATTGTGGCCGTAGAAGGCGAAGGAGACGGGGGCCGGGAGCAGGGGGGAGCGCGGGCTGCGACGAGGCCTGAAGGCGGTGCGGGGAGGTGGGGGGCGGGAAAGCGGAGGAAAGGGTGGGGTGGGGGCAAGCTTTAAGGGAGACGTGGGGGGGGCTGTGGCGTGGCGGTGGCGGTGCGCACCAAAAGGGGAGCGTGGCGGAGGGAGAGCGGGGGGTATGGGGGAGGGGGACGTACAAAGGGGAACGTGTGAGTGTGTTTGAGGGGTGCGTGCGGTTATTAGGGTGGGAGGAAGTGGGCACACGCGCGGCGCGCCTCGCGGACGGCGCGCGGCGCGGCGCGGCGCGGCGCGGCGCGGTGGCTGGTGGGCGGCGCGCGCAGCGAGTGCGGTGATCCAATCGCGCCGATTGACAGCGGCGCAGCCGGCGTGACGGGCACCACACGCGTCTGAATTCAACAAGACGGCGGCGCGCGTGACGGCGGCGCGTGTGCGCACAATCCATGAAAATAGCCGCCGCGCATATGTTGCGCTGATTGGCCTCGCCGCAAGCAATTACACCGCCCACGCGCGCCGCGCGCGCCCCCCCTCCCCCCCGCCGCCATTTCGTGGCCGCGCGCAGCCTCATGTGCGCATCTTGTTCCGATCCGCCCTGCCCGCCGCCACGCTGCCCTTCGCGCTCAGCGCACCCCGTGTCGCCTCAGCTCAAAGCGCTCAGCCCCCCTCCCTCGCCCCCTTCCAACCCCCACCCCCGTCCCACCCCGCCTTCGCCGCAGCTTCGCGCTCCCGCCGCACCCCCCCGCCGCACCCGCCGCGCGCCACGTCGCGCCGCTCTGGCGCTTCGCTTGCTTGCGAGCAACTCGCGTTCGCTCGGTTGCCGCGTCATGGTGGTGCACGCAATAATGCATCACGGCTTACCCACTCGCCTCTTCCCTCTTTCTCTTTCCCCCATAACTTACCTGCCAGCAACATCAGCAGACACCTCCTTCCGTGTCATGCGCTCATCACCCCCACCCCCCCACATCGTTTCGTCAGCCACACAACTATGTCACCACAGTCCGTGCAATCCGCCAGCATTCCAGCGTCCAATTACAGCTGCCCGCGAAAGATAAAAGTCCGTTTCTACCTGTAGATAGCCCTTCGCCCTTTGTCTTTGAGGAAGCGCTAGCGGTAGTTTCCAAATCGACCAACGCCATCGTCGTTCGAACTTTCTTTCCGCATCTCGCCAGATATTTCTCGTTCGACATACTTGCTGCAACTAGCCCATAATGCCGTCGACCGTCTCCTGCGTTGCAACACCTGCTGTGAAGCTCCGCCAACTCTACAGTCCCACCTGCTTTGAGCATGCTCACGTTAGTTCGTATATCTTCGCCAATGGGACACACCCAATCTCCACTACTCTCGTTAGAGGCGAGCTTTGTGGTCCATACACATTTCTTCACCAAGATTCATCCTTACCGTGCCACTCCACAGCACCAGCGCCACCATTCGTGAAGGAAAACACACCCTCGGAACCCAAGAGCGTATCTAGCACTCTTATGTTATCCACAACACGGAAAACCTCTCCACCGCGACCACTTCTCAATCATTCCATGCCACCGAACCGCATGTCCCACAGTGGGACTCCCACTGCTTCTATTCCAAACCACAGCATGTTTCCACGCTGTCCAGACTACACCTCCGCCAAATTTGTACTGCGTCAACCTCATTCAACCACCGCAGTTTTGAAACTGGCACATGTCTGATGCAAACCCTGCTTATCTCTAAAAATATGTTGGAAACTTCTCAGCTCTTGCTATTCTGCTTCTTCCCCCGAAAACTACTCGTCTTCTGAGCTCTCTTCACTGCCCAAGTTGGCGCAGTCTTCTCGCTATGGTCAACGCTTTTCTTATCTTTTCCACGTGTCTCGACAAACTGTCTAGGTTCTGATTCTCTTCTTTCCATCTGCGCCCTTTTTGGCACAGTCTCTTAGGTTGTTCCTCTTGTCTACCCTGCTTAACATCCCAGGCTCGAGTTCACGTCCATACACCCACAAATGGAACGCTACATGTAATGAAAAATGTCTAATAACGAGTGAGAAAGGCCACCAGAACATATGGCAGTGTGTCTCAGTGCCGTATCTTCAACAACAATGGAAAAGTTTCAGCTCACCCAAGGATAGAGCTGACCACTTTGCGGCAACTGGAAATTCTGTCTTCCTTTGTATCGAGTGAAAGAACCTTCTTCGCAGTCAAAACTAATAAAGTATCACATACTCTGGACGAGTTCCCCGAGAGGTTCTTGGTGTTATCCTCGCAACTGAGCTGCATAAACAGCCCCTATTTGAACAATAGGTTTCTATGTGTAGACAAGAGTTGTAAGCTCTAAGAAATGTTTCTCCCAGGTCGAAAGTTTCCTCGAATGTTCAGTTTTCTTCGCAGATGGTGAACAGCAGAGAGGCTGAAAGTCGCCCAGAACCAACAGAAGTGAACCGTTCCTTTTTCTCAATGAGGAAAACAATCATACGAAGAAGACCAGAAGGTTTTCGCTTCTGCAAACGGGGTGTTCATTGTACTTTATGTTAGTGTGAAATGTCGAGCTCTTCTCGCCTCAGAAGCAATGAGTGTTCCTCCACAGCCTGCTACCAGAACATTCTCTCTCTCTCATCTCTGAACAAGACTTCTCACTCTAGCTTGTCCCCGTCAACCATATATCTAACGCACGAATACCGCGAGAACGCTATGTTGTTGGAGATAGCTTTCCAGAACTTGCGTACATCTTCAATGTATGGTAATAAGGGGCTCGGAAAATAGCTAGTGAAAGCTACAACCTGTTTGCTACAAATTGGAATTCGTTACGATTACAAGGGCTAAAGAAAGGGCTAACGCTAGCCATCTTAACCCTCACGTTTGACATTTGTGTATTTCGCTCTTAACTGGAAACAATGGCCAGCCAGGTTAAGCATGTACTATGCAAAAGTGAAGGAGTTTGTTCCAACAACATCGTGGACCGTTATCCTATCCACTATGCATGCTGTAAGAAGACTTGCTGTTGAGGACATAGAGATTTGAAGCATGGAGGGACGCGCTACCCATGTGTTACACTTTGGTGGCATTTCGTTATGACTGTTTGCGGCAGCAAATCTCAGTTTTGATGTTTGATGTTAGAAAACATGATGGCCGTTATTGTTCACATCAAGCTCTGCTTTGCTAGAACTCTCCACCTGCTTGCAAACAGCGAGAATGCAATATACGAGGGTAACTTATCTAGGGATTGAGCCCGTGACCCTCATCTGTATGCATCAGCATGATGGTGACATAAACCGGTTATACCTTTTCGGACAGCCACCCGAGAGTCAAAGATGCCAGTTGCCGACGTCACCGCAGCTCGTGTCCCACAGGACCTTCACGAAGGAAACGTTCGGCCGGGACTTGCTGAGCTGTTGGTTGCGGTGATGACAGCGAGGCTTACAGAATGACTACTGCCTCCGTGTGTACGTGTAGGCTACGGGCGTGAGGCAAAAAGTGCACCCGTTGTAGCGGAAAAAGGTATACAGTACAGGTAGTATCGAAAGGGTATGAATCGAAAAGTATGAATCGAAAAGTATGGATATGAATCGAAAAGTATGTGCTTTACATGGCAATTATGTTCACGACCGATGCGTGCGATGCAAGCCGCGCGTTGATCCCGCCTCGCTCCCGAGAGCGATCCCGCAGTGGCATTGCAATCACACCTTGGCACCTTCCTTCTTCGCCGCGGCAGCCTTCTTAGTCTCACCGGCCGCGGCGCCATCCTTCTTATCCATCTTGGCGCCGTCTTTACTGCCACCCTCGCCCTTGGCTTCCACAACCTTCTTTGCCTCCTTGACAGCGCCAGCGCCGCCTCCGTGTTCACCTTTCTTGTCCCCTTCCCTTTTCTTGTCCTCGGCCTTGGCCGCTTTTCCTTCTACCTTGTCGTCCTTGGCCTCTGGCGTTGGCTTTTCCACGCAGTTGCCTTCATCTTGTTTCCCGGACGATCCCTCCTCCTTCTCCTCAGACATTTTCGCATCCTTGTCTGAGGACCGCGGCTCATCGCTCTTCTTCTTGGCCACCACGGGTTGCTTTGCTGCCGTCTGCCCCGGGTCCGGACCGTTCCCTGCCGGCGCTGTCTTCTTCTCCTCGCTCGCGTCCTTCACAGCTTGAGCGTCCTTTTCCTTCTTCACCGCTTTCTTCGGCCCCGTATCCAGGTCCATTTTCTTCCTGTCAGACGCCTGTTCTTCCTTAGCGTCCTTCTCGGCCGAGTCTTCAGAGCCGTCCTTCGCGCTACCTTCCTTCCAGCTACCTTCCTTCTTGGCAGCGCTGTCCACCTCCATCTTATCCTGCGCTTTCGGTTCGCTCTTGACATCGCTGTCTACGTCACCGTTACCCTTCCCATCCTTGGCACTGTCATCCTTGGCACTGTCACCGTCCTTCTCCGCAGCGCCATTGCCATCTGAGCCCTTGGAGCGCTTAGGGGTGTCACTTCCTTTTGGCCTGTCTTCTTGAGAACCCGAAGGCGTATGCACGGCTCCATTCTCCTTGCCCTCAGAGCGTGGTACTTTGTCCTTCTTCCTCTCTTCGTCCTTGACGCCAGGGTTGTTGTGCACGTAGTCCACAACTTGCCTCTTCCACCCACGGTACAACGCGTTGCAGTAAGCTGATACGTTAGGCATATCCTTGTACCTCTTGCTCATTGTCTTGATGAGGTTTCCAGCTTGATGTTTGCGCAAGTCGATGACGGCCACTCGATTCACAAGAATGCCACGCAGTAATTCGGCTAGTTCCTTCTGATGCTCTACCACTTTACCTTGCGCATCAGACACGCCGTCCAGCAGGGAGCCGTAGTGCTGGCGGATTTTCTCCTGCTCTGCAGACAACTCTTGGCGCTTGCCGTGCACGTCCTTGGCGGCATCATCCAGCTTTTCGAACAACTGCCTCATGGCAGAAACTCGGTGTTCAAACTCATCTGACGAAAGCAGCGGGCCAGTGAATGGCTGCGGCATAGTCTCGATGGGTACAGTGTCCTGCTTGACGGGGGCAAACGTGACGACGTTTCCGCTGGTGCGTAAATCAGAGAGCGCTTTTTCCTTACGACGCAAGCTTGCAGTAAGCTTCTCAAGACTTGCTTGCATTTCTTCAATCCTGCTCTTGAGCGCGGCGACCTGTTTGGACTCTGATTGATGGAGCAGTTGGTCCTCTAGATGGTGCTCGGCGGACTTTGCGCGTTTGCGGGGGGGCGGGGTGGCAGTTTTCGGGGTGGCAGTAGATTTGCGCTTCTTGCGCATGGGCTTAGTTTGGGCGGGGGTGCGTGGACTCTTCGCACTGGTAGTGGGGCGACGACGGCCTCGAGTTGAGGAGGAAGACTTGCGGCGATGACGACGTTCATCATCCGAACTTTCGGTGCCAAGGTCCATGGGATCGTTGTCGCGATGAACCTGGTCATTGTTGTTATCTTCAGGCTCATCATCATCGCTTAGTAGATCGAGTTGATCAAGCGGGTGACGCTTGCGGAGCATATCGGTGGGCGGTTCGGGCTTTGGCGGCAGCGTGGACCCACGGTGGATGGTTTTATACGCCCTAAGAGCAGCGATGATGGCGGCGTTCTGACTGTTATACCAATCATGATTGGAACGCACACGCACATAGTCGAGTAGCGAGGGGTGGAAGAGAACCATGCGATCGGCACGAACCCAGCCGCCAGTGTCCTCGTCGGAGAAGGTACACCAAAAGGCGAGGGTTTTTTGACGACCGCGCGTCTCGTGCATGCAGACGTGCTGGCCGGAGCGCTGCTTTTGGTGGGTCTCGTCGACGGTGGCGGGCCAGTAGGGGTAGGTGGAGTAGCGACACAAGACGAGGTCGCCAAGCTGGAAGGGAAGCTCGGAGTCGGGCGGGAGAACAGAGTCGTTGGACGACTGTTTCTTCTGCTTGGAACGCATTGCGAGGAAGCGTACAATGAGCGAACAATTGGGAATGAGGCAGAAGCGGGTGCAGGAGAGAAAGGGTTTGGGGAGAAGGAGCGGGGAGAAGGGAGGGATGGGGAGAAGGGGGGGACGGGGAGAAGGGGGGTGGGGGCGAAGGGGGGCGGGGCGGGGAGGAGAGGGGGAGAACAAGCGGCGCGCGCGGTTTTGAGGAACAATAGATAATGGCGGCGGCGGGAGAGAGGCGCGGCACACACAGGGGCGCGCGCGTTGCTGGACGCGCTTTGAAACGCGCGCAGATCCGCGCGTCGAGAGCGCGCGCGCGCGCTTTGCGTTGCTTGGCGCCAGTTGTTTGGTGGCTGTGCGACGTGTGACGCTGGCCACGTGTGTCAGCACCACTGCAATTTGCATTAGCGGCGGTTGCGCCTCGCGCGCGCAGACGTGCACCTTCGCCGCGCTCTCGTTCGGCGCGGGGGGGGGGGGGGGGGGGGGCCGTTGCGCAGCTCAGCTGCCGTCCGCGCCCTGCGAGTCGCCGTCCGCGGCGCTGGTTGCCGTGTCGACGCCGCCGCGTCTCCTGCTACCAGCATGCACTGCCGTTGCACGTAGCCCTCCCTGGCGGCCGCGGCTGCAAAACCGCCCCTTCTGCCCCCTCCCCCTCCGTTGCTGCCGTCATGGAGCAGCGCGCGCTCCCGCAGCAGCCGCCCGGAACGTCCTACTCCATACAGGTGGCCGGCCACCAGCTCATCCGACAGGCGCAGCCTGGCTCCATTCTCAAGCCGTGGTCCGAGAAAGAGGAAGCCTTTTATCGTACCATTCACAGCGACCACTTCCCGCCCCACCTGCATTGGTGGCGTTCTGCCACTCCCATGTTCTATGGCGTGCAGCACACTGCCGCAGATGCTCACAAGTGGATCGAACTCGAGGATCTCAATTATGGTTTCCACAAACCGTGCGTCATGGACATCAAGATTGGCTTTCGACACTATGATGACGATGCACCTGATCACAAGCGCAGGAAACAGATTCAATCTACTCTCATGACCACATCCTCCACCTGTGCCGTTCGCTTCGTCGGCACGCGTTCGTTCAAGCGCGCCTCCGATACTGCTTCTGACCAAGGCCACTTTGCTGTGCACGACAAGTGGCATGGCAAAGCTCTCAAACCGAACGACCTATTGCCCGAGCTCATCTGGTTCTTTCACGACTCCGTCGCCTTCGATACGCGCAGCGCTCAGCTGGTGTTACAACGCTTACAAACCATCTGCCAAAACTTTTCGCAGCAGCGTCGCTTTTACTTGTATTCTTCCTCCTTGTTGATCATTTACG
This sequence comes from Gracilaria gracilis, assembly GCA_030374805.1. NCBI lineage: Eukaryota > Rhodophyta > Florideophyceae > Gracilariales > Gracilariaceae > Gracilaria > Gracilaria gracilis. Next base: position 193,044 of record JARGSG010000030.1, on the reverse strand, counting down.
AGAGTGCTAAATCCAGTGCGCATTATCCTCGCGTCGACGTGCGAATGATAGACTTTTCTCACGCCGTCCACTCTTCCGGTTTTCGAGACACTGGATATCTAAAAGGCCTGCAATACATGGTTGGCCTTTTGTCGCAGGCGATCGACCTTCACAAGGCCGAACCCAACCACCAACCCATTACGCCCAGTGCCAGTACCAACACCAGCACGGCGGAGAACGAAAGCTGACTATGCGCCCCACGCTTGATTGTTGTCTCCTTTTCGGCGATGGAGACAACAGCTTGCGTCAACTACTAGTTAGCGTTTAGGCAACCACTCCATTACTACAATACAAGCTGCTCTCAATTTGTAAATCTTGTATGCGGATTCTGTACTAGCTCTTGCCGGGACCCTTCCCCATCGTCTATGGGAAGCATTCGCACACACTGTGCGGCCATGGTTTCCTGTCACATTTGTCTTTATGGCAGAGATCAAGTGTAGTCTTCTTTGCAAGTTTCTTGCGTCATCGGTCTCTCCTGGAGAAGAACTGTGGTAGTACATACGTAATATATAAAGACGGGATGGCGGAGTTCCTGAGAGTCTAAGAGTCTTAGGACTTCCGCCATCCCGTTTATAAGAAAGCTGGCATAGTTCAATACTGCCAGAGTCACTTGAGTTAAAGCAACCTGACTTTCTGGATGGACCCCATGTGTCCTACCTCGAAAAGGAAGATTAGTGCTCGAGAGTCGCAGAGAGCTCTTGACCCACACAAGTTTCGACAGGTCCTTTCTCGTTGCTATCAAGCTTTCATAGACTTGTACTGCTGCAGGTCCATCCAAGTATTCACTGTCTTCCCCTTTCGTGAAAAGGTTTCCCATCACTAACTCATGAGTGGGCTCATCATCGTCCAACGCGGCTCGCTCACAGAGGATTTTAGCTCTGCGAACATCCTTTTCCATGGTAGCCAATGCGGGGAACGCAGGTACATACTCTTCTTGGACAGCCTCATTACAAAGCTGAACTGCACGTGGAAGGTCCTTGCCTTCAATCCACAGCAACATTGGCAAGTATGCTTTCGCCATTACAGAGTCTTTTACCTCAATAGCTTTCTCGTACAACTCCTTCGCTCTGCGTTTATCCTTTGGAACTCCATCCATCCCGACTACGAGCATGACTGCCAGGTTGCACATCCCTACTTCGTCAAGCTTCCCTGCAGCTTCTTGGAACAACCCATATGCACGCCCTGGATCTCTTGGAAGCCCTTGTTCTCCATTGTAAAACAAAACTCCACGTTCTACCAGTGAAGAGTCTCTTTCGCCTTCTTCGATAGCTCTTTCGAACAGTCTCACAGCTCGATGTAGATCAGAAGGAATTCCATCTGCTCCTTCGGGGAGTATAAGGGCGAGAAATTCCCAGCCTCGTGGTTTCCCTCGGCAACAGCTTTCTCAAGCAATGAAACGGATTTCACAGGGTCCTTGCCAACATTTTGGGCGCCCAAAAAGGGCACCTTCGCATGATACACAAGCGGATCAACGGCGCCCATGTTACCAGCTTCTTCTAATAAGCGGATGCCCCCGGGCGGATTAGGAGGAACACCTTCAGTTCCAGTAATTAATAGCAACCCCAAAATCAGAGAAGCGGCTAGTAGATCCATATCCCTTGCCGTGTCCCTCTGCACTACTTCTGCGTCCTCCAAGAGCACTAGTCCAATTTAAGTTTGTAGGAGCTCCTAGGAGCTGCTACAAACTTAAATTGTACGAGATGAATTGGGTTCTCGTTTCACTGGGCTTTAATGCCACACAAGGGAAATGACTGTGATTAGAAGCGTCAATCAAGTTACTTGGTTCAATAGCGATACTGCCGTGCTCTGCAAACTTTTCCTTGCCAGATCCGTTAAACGCGTTGGCTGTGTACAGCTGAAAGCCTGGCTGGTTGCTCTGCACTTGCAACTTGACTGCTTTGTGAGGAGCTTGCTCTGGCAGCGTGAGTGTGAGCAATGTCTGTAAAGCCTGGTGGTCCGCGGCAGGAGTTGATTGCGCTACTAGAAAGTGGTCATATCCCTTAGTAGCAGATGATGCGTCATGTATGGCTCGTTCCTTAGTGAAGTCAAAGCGGGTGCCGCGCACAGATGAGACAAGGCCCGTTGGGATATTGTGGGTATCGACGTGAAGGTACTGCTCACAAGCGCTTGCGTGCATACGGTATGAAAGCACAGACTGTTCCACCGTTCCGCCTCTACCGCTGAGATCAAAGTAAGGGTGTAGGGTGAGATTGCACACTGTGGGATGGTTGCCAATGTTTTTGGTAGTGAGCGTTACCTCCAGCTGTACGTCGCCTTTGAGATGATATCGAACCGAGACTTGAAGCAATCCAGGATAGCCCTGATCGCCGTCAGGGGATATCAAAAACAGTTCGACCATGCTTTCCGTGCGTGCTCGCAGCGCGAAGAGCCTCTTGTCCCACGAGTGCGGCCCGCCATGAATGTGATGACGGCCCTGGTCGTTCAACTGCAGGTGCGCATGGGAGTCGATGTGCGGGTATCGGGTGAGCTTTCCGTGGCGCGTGCGGTTGGCAACGCGGCCAATGACGGCGTTGACGAACGCCCAGTCTGCCTCCACTGCGGGCAGGTCGTGGTACGTTATGAGGCGATTGGGTCCGGTGGAGAAGCGCAGATCCAGCAACCGTGCGCCCAGCGTGAGAACAGACGCCTCGGCGCCGCTTTCGGAACGGAGGTGGATGGTGTTGACGAAGTCGCCGTTGTTTGAGACGCCCTCGATGTGAGTTGTTCTGGGCGCGACTCGGTCGGATTGTTGTTGCGCGCCGCCCATCTGTGGGTGTTGCTGATGGTGACGAGCGAACGAGGCCTTTATTTGTGGATGCTGATGCTGATCAGGAAGAAACATGCGAGGTGAAAGCGGAGATGATTGTATGAGAGAGAGAGAGAGACCTTTATTTCAGGAAATAAGGACAAACGTTGATCACGCCGACGTGGCAGCGTGTGCGTGCATGTGAAGCGTCCAGCGCCGACGATTTACGGCAGCAGCTGTCAATTGCAGAACAATTCGTTCTAAGCGCAGGACCAAGGAATGGTACTCGTTGACGGGGTTTGAGCCGCGTACGCTGCTGGCGTACTCCGCAACGCGGCGAGAAAAGCGTCTTCCGGACTCTCCCAGGCCGCCGTGAACGTCGAAACCGAACGGAACGAATTCGACATTATTGGTGGCACAAAGCGAGCTGTACTTCGAGCGTTTAAACTCCTCCGCCTTTGTGGCTGCAGCGGCTGCCGTTTTGGACGCTGCTACCGCAAATCCTCTGCTGTTGGGGCTAACCACAGTAACATCAATACCTACTGGTTTTGAGTTAAACCTTATGTCATCAATGACAAGGTCCAGGCGCCATTGCGCGGTCTCCTCAAGATGTCGTTGAGAGGGAAATTTCCACTCTCGTGAAACAGCTAAGCACAACGGTGGTTGTTTCAGAAGAGTATAAAAGCAATCACGCAATGCATTGTGACGTCGTGTGGCTCCCGATTGTATGACGATATGATGGTATATGGATATATAGTACCATCATGGTACAGTACCATGGGTCTTACACTGTAAGTCTAATACTATTAGCTGCACTCGGATTGTGGGTTTTCATCTATATATCTACATGTGTGCAGTGCGTTGGTATGATATGTATGATATGATATGAGCAGCAATAATGAACTGCAGCGTAGCTCGGTGCCGGAACGACGCGCAATACAAGTGCCCGCGCTGCCAGGCGCACTATTGCTCCGTGCCGTGCTACCGCGCCCATTCGCAGTCATGCGTGCAAGCTTTCTCACAACAAGCGTCCGCCCAACTGGTAGGCAAAACCGCATCGCACCTTGAAAGAGCTCGTTTCAACGCCCTGCTCAACCGACTGCGACGAGACCCCGACCTGCATCTGTTTGCCGAACAAGCGCCGCACCTCGAGCAGCGCTTGACCGACTCGCACACCTCTGAGTCTGAGTCTGATTCTCAGCAACATGAGCAACACAACGATGATGCACATGTACTGGAGCAGTTCATCAACTCCTTGCACGACGAGCAGAAGAAGGCGTTCTTTACTGTCTTCAACTCTTCGATGGAGCGCGCCTACCGTTCGAGCGCGCTTTCTGAACAACGCCGTCAACAACAAGCTCAACACCATCAAGTGACAAATAGCCCCCATTCTGATTCTCTGCCACACTCTCAATCGCTGCCACCACAACAACAGCTTGAACACACTCTTGAGCAACTGGTGCATGACATGGAGCAATGCCACTTGACGTATGACCAAATCCTCTCAAGGCTGCCACAGCCGCTCGCCGACAACTTTCACGATCAGCTCAACCGCCACACTTTGCAGCACTCGCTCAAGCCGTGGCGCCCGTGGTGGATTGTGTCAACTCGCACCGACCAACACGACGAGCAACAGCCGTCAGAGCCGCCGCCGCTTCCGAAGCGAGAGCATCTACTGGTATCGCCTCACATGGCGCAGCGGAATGCGTCGCCCCATTTGATCAATTCTGTCATCGATGTTCTGCACTCAATCTGCCTCACTCTCCGCCTGTACGACGGCGACTGCCTGTCTGACTGCTTTCATGCCGCCAAGACAATGTGGTCACTTTCTTCCGTGCTATCGTCTGATGTGCGCTATCACACAGTGCATCAAGTGTGTGGCGCGTGTGTTGGCACAGCGTCCAAATCGCGCGGAAGCGAACTGGCGTACCTTGTGCTGGACGACGTAGCGGCTGTTCTGGCAGGGAGCTCCGATTGGGTCACGCGTTGTTTGTTTTACGGCCAAACGCTGCTGCAGGCGAGCGGCGCGCAGGTTGGGGCCACAAAAGGGCGCAAGATTATCAAGCAAGCAAGCAGAAAGATGGCGTACATGGTTGCATGGGCGCTGTGCCAGCAAAGCTGCGCGTTGCGCGACGCTGCGAGAAAGGTGGCTTCGTTTGTTCAGGTGGAGCGTGCGCGCTGCCAAGAGCTCAAGGTAGCCGCCAGAGCAGTTGAGCTGCTTGATGATAGCAAAGTTGCAAACCACTGACGGGGGTTGGGAGAAGTATGGTCGATGTGGCATTCGCCCTGGCAGCAAGGTGTTGGAATAGTGAGAGACATGGAGGACTGCGTTGCGCGCCGCGGTGGCTATGTGCCGTTGCGAACAAACATACAAACGCTGCATCATACTGCTGCTGGTTGAAGTTTGATTGGCACAATACGCTGCGTGTTGCAGAGGGCGAGAGGAAGCGGGCGGAGGTGGCGAAATGGCGGTTGTTCACAAGATATATATAGTTGCTGGTTGCTACATGGATAAGAAGACGCTCTGTGACAAGTACATATATTGTATGATCTCTCTCTCTGTTTATGAGTGCACTAGCTCAATTATGGCTTGGTGCAGAACGTTTCTGTTCAAAGAAACGCTCTCTCACCAGAAAGGCCAACACTCTAACGGGCCATTTTCTAACAATACTAGAAACGGATTTGTCCTGGCGTTCACGACTTGAAGGTAGACACAAGCGTCTTGACAAGTTTCTCTTAGGGCATCTGAGAAGGTAGTGGTCCACATCATTCAGAACACCAGGCCTACAGTTACATACCATCTTCTTTCCAAATAAATGAGATCCAAGAGGGTGCAAACTTGGTGTATGTCCCACATATATCTGTGCCAAAGCTGTTTCTGCTTCTCTTAGAGTAAGAATATTTTCAAACTCGTCTGGTAACTTCGAAATGAGCGATACTGATTTCTTCGTAGTTGAGACCCTCCTTCTTACTTCTGAAAGATCTATAGGAACTCTTATCTGTTCACATAGTGGAATCTTCAATGCTTCTTTCGCCATGTTATCTACTAGCTCGTTCTTCAAAATTCCACAATGACTTGGCACCCAAAGTATATGAACAGGACATAAAACACTCAGTTCAGACAGCAATTTAGAAAGCTGCTGGACAGCGTTCGATTGTTGTCGAACTGGAGTCTGCAGATTTTCCATAACGCTTTGGGAATCAGTAACAATCCTAACAATTCCTCTCCAGCCTCTTCGTACCTTTTCAAGCACACGCATAATTGCTGCTTTTAGCGCCGTCACTTCCGCCATAAATGAAGATACTCCGACTCCAGCAGGTACCAATTTCGTCTCCGGTTGTGCCCCAGGTTGCCACCATATTGCATATGAGCCACCACCCACAGTAGATATCTTAAGTTCCTTTATGTTCAGTCGGTCTCCGTCTTCATCTAATATTTCTCTTCCTCCTGGTAGCACTCCATATGCAAACGAAAAGTGATCATCATAGTTAACAACTATATCCGGACTTCGTCCATGTTTGTTCTGAAATTTCTGGACAATCTCACCGTAGCGATCAAACTCCTCAGGATATTGAATGGAACCTGCGTACCAGCCTTCATCCCACTCAACAGTAGCTCTTAGAGGTTTGGAACTCTCTGTTCCTTCCGCCTTTCCTACAGATCCATCGGTCCAAACCTCACAGTCTGCAGGTGGTAATAAATTGATTGCTTTCATAGCTTCAAATCTTTGTTCCTCAACAGTGTCATCTTTAGAGCAGTTGCTGTAATGAAATTGTAGTCCTTCCATGTTCAGTAAACCAACCTCCTCTGGAAGTGGCGCCCGGGGAAGTTGTAGTAGCCCCACCTCCGCAAGCCAGAACTCTGCAGCCTTCTTAAACGATGATCTTGACTTCCGTATACGGGTGAGCGACTCCATCTTTAACGCGAAAGCAATTGGTGTCATTTCCTTTGTTGCACATCGCATTGCTTTCTCGTATCCTATCGCGGCTTGTGATACTGCCACTCTATAGAGGCTTGGTTGGTCCACTAATTCCCTGAGTCTGTGAATAGGAGAAGATTTCGGACATCCTGTCTGCAGCCTTGATGCCGCATTTCTTGCTCTTTCAATCTCTTCTACAGCACATTCCAAGGCATTCGGTACAACCACACATGCTGCGTACTTCGCTAAGGGCTCTAGAAATCCAATCCTAAAGATATTCATCGTACTCCAGTTGCCACCCCAACTTGTGCCAGTCAGCCTTCGCAGAATGCGACACCTACTACGGTACTTTGCCGCCACTTTAGCCAAATGATGGTGAAAGTTAAGCCTACTATCCAACTGAACTCCAAGAAACCGTGTGCTTTCCTGCGGCTCTATCCACATTCCTGCGACTCTCAGCGCATACTTTTCTTTGTTTTTCTTCCAACTTTGGTACGTGAATGGAACTGTAGCAGTTTTCTTGGGATTCAACCTGATGTTGTTCTCAGCACAATAAGTTTCCAATCGTTCAATTGCTGACTGCAACTTCGATGTGCAAACTTCAAGCTTTCTCTGGGGTAGTCCACATGGCAACATCATCCGCGAACATGCTTATTCCAATATCCTTTTCCTCTCCTACTACGATGCTTGGTAGGTCTGCGACGTAGGCGATCCATAATCCTGGTGAAAGCGTGCTTCCTTGCGGGAGCCCTTGGGGAACAATTCTTGGACTTGTATCGGCTGTATTCCATCGGCATGTCCAGCGTCGGTCCATGATAAACGACCTTATCCATCTCCACAGCTGTGCTGGGCAGTCCATGTTCGCCAACTTCACCATCAGTTTTACGTGTTGAACACAATCATAAGCCTTTGAAAAATCGCAGAAGACCCCCAGCGTCTGCTTCCGACTCTGCCAGCCATTTGTCACTTGCTCACACAGCGCAGCTACCTGTTCTTCTGTCGCTCTGTTCATTCTAAATCCGGCCTGACATGACGGCAGCTTTGGCTCGAGCCATTGCATAAAGATACGGTTAACCATCCTCTCTACTAGTCGCGCTACAACTGATGTGAGGGAAATTGGTCGAAACTTCCCTCTAATGCCTGGCTTTGGGATCGGAATGAGACGCGCCAACCGCCACCTAGATGGAGTACAAGATTCCTTGTAGCTCATATTGATAAGCTCCAACAGCAAACTCTTTGCCACAAAAGGAAGGTGCTGTAAGAACGCAATCTGTACTTCGTCTGGTCCTGCCGTTTTTCGAGGGTTCATTTGCTTTAACTCATGTTCCAGGTGTTCCATCTGGAACTGCTTTTCTACCCATGCTGTACCTTCCTTGTATTGCGCCTGATATTTGTCCAATACTCTTCTGTAGTCATTCCTTGTTTCCGTATCCTTCTTATGATTTCGCACTTTTCGTATCTCTGACTTAATGAACCACTTCGCTCTCTTCTTATCGAACCAAGTTTCTCCCCCAGGAGGACATAAGGGGGAGGGATCCACTCTGTTGTTCTCTATGGACTTCATAATTTTCCACAACTTTGCATCTTCATCGTTCGGTCTCAGTATACTCACCATATCCCTCCAGGTATCTCTCTTCAGCCTGTCTATGACAACTCGTGCATGGTCCCTAACGCATTGTAAAATCTTACGATTCTCGTCTGTTGGGTTTTCTTTGTATCGTTTCCACATTTCCGACCGTTGTTGAACGACCTCTGCTGCCTCTGGATTCCACCATGGGGCTTCTATTCTCCTTCTTCCATAAGGAACTGAAACTTTAGCTGCACTCATTATCGAGGAATGTAAGCATTGGTAATATTCATCTACACTGTGAAATGATATATCATCTATCATGCAGAGATGGCTTTCGACTTCCTTCTCAAACTTTTTCCAATCTGCATTCTGTATGCTCCACCGTTTCCTTTTCTTCTGTATGAACGACTTTGTTCCCAAACGTACCGAAACAAGACAGGGATGATGATCTGAGAACGCGTTGTCAGCAGCTTCCCACTTTGATAACGGTAACCACTTCTCAGGGATTGCTGCAACGTCTATTCCGCTTTGGGTGCCACAACCAGGGTCTGTGTGAGTTGCGGTACCATCAACGTTCAACACGACACGTCCTGTGCTTTCGAGATAATCTTCCATTTCTACACCAGCAGCTTCAGTCCTGGCAGGATACCAAGATCCACATACGTTACAGTCTGCAAGCAGCATATCTCGCTCGTCCACTGATTTGTACCATTCCGTTGTTTTCAGCCGTGGAGGGACATAAACGTTTGTTATCGAGAGCGGGCCCCTTGGCGATCTCACTATGACGGTTACTCTTTCCACTCCCGTGAGGAGGGGCCGCTCTGAGATCACATCAAGGCTCATATCCTTTCTTTGGTATGTTGCCACACCTCCCCCACGCCCCGTAGCACCGTCAAGACTACTTTCCCTGTCACATCTGCCAAGAATTGAGAAGCCTTGTATCCTTGGACTGTGGTCTTCTTTGCGAAGGTGTGTTTCTTGTAGACACAAGAGATCGGCTTTCCATTTGTGCGCCAAGCGCGCAATTTCAGCGCGTTTCCCCGCCGCAAGAAGACTCCGACAGTTCAGTTGGAGTATACGCAAGACTCCCCGTTCTCCGTTGTTTTCCAATTTTTTCATCTTCGTTGGCCCGAAAGATGTTGGCCTCCTTTGGAGACTCGACCGCAGATCCGTTTCGCTTCTCCTCACGAGAGGGAAGTCAGGCACACCACGTGAAGGCGGATCGCATGTGCCCTATTGTATGATGGAAAACGATGGTGTGCAACTGCAAGCCAGGCGTGTTCAATGTGCCCACGCAGGCGAGAACAGGTTGAGACGTACAAACATGGGGTTAACGGCAAAGTTTTTGAAGGAAGCGTTATAGCAGATTGGGGGTGGTAAGTTATCTACGGTTGGTATCTATAGATAAGCACTGGTTTGCAAACGGCATGCGTTATGAGGAATAGAATTAGCGTAAGTTTGCGCTCACAATAAACATGGACAACAACATCAACAAACTGATGCTGATACAGCACTCCGACTTTTCAACAACTTGAAACCATTTCCATCTAAGATGTGTAAGATGTCTAACATGGAAATGGTTTCAAGTTGTTACCGAAGGTATGATGAAGAAATGGAACAACGCTCCAACATCAGGCACAACTTGTGCAACTCGGATGGCAGATCTGCGACGCAATCTGCAAACCGGCCGCGTGGCGCCAAAATCAAAATCTGAAATGCGCAGTCGCTGCCGCCGGCTCGCACACATCTCTCACATGTGCTCAATGAGCGGCGGCGGCGCTGCATGGCGGCGCTGCATGGCGCCGCCACGAGCAATGCACCTCCGCGCGACCACGACCGCGACCGCGACCGCGAGCACGGCGCGGCGCGCGCCGCCGGTGGCGACGGCGCCGGCGCCGGCGCCGGCGCGCGCGGCGTTTGTGTGCGCCACGGGCGCGCTGCACGCGCGCGCCGCCGTGCGCAGGCCGTGCGCGGCGGCGCTGGCGCTGCTGCTCGCGCTGCTACCGCTGCCGCCGTCGCAGCTCGCGCACGCGCACGCCGCGGCCCACACCGCCACGAACACCACGGCGGCCACCACGGCGGTGGGGCGGCGCGCGCGCGGCGCGACGCTGCTGGTGGGGACGCGCGCACGGCGGCGGCACGAGCGCGAGCCCGCGCAGCAGCAGCAGCAGCAGCAGCAGCAGCAGCAGCAGCAGCAGCAGCAGCAGCAGCAAGCGCGCGACGAGCAGTGGCGACGCGCGGTAGCGCTGGACGCATACAAAGTGCTACACGAGCGGTACGGCGGGCCGTCGACGCCAAACTGGGCGCGCAAGCGACGCGCGCTAGAGCGGCGTCGTCTGCGCACGGACGGCGAGCTAGAGGCGACGCTACAGTGGCTGTTCACGCTACCAAACGACGCGTTCACGCGCTATCTAACGGCACAGCAGCTACGCGCGATGAAGCAGGAGCTGGACGGGCGCGCGTGCGGCGTGGGGCTGGTGCTGAGCGCGGAGCGCAGCGGGTGGCCGCGCGCGCGGCGGCGGCTGGTGGTGAAGCAGGTGGTACGCGGCTCGCCCGCTGCGCGCGGCGGCGTGCGCGCCGGCGACGCCATCACGGCCATCGACGCGCTGGACGCGCGGCGGCTGAGCGCGGCGCAGGCCAGCGCGCGGCTGGGCGGGCGGCGCGGCGCCGCCGTGCTGCTGCGCGTGGCGCGCGGCGGCACGGAGCTGAGCGTGCTGCTGACGCGGCGGCGCGTGCGGCAGCCGTCCGTATGGTGGCGGCGGCTCGAGGCGCAGCGCGTGCGCGCACACCACGGCGGCGGCGGCGGCGGCAGCGGCGCTGACGTGGGGTACGTGCGCGTGCGCGAGTTTGGCGCGCATACGGCGGATGAGGTGCGCGACGCGCTGCGCGCGCTGCGGAGAGACGCACGGCTGGCGCTGCTGGTGCTGGACGTGCGCGGCAACTGCGGCGGGCTGGTGGACAAGGCGGTGGAGACGGCGGCGCTGTTCCTGGCGCGGCGGCAGGTGGTGGCGCAGTTTGAGGGCGGGCGCGACGCGGCGCGCAGCACGGAGCTCAGCCACGGCGGCGGCGGCGGCGGCGGCGGCGGCGGCGGCGGCGGGTGGTGGTGGTGGCAGCGGCAGGTGGGGTGGGGCGAGGAGGCGGCGGCATCGGCGGCGGCAGCGGCGGCGGCGTTGGTGGTGGTGCTGGTGGACCACGAGACGGCGAGCGCAGCCGAGCTGGTGGCGGGCGCGCTGCGCGACAACTGCCGCGCGGTCATCGTCGGGCGCGGCACGTTCGGCAAACGCTCCGTGCAGGCGATCGTGGCGCTGCAAAACGGCGGCGGCGCGGCGCTGACGGTGGGACGCTACCGCACGCCGCGCGAGCTGCTGCGGCAGCAGTGCGCGCCGGTTGACGCGGCGGTGGTGCGGCCGGACGTGCGGCGACGCGCGCTGCCGGACGGCGAAGGCGCCGTGGCGGCGCTGCTGCAGCGGCGCACGATGGACGCGCTGCGGCGCGCGCAGGCGCGCTGCGTGGCGGCGAGTGGCTACTAGCCACTGGGGTACCGTTGGTACTAGCGACGTGTGTAAGTGCAAGGCGTTTTTTTGTGTTGTTTACTCATAAAATGGCGCTTGTCTGTTGTTAGTCGCTAATTGTTCTTGTTCAAACACAACACGCGCATGATGGGGGCGGGGCGGAAAGGTAATTATGTGCTTAAAAACAGATACAGCGCGCGGCGCGTTCGGAAAAACGGCGCCGCCACGCGGTGGCGGCTTTGTACTAGCAGTACATACTCTAGTACTAGTAGAAGCAGCGCAGCTCACTCGTCCTTCTTGTGCTCGTCGTCGGGCTTGAGCTTGTCGGCCGCCGCCGTCGCCGTGTCGGTGACGGTGTCCTTGGCGGCGCCGGCCACGTTGGCGCTCTTTTCGGCGGCGGTGTGGCCGCCGTCCACGGCGGTGGAGGCGGCGGTAGTGGCCACGTCGGCCGTCTTGCCGCCGACGGTCTTGCCGGCGTCCACGGCGGAGTCGGCCGCCTTCTTGGCGCCGTCGGCGGTCTTGTCCATGGTAGATTTCACGCAACCCATAGCGGAGGCGGGGCAACTAGAGAACAGATAACGCTTGTTGGTACAGGGGGGGGGGGAGGGGGGGGGGGCGGCGGGAGGTGACGGTTGTTCCGAACGCCGCTGCTATGCCGCTGGCGGCGCCGCCGGTTTTATATGCGCCGCGGCTGTGCGCGCGCGCCGCGCGCTTACAGCGCGCCGCGCGCGCCGCGCCGCCCGTCACGGCGCGCCGCGCGCAACGTGGCGCGCCCCGCAGCACAGCGCGCACGCCGAGAGGGAGCGCTCGCGCGCCGCCGCCGCCGCCGCCGCCGCCGCTCTCGCGACGCGCCGCCGCTGCTGTGGTCCCGCGTCAATTTGGCGGCCGCAACGGCCGCGCGCGCGCGCGCCGCCGTTGCCGTGGCGCCGGCGGCGCCGGCGGCGGCGCGCGGCGCCGATGGCGCCGATGGCGCCAGCAGCGATGGCACCAGCAGCGATGACGCCATCATCATCACATGAGAGCGCGCGCGCGCGCGCGCGCGCCACACACGCACACGCCGGCGCGAGCAATTAGCGGCCGCCGCGCGTTGCGCGCCAATTCGCCACACGTCAGCACGCGCGCTGCCGCCACCGCCCCCGCCTGCCGTCCGATGCGCGCGCGCCTAGAAAAGGCGCGCGGCGGCGGGGCCTTTAGAGTCGCGCTCCATTGCGTCATCACCCGCGCTCACGCCATGAGCGAACGCAACCCCCACAACCACCACCACCACCACCACCACCACCAAGACGACAACGCGCTGCCGCAGGTGCAGGTGCGCGTGCGCGCCGACGGCGACCTGTTCTTCCGCCGCGCGCCCGTGACGCTGGCCGTGCACGCGGCGCACGCGCAGTTGGGCGCGCACACGCTGCCGTACGCGCAGCTAACGCTGGCGCCGGCGCCGCGAGTGCGCCACGCGCTGCTGCTGCTGCTCACATGTGCGCGCGGCGGCGGCGCGTTCTGCGTGCGCGCCGCGCAGCCGACGCGCGACGCGCCGCAGTGGGCGGCGGTGCTGCGCCAGCTGCGGCTGCGCACGCTGTCGCCGCCGGGCTTCCGCTACGCAACCGAGCTGGGGCGCGGCTCGTTCGGCGTGGTGTACGCCGCGTTGCGCGAGCGCGACAACCACGTGGTGGCCGTCAAACACATCCGCAAGCGGCTGCTGCTTGCGCGCGGCGTGCCGCTGCACGTGGCGCGCCGCGAGCTGCACATTGCGTCGGCGCTGCCGCCGCACGCCAACATTGTGCGCACGCACGCCGCCTTCGAGACGGACGCGGCGCTGTTCGTGGTGATGGAGCGCGTGCGCGGCGCCAGCCTGCTGGCGCACGCGCGCGCGCTGGGCGCGGCGGGCGCGGTGCGCGTCACGGCGGCGCTGCTGAGCGCGCTGGCGCACGTGCATGCGTGCGGGCTCATTCACCGCGACGTCAAGCTGGACAACGTGCTCATGGCGCGCGCACAGCCGCACGCCGTGCCCAAGCTGTGCGACTTTGGGCTGGCCGTGCGCCACGCCAGCGCCGCCGGCACCAACGTGGGCACCCGCTACGCGCAGTCGCCCGAGATGCTGCTGGCGCCGCCGCCGCGTGCCGCGCCGCCGCAGCCGCCGTACGGCGCCGCCGTGGACGTGTGGGCGTGCGGCATCGTGCTGTTCGCGCTGCTCTACCAGCGCATCCCGTGGCTGGACCGGCCCGCCGAGCAGCTGCGCGCCGTGCGGCGCATGGCGCAGCTGGCGCGCCAGAACAAGCCCTCCATCCAGCTCATGCAGACGGTGCGCGAACGGCTGGCCACGCCGCCCTTGCTGCAGAGCCTGCTGTGCGCGCTGCTGCAGCCGTTGCCGCACAAGAGACTCACCGCTAGCGCCGCGTTGCAACACGCGCTCTTCGCCGCGCCCCACCTCACCAACGCGCTTGAGGCGCCCCGCCAAATCATGTCCGCGCGCTGCGCCTTTCGACGAGTGTTGTCGCTCGTGCGTGCCGTCGAGTGCTTTCGCAACTCGGCGCTCCCTGCCTTTTCGCAGCCGCTTGTCCAATTCTAACACACACACACTCACACACACAGTTGCAAACAACCAATGTACGCCTACAGTAGATACATACACTCTAGGCCATGTAGCTATCCATAGCAAACGTTTTTCTTAACTAAACTTACATTCAACCAAGTTGTTAACATAATTCACTGCTGATGAGGTTGGAGTGCAGCGCCATCCGCCCTGCGTTGACGCCGTTTCACGTGCGCATGCTCTTGCTTGTCAATCGTATACATCCTCGTGAGCAGCAGAATCACTTCCACCGCCATTGCCACAATCATAGCGCCCACACCGCCGATAAGCGCACCAGTCTGCGAGCCCGTGCTGTGCTTGAACACGTAGTAGCCAGCCGTGAAGCAGGTGGCCATAGTCACCAGCACGTTGACGCCGAGCGACATCTGCGGCGCAAACCTGCTCATGCGCGCCGCCTCGCGCTCCTCCCAGTTGCGCGCGTCACCGCGCGCAACGTCGCGCACCATGCGCGCGTACTCGGCGTCCTTGGCGCGCGCTTGCAGCCGCTCTACGCGCGCCTGCAGCTGCGCGTTTCTCTCGCGCGCAATGTGCACCGCGCACGCGTGCTCGTGCGTCACGTACAGCTGCGACGTCGCCAGTACGGCTGCCAGCGACTGCGCCGCCGCCGCCGCCGCCGCCGCGCGCTTGTTGTTGCTGTTCCGCAGCGCGCTCGCCACCGCCTTGTGATGCACTGTTTGCACGTGCTTGGTCGTCCTGCACACGGCTTCGTCTTCAGCGTGCGCTTCTGCTAGTAGCGCGCGGATTTGCTCGTTTACAAGCACCACCACCATGATCTTGATCTGCCCACTCTCACCCACTTTGCACGATATGGATAACCTTTCCGCTGGTAAAGAACTTGTTGACACTTGCAAAACCACAACAAACAGCAGCAGCGAGCCGCCTGAGAATCTTCAAACACTCGCACAACAGTGCCAGCAATGCAATGCTCAAAAACGCCCCATAACATATAATAACCATAACTTCCTGCACCGCTTCGCACTCTTGGCGCCGTTCCCCGCGTAAACCACCCTTGTCTGTCTTCTTCTTCTTCTTCTTCTTCTTCTTCTTCTTCTTCCACACCACTTTCAGTGCTGTGTTCACGCCTATTGCCTGTTTGGCGCTGCCTCCCGTTTCATCATGACTCGACAAGCCACCGTAGTCGCGCCGTCATCAAGCCTACACCACACATATGGCACTGCTCCCGCAACTCTTCCACCGCCATCGACCCGTACGTTGAAGCAGTCCCTCAATTTATGGTAAGTACCAACCCCCTCGATAACAACTCAAATCGGTACCTTGTTCGCACCCAATCTTACATGTGATTGTTCCTCATTATTCTCAACGCCCTTCCACCAGGATCTATCGGTACAATCTTAGCACAGCACTTTATATGCTACAACCGTGGGAACGAGCACTCTTCAACATCATCGTTATTGCCATTCTTGCGTACATCGTATACGGCCTTTATTACGCTGCGCTCCATCCGCTCTTCGAAAGACTCGCAATTTCGTACATGTAGATACCGTCTTTCGCACACAATCCTGTCCTTTTTAGAACAACACAATGCGCTTCGGCACTATCTTTCGGCTTGTTTCACACCAACGGTACAGATGTTAATTTACAAAGTTTACCAAGTTATGCTGGCGAAAAAAAAAAAAAAGCTTCTCGGTCTTGTCCACGCTTGAAAACATAGCCAGACCACTTTTGTTCGCATCCTTCACCTCATTCCTTCACTTGCAACACTTTCTTCTTCCAATAGCACCCTGTGAAGTGGCGCACTTGTTGTTCATGACCCCTTCCACTCTCCGCCATCAACATCCCACAAATGCGATACCACCTCAAAATCCTTACATCCTACCCCCATAGATACCACTGTCCAACTTCGACCATGTCATCTGTTTCTGACCAACAACACAAAAAAAGGAAAAACAAACCCAAACCCTCAGATGGCGCCTGCATCCATTGTTGATGAATTGAGCATTCCAATTGCTCACTCATAAAATGCCAAGCTGCATTCTCCCGTCGCTGCGGAACAGCCAGCGGCAGCCCGGTATGGTTTACTTTCCATGCCACCAAACAGGCTTCCTCCTTCAAATGTTTTCAAATTGACCATGATGGACCGCCTCCACATCGATACACACCTTTCTCACAGCGTCATGTATTTGTCTGTGCACTACATTCTTTCTGACGCTTGCGCTCAGGCTCAACGTCTTCTTCATTAGTCGCCAGCGATGGCGGTGTGAGGGCAGCCATGCTGTTAACATTCGCATTGTCGAGCTCAAGTCTAGCGCCCTCCACTTCTGATCTCCTTCTCTTTTGACCAGACGGTGGTGATGTCGAAGCGAATCTAGCTTCTTCTTTCCTTGCCGGCTCCAAGTGCATAACCTTTATGCCAGTTGTTGCCGCAAGCCACTTTGGTACCTTGGAGATGATGACCTTCCCTTGCACATCCGACGCGGCCACATTGCCTGGAGAAACCATGGTCAACCCCTGCATAGGACTAGCACAAATGTTGATTACATCACCGGGTGCAGACATGAGCGGTTCTTGTTTATGCGGCATGACATGGGCCGCCGTGCGTAGATGGTTAAGCCCTTGATCGTCAACTGAAGTCATGTTGGGTTCAGTTTTCGGTATGCTTATCTGAGACACCATGCCTTCATTATAGGGAGTGTGAACAGCTGGCAGCGGTTCTTCTTTGGTCGTTGCAGCGGGTGCTGAAATTTCAGTAGCTGTCGTCGATGGCTCCGGTGGTGTTTCAGAGTTAGTGTTAGTTTGTTGAGTTTCCAATGGCTTGTTGTCGTTGTTGTTGTTGTTGTTGTTGTTCGTAGTTGTTAGCGCCGCGTCTAAATTCCCATTCTCAAGCTTCGGCTTTTCTTCCTCCGGCTGCTGGGGAGCCGGCACATCAGCAGCCTCACCAGCAGCCTCATCAGCAGCCTCATCAGCAGCCTCATCAGCAGCCTCATCAGCAGCCTCATCAGCAGCAAGAGCTGCGTATTGCATGCACTTTACGTGGTACAGCTCGTCGTCGTCAGTTTTTGTGCAGTCACGCAACATCCAAGCGTGTTTGTCGTCATCCCAAAAGGTTTCAAACGCCTCATGGCAAGCGGCGCATATGTCGTTATCAGACATGGATTCAACAACAGACACGGTTCTATCGTCGTTTTCGTCTGCTACAGTTTTCTTATTTACAGAAGGGTTCGTTGGTTTTGCGTTAGGATCAACGTTCCCAAGGAAGACGTCCAGTGTGTCAAACCAACCCCGAGATTGACCACCCACAACCACCTGTTCCTTCGTTCCCCTCTTGCGACGATTCTGTCGGAAAAGCCAATCAAGATGTTCCCGCAACGCTTCCTTGGTGGCGAATCGCATGCCGTCGCTCTTGGAAAGATACGGCAAGTCGGTGTATAATGATCGAACGCCCGCGTGATGAGACATGCCCTTCAGTTCGGCAAAAGTTAGCACAGTGGAAGAAGAAGGCGCGGAATACGACGGGCCAACGGCGTCGGGGAGGCGTCGAGGCACCCGCGAAGGTCGGGCCATAGCCGCTGGGGAAGGAAGACTGCCGATACTGGCAGGAGGAAGAGGGTGAGACGAATGTGCTACAGACTGCACTGTGTGGAGCAGCCCTGGGGGCATTGCGCGGAGCAAATTGGTAAGGGTGGCAGAGACGTGCGGACCCGGGACTTGCGAAGTAGAGGGGGGCGCGGGAGGAGGGGCGCTGATGTGAGAAGTTTTGGGAGCAGGCGCAGCGCGGTGACGAGGGGCGGAAGAGATTTCGCGCAGCTGTTGCTGGTAACGCATTAAGGCGCTTCGCTGTAGATGGGTGGCAGAGGATTGGAGCTGTGTGGTAATCATCCTGTTGAGAGTAAACAACTGGTGGTTTGATGGGAGAGTTCCCATGCTAGCATTTCTAATTACCTGTGTCATCATCGTTTCCAACTCCACAAACTCCTGCGGCGGTGGCGGTAGAGCTGGCGGGGGCGCACCATTCGAATGCAACGCGGGGCGCATCGGTAAGCCTCTTCCTGCACCATGAGGCAACTGAGGAGTAGAAGCAGCTGGCGGTCGAACGGGCTGAGATCGCAGTGAAGGAATCGGTGGTTGCGCACGCGGTTCCGGGGCGTGATGCGGCATGTGCATGCGCGGCTGCTGCGGCGCATAGTACTGCGCCGGTTGTTGTGCGGGCATGCGCACCGCAGGTGGAGGGGGCGCGTGCATAGGGGCGTACGGGGTGGCATCGCACTGATCGGCTCTTGTTGTCATGGCGTTGACGAGCTCGAAGCCATAGATGTCCGGCCAGGTGCTGAGCATTCTACGCAGGGACATGCGCATGGAAGAGGAGGCGACGGCGTAGGAATTCGTGAAGGTGTGAAAGAGATTCTCTGCGAAACGCGAGAGATACCTTCTGCCGACGTTCTTCACAATAGAATCCATTAGGTAGAGGTATGGAAGCTTGGTCTGCGGGGGGGCGTTGAAAATGCGCTGCTCGATAACGGAACTAATGGCATCGGCAGCAGGAATATTCTCGGCAGCGATGGTGGTGAGCTGGTTGATGACCTGTTTGGAGTTCCAAGTGAGGTCATTTAGGAAGGCGTCGTACTCGAGAGCAGCTGCCTGTAGTTGAGGGGGAATGGAGGAAAGATCGAGGGGAGGGCGGGGCGGCGGTGGCCGGGCGGCGGGCGGCTGGGGCGCGGCGTTGGCAACGAAGTTGGACTGGTGGAACATGGCGGTGGGGTTGACGGGCGGTAAAGGGGGAAGGAGGGGGGGGAGAAAGGGTGTGAGGGGAGGAGGGGGGGAGTCCAAGAAGGCGGCGAAAGCGAGGCGCACAGTTGGGGGAGAGGGCGGGGGAGAAGGGGGTGAAGCCGCGGGGGGAGGGAGAGTTGGGGGGGGGGGGGGGGCGGAGCGGAGAGGTGGAGCTTGTTGTGGCTTTTCAAGGCCACTGCGAGTGGTGCGCCCGCCAACAGTCTGTCCTCCGCTGGCAAGCAAAACTGGCGGCTGAAAACGGAAATATTTTTGGGAGACGTTGCATTTCGCGTGCGGCGCCACGAAATGCAACTTGTGCTAAAATTATTTGCGTTTTCTGCAGGCGCCGCCAAATTCGCGAAGCCTCGTCAGCGGCTGCGCATTGGCGCTCAACTACCGTTGCTGTTTGCACCGCTGCGCGCACATGCACAATTCACCTCATCTTTCCGCCTTCCCATGACAGCTCTTAGGATTTACCACACAGCTATCGCAACACCTACCTTCGAAGGTACCACCTCGGTAGCTCTTGTTCCATTGAACAGTCACCAAGCCCATCTCACCATACGCCATCATCTCAACACCATTGGCTGCAGCCCGTTCACCATCCATTCCGTCGCGAGGCCATCAAACGTCCATGAGTTGCTTCCGCAGCCTGCAATGCCGTACGCGTTACCGTTCCAAAGCACTGAAAGCCAGTGTGCCTCACAATTCCCCGTATATACAAACCCACCTCGGAAACCCTATGTTATGAACATATTTCTACGACGTCCCGCTTTCGAAACATACACACTGCATGTGATACACAGACGTACTGGTGTACTACTGTTTATAGTGCTTTCAAACTGTTCTACAGGCTTCTAGTATCCATAACTTACTTTTACTAGATTGTACCAACCTACTTCTAGCACTTTTAGTACATTCTACTTCTTTCTAGGCTTCATGAAGTATTTAGTTGTCTTCTAGCTAGAGATATTTCAACAATTGTGTCGCACTGGAGGTAGTCTCGGCCAAAGAGGTTACCCATTGCAATGCTCCGGATGGATGGGAGTCTTTCGCGGCAAAACCTCGACGGCATTTTGATAAGGTACAGGGCGAGGAGGCGGTAGTTGTATCGCGTTGGAGGTAGCCTCAGCCAAAGAGGTACCCATCACAATACTCCGCACAGACGGGAGTCTTTCGCGGTCGTGGGACGCTGGATACTGGCCGCCATTGCCACGCCATGGGGATCGGAAGCAAACGGCGGGGATGCTCGTTCAGGTATGACCCGCGAAGAGTTTGGGGGGATCACGGCATACCTGGACTCCATAATCCCGATCGACGTAATCGGATTACTATGATAACTTGTGATACTCGGAAAGGGCCGGTAGGGGAAGGGAGGAGGAAAGGGGAGAACGGGCGGGTGGGCGGGGGGGTGCTGGGGTGGGCTAGCGCTTATGATCCGGTTTAGATAGAGCTCGGGCTTGGAACATAGCCATACGGGAACGCAAGCGCCCCACCGCGAGGGAAGGCGGCGTTCAATAACCCCAACCCAGCGCCGCATCAAGCCTTCAGTACCCTAGCCTCCATGGAGCTTGGTCACAAGACCACCGACGTGGTGAGCTACTGAGTGTGGAGGCTCAAGTAAATCGAACGTGGCAGCATGTAGCGAATCGAAGTGGCCGAGGCCCCACATTCAAACCATGGCGTTCACAGTGAGCACAACTCACATACATATCCTGACAAAATCAGTAGATGGGGCTTCGCAAGAAGCATTCGGGGAATAAAGCAGCCTCAGAGAGGTAGGCAGTCGGGGCAGAAGCGCTGGAAGCGACTGTACACCGAAGTCACGTTCTCACGGAGCGCTTAGCCCTTTGTAAGTTTTTTCCCCACCACCACGCCTCAACCCCACCTTTGCTCATGGCAATAGCCATGGCACATCAGAGACAAGTCACGTAAGATATGGCTACATGACTTCGCAAGGAGGTACTGACAAGTCAGTCCTGAATGTGCCGAGTTCGCGGGCTGCACTTCGTTTAGGTTTGGAATATACCGAATGTTTACAGTTCTCGAGTCACGCGGTTGGTTGTTTCCCGTTCAAGTTTGCGCAGTACCGCCTCAACGACCTGTTTCTGGTGGAATTTATGATGCAACGGCTGGTGGAACTCCCGTTGGAACGCCAGGTAGACGAATGCATGAGCGGTGCGGTGCGGCGTTGGAAAAAGCGCCAGTGTAGGGTAATGGACCTGTGCCAGGGATAAGTGCCCGGCGTAAGGACCCATTGTAAGTGCCCGTGGTATGCGAGGACCGTTTGGTCATTTCGTCACCCTGATTTTGCTTGCGGTAGGGCGTCGCAAACGGCAAGTCTGGCGTTCAGTTTTTGACGGACGAGAGTTTGTTTCAGAAGATTCAACAACGCTTTGAACGTCAAAGATGAAGTTTTTCAACGATTGCTTTTGCTTGCTCTCTTGTCAATCGGACTTGAACCATACCTCGCCGTACACCACGGTGGTAGCACGCCTTTGTTAGTATCAGCCTAATGAGAACATCCAAACAATCCTCATCTCTATCGATGAGGAGCGCGTGGAACTATGCCAAGTTCATCACAAGAGGCAAGAAAACTGTTCGATGCAGATAGCAGTATGTTCCAAGCACCAGATGGTACAGCCATATACCCGTGGGATGTTCGTCTCCTTCCTGCGCGTGTACTGCAAGCTGAGTCAGTGCCCGACCGTTTCGCTCGCGTACGTTTCACACGAATGGCTGTTGGCGAACCTTCCCGCGCTCCCTCCCCTGAACAATAGAAGTGCGCGTAAATATTGCAAAAGAAGCAGAAAAGCGTCCTCCATTCCTTTCGTTTATCAGTGCTTTCGCTGGCCCACATTAAGCCATGCTCGAGGGGGATTTGTTTCTCATCATCATGAAAGCCGCACCAGTGCACACTGCACGGGTTCTCGAATCTTTGCCATCCCCCCTGCCCTACTCGCACTGGAAGAAATGCACCTACTGCTACACGAACTCGAAAAGATGAACGTGTCGCCTGCGCTGTTTGATCGTGTATCCTGGATGACTCGTGTTCGCGTAGTAGTAACTCCTCGATGAATCCCCAGTTCTCAAAGCGCCAACATATACTACGAGAAGGGAAAGGGGTCAGAATTCATCGCAGCTTTCAGTCTTATTTCCAATATGAATTGTATTCGCGTAGACGCTGATTTCAACTGGGCCCCAACCCCTCTCGGACGCACACATTTTTCAAAGGGGAAAAGAGCAAACCTTCATATGCGTTTTCGGTCGCATGTCATAAATGAATCGCATCTCGCGTTTGAGTAACCCCTGACCGTTGCGGAGGCAAATGAAACGCACGCACACAGATCACGATGGCGAAATAACACAAAGGTCACAATCGACCGGGGAAGTCGTCTGTCCAAGCCGTCGGTCAGCTTGCCGATCGCCGTTGCAGACCTGGGTGGCCTTTCCGT
Source organism: Gracilaria gracilis (assembly GCA_030374805.1). Taxonomy (NCBI): domain Eukaryota; phylum Rhodophyta; class Florideophyceae; order Gracilariales; family Gracilariaceae; genus Gracilaria; species Gracilaria gracilis. The sequence goes on along the minus strand of JARGSG010000030.1, from coordinate 170,490 downwards.
AAATGATCCCGGGCTGATTACACGCAAGCAGCAGACTACGGCCTGATCATAGGAAGGGTTTTCTACCTTCGTTTCCCATACTTTTCCCAAGCATGGATTGTGCTGCTCTGAGACATTTATTTGACAGGGGTTTTCGGGGAGGCGTTACGTCGGGATCGAAGCAAGTTGACGAGAGGAGAGTAGTATAGTTGTAAAAGTATTCGATCCCCTACACGTAGAACGTTTTGCAATGTGCAGAGCATCGGATGCTTTAACAATTAACAATTATAGTAGCTCTGCGAACGTAACGCGACTACAGATTTGTGGCGAGCGCGTGTGCTTTGAAGGCAGGGTTATGGAGGAATGGGGGCTGTTAGCAAACCCCACGCAATACGATGAATAGACAGAATTACGCGCTCGCACTTAACTACAACAACAAAAGTTCAAAACGCGCCCGGTAACGGCCCTCCCGCATGGAATAATATCCGCGAGGGAGTGCCTGGAGAGTAGGGTCGGTGCGCCGAAGCATACCCAGTCGATGTACCTTCAATCGTCAAAGAGTCCATGAGAGCATCATGACGAAAATTGTTTCATGCGCGTCGTAGCCGAAGCGCGATCCATCACCACTTGCAATGCGTTCAAGTGCTTACACCACAGCGTGTGGCTCTCTCTATTGTACGCGTGGCCAACAATGCAGAAGGGGAAGGCGGATGAGCCTTATATCTACCTACAGTACCAAACCCCATGGAGCACATACTGGTCATTCAATGGCCGTTCGTGCGGGACATTGGCAACAGATCATTAATCTTGTGCCCCTCAACCGGGCTATCGCACGCAAGTGCGCCGTGAAACATTGAGATCGTTTTGTGATAAGAAGCAAAATTTAGTTGATTTTATTGTGGTCCCTATTTTATGCAAGGCCCTTCAGATGCCTCTGCAATGTGGATCGCCGGCGCCGAGGCTTTGGCAGGTTAGATGAGCACATTGCCACAGCTATAATAATAAGTAAAGCTTGCTGCGATTCGAACTCAAAACCAAAGCGCGTCTAACCATGCAGAATGATACAATCTATGATATTTCAAGTATAAAACATTACATTTATTTTCCCATTTTACGATTCCAATCTAATTTTACAACTACAATCAAAACTGATACTTCAATTGTACTGCTGTTAACATCTGAAATCTTGTTTTTCAAAACACCTTTCTTGTAAATTAACACCAGCATTTAATGAAATGTCTGTCAATTAAAAATTTTTGTTTTGCATTGTTAACTACATACGTTACGCATTATAAAAATTAACACAGCTCAATTTTGCCTTAGTCAATCTTCAAACATCTTCATTGTCTTTTTGGTCACAAATATGGAACCAAGTCTCCAAAAATATACCTAAACAATACAATAGATTCTTACAAATAATATGTTTACTAAATAAGAAAAAGTTTTGCATTTTTCGGGCCACCAAAAGCATTTAATACGGTTTCAATTGTTCAAACCATTTTGCAACACTGCTTTTCTCTACCAGAGAGAACAATGACAACAGGTTCCAAAAAAAATACGATTCTACTCCAAAACAAATGATAAGAGAAAAAAAGACTATATTATTCTTTTCAAAGTAGTCAAATATCACAGTTTCTCTACCATATTAAAATATCATGAATTTACATTATAAAACGTTTGCCCATGTTTACTCTATTTTATATTATCAAATCTTTTGATACAAATCAAACTTTAATGCTTTGAAGAAAAAAAAGAAACATATATGCGTCGGTTGCTGGTTGTTTGGGAAACATACTGGATTCAACTTTTTCCCCACAATTAGAAGTTGCAAATGCAAAACAGCATCAGTTAATCGTTTTGGCGCATAACACTGTCTTTCTCTAGCCGACAGTACAACGTGACAGACGACTTTTTGGCAAACTGTGATTTGCATCAAGACTTGTCAGAACAGTACGTAACTCTTACACTCAATTGTATGCAGAGATGTCAGTGACAGACACTTGTAGTGGTATATTTCAAGAATCTGGAGATACCTAATTGTTGTCTTTGTTTTGAGCGCCATATATATACTCTCTTATGCATATCTTTGGTACCAATTCTAGTTTCAGTATGGCTTTACGTTCTAATGCTGATCTTAGGCTCAAGCTTTCTTTCTTTGAACCCGGAAATAGAAAAGATGCTAATAAAGTGTAGATGGTGCAGTAATATTCATTGCGCTCGCGAACAGACCTACTAAGAATTCATGAAAAACGTTTAATTTTTCTGTGTTTAGAGTAATGGTGAATATCCTGGGACTTTCAAATCGTTGTCAGAGTAGGTTCGTGTATTTATTTAAGTAAAAGAGAAACATCAAGTTTGAGAGCATCAGGGAAATGTTAAGGTAGATTGGAAGGTTTCTTATTTTCTTTGATGTCACTCTAAACGCAATAAACTGCAGTATATGTTTCAAAGAGGTACGCAAATGCACTAAAAATGCCGTGAAGTATTTCAGAGAAAAAATTTTAACATTGAAACAAAGACGGAACAAATACACACAGCAAAAACCACACATTATCACGTGTGATTGCAAGGTTTACGATGTACTCTAAATTTCATTCCAATGACTTAAATTGGTCAAATGTAAAATATATAATACCTTCAAACGTCAAAAAAAGAACAAAAGATTTTGAAGCATTCTTCGGCATACCACTACTTCTTAAACTAAGCACCAGAAACATAAACCACTGGGAACGGCTGTGAAATAAATCACCGTACTTGTGCACCCATTATTGCAGGCATGAAGCGAATCTTTGTGTCATATGCATGCCATACGGTTATAAGTATTTCGCAGAGCTGAACTCTGCAAGAAAAGTCTTTATTGCAGACTCTAGAAAAACTATATTTCTAGCGCAATGCGGAGGAGGGTAGTCTCCCGGACTCCGTTGTTCGCCCTTTTATGTGATTGCTCACTTAATACCGCAACCAAAAGGCTGCTGGCCACCATTTTGTGGTACATGGTGAGCATTTTATAAACGTGCACTTTCAATGCAGCCCAATAAGAATGTGACTGAGACAAGTGCGGCATGGCTACAATAAATAGTTGGCACATACTTTCTGGCATCTTAGATACTTATCAGATAGTATTTACTTAGATTTGAGAGACTTATACACACCATGTAATGCGGGGGCACCGAAATCCTGTGACGAATTAAGCGTCCTAAACCAGCGTTGGCTCTAGATTTCTTCGCCTTCGTTCTTACTCATCTCATCCTTGTAAAGATAGGCCGATGCATTCGGAGGGTCAATCTACCTTGTGTATCCTAAACGAACCCAATTTTGAGAGATTCAATGACTTTTTTCGCCGTCGTCCTTGTATAAGGTTTATTGCGGCTTTGCCGAATCTGTTTCACTACTGTTGTGACTTTTCCCTCTTTTTGCTTTTCATGTCAAGTGGTTTGGTCTTCGTGCCCCTCTTGTTTCCTGTCGGAAGCTCGTCGCCCACTCCCCACACGTTGTAGTGATTACCCTCTGGGGAGACCCTACACACCTTCATGGTCACTTCAGGTTCCTAGTTCAGTTTTTTTGCTGTCGTGAAGGCAGACCTCGTCCTTAAACCGCCACAACCGGTCTCCCAGAAGAAAGGAGGTTCGCTCCACCACTCTTGCAGGGAAGCTGATCCAAACTTTCTCTTGTTGCTCCCGTCGCAGGGTGCTGCAAAGGAATTGCCAGAAATGGGAGTGATGGTGGAGCATCTAAGAGTCCGAACTGCAGTAAATCCAGTTCACCTCTTTCTGAAAGGCGTAGGAATATGACACAACGCATGATACTCTGCGTGTGCGGTTTGGGCGTGCAAGTATCCAAAAAACCGCGAAGACTTTAAGGGGCCAAAATGGTCAGTAGTTGGCTTGGAGTTTAGCCTCCCAGCTAAACCTTCCAACCACTCAGATACTATCATCTGGCAGTGTTTGTTTTCGCGCCATGTACAAACTACTTGAGAGATCATCTCTGGACCACTATTATTCTCTTGTGCTCTATTTAGGGCGTCTAACTAGTCACCTTTTTCCCCACACCAATGGAAGAATTTGTCGCCGAAATCTCTATGAGAGGTCCAAACTTTAGTCCCGAAGAAGACCTTGCTCTTGTAAGGTCTTGGATCTCAGCAACTCAAGCAATACTAGTGCAAAACGCAGATACATTCTGGAGCAGTGTTCTCAAAGTATTTAAAACACAGCCAGAATGCGGTCGTGCTCATAGTGCAATTAGCTTAAGCTCTAGGTGAAGTACTGTTGCGAGAACAGCACAAACACACCTGGCAGCGGAGAAGCTTTAACGTTCGATAATCCCGTCAGATCACACAGAAGATGATACGCTCCGAAACATTATGGTTCTCTATAGGAACAAGGAAAAAAAGGTGAAGGGGGAATTCCTCCTTCACCTTTATAACTTCCGCAAGAACGATGACCTGGAATCATCCGCTTTTTGCCTGCTGTTAGGTGTAGTAAAGTAGGCCCGGGTTGGGGCTCTGTATATACGATTGGCCGTTCACGTACGAAGGGGTAGTGCACGATTGGCCGGTGCAGTGGCACCACCACGTGTACAAGTTGGTGATCGAGTGCCGAACGGGTAGGCCGAACGTAGAAGTTTTCCACGTGTATGGACTTGGTGGTGATAATGCAAAATAGAGCGATCGTACAGTAGTTAGTAATGGGGCCCAGACACGATATTTAGTTGCAGCTCGGATCTCTCAAAGCCTCCAATCGTAAACGACAAGCATCTTCTGCCGAACGTCTTCTTCGCTAGTTTGCACTAACGATAGACCGCACGACTACTCTTTTATTGGGTTTTTCAGACCGTTCGTACTTTTCCGCACGTTTCTGTGCGTGCCTGTTGATATCAATCGTCCACTCTCCCCTCGACCGCCCGGTGCTTCCGCTCAATCCCTTTGCTCGGAATCATTACAGTCAAAAGACTGTACGCTACCGCCGCTCCCATTTCGTCACAAGACGGCTTCAAACTCTCTCTTTTTTTGTGCATTATACCACATTAGGATGCTCTCCAGCTGTTTCAGGTTTTCTGCTAATATTAGTAGGAGCTCTCGAACTTTTCTAGTATATCGCTCTAACTCTCAACAGTACGATCCGTCACCACACGAAGCTGATAACTCTTTTATCGGCTTAAAAAAGGCGTCAATTGCCATGGATTCTCCTTCACAGTCTTGCCCAAATGGGACGAAAAAGCAGAAGCTAGGGAAAGTACTAGAGCGCAATATGTCGAAAGTCTCCAGCATTGTAGAGAGCATGACGGAAAAGTTGAAAGGATCGGCTGCTTGCAAAAAGCAAGCGTCTTCGATATCACTGCAATTGAAAATATTGCATCGCATGTCCCTCTCCTCTGCCGCTTTTAACAAACGGCTTGAGGAGCATATGCAGAAAGCAGCAACACTTGGTGGATTTAATACGACAACCGATGTGGCCGAGCTTAATGCAGAAATTCACGAGAACGACCAAAGGCTTTTGCTTGGAAACACATCTTCATATCAGTGGGGAACGCCTACTGTGTCTACTGCTTCCGCAGACGTTGTCAACATAGCTGCCGCCGCCCCGAATGAAAGCATGAGCACAATCACCAGGCCGCCCAATTTGAATTTCGATCACCAACTCACAAATGTTGGACAAAATCAGAATTCGAAGCCGCCGGAGGCTGCTTGACAGTTCTGCGTGTTGCAATGGCGGTTTAGAGGCTTTTGATGACGTGGCAGCGGTTGTTACTGGTTCTTTCTTCTCTTTGCCTACAGATGATGGGACAAAGCTTCTATCAAATTTCTGTTGGAATCTTCGTTAGTGGCAAGATCAATTGTGTTCAGCAAGCCCAGTAAACCCACAGTTCCCGTCGTGGTTTCTGGAACGTATAGATTTGCGTGTGAAGCCATTCCACCATCCATAATCTCTTCTGACTCTCCCGCAAACTCCTCTACTACGTTAATGCTCCCTCAATTTTGATCTACCTCTTCTTTCAGCTCCCCACGCAAATCCATATCTCGAAGCATGTTGTGTAATATAACGAACACGCACTAGACTTATAAGAATTATAAGTTCATCACTCCACTCGAAGCGCTCATGACGTAGAATCTTAAACCGTTCTTGCAACGCCCCAAACAAACGTTCAATATCTTTTCCTGTTGCCTCTTGTGACACAGTCATGTTCACTTTGCGATCATTGATGGGAGTGTGGTTGGGGCCGACAAATATTGCCCCTTGTGTGTATATGCCATCTACAAGTTAGTACAACAAGCCACTTCTTGCCACACCATTAACTTCATAACCTTCCGGCACAGCCATTCGTCGCTTACCAGACAGTATGTCTATGAAGAGCGGACTGTTGTCCACAACAGTTATATCATTGTTTGGGCCACAACGTCCGGGGAATCAGTGCCAGCAATAAAAATTTCTATCACATATTGCTTCATGTGACATCGTTGCTAGTTTTCCATCCTTCGGGTTATGCTATTGTCCTTTGAACGGCTTTGGGCAAATTTTTCCAATAGATATGCATGCAAAATATACAACCAATGCATCCAGGCAATCCCACACTAGCATATGCGCTCTCAATGTCATGCAGTTCTTCCAAACACGGCTCTCGATTAAGATATACGCCGCTATAGCGCTAATATATAGCTCGTAGAACAATTTAAAAGTTCTGTGTTTCACTTTCGGGACACAGCAAACCATGTCGTCCATTTGGGCGAATAAAAGTGCTGTAGCAAGCCTACGCAGTGTACGTAATATCTTTTGGTAGGCCATATGTCCCGCAACATTAGCGGCATTTATTTGCTGTTGCAGCATGGGCTCTTCTTCGGTCAAGTCGTTATATAATGTTCAGTAAAGTTTAAGAGGAACTCTAAACACTCCTCTAAATTTTTATGCCGGATACACGGTATTGTGTGCCAGGTCGTCGAAGTACCAACGACATTTTCCTCTTCTTTGCAGTTGGACTTCCTTGAACTCTTCCAGATTGTTGGCATGTGGCCCGACGAGCTTCACAAAGAAGCTCAACTGCTGCGAGAACGCTTCGCAAGGCACACTGTTCGTCATCGCTGAAAATGTTTTCGTCTTCATTTGATGAAGTTTTGCTCATGGCGCGAATGATGATTGTCAATGGAAACGAACAATGGGGCTCATACTTGTCAGATTTGGCTCTTTGCTGATAGGGGTGTCACTGCCAAAGCCAAATCTGAATTTTGCTTTTTGGCAATATAGCTTTAAGTTTTGGCATCACTTACAGGGGTGCTCTAAATGTTAGCAATTGCAGAAAAATAGTATTTTTTGTTCGTATATATCTGGAATTCAATTCAATAAAATTAAGAGTACCAAAAAGCACTTTTCTGCCTTTTGCAGATGTCCCAAGCTCGTAGGGTTACCAGTAAGGCTCGTTTTCACGCAGGTTTGTGTAATAAACCAGCAGACTGTAAGGAAAAATTTTTGATTTCTGCTCAAGGCTTGCAAAAATCATCATTTCATCCGCAGAAAAGAATAATGTTTCATTTAGAGCTATTTCTAAAAGGCACTGACCGAAGGAGTGCAAAACGTTTACACTTTGTTGATATTGATATTTGTTTACAAAAGTTCTGGTCAACAAATGGCGCTACGCAGCAATATAGGTGCATTAAAAGTGGGTTGATTACAACTGGCACTAAGTTGCATGTGGTTGGTCCAAAATTGTTTAAATGTAAAAGTGCTCAATTTTTGGATTATCCTAGTTTAGAGACAACCCTGGTTGGAGAAGTTTTTGTTTGTTTGAATATCTTTAAACTTTGAATATAATTGGGTGTCGAGTGAAACCCTTGGTTGTCAGCTTGCCAAGTGTTTTCGTTGCTTATTTCTATCATGGTAGACGTAGAGATCATTTATTCAGGCGTTTACATGGTACTGTCTTGCATACGTGTTTGTATTGTTCTACAAATGCATTATCCAACTTAATTGTTTAAATCATTTTCATTGAAAACTAATCGCTACCGCTTATGTCTGTTTCCGTAGACGTAAAAATGTTTATGTTGAAAGGGTTAACCTCACACGAGCAGCGTTTATAGGGTTGCTGAAGTGCTCCTGTGACGTCTGTGACGTTTCGCGCAACATCATATTGCATCCAGATCATCTTTCGCCTTCGTTGCTGAAACGATGCGTAGTTTAGAGAAAGAACTGAAGCAGTATGTAGCCAATGCAGGCCAGACTTGGTTGTATTTGGCTGTCAGAAAACAGGAAAGGCATACATTAGCCTATTCACGAGGTTTTAAAGAGTTTCTACGCAACGAGTAGAGCGCGTTCAGAAAGAAACCTACTGGATTTATGTTGGAGTTAGTGCAGTGGCTCCAAAGGGGACACCATCTTGACTTCTCTTGTTGATGGAAAAGTGATGAGCATTGGTTGTACGCTAGACTCCAAAGCTTGCACTGCATGAAATTGTATCGCATTATGTATGCCCTCAAAAACATATCGTTGAGATAGCAGACTATCCCTCTAGAATGCTCTTCTTTATTCTCGCAAAAGATATCCGAAAGAAATCGGATTAGCTCAACGATTTCATGACTTGCACAGGGTTTCGTATGACTGTGAGAACGAAGCCACATTTTATGTTGCTTCCGACGAAACCAAGGAGGACTGCAAGGCACCAACGTGTATCCCACTGGTACTGTGTGATAAGTAGCTTTCCATCATCAACGCTGTTGAAGCACAACATGCTGAGTTGAGGCCATGACAAAATGCTGAGCTGTTCATGTTTCCGCTGTTCGATGGACTCATACCAATTCCATTTCCACCCAACAGCATTCTCAACATGCCGCACTACTGCTTCATGCAGCCTACCGTTTGGTTGTGGTTGAAGGCAGCAGTTGTAAGTCATTTGCGTGGAATGCGGGGCTTCGATAAACGAGGACTGGTGTTCGTGCGCATTCACATCTTCCTAGTTGACTTGATCGACTTCAAAGTGTGTAAGCTCCCTGGCTGTGTTTCGCATAGCGGCGCTCACAAGGCTAGGCCGCCACGGTTTGGGGAAGAGTGCTGGCTAGGATGTGCGAAAAGCTGGACCGTCCAGCAGCAGAGACACCATGATCGCTGGCTGATTTTCTTATGAAGCCGTTTGTCTTGCGATCGGCGGGATGCAGCAGACTACGCCTGTACGGTAGCAGCGGAAGTGACGGGTTTCAGCAGCACCACCGGTCTCGGAACTGGCGATCCACCGTGGGCTGTGATGTGTCACCGCGGGTGAGAACAAGTTCGTTGGTACAACGGTAGCTGTACGAAGGTAGATTACAACGCCACGCGGCTTTGTAATAACAGCAAAAACATTTTATCTACCCTTGGTACCGTCGGTACCCTTGGTACTTGTTACCAAAATCGAAGAAAAATTAAAAAAAAAACAGCTCATAGAGCTGCGACTGCCGTTGCTATAGCCGTTGCGCAATTGCGTGCGATCCCCGGCCCAACGAAAAAAAAAAACTTTTGATCTTTTGTCACCAATGTGCCGCCATGAGCAAGAGCGAATGACATGACATGACCTTCACGTGCAGCTTTTGATCTGTGCAGCTTTTGATCTGGCAAGTTGCCACGCGTACTCGTACAGTAGATACCCCATAGAGACGGCGACATTCCTGACACGCGTGCAGGCACACAGCAACCCGAAATGGCTCGCGCCACGCCTGCGACGCGCATCATGCTTGTCATTATGCCGTCATACGCTCTTTGACGATCGAACGCACATCGACTCGCCATGCTCCGAGGCGCCGACCCTACTCCCCGCATAGCGCCTCGCCACTACCATTCCCTGTGGGAGAGCTTCTACAGGGCGCGTTGGTGGTCCTTTGCTTCTTTCGCGATCGCCTCCTGCCCGCGTGCGTTTCAATTGCCCGCCAGACGTGCCAGACGGTAGCAAGTTGCTCAAACGCGACGTACGATTCACAAGGCCATGTGGCCGAAGGCGCATATGATGCGTGCGAGAGAGGTCAGGGCCCAGTACAAATCGAGATCCACAGCGACAGCAACGGGCGCTACGGTGACCGTTTAAACCCATCCCGTTCATGTAGTATGTGCACGCGTTCTTGGGACCAGCGTTATATTGGCAAGCTACCCCTATGCGAATACGTGTCATCCAGGAAACGCGGTCAACGAGCTAGGGAAAGTTGATATCTTCGCGCTCACGTAGTAGGTGCGTTCGTTCCAATGCGTATGGGGCGAGGGGGAGGAGGAAGAGGAGGAGGAGAGGGGGGCAGGGGGAGGGCAGAGATTCGAGAACCCGCGTAGTGTGTACCGGTGCGGCCTTCATGATGATGAGAAACAAATCTCCCTCGCTCATGGATTAGTATGGGCGAGCAAAACCACTGATAAACGAGAGGAACGGAGAACGATTTTCCACTTGATTCGCAATCTGTACGCGCACTTCGAGTGTTCTGGGAGGGGGCGCGGGAAGGTTCGCCCACAGCCATTCGTGTCAAACGTACGCGAGCGAAACGGTCAAGCACTAGCACGGCTTGCAATACACACGCAGGAAGGAGACAAACATCCCACGGGTATATAGTTGTGCCATGCTGGTGCTTGCAGCATACTGTTATGTGCATCGAACAGTCCTCTTGCCTCTGGTGATGAGCTTGGCATAGTTCCCCGCGCTCTACATCGATAGAGATTAGGATTGTTTGGATATGCTCACTAGGTTGATAATAATGAAGTCGTACTATCACCATGGAGTACCGCGAGGTATGCTTCAAATCCGTTTGACAAGAGAAAGCAAGCAAGAGCAATCGTTGAAAACTTCATCTTTGACGTACAAAGCGTTGTGAAATCTTCTGAAACTTAAACTCACGTCCGTCAAAAACTCAACGCCAAGCTTGTCGTGTGCGTCGCGCGACCGCAAACAAAACCAGGGTCCCCGTATACCGCCGGTATTTACGAGGGGCACTGACTGTGGGCACTTACGAGGGGCATTCACTGCGGGCACTTACGAGGGGCACTTAACATGGAAGTGCTCGGACCACTATCTCGGGCACTTATCCCTCGTACACTACCCTAAACTGGCGCATTCATTCCACCGCTGTACCCCTCATACAATCGTCCATCAGGCGTTCCACTGCCCGTTCCATCTGGCATTCCACCAGAAACAGAACGCTGAGGCTGTACAATTTACTGTATTGGAACAGGAAACAGCCAACCGCGTGACTCGAGAACTGTAAGCATTCTGTATGTTTCAAACATGAACGATGTGCAGCCGGCGAACCCGGCCCATCCGGGACTTGTCAGTACCTCGCTGCGAAGTCATGTAGCTATTTCTTACGAGACGGACCTCTCCGAAACTGAGGGAATGATCAGGTTTCAGACTAAGCTTGTCTCTGAGGTGCCATGGCTATGGTCATGAGCAAAGGTGGGGTTGCGGTGTGGGGGTGGGAAAAAACTTACAAACGGTTAAGCGCTCCGTGAGAGCGTGACTTCAATGTGCAGTCGCTTCCATCGCTTCTGCCCCGACTGCCCACCTCTCTGAGGCCGCTTTATTTCCCGAATGCATCTGGCGAAGTCCCATCTACTGATTTTGTCAGCGTTTGTGTGTGAGTTGTGCTCACCGTGAAAGCCATGGTTTGAATGTGGGGCCTCGGTCAGTGCGATTCGCTATGTGTTGCCACGTTCACCCCCTACTTGTGCCTCCACGCTCACATGGTGGCCCTGTGACCGAGCACCGTGTATGGAACTGATGCACTGAACTGGAGGCTTGACCCGGCGGTGGGATGCGGTTATTTGAACGCTCTCTTTCCTCGCGCCGGCGCGCTCGCGTTCCCATATGACTATTTACCACACCAGAGCACTCTCTACACCGGATCATAAGCTCCACCCCACCCCAGCCCCCGCCCCCCCCTTCTCTCCCTTCTCTCCCTTTCCCCCCCCCCCCCCCCCCCCTCCACCCCTCCCCTCCCCCTTTCCTCTTCCCTTCCCCTACACGTTATGGAATCCAGGTATGCCAACATCCCCCCGAACTCTTCACGGGTCATACCTGACCGATCATCCCCGCCGTTTGTTTCCGGATCACATGGCACCGGCGGCCAGTATCCACCGTCCCACAACCGCGACAGACTCCCGTCTGTCCGGAGCATTGTAATGGGTACTTCCTTGGCCGAGGCTACCTCGAACGCGATACAACTACCGCCTCCTCGCCCTGTACCTTATCAAAGAGCCATCGAGGTTTTGCCGTCTCCGAGATACTACTCGAATAGTGCATACGGTCAACAGTCGAACGTTTGGAGTCACGGTTATTACGACGACAACCGAAATCCATCCGTTTTCAACCAGGTACACGGATCCTTCCCCCAAGAGAACGCGGCCTACAACGTCTACCCTCAGCACATTCAGGTTCCCCCACCGCCTGCTGTTGTCACCACGCAATCAACGCCGATGGACTCTAATATGGGATACAGAGTTAATACTGTACCCATGCCGCGGCTGATGGAACCGACTGTGAATCCGTACTACCGTAGTCCTCACATGCATATGGCCGACACAAGAACACCCCCGGTACAAGATCGATATGCAACTGCTGGAACTGCTCCTCATGTTCCCACAGCTGGAATACAAAACACTCCCAGAACCATGATGACGGCGGGCTGTGCCAATCTAGAGTCAACTGGTGAGCGCCTTGGCCCTAGGAATGGAGCCAATGAGCAAGGACTTGGTTCATCTCTTTCGCAGCATCATGGAATACCACACTCGCTTCCAGTAGGAGCTTCTAGTTATCCGTATGCTTCGATGTACTACCAGCAGGGTGGATATCAATACCAGCAGCTCGATAATGCCGCTCGCGAAAGCCAACCAAGTACCGAACCGAATGTGAGATACATTGAGTTGGGTTCTTATGGAATAACTGAAGCTTTCCTCTCACATATAACGGCCCGGGCGTGGATGGATACGGAAAATAGTATCAGGTGCACTGAATGTGAGGAAGAATTCGGTAACGTGGCTTCGTGGAAGAGACATGCATCGCGATCACATCGGAAGGTACGCACGCCGAAGGTAAAATGTCCGATCTGCTCAATTGAAGTCAAGAGCGAAGGGAACATAAAACGGCATCTTAAAACGGTACACAAGTCCGTTCCCGACCCGCTCGTTTGCACACACTGTCCGGCTATGTTCTCATCGGATCGGGCACGTTCGATCCACGTGATGCGGATTCACTCGGTGCAGGTGCCGGTTGAAACCGATCTATCCGCCTGCGGAGGGGTTCCCGACAAGCAAGGGAAACGAAGACGAGCGGGGACACAGGTGGGGAAGCCGAAGATGCACAAGTGCCCGAACTGCGATTATATGTCACGATGGAAGGGAAATATCTCGCGACACGTGAACGCCGTCCATCTCCAGCTTCGACAGTTTCCATGTGACATCTGCGATCGAAGATTCAACACGGCCAGTAATCTCACCGTTCACAAACTGACACATCTGAGAGATTCTGATCCCGGTACTCCGTAGGATTGATTGTGATTGGGTGGATGCGGAAGCATTGGATGCCGAAGGTAGGGCTCTTAGTTTTGCAGCGTACCACTGCTTTAGTCCCCGATGGGTTCAAGAGGTAAACATCGTTTTCAGAAAGTGTTGTACTGCGCTTCGAAATAGTACAGGATGTGCGAACACTCAAAGAGCTCTATGACGACGCTCGCTTTTCTGCTTCGATCCGCAATAGCAGATCCCTCCTGTATATTCTTTTAAAGCTGGTAGCAAAACGAAGATATTGACTGGTGGCGCAAGTCTCTTTCGTCCCGTAGGTCAAAAAGAAGAGAATACATGGGCGTAACAATGAACTACAGTGTTAGTTTTGCAGTGTACCACTGCTTTAGTCCTCGATGGGTACACATCGTTTTCAGAAGGTGTTGTACTGCGCTTCGAAATAGTACGGGATGTGCGAACATTCAAGAACTCTATGACGACGCTCGCTTTTCTGCTTCGATTCGCAATAGCAGATCCCCCTGTATATTCCCTTATATCTGGTAGCAAAACGAAGATATTGACTGGTGGCGCAAGTCTCTTTCGTCCCGTAGGTCTAAAGAAGATAGTGGTGGGAATAGGATTAAACGACATGACGGTACCTACATTGCGCGACGATAATTCGAACATTGGATATTATCCAACTGACTGTATGACATCGAATCCTCAGCATCAAATGAATGTATTCGTTTGGATCTGGTACTTGCCTGGCTGCTGGCTCGCGCCGTACGTTGCTGAACAATACCTGACATCGATGATAAGGGAAAGTATGTCTCAAGTCGGCGAACGTGAATGGTTGTCCCAGCGATAAAAAGAGTGGTGAAGAGCATGTGTCTTCGTGAGTGCAGGAATGACACACCTGTACGCCTGCATACTAAGTATTTATCCTTATGATAATGAGTCCTTAAGAGTGTCTTCGTCACCAAAAGGTTCTATGAGTTAGTATCAAAGATAGTTAGACACAGTCACCCTTTCACTGCTTTCGGAACGAGACGTTGAATTGAGTTGAATTCGGTTATACGGCAGAAGGTCTACAACTTTGATAGTCCTGCGACTATGTGGATACAGAATCGTCTGGTATGGGCGGTCTGAGATGATCGCATGTGGTGGTATGGGCTTCATTGCGATGAAATACACTGTAGAACGGTAGTGCTGGAAGGATTTAAGCAAAGAAAGGGAGAAGAAGATACCAAGTGTAGTGATACGTAATGAAGCTCTGCTGGTTGTGGCAAAAGGTGTGCGTGTGGGGTTTAATGAACCGGAAGCAATGAGTGGTACGGTTGTACATATGTACAATATGCTTGTACGATTGATTAATTGAGAAAACGAGAAAGTGAGCAGATTACAACGAGAGACCATCCGATCAATATCGTTGGCACGCGGTTGTTCATCGTCTTGATGGCCATGATAACATAGTCAAGTCCGTGTACCGTTGTATACGGTGAACACCCGGCCCACACTTTATGTCTACACCCAGTGACCGCAAATAATGTAGCCCACATTATTTCTGCTCTCTTTTTCCGCACCGACAAAACCGGATAGAGTGTGGGCCACATTTAATTAGGTACCAACGTAATTAAGGTGCAGGCGTAAATAATGTAGCCCACATTAATATAATTGGCAGAAATAATGTGGGTTAAATTGTCGTTTATTGATTTCATTTCCGAGCTCATCACGCCTTAATAGACGCATCGGCTCGATTTTCACTCTGAATCAGCGTTTCTTGTTCAACTGGCGTCGCATTTACCTCGTCTTCAATACTTGTAGCCACGCACTATCGTACCTGCTTTTCTCACTGATGGCTAAGAACACAAGACCGGGCCATCTCTGTGAGCTCGCACAGTGTGAGCGAGAAATATTGGAAGGGTATCGTGTTTTGTATGGAATTTCGGCATTGAAAGCAGCAAGGCTTAGCTCTACGATGATTTGGATGGGGTCAAAGACAATAAAGGCCACATTAATTCTTCCTGGTCTTCATCAAAAGGCACCTTTAATAGTGTGGGCTACATTAATACAGGTACCCACACTATTTTTGAACCCACTGTATTCGTTGCTTTCGGGGTAGATGTCCACAGCGGCCCGGACGACTCTGCGAAACATTTCACTTGCCGTCAGCAACATGCGCGTGTCTAATCCGATTACGTAGTAAAACGCACAAACCTTACGTCTCGAACGAACCGACCTCCAGCTCACAGCCGCTGCTCTGAACCAATGACGCTGGCTGTCTACCAAGATCTACGAAATTGAGTGACCAACGACGGTTTGAAATTACGTAAAAAAGGTCTGGTTTGGTCGTTCTTTACCTTTTGTGTACATACGAAGGCAGCCAAGCCCAAACTATTTCGACAATGGTGAGGTCAGAGCTCTTGCCCGGCCAGTCTAGATGGTAAATATTCCAGTCACATTTCCACCGTTTAGTTGGCCTAGAACGACGGCGACTGCCTCTGTCGTGCACGAGCTTTGAAATATCTCCTAAGGTCGTACTAGCAAAAGTAAGTTCCCCTTGACTAAGCAATTCTACATATGTCTTCATATTTAATGTGGCTTTCAAAACAGACAAATATCCAGATCTGCAGTTGGTAACTCAAGCCAAAAACATCACAGAAAATCCACCATTGTACCTCTAAGAAATGTTATCAGTTTTCTTCCTCACTTTGTGCCAGTAAGGTACTTCCCATACAAGCAGTCAGGTTAAAACCTTTTCTCGTTGGAGACAATGATTTTTTCCATTTTATGCTATTTCACCCTAGCTTATTTTCGGTCTAAAGAATGTTTGTCTATTTATGTTATCAAAACATTTTAATTTACTTCGCTATCGAGTTGTGCTTAAGATAAGAAACCTCACGGCGAAGCCATTAAACTTGTCCGATTCTAGTGGGCAGGTTATATTTTTCTTGAACCTCTATTGTGCTGTTTCGGTGTATAATGTCGTCTCTAATAATGTTCTTTCCAATACTCAGAGCAATCATCTGGTTGCGTGGCTTCCCTGTCTTCTCCTGTGAGCGTTTTGGTTGCATGAAGAATGCGATGCCCTCAAAGTTCGTCCACAATATCTTGGTCCATCAGTCCATGTAATGCTGGGCTAGAAAAACTGCTTGTTCTTCAGATCGCAAAAGTTTTCCACTCGGCCTTATAACAGTATTTGTGTAAAAAAAACAGACTCCGATGGTGTTAAGGACAATGGCGGTGCTGTCTCTTGCGTTTCAATTGCAAACTGACAGGTGCTGTAAGAGAATCAGAGTCAAAGCCATTCATTTCGAATCATGACTATTTAATTCAAATTCATGAGAGTTCGAGTTTGAACTCAAACACGAACGCAAACATACTGCTAGTGTACGTTAGATGTTGCTTTCCTCTTATAGTTTTAGAGAAAAAGACTACACTCATACATTGTACACTGAGTTTCATCCAAACGAGAGTCTTCCGCGTGTTTAGTCTCTTCCACTCTCGTGGCCTGGTCTTTCTACGTGTTTCAGCCATTGAATACATTGGTTCGGTTGTTCTCTCAGACCTTGCTCTCTCCCATATATGCTTCTATTTATGCCGCAGGTTGTCGCTGTGGTACAAACCCTTTTCTGTCTTCCCAGACAGACGAGAAAAACCCCCTCTTCTTCGAAGTTATAAAAGTCAATACATCCTATTGATCATTTGAATCCGTGATCCCGAACCTTGTGAATTAAATGCTAGGACTTAGCACTGATCAGGAAGAGTCTGAAATGATTCGCAGTCGGCCATCCCCAACCTTTTTTCCCATCCTCAGTACTTGGTATGTTTTCATTCTCTTTAGTTTGTTCTCAGGATGTCGGCACATTTCTATCTCTCACAAAAGCATTAATGATCATCTCCTTAGATATTGGTTCACACTATGTCTGCATGGAATTTCCTCATTGAGCAAAGCGGACGCAATTCTTTCGATATCATTCTTGGCCAGCCAGGCGCAGCGGCCGCTGAGCGGGGGAGTGTGTGGTGGCGGTTTTGAAGGAATGTCCCACGAACCAGGGACACCTCACAAGGAAGATTTCCAGTATCTCGAATCCAGAAACTGTTAGTGTCCGTCAAGTTGTGGACAGGTACTTCGTGTTCAAAACCCCTAATTTTTACAAACAAATTACAAAAAAAGACATAAACCAGCTCAAAACGCTCGCAATGTCCATTCCAAGACGAGCAAGATGAATTCGTAGCACGTTGATGAGCTTTGCGATACATTCTGCACATCATTGAAAGGCAAGCCGAGGGCTTGGGGGGTGCAAAACTGCGGAAACGCAAAAACAAGCGCCTTGGTGACTCGTCCTGCACCCGTCTTTCTTTTTTCTCCCAGCTCAGCCTCAGAACCGTAACCTTGTGCATCCTGTGAACAATGCGGACCTACTACTTTGCGTAACCGCATCCCGTACAACTAACCGACCCAATCATCGCAAATTGTGTAGCGCAATCTCAATCTCCGTAAAACCCAGCAAAACTAAGCGTAGCACTCCCCACAAACCCAAAAGACTGTTTAACCCACCTCCCAGCTTTTGAACCTTAAATAAACCTTTATCCATTCTCATCACAATCAGCAACAAAACAACATGCCACCAGCTTGCCGTAATCCATCCTATTGCTTTGGTAGTCTCCGCATTGAACACTACATTCCAAATGGCATCAAGCTTGTAAAGTACGGGTACTCATTTTGCAAAGCAGCCACCAGAAGCCACTTGTCACCGTTAACACTTCACCACTACTACCACCGAGGAACTGAAGAAACTTTACAAAGAACCGAATTAAGAACCACCCTAGCCTCAATTGAAAAAAACAAAGTGGTTGCGCTCTTTTTTCACTATACACAGCGCGGACGTCCGATATCACGCACAGACCTGATTGATGTTTTAGAAGCAATAGTTTTGACCTTCCCACCCTGGCAGCAGAAGTCCATTCCATTCAAAGACGGAACGCCTGACAGACGCTTCTGTGAGATTTTCGAATCAAAAAACAGTGATCGCATTACGTTCAGCAAATTATCGCGACAGGACTCGAAGCGCTACTTTGCAACCAATGTCAAAATTCTCGTAGCACACATGATCAAAATCAAAACAGTCATCGGCGCGCATAGCATTTCACCTCAGAACATCTTAAACGTAGACGAAACTGGCTTTTCCCATGCCACAGACACGAACTATGGGAACCAGAAGAAGGTACTGAGAGAGGAGGGAGTCCTGCCACAGGTAAGAAACCCCCGGTTTGAGACTGTCAATCGCATCACGCTTCCTACAAGCGTCTTTGCTAACAGAACGCAAGGTCTGCCCATGTTCGTCTATCAAGGCACTCGAATTCGCACGCGCCGTATAACACGAAACGGTGGAAATGAAGTCTGTCATTTTATTATTGAACTGCTCCTGTATGGGTCCCTCGTTACCGAGCGTAGAGATATTGCTTCTGTTGACAAGCCCAACTTCTTTAAGTGAGCGGAGCAGCTGGTTAACAACACAGAGGGAAAGAAGAAGGATGGTGAGAAGATTCTCCTGATATACGATGAGGATTGCATCCACCTCGATATTCCGATTCTGGAATTGATGGCAAACTATGGAATTATTGCTTACGCACTTCCGGCACACACTAGTGGTACCACGCAATCTCTAGATGTGGCCGTCTTCTCTTCATTGAAATACCATTACCGACAGCTCCTAGTGAAAGTCTACCGCTCATCCCGAAGAGCTCGCAAACCTTTGGACGAGTTCGATGTCTCGCAAGTTATTTTCAAAGCCTAACGCACAAGTGTTACTCCCAAAAACATAGCCGCTGCCTTCTCGAAGACCGGTTTATATCCGCTCGATGATTGCCGTCTATTTTCCCAAGCTCGTCCGTACAGTTTCGAAGAACTGTACAGTTTCGCAAGCACTGAGGACATGGTGGCGATCATGGACGAGCAAAACGAGAAAACAGTCGCAGAAAATGTCGAGGATTTCCATGTTCAGTCTTCGGGATTTCTTGATACTACATATGGCGCTGTGTTAACTTCAGAAGCTGCGCTTGGTTTGCCTCGTTTGTACGATGTAGTACAATGAGACCTCAATGGGTTGGTGCCACGTGGGTCTGCTGGTGCGCTTTGCTGGCTGCACTGTACCCAATTGGTATTCTGTATTTTATAATTTCTAATTTCTAATTTATAGTCTAGGATAGTTTAGCATTGCTGGCCCATGACAGTAGGTCATGGGCACAGCCGATGACGTCATGCCCGCATGGGAGATCGGCGTCGGTGCACCTTGTATATATTGTGGTGCACCTCGCCTTCCCCCTCGGGTATTGTAAAGTCAGGCACCACTAGGGCAGTAACTATACCATCTGGGTCACTTGCTACTCTATTACTATTCAGATTTTACCGCGCGTCGACGTCTACTACCGTACACCTACACGGTCTAGACTAGTTGCCCCGCCGTTTGCCCCTGCGGGTTTCAGGTGCCCTACTACCATATTGGTTGTGTGTTTTTCCCCTTCAGGTTGAGCCCTCGCGCGCTCCCTCTACCAGGCGGACCCCACACCTTATCGGTATTTGTACGACATTTTGGTCTCCCGACTTAGAAGTTTCTTGGTTTTTGTCGTACCTTTACTGGTGAACAGAAGACATTCGAAAGGATTCTGGAAGTTCACACACCTATTTGGTTTCGTAGGAATACTCGCGAAGCAATTGGATACCACTATTGGTCACTATGGAAAGACCTAAAAGGATTACTCGTGGCTCTAGCGCGCCACCTAGCCACAAGGGTTCTGCTGCGGCTTCGGCCGCTAAACCCATTCTGGATAATCCTGAGGAGTTGCTTCGGCAACCTCGGGCCGGAACCTCAAAGGATACGGGCACTCAGCCACCGTTGGCTCCTGAACCTAACAAGGATTTGCCGACAACGGTTGAGGACCTTTGGCCCCAATTGGAAGATCGAGCGAAAGCTCTTTTTACCGCTACGGTTAATGAAGCTATGACCTCAATGGACATGGACGCCGTTACCCGCTTGGTGGTTGATCGAGCCGTGCACGAGCTCTCTCAACGCATACCTAAATAGGTTGAAACATACCTCTTAACGGGTGCCCGGGAGCATATCTACCGAGTGGTTCAAGACCTTTGGGTTTCTGAAGGAATGGCGGAAGCCAAAACCCCTGGGGTGAATGTGGTTACTCGCATACCACAAGGGATCCCTGCTGGTTCTTCCGCACCAATCAAGCCAATTCCGGCCGATAGTGCGTACCTACAAGGTTTAAGGCAAGGTCAAGAGGACCATATAGAGATGGGCCCTCGAGACGTGTACTTGCCACCCATTGGAGGTAACGTTCGAAAGGACACCAAGACTGGTGGACCTGAGGACGATTCGTCTGACCCAGAAGAGGGGCGACGAAGAAGAAACCGCAAGGGTAAAGAAAGGAGGAGGAAAAAAGGGAAAGAATCGCGGCTACGACTCTGACCCCGATTCCTCGAGCTCCGATACCGATACTGGTTCATCGTCGGATGATGACCGTAAAGGTAGACGCCAGAAGAGACCGAACAGGTTGGCGAAGAAGTCGTCAAAGAGAAACCGTAAAGGTAAGAAGAAACGGTACGAGTCGTCCGACTCGGATTCGGACACCGATACAACCCTAGAGGTGCGTCAGCCGCTGAACGATATGTTCACCAAAGCGGTTGATTATAGGTCATATCGGTTGAGAAACCGATCCTCTGCTTACACCCAAGAGGTTGCGCAGAAGATCACCAAGCACCACAAGAAGCTCAGCTTCCAGATGGGTGATACTACCTTCACAGGTGATGATCCCATTGCGGTAATTGAGTTTCTACAGAAGTTCAAGATTGCATGTGACCAAAATGGTTTTTCCGAAGGTGCTGCCATGTGGTTATTCCAGTTTTACCTTAAAGGTCAAGCTTACCACTTGCTGCAAGGCAGGCTCCGTGGAAATACCCTGGCGGTTGATGAAGAGGGGACAGAGATGTTAGAGACGTACCCAGAAGTGGTTAATTTCATGTTGGAAACTTACGCTACCGATGAGGTTATCCAGGAAGGTTACGCTGAGGTGCAGGCATATCGCCAACGCTCTAGCCAAACCGAAATGGAATTCTCGTTGGGCCTTTGGAATCTGGCCACCCGATGCGGTAATGTCTTTACCACTAGTAGGTTGAAGTCGCTCTTTGCCGACAATGTTGACAAAGCGATCCGTTCGCAGGTACGCAATTACCTGGCGAACAACCGTAAGGTGGACTATAATGGGCTTGCCCGTTATGCCCAGGGACTAGGCGACACTCTCCGTCACGAAAAGAAGCCGTCGGCGTCCCATACCTCAAAGGATAAACCGAAACGGTCAGTATTGGAGCTAGAAGAAAGCACTACCTCAGAGGGAGATTCGCTCATTCGCGTACCAACAGGAATGGCAGTTCATCTCGTGACTGCGCCGCAGGCTCAGTCACGAGCCACCTCCATTGGTAATTGGTCGTCGACAGTACCACCAGCTTCGGTAAGGTCGCCACCGAGTGCGGCGAGCACTCAACAAACCTCAACGGGTGGTTCGCAAGCATCTTCCTATGCTACAGCACCGACCAATCCGGTGACCCGACCTACCTCTATGGCAATGCGTGATCCTCAGACAGGTGGATTGGTTTGCTGGCTCTGTTTGTCGCCAGACCATCTGGCGAACAGATGTGACAAAATACCCCCAGGGGTGCGCGAACATCTGATCAGTGCCAGGCAGCAAAACCACCGTAACCTATATGGATCTGGAAAGAGGGTACAAGCTCAACCATCACCATCTCAGGTTCATCTCGTCGAGGAAACACCAATCTTGGAGAAGGACAGTCCCGCTCAGGAGGAGCAGGAAAACACCGAACGGTTAGCGTAGGGGCCACCCCTAACCGTGAATTGGAAGGCCCGTCGATACCGGAACGGGAAACCTTAATGGTGGAAAAAGAAGAATCAGATGTACCCAATCTGGTGTCTCTGATGAAGTACAATAACTATAAAGTTAATGCTTCAGTAAGCTTTCTCAATTACCTACAGGTCCCCGTTGCGTGTGTACTCGATACCGGCGCCGGTCCGAATGTGCTAAACGCTCGCGTCATACCCGATGCGGTCTTGCGGAACATTCGGCCTGCCCCGACTATCAACCCCCTGGTGGACGCTAATGAGCGCCCACTGCACCTTAGAGGAATGTTAACCACTGTGGTACAACTTGGAACCTTGAAGGTGAAGCTCAATTTCTTTGTGGTGGATCGTTTGGCGACAGACTGTATCCTCGGGACCAACTTTATTGACAAACATGTCAAGGCAATTTTGCCAGGGTCCCGAACGGTCGCTCTCCGTCAAGGTGGTCGTATTGCCATACTGGGTAATACGCAGACCAAAAATGGTTGGCGTAAGAAGCCGAGGTTCAATATACCCACCGAAACGGTTTCAAACAAGATACGGCTCACCAAATTGGTTTCAATTCCGGCTATGACCCAAATGGTAGTGAACGTCTCATGCGCAGTTCCAGGATTGGTAATGCTACAGAACCATCCTAGGTTGGCAGAAAGACATCTCGCCTTGATGGCAAACGGGATTATCGACAACATCCCTAACCAAGCCTTCAAGGTGTACTTGAGTAACTTTAGCAATCACATTGTTAAGTTACCCAAGAATACCACTATTGGAATCGCATTGCCGGCACCACAAGGGGTTTTCACGGTCTCACCTAATGTGTTGGGCGAGGTCGCCACCTCTAAGGAAGGGGGAGGAACGGATGCGCCATACCCTGCATATGCGCCCCCGTTATCGACAAATACCAAAATGGAACAGAAGATCGCCAGTACCTTTAAGGTTAGGGATCAGGAAAAGACTATGGAACTGGACCCAGTGCGGAATTGGAGAGAGGAAGTCCAGATCGGTGCGGAGAACCAGGCTCTCCGAGACCGGATCCTCAGTCTCTTAGAAGAATTTGAACCCATGTGGTCGGGCCGGTTGGGCCAAATTGAGGCTACAGAGCACCGTATTGATATGGTGCCTGGCTGGAAACCCATTTACCAGCAGCCTTACCGTGCAGGTCCAAAAGCCCGGGGGGTTGAGCTCAATGAGGTCGAGAGAATGCTCCGTGAAGGTGTCATAGAACCAGCAAATGCGGACTGGGCCAGCCCTGTGGTTCTCGTCACAAAGAAGAATGATACCCGTATGCGGTTCTGTGTGGACTACAGACGACTGAATAGTATGACCATTAGGGATTCTTACCCAATACCTAGAATGGACGAGTGTATAGATTCGTTGGGCAACGCCAAGATCTTTACTACGCTCGATGCCAATTGTGGTTATTGGCAGGTACCTATCAGGGAAGAAGACAAGGACAAAACTACGTTTACTTGCCACGCTGGGTTATTCCGTTTTACGCGTATGCCCTTTGGGTTGCGAAATGCCCCGGCTACCTTTCAGAGGGCGTTAGATATAATCCTTTCGAAGGTGAAGTGGAGAACCGCTCTGGTATACATCGACGATGTAATCATATATTCCAGAACGGTAGAGGAACATTTCCACCATGTTAGGGAAGTTTTGAACCTTTTGAGGGAATCTGGAGTAACGTTGAAGCTCCGCAAGTGCGAATTCTTCACCAAAGAGGTAGAATACCTTGGTCATATCATCAGCCCTGGGAGGTTAGAAGTGACGCCACGGAATATCCGGGCCGTGCAGGAGGCGAAGCCACCCACGTCCCAGACGGAAATCCGATCCTTTATAGGTTTGTGCAATGTGTACCGCCGGTTTATCAAAGGATTTGCCAAGATAGCGGCTCCCCTCAACAGGAAGCTGCTGAAAGGTCAACCTACAAGGTTTGAATGTCTTACCAATGAGGAAATGGATGCGTTCGAGGCGCTGAAACATGCGCTCTTGACACCTCCCATCTTGGCATTACCCAAATCTGGTTTACGATACACGTTGGATACTGACGCTTCGGACGCCCAAATTGGTTGTTGTCTTATGCAGGAGCAAGAAAACGGCGACAAACTACCTATAGGGTACTGGAGCCGTGCTTTGCACGCTGCAGAAAAGAACTACACAACAACCGAAAAGGAATGTCTGGCAGTAGTCTGGAGCATGTTGATGCTCCGTCCCTACCTATATGGTGAAAGGTTCACGCTTCGAACCGACCATGATGCCCTACGGTGGATACTGGGTCTGGCCGACGCATCAGGCAGACTTGCCCGATGGCGGTTACGACTTTCAGAGTTCGAGTATGACGTACAGTACCGTCCAGGTATCAAGCACAATGTCGCAGACGCGATGTCTCGCATTACCACAGATGGTTTGGACACCGAGCCGGTAGAGGATGATATCCCATGCTTTACCATCTCTACCAACCCTGATGGTGATACCTTAGAAGGTTACTGGACTCTACCCGAAGAGGATACGTGGTTTAGTGATGCCATCGCTCGGGAAATACTCGCCCTCGAGGAAACAGACGTCATGCCAATTACCCGCGAGGAATTCCTGAGAGAGCAAGCAAACGATGTTTATTGCCGCTCTCTCATGGACCAAGTAGGTATGAAAGACTCGAACTTTGACGTCGACCGAAATGGTTTCCTGGTGAGGCGAGCTCCTATTGATGGTTCCCTTCAGAAGGTAGTGCCCAAGGTGCTACGCCCTCGGGTGCTGTACCTAGCCCACTACCCAAGGCTATCAGGACACCCTGGAGGTACGAGAATGTACTACACCTTGAGGCA
Source organism: Gracilaria gracilis (assembly GCA_030374805.1). NCBI lineage: Eukaryota > Rhodophyta > Florideophyceae > Gracilariales > Gracilariaceae > Gracilaria > Gracilaria gracilis. Next base: position 145,341 of record JARGSG010000030.1, on the reverse strand, counting down.
AGGGTACTACTGGCCTCATATGGCTAATGATATATATACCTTTGTAGGTCAATGTGAATCTTGCGTACGTACCCGTGGAGGTCTCCGGAAGCACAGGAAATACTTGAAGTTATTCCCTGCAGCGGGTCCTCTCGAGTTCGTCGCAATAGACCTTCTGGGTCCATTACCAAAAACCACAAGGGGATATCAGTACATCATCGTAATCACCGACAGGTTCTCGAAGCTCACGCGAGCGATACCCTTGAAGGACACGAAATCGACGACCCTCGCGGTGGCGTTCTTGAACAATTGGATCTACCCGTATGGTGCACCGCTTTATCTACTTACCGACAATGGTTCGAACTTAGCTTCGAAGTTCTTTGAAGCTGTTTGTAACCTCTTGGGTATTAAGCACTACTTCACTACTGCCTACCATCCGCAAACGAATGGGCAAGTGGAGCGCTTTAACCGAACACTGGTATCTAGGCTGCGACATTATACGGAAGAACACCAAACTGGTTGGGACGAGCTCGTGCAGCCCTTGACATATGCATATAACCTTCAGGTTCATCGAGCGACGCAAACTACGCCGTTCGATCTAATACTGTCAAGACACCCACCAGGTATTGTTGTTGAAGGGGACCCATTAGGACAAGAAGCCGCCGGAGCGCTCACACCGTCACAGGTCAAACGGAATACCCTTTTGAGGTTGAGACGTGCTCTCAAGTATGCTGAGAGCAAGCTCACAGCATCCCAGAAGCGGTACAAGGAGGACTACGACCGTAAGGTAACCCAAGTGGTAACGGCTACGCCGGGTCAATATGTCTTTATTGACCACCCTCCGAAAGGAGCTAAACCACGACCGGGTGATGAAGCTGATGATGAAGCTATTGATAGAGATATCAATTCTAAGCTTCTTCCGAAATCATCGGGACCTTTCAAGGTAGTTCGGTCGACCGACCACACGGTAACGGTGAACCAAGATGGTGTAGAGAATACAATCTCTATTGACCGAATCACGGTTGCACCTCAGACGGTTCAGTCCAGGAAGGAACGCGGAGAATCCGCGCGTGACCCACAAGCGGTTGCCCTGAGGACTCAGCCCCGGGAAGACGGGACACCCATCAAGGTTAATGATGACGCACAGGGTGACGACCCAGACTACGTACCACCTGTGGGGATTACGGTTGCTCCTTCAGAGGAAACACCTACCCCTAGTGGTACCGATGCTCATCTAAACCAAAGTGGTGAAACGATACCAGCCCAGGTCTCTAATGAGTTCCCAGTGGAACGCCTTGTAGGTCACCGCCGTACCCCAGATGGTCTAAAGTACACCGTACGTTGGTATGGCTGGGGCGCCGATGGTGACACTGCTGAGCCGCCCTCAGCCATACCACACCATTTCAGGGTAAGCTACTGGAACCGCAAAGGAGTGGACATGCCGAATGATGGGTAAACCTTAGAGGTAATGCAGTCCCCCAAGGAAGGGGGAAAAGCACATTGTAATGAGGAGTACCAAAGTCGGTTCGGACGCTCACCGGGAAGGTACAACCAGAAGGAAACATTCCATGAGGGTACGTCCAAGGAGCGGTAGCGCTAAAGACGGAAGCACCGTTGTACGCGCGCCGTTGCACACGCGCCATGCACGTGCGCGGCACGCGCGCGAACCCGCACGGTGGAAACATTCAAAAAATTGTATCTTTTTATTTGACGAGGCATACGCGCGCTTCTCGTGGCGCGCCGTGCGGAGTAACCGATTCGGTTTACACTATTGTGTGTAGGGAGCGAGCAACGGCATGGTCAAAAATCTAAGTATTTTGACCGTGCCGCGCTCCCGAATCGGCCATTCCCAGCCTCTGAAACCCCTTGGTTCTCGAGATACAGACCAAAAGGGTTTTCTGCGTTTTCACTACCATATGGAGGGGTAATTTTCCGGTCAAATATTTTGATTCGCCTTGCAAGTAACCTCCAGGGTGAAACACCGCACGTGCGCCCATGCATGGTGAGAGGCCATGCAGACCAATCCAGGTACATTGCTGGCCACCGCGCGCAAGCGCGTGGCACGTCACCTCACCTCACGGGGAGGCAAAACCGCTCGCTGCCCCGCGCGGAGGCGAAGCGTCGTACCATCATGGTGAATCCATACTACGAGCACGCAAGTGTAGCTCCAGATGGAACCAATTTACCTACAAGGAACTACGCTTCACCCACCGTGGTACGCTGGTCTAAGGAAGGGGGAGGGGAGTTATTTTCGCGTTTCCGCCTCGCAATGCCCCTCGATGGAAATTGGAACCTAACATGGGAACACATAACTTTTAACTTTACTGAAAGAGCAATACCAACAGGGATGCAGAAGTGGTTACGACAATCAACCTGATGGGTGAGTGGCAAAGTGAGGCCCCGAGGAGCCTCCAGCTGAGGATCCCCGACCCGGAGTGGTGTTCTGATGGGCTCCCGGCCAAGGCTGGAAGAGATGAGCCTGGCCTGGAGCCTGGCTAGGCGCGCTACCATGACCCATGGGGGTACTAGTAGGCACGCTGACGCCTGGCATCACGTCGGCACCCATCGGAGGTGGCGCGCTCGCCTGCGCAACCGACGGAGGTGCCGACGACCCGATGTGGAGAGGAGCCTGCGGAGCGGCTAGAAGGCCGGGGTTCAGGCTAGCACCAAATAGGGGATCCTCCAAAGGGTTTGTAGGCGTCGGGCCCATGGCCGTCGCTAGGCCTGCCACCTGGTTGGTAGCCATCTGGTAGAGCTCGACCTGGAAGCGGTTCCGGAACTCACCAATTTGGGAAAAGGATCGCATGTACTGCGCATGACGAGGCAGGATGCTTTCCAGAAGGGTAAGAGCTTCGACCACAGAGGTAGGACCCGCCCGCTGGAAGTTCACCACACAGGCTTGGCGGACCCGAGCCATTAAACCTGAAATGGCCTGGGAGTCCACCTGAGAGGGGACAGGCGCCGCAGCCGCAGCCATGACACCCCCGAGGATAGCCCGCGGAGGCCCATCAACCCTTGTGGTACTAGGGAGAAGAGGAGTGACACCAGTATGGGCAGGCGTATCGCGTCCCTCTGGAGCGGGAGTAGGCGCTGAAGTGACCACAGGGGTAGCTGCTGGCGATTCCACCACGGTTGGGAATGGCTCGGGACTCCCTGGAGGTCCCTGCTCGGTCGGAGCCCCGGGATAGCGCTGCTCCGCGCGGGATACAACCTTCCAGGACACCGGATCGAAAACCTCCCACCCCTGCTTGGCTCCCCACGGGAAACTCTCCACTTGGGTAAGCAACGATTCCAGCTGCTCAATAGAGTAGTCCGTACCTGCCACAATGGTTCCGAGTCCAAATAGGTGAATGTCGCGAATGACCCTCGGAGGAATGAAGAACATACGACCAGGAGGTTGCACACCGTCACGGTAAATCTCGGCTTCTCGAGAACGACAATCCCAGTCAATACCGTCACGGGCAGCCTGCAGAGCCAAGATGGCCACCAATACGGCCCATTCCGCGAGGGCAATCGACCAAATGAGGTAATACCGATCATGGTTACGGGTGATGTAGCTCCCGAACTAAGCCAGTACCGGTGGGGTTGGGACGCTAAGCGACATCGGTACCTCATAGGCATTCCACCATTCAGGTCGGGCCACATACCAAGAGGTTCTTCCCTTATTAGGTTGTGAGAAGAACTCCACATTATGGAACCCATGCATGACGCGGTTGAAGCTGGACCGGGTGCGAATGCGAGCCTCGGTGGCAGCATCCACCCCCCACCTACGACGGTTAGCCCAATGGATGGTATTGTAAGGCCTATCGAAGCAAACCAAATGTGGTGAAGCCGGAAGGTACTGCTGCGAAAGGGAGTCGTACTGACAGATCTTCACAACCAGACGTCGGTAATAATGGAGCTCCGGTTCAATACGAACATACGGCAGATCGCTGGGATAAAGCGGGGGGATGAAATACCTCATTGGTGTGTGTCGCTGGCGGCTGTCATAGCACTCCACCCGACCCTGACGAGGTTGAGATTCCTTATCCCGACGGTGGAGCGTTTGGGGGACGGAGCGGAGACGCTCGCAATCCCAACGAAACAAACCCAAGTAGGTATCCAAAGTCGGACGGCGCAAGACGCCGGGAAGCGATGTGTTCCCCGGCGCCACTGGCCAGTTCCGACGGTACAGCGTCGCTTGCGACACCATTCTTGGATCGACCCCGAAGGTACCATGTTGGGAAACGTTCCAGTCGGCCGTGGTGAACGGCTCCAAACCATAATAGGAAATACCACGAGGAATCTCGGGCTCCGGACCATACGGGTCCCGGATCCCTTCGTGAATCCCTTGAGGTTGGTTTGAGGAAGACGGAACCGGCTGGCTCCGAAAACCAGTTTGGATGCGGGAATGGTACAAAGCAGCACCCCGAGAACCAGACTTGGCAATGCCGCTTCCGCGGCAGCGCGAAGGACCGGCACCCGACATGGTGTGATGAGTACCGTGAGGGAGTGGTTGAGACGGCGAGCATTCGAACGCAGGGGTGAAGCGAATCGGCTTTTTATCCACAATGGGTGAGTCACTAGAGCTGATGCTCAAAACCTCCACCCGTTCGGGGCCCCATGCTGGTTCAACCATTAAGGTATCGGCATTGGTCGCCGATGGCGCGCCGTCCCTTGAGGTTACCGCGTCCGATTGACCAACATGGGGAACTGACAATCGCCGTGTACCGCTACGGGTGCGAGCCCGCACGCTGGTACCAGGGCTACCCATGTGGTTCAGATAAGGATCGGGGGTCACCATAAACGGATTCAACCTTGTCGGTCGGACGAAAAGCCACGGTGGCGCGAGCCCGCGTAGACAAACCGCAAAGGGGTGCGAAGGCAACCAGAAGGGAGAACGGTGGAACAACCTCGATGGAGTCAGCGGCAATGCCTCGAAGGGTTGGTACTCGAACCTCGAAGGGACAGAGAGACACGCCGCAACCAAGTGGGCGCCAAAATCCTTCACGGTACAGTGCCCACACGAGCTCGAAGGCGCAACCCGCCACCCCCACTGGGTATACCGACACGGTAAAAGGGTCCAAGCCGGGCAGCCAAAAAGGTACAACCTTGGAGGTATGCAATGGGCGCGCGTCGCGCCCAAAGCACAAATGGGAATGGATAGAGCCGCAACCGGTGATGACCAAGGTGGTGACCAGAGTGCGTTCGGCGATGCAAAGCCGACGCGACGCACGGCGCGAGATGGCACAAAGGCTGCGACAGGGACCAAATTGGTACGACGATGCCACCGACTTGGTGAAAGGATCTAGGAGCCACGAGGGCGTGGCTCAGGGTAGGAAGGGGGTCTGTAGTACAATGAGACCTCAATGGGTTGGTGCCACGTGGGTCTACTGGTGCGCCTTGCTGGCTGCACTGTACCCAATTGGTATTCTGTATTTTATAATTTATAATTTCTAATTTATAGTCTAGGATAGTTTAGCATTGCTGGCCCATGACAGTAAGTCATGGGCACGGCCGATGACGTCATGCCCGCATGGGAGATCGGCGTCGGTGCACCTTGTATATATTGTGGTGCACCTCGCCTTCCCCCTCGGGTATTGTAAAGTCAGGCACCACTAGGGCAGTAACTATACCATCTGGGTCACTTGCTACTCTATTACTATTCAGGTTTTACCGCGCGTCGACGTCTACTACCGTACACCTACACGGTCTAGACTAGTTGCCCCGCCGTTTGCCCCTGCGGGTTTCAGGTGCCCTACTACCATATTGGTTGTGTGTTTTTCCCCTTTAGGTTGAGCCCTCGCGCGCTCCCTCTACCAGGCGGACCCCACACCTTATCGGTATTTGTACGACATACGAGGGAAAGAAAGAGAAGGTGCGAAACGCCCGGCAGTCAAAAGCAGCAGAGGAGGAACGGGTTTTGGCGGTTGAGAAGAATAAAAAACGAGTGATGCGGTTAGAATGCGAGCGCTCTGCTGCCACGCGTCGTGCGGAGCGGTTCGGGGAGAAGTTTAGCTTACCTCGGCCTCTATCTGTCCGAAAAGCGATTGCAAGTAACGCCGCGAAGCAAAGGGCACAAAGGGTTAAGTTGGTAGTGTTATTCTAATGGCTCAGGGAGCATGGTGGCCGGTTGTCTGGGAAAAAATTTGTAGCGGACTTGATTTGGCTTTCCATAGTAATGTATGAGTAATTTATCTGCGCAGCTTCTCAGCCTTTGAAGGGCAAAACGTCGAATATATGCGTTTCTCTTCAGAGTATCCTGCGCTAGCGATCTCGTCTCAATAGAGGTCTTATTTCTCTTTTCGAGAGCGTCTACTTCCACTGCACTCGTTTTTCTGTCAGTTACCCCAATTGAAAAGCAAAAGAAGCGAACTCAAAAGTCCATTTTCCCTTTTGCTTCTCAAGTTGTTTACATTTGTGGGGCTTCCAATGTAAAAAAACACAGCTTCCACGCTGTGTCCGAGAAACTCCAACCACGCCTCGCACCAACGCCAAGACAACTGCGCAGCCCCGCTGAACCACCTTCCCCCACTCTGATCCACCCTCTTCGATCATCGCTACCATCTTCGGCTCCTGTTACACCAGCACCCCGTGGCCGTCTGCGACTGCTAGTTTGAGCCTCGCCGCGTCTACTGGTCATTGCCTTGGGGTTGCTTGCGACGACAGAACCACCACCGACACCAAAACAAACCAGTCTTTCTCATGAGAGTGCTGTCCTTACGCAGCCTGCCACTACACGGACCTCCGTCGCTATGCTCTTACGAGTGTGGTTTCATTCATGATATGCACGGCAGCAAAGACAACAATTAAGGTGTAGGGCAAGCGCTCTCCCGCTCTACGGTTCTGCTTCTGCAGCCACTGCATAAACTCTCCCGCCTAGTGTCACTGCCGCGTCACCGCCGCGCTACTGCCCCTCTGTAGAGCCGCACCACCATGCTACTACCACCAAGCCGCCGTGCCACCAACACGTGGAAGTCGGGCCACTGTTACGTTAATCCAGCGCCACGGTCGCACCTCATCCGCACTTACAGCTGGATATGTTGCAATTGCAACTGTTGCAGCTACCGCCCGAATGCGGGCGGTTTGCCGCACGATGCATACGGCACTATACTTTACCCCAGCAACGCTCATTTGTGTAACCTGCGCGTCGGCAGATATGGTGAGCTCGACAAGATATCAAAGTGGAACCCACCGGACAATGTTTAAAAGAAGGTCATCTCCCGGACATACGCCCTCCGAACCCTAGATATTCGTGTATTTTGAGAAGATGTCATATGCACGAATGGAATCTACGCGATGTTTCATTTGTCTATATGAACCCCCGAGTTCGAGGCATCAGAAACAACTCAGCTCAAGGCAGTCCATCTCCTCTCTCTTGCCAACACCCCATCCTTGAGCACAATCAGTGCGTCTCTTTGCCGTCATCTATTCTCCTTCCTTTATCTCTTATAGAGCGGTCTGGTCTCCCGCATTCTCTTTCATTCTGGTGTTGCACTTCTTGTATCGTGCTCCACACCACTACTTGAACCTCGCACTGCTGAAGTATGCTGTGCGCGTTGGTTCTTGTTCATATTTACATTTTCAATGGCTCCGTGGTTGATCTAAGATTTTAGTCGCATGTGAGCTGTATCTGTTTCTATCAATTGCTGTTTATTGGTGTACCACTGAACATCCGCCACAGTGCCGAGATCGGTCTACTCTTTATTGGTTTCAGTCATTCAATATCGTTTCTTCTTTCATTCGACAAGAAGTATTTCATTTTTCAGTTATCTGTGTCACACTGCCCCTATCGAAGGATACATTTAGTGCTTCGCAGTAGGACTCAAACTGCGCATTAGAATCTGAGCTGGTTCATGCGTGTTGGCTTTGTCCATTTCATTCAATTAATCGCGGCCCCCTTCCCAGCCAGAGGTTCAGGTTGGTCTGCGGTTCTATGTTTTCTCTAAGCTGGCTGACAGTTCGAAAGAGTTGGTATCGTGTCGTGTTTTCTTTGTGACCGTGTTGCTTTTGGTTACCAGTGGTTGAGTTATTGTCATTTGGCTAATTGTTGTACAGGCTGCCGAGCTATGGTGGTCTCTTTTGCCCCATTTGGGCTGGCACTCTCGAGCTACATTTGTGTGTCCTCCCCAGGGTTTGTTACCACCCGCGCCGTTTCTTGCTTTGCCCCAAAAATGGCGTTCAAAGTGATGTTCACTATTCTTTATTTTGTTTTTGTTCTGCGCACTAACATTCTATCTCATTACTGACAGATCCTATTGTAGAGCAAACCCGAAAACGGAGAGTAAGCCTATTTTGGCGAGACTGAAACGCTCCAGAGGAACAATCTAGTGCGAAAAGTTTTGCTGCACATTTTGTAGCACAAAAGGCTAGATTAGTTATGCTGAGCATTCCAAAAGAGTTGCAATAAAGCACAAAAAATATAAGAGTTTGTATATTTGTGTGACTTAATGGTTTGAACCTGGCTACTACATAAGTAGCAACTACTGACTGTAAACGACACAGTTGAAATTTGGTTTAAGCTTCGTGACTATACCCTCATATATTTCTACAAATTAGATAGCTCTCTACGTGATACTTTTCGTACAATACTATGCTCTTTTTCGAAACCGATCGCGTTTGCCATGAACGATGTCTTCGTAGAAACGGCTAAACTTTGCATTTTTCCACTCAAGGAGGCAAACTACTTTATGTGTTCACACAAAATGGGACTTGTTCTCCGTTCTAAGTATGAGTGGTGACTGGTTTGTGGTGATAAGCGCTGGAAGACGCAAAAGCTATTAAAAAGTTCCAAAGGAAGCGCGACATTGCTCTAAAATGTATATTTCTTTCTGTTCATGACTCTTGCGTGGGTCCCGTGATGGCGATCAGAAACCCCATGAAAATATGGCAAGAATTAAAGGAGAATACTAAGATAGTGTCGCAAGCAGGCATAGATGCACTACTGAAACCGTTTCAGTATATGTGTGGACGTCAATTTTGTTGCAACGTACGTTAAACGACGCGGGTGGTGACAACCCAGAACAAGACTAGAATTCCAGGGGGTACCAGCCTATGAAGGCGATGAATAACAGCGTGAGCCGATGAATAGCCCAAACTATGAGTATTGAGATGACACTCGGTGGTGCCAATGATACTTCTAACAAACAAAGCAAACTATTCGCGCCCTATTGGTGAGTATCTACAAACGGCTGAAGTCCTCAACAAACTTTAGGAGGAGACTCGAACGATACTGTAAAAACTCTCCTTCAAACTTCAGGCGCGAGCTTAGTAGGCTTACGGGTAATCTTGAGACCAATTACAGATGAACCCAGGAGGAGCCAGTCCCCAGACGTAGGCGATAAGTTGTGAACGTGAAAGGGAAAGGGCGGGACACTCAGCAGCCAAGGAGAACGAAAAAAAATAAAAAAGGAAACAAATCAATGAAACGGGAGAAATAAGCAATGATGGCGTTTCTGGAAGAAGGGGGGGTTTGTTGAGCTTGTGTTGGTGGTGGTGGTGGTGGAGTTGGTGGTGGTGATGGTGGTGGCCCCAGATGGGTATCCGAAGTTGGGCATGGCTTATATAGACGATTGAGACCTTCGAATCCAGCTTAATATCGAGCTTAATATCGACAGTACACTTTTGTGTAACCCAGAGTAACAATTTGTAACCCAGATGCAGTTCTCATGCATCATTGTGTAACCGGTGTAGCCTTACTAGTTGTTCGTAGCCACATAATAGTTTCTTCGAGTAAGAGACATCCTATTGCAAAGATAATGCGTCGTTCGCACAATTTCCAAGTCCGCGAGAATCCATAATCACTTCAATCTGAGGCCTGATTTGGGAAGATCATCCGTTACGTACACGATACAGCAGGTTTCAAAGGAATCTATCGAGCAGTTTTCGTTGCCAAAAATCGCATTAGTGGTTGCAGGAAATCGAAGGGGTTATGTCCATGAACATCGCCATTTCACCTCTTCTTCATGTATTTCCTTGTCGTCCGGATTCATTTTACATCACACGACTGATTACACGAACTTTGCACTGGTAGTGCACGATTTGTATTTGAATTGTACACGTAAGAACATTTCTTTCGTCCTTGGATATATCCTTAAAGTAGAGTTAGTTGGCGGTTAGGTCATTCCCAGGAGGCGTCTAGGTTATATTCGTAGTGTGGGGAGGGTGCCAGGGCTTCCCTTTGCACTTAGTGCATGATGCGTTGGAAGTCCACGGATGTACTTCGCGTTGGCGTTCACACGAAGCCCGACGCCTCGAGATGTGGCCAGGCGGACTACTCGCCTTCGTCACGTATGCGGTGGAGGTGCCGCTGGGGGCCCTTCCAGCTCCTACCTTCGCGGATGGAACGACGCCATCCGCGTAGTCGAAGAGGAGCTGCATTGTGGGGCTGGGGCCATCCTGTCCCAACTGCTACACGAGTTGCAGGAAGTTCACGAGCGGTATGGGATACAGAATATACAAAATATAATGCATATTTGCTACTTTATGCAATAATAAATGTACTCTGCTTTCTGCTTATCGCTCTTCCTCCTCGCCCTTCTTCCTCGCGTTCACAGTATGCTTATGGATTCTGATAAACTCGTTGTGGACAACGTCCAGCATTTTGTGGTCATCGAGATAAAAATTAATGGAATAGGACAAACTTTGTCTATAGCCGAAAAGCTCTGAGCTATTTTCAGGAGCCTCATAAAAGATTTTGACGTGACAGCTGACGTGATGAATCAGACCGAAACTACGTTGAGGGATGCCATTCCTTGTTTAATCGCAGGAAAGATGATGTTGCTGAACGAACAAAAATCGTTTGGGTCGAAGTCTAGGCACGGCACCGCACTTCAAGCGCGTGTTAAGACATTCTTTGAGAAACAAAAGTTCCACTTACGCCAAAAGAAGGGTCACGTCAAGCCGGATTGCTTTGAGACTACACTTAGCAAGACCTAGAAAGGAAATAGTAACCAATCCCGTGGGAAAGAGGCGACCCGAGATCATGACCGTAGACAGAAAGACGGCAACGACAGAAATGTCGCTGGTCTGGTGGTCATCGGCTGCGATGTGTGGTGCAACCCCTGCGGAGGAAGAAGACACACAAAGGGTGTTCAAGCCTTCCCTCAACTGAGGTAGTCACAGCAATAGAGCCCCTCTCAGGGTGATCGCGCTAGCCGGGTGTAAGACCGGGGATCACCGTCACGACACGCGTAGAGAGCGGTAAAGGCAAAGAAGCCGCACAGTGGTGGGGAACACGACAGAGTCGGGGATGACGTCACAGACGGGGCAACCAACACACACACGAGAGTGGCACGAGACGCTGGAGAGCGGTAGCGAACCACGCGAGTGGGGCGAAACAAAGAACGGTCAACACCGGTATGCCGTGTAGCGATACCTGTATAACAGTGCGAAAACAAAATAAAGGAAACAACACAGAATAACACGCGGAATGCGGTAAGGGTGCTGTAGATGCCGCGAGGCGGATGATGGTACCTACACAGTAGTGGGCAACTCTCCGCGAGGAGGATATTGCTCACCAAGGGGGTGAAAACATCAGAGCCGAACACTCGGTTGAGTCGTTTACTTCTCCAAGGTTGGGTTGAGCTCAACCTACTATGTAGTGTAGCCGCCCACTGTCAGTGGTAACTAAATATCCAATATTAATATCTAGAATCCCCAACAATGAGTGCAAACTCCCCACACGTGTGTGACTGACCAGCAATGCTGTGCACCTCACAACTATCCTATATGTTGTACGAATCTACCCAAGAATGGGGTGTGCCACGCACGGAATTCATCATCACCTCCTTAGAGAGCATCCCCTTGTCTATGAATCGCAATAGCGAAGCTTCATCCGCAATAGCGTTGCACTACATCTTCCCCTCCTGAGGCGCGACGACGACCCGCGAGCGCGTGCATCTTCCTCCTTCGGAGTGTATAAGTACCCTCCCCGATAGCGGGGTCCTTCTTCTTCTCCTGTCGCTTCGCCACGCGACCCAAGCGAATCACCAACTTCTACACGCTCTGCAGCGGGTATCGCCTCCGATTCCTCGGCTTCCTATTGCTCCTTCTGTTCCGAACACTTCGGCTTCCTTTCCTTGCGCTACAACAGCGATGAGTACTCCCAATCAGGGCAACAACCAACCGCCTGGCGGGCCTCCTCAACCCTATTTCGGGGGCTTTGGTCATCCTCAACCGGCCCAGTTGTCGTCCTCCAACCCCTCATCGGCGATGAATTGCGGCTTCCATACGGCGCCTCTTCCCCAAACGGGTGCACAACCGGCTCCGTACATCTTCCCCAATCAAGTGGGCAACGGCATTGCGGCAATACCACTCCGGCAGCGCCGGTGCTTAACCCGACTGTCGGTGCGTGGGCCTCGTATGACGAGTTAGAAGACGTGGATCCACGGTCGAATCCATTACCGTTCGTACGGGCTCCTTGGTTACACCCTCACGGGGGTCACTCAGCCTTCTCTCGTAGCGGCGTTCGCAGACGGCAGCGGTCATTTGCCGGGTGGGATTCACGTCTGGATGACGGTTACCTTTGACTGGCAATACCGGATTACCGTGCCAACGCAAGCTCTTGTCCACCGGCGTGGTGAGTCGCACAAAACCGCTCGTGCGGAGATGGTACGTGTCGCGCATCTGCGGCTTGCCCGAACATACTCGGAACAACCGATACCCACGGAATTCCGGTTTGACGTTGCTTTCTACCGAACCCTCGGTGAGGTGCACTACGGCGAGAACTTGGCCCGGCTTGCCGGTGTAGTAGAGCGTTATCAGAACGTCATGATTCACCAGGATGTCCTGTGCTGGACCCGTCCGCTGTTGCGTGCTGAATTCCGATACCTGCCACGCATCCCGCGGTCCAACTTCTTGCAGAACATGATCCGTCCCGAACGACGTGCTCGCTCCCGTTGAGGATATTTGATCCCCTATCAAAAAACGGAGTCACACCGGATTAGGCCTCGCCACATGCGTGGAAGATACGTGCCACTTCCCTTTGTATGGGCCTCTTACGAGGTGTGCCGGGGGTGCTACGTTGAGCTTCCCCCGTGCCTGACCTACATCGGTAGTCGGTTGGCGACGTACCCGTTCACGGGATGGTGGACCGTGGTGATGACGGAATGGGCAGCCCGCACGGCGGTGTACGTCCTTCATGAAGTGTACGACCAGTACAGACTGTGGTTTATCCCTCCACGTTTGCGGCAAGCCATTCGAAGCTTGGATCTTACTCTTCCGCTGGGCGGCAATGGAAACCTCTCCGAGTTGATGAGCCTCTTGCGAGTGATTGACACAGTAGACTGGAGCCAGGTGCCGCGCGCTCAGAGTAGGCGCGATGACGGAGACCTTCAGGTTGACCGGTCTCCCGGGCGCAGATCACCGCTAGCGGGCGATTTTGTCTTCTACGACCCGTGGTCACGGACACTGATCACTCCAGCGGAGGCACATATCCTGCGTCATGCAGAGCGCGTCATCCCTCCTGGGCATCCCACCGGATTCATCATGACTGATGAATTCTTTCACCCTGTTGGAGGCGACAACATCATGCTCGATGACGTTCCTGATGAGAACGATGCCTTTGGAGAAGACGACACTCTCGTTGTGGAGCCAGCACCTGCTGTTGCAGTAGCGAACCCCCCTGCGGGTGGTCATATCGCCCCGGCTGCGCCGGTTGTACCAGTCCCAGTTCCTGTGTCCTCTCCAACTCCTGTGGAGGCTGCTTCGGCGCCTGCGACGGCGGCGTCGACTATGTCGAATGAAGCCGCGAACGCGGGAGTATCCGAAGAAGCACGGGCTGCCGTGATCGCTCAGTTCCTCAGCTCAGCTGGTGACTCTGGCGCAGCGTCGGGCGACGTCACAGAGATGCGCGACGCCCTGATAGCGCAGCTGGCGAACGCTGGTGCTCAGCAAGGACCGAGTGGCTCGGGTGGCCCCTCCACGTAGGGGCTCGTCACAGTAGACTCCCAATAACTTGGCCGTTGTAGTCCCGAATAGCGGGGTACAGCTTAGTTGAGATGTCCAGTAAAACTGTGTTCTTCCCTTGAGCATCAAGGTTATCTTCCTTCTTCAAGTGTAATCTTCAATAATCTTCTCCCTTCCGGGGTCTTCAAATCTTCCTCATGATTGAGTGCACTTTCCTCTGTCTTAGAGTCCTTCTTCCTCTTCATAGAGTCTTCATTCCTCTTCATGAGTGCTTCAAATTCTCTTCTGAGCTTCAATTCCTCTTCGTAGAGTCTTCTTTCTTCTTCTCCTTTTCCTGAGGGCATTACTCCTTCTTCATAATCCTCTTCTGAGTGTCTTTTCCTCTTCATAGAGTCTTCTTAAATCTTCTCCTCTTCCTGAGGGCAGCTTAGCTTATTCTTCAACTCTCCTCGTTTAGAGGGTGCCTTCACGAAGCAACTTCGGCACTGTACTCCGCTGGAGGTCGTTACGCTTCCTCGAGTGAGGTTCGTTGTCGTTGACACGGCCACGCCGGACACGAGAGAATGTTCCGTCACAGACGGTGGCGGTCTACCCCACTAGGGCGCGGTGTAGGTTAGCCGGAACATCCGTGTTAGTACGGCGGTGATACTGCACGATTTTCGATCGTGGCAGGTGCTCAACCGGTTCATCCGTGTCTGCTGATGGCGGATAGCCATACCAGCGCACCTGGTACTGCCTATACCCCTTCGGGTGACAACTGTGTCCCACGATGTGGTCGACCACGAACTCTTTCGAGTAAACTTCACGTTCTTCACCACCTTTAGAAGGGTCGTCCACGCTTCGTAGCGGTACTGTAATAGGGATACCAGCTGCGTTGCTGTGTGCCTCTGACGCCTTCGGCGGTTCTGTCGTCCTCTGCTGAGTCTTCCTTACCAAATTCCGGGAGTTCTCGAGCAGTTCTTCCGTTTCGACGGTCTCCTCAACGTCTCGATTACGAGTAGTTTCCCGTGTTGACGGTGGTTTTGGACGGGGAGGCGGATTACCTACCACGACACGTGCCGATTCACGTGACTCCGTGCGACGGTTCGTGGCTACGGCGCTGCCGGTCGACAGTGTAGGGCCACTGTGTGGTGCACGGCGTGTGCCACGCGACGTGTGGCGCGCGCGCACTCCTGCACTGGCAGCGTGTATTTTTTTATCTAAATCAGGGCGGTATTCCGTATCTCCAACGGTGCGTGCACTGTCATGACGGTTCAAAACGTCATGAAGAGCGCTTAACGACTTCCCCACGGATGGGTGCGGTGGTGCTTCCTCCATACCCGTTCCGGGGTGCTCTAACTTCGCTTCTGCGAGCGTCTTCTCTCTTTCCTGACTAACAGGTCTTGCGATACCGGGATCTACCGTGATTTCCTTACTTCGCGCCTGCGTAGGCGGTGCGCGACGAACGTCAGCGACGGTTTGCGGCTTGCGCGCGTCCGGAATACTCCGTGTAGCAGTATCCAGCGGTGCTGTAGCCGTGCTCTTCCGATAAATCGGGTGATCAGCGTCGACTTCCGGCGGTGCCGAGGAACTTTCGCGAGCGCGATCAGGTGGTCCCTCCTGTGTCTCCTCGACAACAGGAGGTTGATCATGCGGCGATTCCCCGTGCGGGTGAGCAATTCCAGTATCCTGGACAGTACGGGAGTCCGTAGATTGCGCGTGTCCCTTGCTGATAGGGCTGCGATCCGCTGTAGAGCGTTGCGCGCCCTTGGCAATATCAGCACGCTGTAGCGGGTTTGCCTGCCCACTAACAGTGGTATCCTTAGCAATCACGTCCTCGACGGTGTCCTGAGACAACTCAGTCTCCAATTCTTCTCTCCGTGAATCACGGGATGTCTGCGACGGTTGCACCACCGGTGATTCCTGTTCTCCCGCAACAACGCGTGAATTCCCCTCCCCCTCCTGAGGTGGAGCGATACGGGGAGCAGTCATCACGTCAGTTGACGGTTCGATAGACGCTGTGAAGCGCGACTTCACAAGCGGTGTAGAATCCGAAGATTCGGTTCGCGACGATAACATCGGTAACTCCGACAATCCCCTCGATGGGTGACGAAGTCCCACAAGTGGTGTAGCTTCTGTAGACTGAAGCGATCGGTTCTCCGCCTGTCCAGCCTCCTGCTGAGTATCCAAAACAACTTCCGTATGACGGGTAGGTCCTTGTACAACTCGATCTCGAGAAAAACGCTCATGAGCGCCACCAACTTCCAGTACAACTGTGTCCTTATTTACGCTAATAACGCGGTACGGACCATCAGCGATGGGAGAAAGCTTGTGTCGCCTCTCCTTTTCAGGATTGTAATATTCTTTCCTTACAAAGGCGGTTTGTCCCGGTTCCAGCGGTGGTAGTGGTCTCCGAATACGGGCATCAAAGTTCCGCTTATAAGCGTGTTGTGCTTTAGCCATTGCCGACCTGGCAACAGGTACCATAAATGAAAGCCACTGCTTCCAACGCAGGTAGTGATCAACCGTCGACGGGAACGTATCCAGCTTTGGCTGAGGTTCAACCGCAACTGGCGGGGGCGTTCGCGACAGCACAAGCTCAAAAGGAGATAAACCAGTAACTCTGTGAACTTGCGTATTGTACGCGTACGTCACGGTATCCGTGTAGAGATCCCAAGTCTTTGGATGTTCAACAGTATAAGCACGCAATGCGGAGAGCAGCGTTCGATTAAATCGCTCGACTTGCCCATTACATTGGGGATGATACGTCGTCGTGAAGAGATTCTTCACGTCGAGTATCCGACAGACGTCCTGGAAGAAACGCGCAGTAAATTGCGGACCATTATCCGAAAAGAGATTAACCGGGGGACCGTAGACTAGGACCCAATGCTTAACGAAAGCTTCCGCAACAGTGCGTGATGTAATCTTCCTCAACGGAATTGTCCGGACTAACTTCGAGAATCTGTCCGTAATGACGAGTAGAAACCGATTACCTCGGGATGTCCTTAAAAACTCACGGAGTATATCGATGGCAACAAACTCAAGAGGCGCCCGTGCGGGGAACAGAGTTAGCTTCTTCGCATGGCGACGTAATTTAACTCGTTCACGAGCACAGTGCGTACACGCCTTGACGGTGGTATAGCAATCCAACGCTAACGCGGGCCAGTAGAAATCCCGACGTAGTGTTGTGTACAGCCTTCTAGCCCCAGGATGGGAAGCAACCTTAGAAAAGTGTGATAGGTGAAGAACCCTGGACTGCAAGGAGTGAGGAACCACGATCTGTGGGGATGAACGAACCACTCTAACGACGTAACCCTGAGTGTTAACCCCAAAAAGGATGTTCGCACCGCCATTAATTTGGGCGCGTATCCTCGTACAGAACGGGTCTCCCTGCTGTTCTCTGATCATCTCCTCAGGAGTGATGGGGACAAACGCACCGGGTTCCGGGTCTCCACCGTCTGCGACGAGTAAGTCATCACAGATGTCGTCCGAAATCAGTTCGTAGTCTTCTTCACCCTCCTCCATGAGGAAACAGGGGATATCTTCATCATCGTCGTCGACGCGTAACGCTTCGCCTTCCGTTCCCAAACGTGAAAGAGCATCCGCTTGCGCGTTGAGACTTCCCTTCTTGTAGGTGACTTCATAATCAAACTCGGCTAGCCGAAGACGCCAGTGCATTAAACGCCCGGAAGGTTCCGTGATTGACATTAACCAGCGTAACGCGGAATGATCCGTGTTAACGGTAAAATGCACACCCATAAGATATGTTCTTAACGTCTGTAAAGCCCATACCATGGCGAGACACTCCTTTTCAGATACCGAATAGTTCCGTTCATGAACGTTGAGCGTGCGAGACCAAAATCCAATTGGTCGGCGTTCCCCGTCGGGTGTAGTCTGAAACAGTGCACAGCCGATCTGGTAGTCGCTCACATCCGTATCCACGGTAAATGGAAACCCGTTCTTCGGTAATGACAGCACGGGTGCTGTTGTAACTGCCTCTATAAGAGAGTTGAATGCTTCCACTTGCGTGGGAGCAAGGGGGCCCAGTTTCGGTGGTTATCCCTTCTTCAGGAGCTCGTTGAGCGGTCCCGCGATCTTCGCGAAGCGAGGAATAAACCGTCGATAGAAGTTGCATAATCTTAGGAAGGAACGCAGCTCAGTCTGAGTCGTAGGTAGTTTAGCCTCCTTGAGTGACTTCACGCGAGCCTGCTCGATCAGTAGCCGTCCCGGACGGATTACGTGTCCAAGATACTTGACCGAGTCAGTAAAGAATTCACATTTCCTCAGCTTGAGTGTTACTCCTGCGTCACGCAGTGTTGTGATTATCTCACGAACGTGATCCAAATGTTCATCCAAATTATTGGAGAAGACGATGATATCGTCGAGATAGACGAAACAACTCCGCCATTTGAAACGGGCAAGGAGGATATCCAAAGCACGCTGAAAAGTAGCGGGGGCGTTCGTAAGTCCAAAAGGCATACGCTTAAAGCGGTACAGCCCTGAATGACAGGTAAACGCAGTCTTATCACGGTCTTCCGGTCGCACGGGTACTTGCCAGTACCCCCAATTCGCATCCAAAGTGGAGAAGGCGGTTGCATCGCCAAGCGAGTCAATGTACTCGTCCATACGAGGTATGGGATACACGTCTTTGACGGTAACATCATTGAGGCCACGATAGTCGATACAAAAACGCCAGGACCCATCGGGTTTCGGAGCCAGTACAACTGGAGATGCCCACGGCGACTGTGCCGGTTCTATAACTCCGGCTCGGAGCATCTTGTTGATTTGAAACTGTTCTTCCTCCCGAGCTTTCGGACCTGCCCTGTAAGGGTGTTGAGCAATAGGCTTAACGACTGGCAACAGATCAATCCGGTGTTCCGTAGCTGTAACCTCTCCGAGGGAACCATCCCACATTGGTTTAAATCGCGCAACATATCACGCAACTTCTCGCGGTGTGAATCCGGTACATGACCGAGATTCAATTCTTCTAACTCCTTAATAGGGTCAATCCTGTCATAACTCGTAGGCATGGTCTTCTTTTCCGGGTCTCCCGTGTTGTTAACCGTCTGAGACGGGTTTGACGCTTGCGCACGCGACGAATACCCCTTCCCCTCCTGAGAGTGAGACGCATCAGCGGTTTCTTCGACAATCCCGAGCATCTCGGCGGCATTCACCTTAGTAGGGATAAGCGCCGTAGGGTGCGGTAGGACAGTACCAATAACTTGGTTCTTCACCAGAAACTGGGACTTCTTGCCAAAGTTGGCTAACAAAACCCGAAAGGGGTGACCATTCGAGATCTGCACAACGCCATTCGCTAATGCGAGCTGATATCTCTCGTATAACGAGGTAGATGGTTGAACAAACCGCAAACCACGCGGAGCAGCAGTAACATCAACCCATACCTGGGATTCTGGCGGAATAGAAATAGCACGTGCAACATGGAGTTTCGGAGACTCCTTCGGAGGGTTAGGATCCTGTAAAGGAGTAGGTAGCGGTACCAGCTTAGCTGAGGTTCTCCTCAAAGAACGACGAACAATCGGTACAACCGAACCATCTTCCATTTCCACTTCACGCGCACGCGGTCTGATTGACTCGACATATCTGTCACAGAAGTCACACCCTAAGATGACAGGGGCAGCAAGCGTCTTGCAGACGATGAATTCAACCTGCTCAATGCAGTTGCCAATCCTGACGATCAGGGAAACCATTCCAGCCGTACTCAACGGGTTATTATTTGCATCTGCCACGTTCATGACGGGTCCTTGACGAACTCGACAACGGATTTCCGGCGGTAAGAGCGACTCCACAATAAAATTGAGACCAGCGCCTGTATCCAGGATAGACAAATGACGCACCATATACTGGGTAGAAAGGCCAAGGTCAGCGAATATGTTGTAGTTTCGCTTGGCCATGACCATGACTCGATCCGGGATCCGGTTGTTCCTGAACCGTATCCACGGGCGACGCATTACACCAACGGTGGTAGAGTCCACGTCTAGGACGGTCGGCTTCCTCGAGAGGATTTTGACCTGGGAGCGAGACGGTGACGCCTCGGGCGCCGTAGACCTCGACTGGGGCGCCTCTCCGTTGGAGACTCCCGTACTCAGTTTAACTGAGTATCATCCGTTCTAACGGGAACGGCGTCCTGCACGGTAGGGATCTTCACAGACTCCTGTGGAACAGAACTACCCGCAGCAGCGGTTGCCGCCACGGCTTGAGCCGGTGAAGCATTGACCTGGGAAGAACGAGAGTGTCGCAACGCAGCGATATCTGCGGGAGAAATCCGTTTCGGAAAGTCTGTCTTCGCACGCAAATACGCGGTTATCGGCACTGACGCCTGTTTTTCTGGGGTCAAAGCTTCGAAATTCACCACGACCGTGGGCATATCCCTCATGGTGAGGTGGCAATCCGGTGCCACATGCCCGTGTTCGTAGCATAGAAAACAAATCAACCCGGGTCTTCCGGCACTTCGTGGGTCCTTTGCTCTCACCGTCCGCGGGTCTACCCAACCAGGTCGCTGGTAACGACTCCCTGAATAGGGTACTTGCGGTCCGCGAACGCGGGGGCGATCTGCGTAAAGCAGCGGATCATCCGTCATCGACGAGGCTTCAGTAGTTGAAGGCAACTCCGTAGTCGGAATAGAATCCAGGTTCCCCTGTGCCAGATGCAAATTATCCACTTCGTGGCTAAAAAAATCCTGCGGTAGCAGTGAGATCGATGAAAGCGCCCCTTCGAGGTGAAGCGCCCTGGATGAACCCCGGTGTCCGGAGCGTGCACGCAGTGCGTCTCCTTCCGCTTTCGCGTATTGAACCAACTCGAGATAGGTGGTCTTCCGCTTGTCTTCCCGTCGCTGGGAGACTAGCGTGCGAATAGCCGGATTCAATTTGTTGATAAACAGTGTACAACGCTCATTAGCGGAATAAACATTGCCACAACGGTGGAAAGCCTTGTTCAGTCGGACTGAAAACTTGGTTTCCGATTCCTTCGGGCGTTGCTTCGTTTCCCGCAACGCGGTGATTGCTTCTTCAATAGAGGTACCAGTCGCGTACGAGCGAAGTAGATACTGCACGGCCTCAGGCCAGCAGGTAACCCCTCCTTCGGAGGCTCGAGATGAACCTCTTACAGAGTTGAATTGGTCTTCAGCGAGTCCACGTAGAAAATACGGTAATGCGACATAAGCTTGCCCTTCACTCATGCCGAGGATGTCAGCTTCCGCGACAAAGCGTGAAAGAAAATCCAACACCAAGATGGGATCCTCCCCAGTAAAGAACTGGATACGAAACGTCAAGGACATGCGCTTGATGCAGTACTTGATCTTTCCCGTCCCACGGGGCGTACGGTCCAGACTGGAATCTTCCAAACGGTAGTACCTGTAAGACAACAACCTTTTGTACAAGGGATTAGTAGGCTTCAGCTCCCTCAAACCTGAGTGCTTCCTCCCCTTCTCACGGGTGCGAACAACACCGGAGGTGGAACTAGAATGACGAGAGAGCGCAGTGCGACCACGACGTTCACCATCATTTGATGAGTCCGACGAAGAAGAACCCGCAGAGCGGTTTGAGATACCAGAAGACCTGGACGAATCCGAATCATACTCGTCGACTAACCTCTTCTTAGAGCGATTCTTCCCGGATTTCCGGTTTCTGGCGCGATGAGAGTCCACCGCGGGTGTGTCAAAAGCGCCGTTGTCAGCACGGATAGTAGCTTCCAACGTCTCAAGACGGCCCAGAATCCGAAATATCTTCGTGCTGACCTCCTCGGTAAAACCGGGGTAACCTTGAAAAACCTCTAAGAGAGTGTTGACATCTTTCCGTAATATACGTAGATCGTCAGATACACCTCCGATGAGGGCAGCGTCTACCTTCATACGAAGTGTATCGACCTCAGTCGCGAGGGCAGCATGAGAGCTTCTCATGACTCCCGTCTGGGCCTCAAGTGTACGCACTTGAGTCTCCAGCTCGACGACGAGCGCGTCCTTCACCGCAGCAGCGGGAGTGGAACCCTCCAAAGGAGCAGATGAGGGTCCAGCCACTGGGGAGTCAGACGACTTTATAGATTGCTTCCGGTTTCCGGGTTTCTTCTCCGCTCCAGACGGAGGCTCGGGAACAGACCGCGGACGCGGGGGCAATTCTGAACCAACTGAGCGAGCCTTCGAGGGGCTCGCTCGCTTGCCAGGAACCATCTTCCACGACGAAAAGAGACCAAAGAACTGGGAACAATCAAGCGAACAGCAAATTAACCTCGAATGAGTTTAGTATCCTCACACGAGTGACGAAAAAAACCGAATGCGGTAAAGACAACCGTGTCCACGGGAACGTCACGATCCGACAACGTTGCTTCACCAGATTGCTGGGACGAGTTCAAAAACTCACACGGGGTGACAACAACCGTACCGACGAGAATCTCACACTACGGAAATAGGTAGTGCCACCGGTAAAGAACCGTGTCCAAACAACAACCGAAATTGGGAAAACGAAACCGACACGACGTAGAGTCGGTAGCGAATCTCAGATTAAACTGCGAAATGTCCTCCACGACCGCGAAACGAACCGGCAAACCGGAAGGTGCACCAAACCAGCTTGCTGGATACAACACGACTTCTAAGTCGGGAGACCAATTGTGGTGCAACCCCTGCGGAGGAAGAAGACACACAAAGGGTGTTCAAGCCTTCCCTCAACTGAGGTAGTCACAGCAATAGAGCCCCTCTCAGGGTGATCGCGCTAGCCGGGTGTAAGACCGGGGATCACCGTCACGACACGCGTAGAGAGCGGTAAAGGCAAAGAAGCCGCACAGTGGTGGGGAACACGACAGAGTCGGGGATGACGTCACAGACGGGACAACCAACACACACACGAGAGTGGCACGAGACGCGGAGAGCGGTAGCGAACCACGCGAGTGGGCGAAACAAAGAACGGTCAACACCGGTATGCCGTGTAGCGATACCTGTATAACAGTGCGAAAACAAATAAAGGAAACACACAGAATAACACGCGGAATGCGGTAAGGGTGCTGTAGATGCCGCGAGGCGGATGATGGTACCTACACAGTAGTGGCAACTCTCCGCGAGGAGGATATTGCTCACCAAGGGTGAAACATCAGAGCCGAACACTCGGTTGAGTCGTTTACTTCTCCAAGGTTGGGTTGAGCTCAACCTACTATGTAGTGTAGCCGCCCACTGTCAGTGGTAACTAAATATCCAATATTAATATCTAGAATCCCCAACAATGAGTGCAAACTCCCCACACGTGTGTGACTGACCAGCAATGCTGTGCACCTCACAACTATCCTATATGTTGTACGAATCTACCCAAGAATGGGGTGTGCCACGCACGGCATTCATCATCACCTCCTTAGAGAGCATCCCCTTGTCTATGAATCGCAATAGCGAAGCTTCATCCGCAATAGCGTTGCACTACAAGATGATGAAGAGGTTCCGGTATGGGACACTATTTACTTCATTGGTGAAAGCGAAGCTAATGTATATTTAGTCTTGAAAGAGACAAGATACATTAAAAACCACAAAACTCGTCGAGGACAAGATATTTGTTTGTATCTGGATTCTAAAGCCCCGAAAAACAAGTCGAAGGACCAGAAATGCTTCGTCACTGGTGTTCATGGATCGGGAAAGAAGAGCGTCTTAGTCGGAGACGGATTCAAACTTCCCGTGCAGGGTTAGGGCAAGGTAGAGTGCTGTATTACCGATGCTGATAGAGAGCACGCAAAGATTTCCCTGTACAACGTACTGTAAAGTCCCTACAAGAAATTTTTTCATTTTTGTGAGTGCAAGTGGAGCGCATCTTTTGCAGAGTTAAGCATCCACCTGCACTCGATCTATACGCCGTTCGCGCTCCAAATGGACACCCTTGTCAGGGCAGATTAATATTTTTAATAGTTTATTTCATTATTGTGAGTGCGCGTGGAGTGCATTTGGACATCGCGGGGGGCAGACTACGAACAATGTGGGCGCAGAAGGAGTGCAATATGTATCGTTTGCACTCCATATGCGTTCAATCCGCTTAGCAAGCGTCCTCCAATTGGACACCACGAAATTAAGCTGCAAACGCAGATTGCGCGCACTCAATATGAAGTCCGTTTGGCATCCACGTATCCTCCACAAATGCCACCCCCCCTCAAATTGCACTCCTCTTTCTCCAAAAATTTCTTATAGGGAGTGGTCGTCAAAAAGTATAAGCACGGCCCCGAATGATTGGCTTCCCGTCTTTCCCATCACCTAGGGAATCCATACAGTAGTTTATTGTGTGCGGGGTGCGTGCAAAACTGCCGTTCACATGTCTAAAAAGTATTTCTAAATGTCGGCGCGTATTTAATAGATAAACAATGTACAGCGCCAGCGTCAAAAATAAACAAACGATTCACTTCCTTATTGATTATACGTGCTACAACAAGTTTTTATATTTGATTTTCTTACCATTTGTCCTCATTACAGCCATGTAGCGACAAGGCATGGAACGAGTTAGCATGGTTAACACATGCATGTCGATTTTGGCCCATTCTTCCAGCAGTGCAGCTTTCGGCTCCTGCTCCGTGTCAAACTGGCGATTGTCAGCATAGACACGGTAGCTCAGTAGACTTCATAGATTTTCGATAGGATTCAGATCAGGTAAATGCGCAGGCCATTTCTAAAGTTGAATAGCTTCATCAATAAACCATGCTTCTGAGTACTTAGAAACGCGTATAGGTGCATTGACCTGCTGAAAAAGTAGTCTTTCACTATGATGAGTATCATAAATTGGAATAAAATGATCCCTAGGCATCTGAACATATCCTTCCGAGTTCAAACTTTTTCGATAAACACTAAAGGTCCCTTAGCATTGACAGAAAAACAAGCCCCAACCAGCAAAGAAAACCCACCATTCTTTCCCTTTGAGAAAATTTGTTCATCGTGTCGCAAGTCGTGCCAGTAGTATCTCCATCCATCTGGACCATCACCATTAAATTTTTTCTCGTCACTCCAAACGTCCATATCCCACTCATGCGCATAAAGATGGTTGTGGGCCATGGCCCACTCATGACGCTTAACGCGATGATCTTCGGTCAGCAAAGGTGCTGTTTTTTTCTTCTTACATTCAAACACTTCAATTTGATGAATAGTCCGCATTAGTTAGGATTTAGAACCCTCAAGGTTGAGTTCTTTTTTTTAAAGATGATGCGGATGTAGAAGCGTTTGAAAGCGACCTTTTAATGCAGTGTTGATCATGTTGACTTAATTTTGGCGGCCTTCCAGAGCGTTGTCTGCTAATACCGGTTTGGTTTCGCTTTAAATAGCCGTTAACTGCGGATGTAGAACGCTTTAGTTGATTTTCGATGGCCTGGAGAGACAGATTTGCTGCATATAAAGCTCTAATTTGAGCCTTTTCTTCAGTGGTGAGTTCTTTACCCCAAAGCGTGGAGTGTTATGCACGAATGTATATAAACTACTGTAAAACTTGTAGTTTTGATAGTGTACCTACTAAGGACTACAAGAAAGGCTATCTTCATTTGGCGCTGTGACTGTTCGCGCCATTTTTTGTAATCGTGCTCATACTTTGGCATTGCTGTGTATATAGTGCTTCAAACACTGTGGTTCTCGGGAGCCTATTCAGGGGTTGAAACTGGTTTACACGTCTACAATAGTGCTACTGATACAGATAGACATCAATACATACTGATAGTGCTTTTACAAGTGGCTGTTCTCAATAAAAATATCCCGTGCCTGTATTTTTGACGACCACTGTATGTACCAGAGCTCATTTTCAACCTACTGTCTGTTAGTGCTATCACAAGTCGAGGGTACATGACTGTGTTCATTTCAGATGATGAAGGAGTAGGGATTACTGCCATTGTAGAGCAGAGCAGTATGAACCTTCAATAAAAACATCAGCACCCGTGGATGGAGATGATTCATTTGCGAAAGGAGCACAGGGCGGTGTGTTTGGGGGTGGTGGATTTGGGGGCGTTCCATCACGCGGTGTACTGGCATGCCGCCCGGAATGTGCACAAGGAGCTGGATAGCACGAAAAAACCTGTTCTTGGGGGGTGAAGCTTCCGTCGGAGAAAACGCCGAGAGGGGAGGAGAAGCTCTTTGGATGGCGGCGATGGAGAGAGATGACGTCGTTCGAGAGTACTTTGCGACGAAGAGAATGGAATTGATGGAAAGGGGTTTCTGTGTTTTGGAAAACTTCGGAACTGATGAAGGCATATCAGAGAAAGCGAAGAAAAGGGGCGTCGTGGTGGATGAAGATGTGACAGAAGGGTTGCTGGAGGGTTTTAGAAGGACTTCAAGGAGCAGCCAGGCTTGAAGTTTGAAGACAACCGAACGAAATGGAATCCCATCATCAACGCGGGAGAAGGGAAGGATGCTGGGGACAGGATGCAGGGAATTGGACTATATATTACGACCTAGAAAGGGATTGTTGATTGCATGGAATCTGATGAGATGAATGTGATGATGGTGAGAAAGCGGGCGTTGTTGGATGCGAGGTTTGGGCAAATTGCATCGGCTCTTCGACTTTGTAACAACAGCAAGGCGAATAAAAGGATGTATGCGCCACAGACCGGAGAGCATGTGTTTTGTACGTGGGAGGGATGCCCTAGGCAGGTGTTGCACACTGATTTTCGAGGGTTGACGAATGTGGAGAAGGATAAGGGAGATATTCCGGGGTTCTTCGTGATGGCCTCTGGGGGAGTTCATTAATTATATGGGTTTGTGAGAGGTCACAAAATATGTATGTGACGGATGACAAGAGTTTGAGGAGGTATCACGTACAGTGCTTGTGAAGAAGTTCATGGTTCCACCTTACTTTGTGTTTATTGGGAGAGGGGATGCGTTTCATGTCGCAGCTGGGTAGATGGATGCGTTGGTGGAAAAGAATTGCCTGAGGTATTGCATGTACTTTGTATCTAATGGATACAAGCTCCTGGACTCGGTGCACAGGGAGCCAGCGTTTCGGCCAAAGTTCGTAGATGAGGACATTGGGTTAGCAGAAGACGCAAATGACCAGCTGCAATGATGAAGGTTTGGAGGAAGAGAATGAAATAAAAGATATACAAGATGGAGATGACGAGTACGAAGACAAAGATGAAGAGATTTCAGGTGGTCCTGCTTAGAATACAGATGGGGATTACGAGGAAGGATAGATGATAATAGATGACGACGATGAGTAGGTACAATGTAGCAGTTATACTGTTGTGTGTGTTTGTGATAGAAACTTGAAATAAAAATTGAAGGGGTGATTTGTTTAAGGGGCAACTTAAAAAGAATTGGAGAACAGAAACGGGTTGTGTGTGTAGTTGCAACGCGTACAAGATTTCTCACCTGTTCTAACTACTAGAGAATGTGATGTCTAAGAACATTGACATAGTTGGTGTGGAAAGGGGCAGGGTCCTGCCTTCCGGCTAGTTTTTCGTCTGCAGAGGTGAGATAGAAGTAAGCATTTCTGGATTCATACTCCGAGAAAGAGGCTGGGAAGGAAGTAAGGGTGCTGCCGTATTCTAGGAGTGCTTTCACTGTAGAAGGGATATTGAAGGACAGACCTGTGTTGAAGTTGACTATCCCTAGAAGCTCTTTCATTATGTGTGAGACAATAGTTTTGTACTTGGTAGCCACTTCATGCATGGTAACGAATCCAAATGTAGAACCGACGAGATTGAAGGAAGAGATCCAAACGAGCTTTTGGTAGTAAAACTTGGAAAAGGTGTTTTCGTCGACGATACTGCAAGTGAGAGCTGCAGTCCAGAGGCGTTCAGATATCGCCAGAGCCCACTTTCCGGTGGCTGTGGTTAGACCATTGGGAGAGAGAGGCGTGACACCATTTCTTGGAAGGCGCCGACAGTAGGAACGCCGATGTAAAGAGCGGCTAGTTTGCACTGCTCAATTCCGGGTTGGGAAAGGATGGGAAGAATGTCACCATTCGAGATGAAAACCAAGTCTTCTGCTCGTGGTGCTGGACAAGATAGAATTACTTTTTTGAGAATGTCGTTCCTGCCACAGAAGAAGATTGGACCTTGGGGAAGGCACTCTGCGGAAATGAAGTCTTCGATGGAGAGAAAGGTGTCTCGAGGGGAACCATTGCTGTAAATGATGGTGCCAATACGGCCTCTACCTACGAAAACAGCTGGGATGATTGTAGAACGCAAGGAAGATGAATGCGAGCTCATTGCGACGAGTTTGTTTGATTGAAGTTATGGGCTCTTGGAAGCAGTCGGGTGCTGGTAGCTGTGAAAAGCAGGTGGTCTACATTCTAAGGAGTGGAGAAAGCTTAAAGTACACTACTGGGCTGGTGTTTTGGTCATGGAAAAAAGTCTTCCAGTGGATAAGGGGATTTGTGTAATTCGGTTATGGAAAGAAATGGGCAGCAGGGCTGTAGAGAAGGTAGGGTCAAAGAGTGTGTTTATGAGAAGGTATGCAGTGGAAGGAAGCATAGAAAGTAAAAATTTATGGTACCGTTGGTACTTGAGAGGTGGTGCCTCAAGGGTTTCACTGGGATATGGTATGGACCGAGGTTGGGAAAATGTGGAGACCTCTAGAAAAATATGCAAATTGTGTGGAATGGCGGGAAATAGGAGTGGATTTGAATGGGGTACAAAGGGTTGTGAAGCGCAAGTGGGTGTGTGGCTGACAGTGCCACGGGTGTGCGGAGTGGAGGGGGGTGCTGCAACTGTTGGGTTCATCTCTCTTGTTCTTATCTATCTTCGTTATCGTGAACCGCCGTTTATTTCTGCAATATCGAATGGGTACGTCAAGAAAGAGAAGGTAGTGGCTCTGCTACACCAGACGGAGGTACCAAAGACGCCACCGGGAAGAAAAAAGGAGGGTGGGAACAAGGTCTGCCTCGGAGAGAAGAAGGGAATTGGAGATGTAGAGGGGGGTGGGGGTGGTGGGGGTGGAGGGGATGGGGAGCCAGAGAGGACGTCTGCGCCGGAGATGGGAGAGCGGTTGAAGAGGCTTGGAGGGGATCTGAAGGAGCATTTGGAAGAATGTCTTTCTGAGATGGTTGGTGAAATGGGAGGGTGGTGCTGAGTGTGCCGGAGATTGGGGTGCAAATGGATTTGATTTCAACGATTTGGAAAAGTATGAAGGTGGCTGGAGTGGGGACCGGAATTCATGTGAGTGAGATGGTAGAGTGCGTTGGGAGAGAGATGGTGACGCTGACAAGGGAATATATGGGGCTGAGGGGACATGTGGAGGAACACCTGTTGGAGGCGCAAGTGGAACAGGTAGAGAAGGCGAGCCAATTGTGGTTGGAGGTGAAGGAGCTGGTGAGGGAAGGAGGCGGTGGGAGGGAGGCGGGAAGAGAAAATGGGTCGCCGGTGACGCCTGGCTCTCGTGGTGGGGGTGGGTGTGTGAAGGGAAGGAGCGGAAAAGGAAATGGAGGGGAGGTTGGGGGAAGTCGGCTGGGGAAGAGGCGAAAGGGTGGGGTGATAGTGGACGAGGATGGGGAGTTGTGTGTGCCGTGGCAGCGGCCGGGTGGAGCGCCACTAGTAGGGTTTGGTAGTGTGGCGGCGGCTGTGCGAATGGCGGAGCGCATACTAGAGAAGCAGGAGGAGAAGAGGTTGGGAGGGGTTGGAACCCGGTTTGGGGCTAGGAGGGTGTACGAGAATGGAGAGAGTGTTCCTTTGGAGTTCTTCAACTTGACATTTAGGGAAACTGAGACTCAGGACCCGAATGCAGGGTTGGGATGAGGGAGCGCTAGTGGTTGATTCGTAATTTTTTAAAGTGCTTTTGACGAGTGTGGGGAATGTAAAGTAACGAGTGGTGGCAGAAGAACTGGAAACTAGCCTTCGACTCCAGTAGGTGAAGTTTGAACTGCACCGAACCGAAACGTAATTTCCAAAAAAAAATTTTGGCCTTACCAACTAGCGCAAACAGCAAAAATGCTAGTTTTTCCGGACTTTTATTTTCACAACTAGCGATCTAGCATACTAAACTAGCATTCCGAAACCACCGACGTACCTATAGCACCACATTAGAGATGAAAAAATACGACTCAACCGTATACCAACAGCAGAAATGTTTGCCGACATGCTCACCGAACCACTGCACAAAGACTGTTTCAGATCGTTACGCCAAGAACTCAATATCACACCGCCACTCGGCGCGGACACAAAATGCAATGCGCCAACCGGGGACTTTCAAAAATTCGAGTGACTTTTCTTGCCGATTGCAATTTTCGAAAACGTCAAACATAACAGTAGCCAGCGGCAGATATTTATGCAAGTGAGGAACGAGCTCCAAGAGCAAAATTAAAGTGTAGCTAGATCCATCACTCGCACAGCGCTTGCACGGACAACTAGTTGCCGGCTCAAGACCGTTCCAATACTTTCTTTTAGTGGATGGAAATAGTATATAGACATTTTCTCGTCACGTATAGACTCCTGAGCGGCCATATCTAATAGGAGCCGTTGCAACATTATGTACCATGCACAACGGCCCTCTGCAAGTCCCATAGTGTATGGCTTGCCGCGTCCCCCCGCCTTCTCCTCGACACCACCCGCCACTCCTACAATGACCAATCCAGACCTATCCCAGGCGCCCATCGATGGCAGTTCTTCTTTTGAACAACATCGTTCCCTTTCCGCAAAAATTCCTCTGGAAAGGAGACCTCCGCCAAAAAAGTATTATGATACAAGTCCTGAATCCGGCCGAGAAACATCGATCAATTTCTGCGACCGTTCTCGTGCAAACCAACACTACACCGATAATCTCCATGATACCGTCATTTTCATATTCTACAGTTGATCAAATTTCACCTCCTCTAATCAGGCGACCACGGACAATTGCTCAAACACGTGTTCTCAGAGGCTCTGCGCCGCCTCGGACTTTCCGGGTCTGGATCGAAATCCGTCCTAATGACCCGATTATAACAAGCAAACGTTGACAGCGCAGAAGAAATTGTCAATCTGGCCAGGCTTTAGGAGAAACACAAATATGTGGATCCTGAAAGAACCACTACGTCTACGGGAATTAAACGCATGCGCGCACCGAATTGGAAAAAACATGAAACGGCACGCCTATGTAATGTTACCGTCGATCCCAGACATTCTATCATCGTTTCCCGCAAGTATCAAAGAATCAATTCGCGTTCGGAGCTTGATGCAGGCCGCCACGATCTTTTCTCGAGCGAGTTCTTGCAGCTCTTTAATGATCAGAGCTTTATGCCGGATATCCACGATGCTATTTGTGGAGTAACTGAGGACGTACTTCTAGGATTCACTCCTACAGAACATCCGCACGTGTGCAACGGAACAACTTTGCAACAGAGATGGGGTACACTGCGGTCGTCGTATACAATTGCGTGCGAAAAGTACAATCGTTCTGTACAGGGAGATCCGGACACGTTTCGAAACTTTACTAGTGGTGAGTACAGTCTCTCTTATTGTCACTGCGTGTTTCATCAGCATCCGAGCTTAGACGCTGTCGTACGAGTAATGCCGTCAGCTGCACAAGTGCAAGCCGGACTCAATGACATGGATGGTGCTCGAGCCTCGTTGCCACCGGTGCAGACATCGAGCCGGAAGAGGCGAAGGGATGAAGGAATTGAATGTAATGCTGCTGCTCTTAACAACATGGTGCAGAGTAGCACTTCACCCCAGCCCATCATTATCCAGAATGGTTCCTCCGCCATATCTGCAGATGCAGGAATATTGGAATTGGAAAAAGCTACGAAAGTTGCATCTACGGTGTCCTCCTTGATGGAGTTAGAGGTCAAGATTATGCACAGAATTGATTATATTCGAGCTCGAGAAACTTTTACTGAGTCACGGGCTGAAAATGTTACTTTGAAACTCATGGAGCGCCGTCTGGCGAGTACAATGCATCGGATTGACAAGGCAATGTCAAGCATGGAGGGAAGGGATGATGCTGGGTAAGGAGGAGACTCAAAGTAATTTAGAGTCTTGCTAATAACGCGTGGTGTAATACGATCTTCAACCGCTACCAGATTCTTCGAAAAGGTTCTGTGACCTCTTCATACATACGGTCTACAAAGCGCGCTAGCTTCTATTTCCTGGGTGAAGTTGAGGCGCGGCTGTGATGGCTCCAAATCTCGGGGCCTGTGATGCAACACTTCATTCAAGTCGGAATCATCTTGAAGATGCAAGGAGTGGTCAGCAAGTTCACTGTGATGGGCGCTATTGGCTTCAGAAGGTGGGGTGACATCGAGTTATCGTTGTCGATTATGATGTTAAGAATCTTGCAGCAGACTGCCACAACCGTAATATTATTCACAATTGAACAACGAAGCGCCCTCCAGAATACACCCCATCTACCTACAAGGATGCCAAAGCTTTGTTCAATAAATGATCTTGCAGACGAATGCAGATAATTGAAACAGCTCTTTGCTGTGCTGAGCGACCTACCTGGCCATGGGGTTAGAAGTCTATTGGTGCAGGTGTAGGCGTCGTCGGCTGCTATCCAATGACCTTCCAGAAGACTCCCCTCTCCTCTCGACTAGGATTGCTAAACTGCTCATAAGAAAAGCCGTATTATCATGCGTCGATCCCGACCACCTGCAGGATAGATAAGTAAATCGATACAGTGAATCCCACATGGCTTGCAGATTGAGGGCAAAGAAGCCCTTCCGATTGTAGTATGTAGACGGGTTGGCAACCTCTGAAGCTGAAGGTTCTGTGATCTTGATTGCGATGCCATCCACCGCTCCTGCCCATATATTCAAAGCACTCTCTTCCCTTCTTGAGAAGCATTTCTTAACTCTTGAAAACCACCCCCCATCCTGGTACGGAAAGGATATATCAAGAACTTTGTTCAAGATTTCAATTTTGTATTCGACATAGTAACTAATTGTAGAGAAGTGCAGCAGGTGTGCCATATCAATGTTGAGGTACGATCCTTCTGCTAACTATCTTATTGTCACGGATAGCCCTAGCAGAGGGCATCTCTTTCGAAATTTGCAGTTGCGATGGAGAGCGAGCTTCTCGGCAAAAAGCATGAACGTAGAGTGTTACTTCTGTAAATGCGTTTAAACAGTTGCGAAGTTATCCCAGCTAATACAGTCGAGAAAGCAAAACGACCTCTTTGAACCGTGTGTTCGTCTTGTCCTTGCAATCTCAGTTGTAAGGCTAGAATTGCAACCGCAGCAGAAGCAGCTACGCATAAAGACCTTCCTTTCTTCTTGGATATGGACGCAGAGACACACACCCCCATTTTATGGCTTCGTTGCATAACCTTCTTCTGTATCTGAGAACAAAGATGTTTATCCTAAATACCTATGGCTCTTTTATAGTGTTCATCTGTTATCTAGGTGAAGGGATGTTGTGTTTCTGCTATACCATGAAAAAATGTGCGCTTTCCACTACGGACTGTGCTGCAATCCCGCTGGTCGTGGTGGATGGTCGTCGTAGGGTTACGTTGAATCGCGCTGAGTGCGCCATTGCTCTGTGTGGTTTTGAATGGGTACAAACAGAGAGCTGTTTTTGTCAACGATTATGCATGGCCTACAATGCGGGAATGGTCCGCGAAAGAGCCCACCTCAATGCCACAGTAGACATGAGATAAAGAATCAGGTCTTCTTCGGCCTCTGCCGCAATTACAACGGACTCCGGTGGCATTGATATCGCCGCATTATTTGGGAGTACAATTGGGGAACACTGTGGTGAGTTTCAGTAGAAACGATGTTGGAGGGATATAGCAACGAGGGATTGGGGTTTAAACGGAACGACGGTGCGACAAAGGGCCTAAATGGTCGGGCACGGAGCTGTATGAGCGAAGTGACGTGCGCCGAACTGTGCGCATCAAGCTGTTCGTGGGGAGTTGTGCGTGCGAGGCTATTGGCGCAGAGCTGTGTGCGCGGGGCTCCATAAGGCACAGCGACGTTAACTCGAAGAGAAGATATGGCGCCGAGATGAAGTGATCACGGCTGTGTTGGCGTCCCTGCTGTCATCCATATGCTATATTATCGGCGAAGTGTTGGAATGCCTAAAAGCATATAACTGGCTTCTGAAATGGTCATACACTATTTCCATACACTAAAATAAAGTATTGGAACTGTGGAGCAACGCCTTTGGCGGGAAAAGCGCAAGCTCACGAAGACGTTCAGAATCTTCCCCTCGACAGGGCAGCATAGCGAACGGAGCACTCCGGGAATGACACAGCTAAGCCGGGTGTAAATCCGAGGTCAAACCACCACGACAAGCGTCGGAGCGTGAGGCTGGTTAGTAGTCGGTAGAGATCCACGTGTTCACACGGTCACGAGATGAGTCCTCGAAAGAGAGTAGCACGGCAACGACAAGGTGTCGGAAACGGGCCACTGCGAACAGGGCAAAAAGGCAAACCCAAAAACGGCAGAAAGCAAACCACCAGAGTGGGGGAAAAAGAGAGAGTAAAGCAAACCCAATACAGGGGCGAGTATACGACAATAGGTCGGATCGAGACACACAAATAGTGGTTATACTCTGAGCGCCACAAGGGTGGGTAACTATACGTGAACAACGCGGTCGTCACTCCACTTGGAGGTGAACAGTCCGCGAAGGCGTGATAGTTAGAGCCAGAAGCCCTTGCTTGGCAAGGGGCAATTTACTTGGGGGAGTGATGCTCAACCCTCTAAGCACTGAGCTCGGCGCACCACTGACAGTGGGTGCGCCGGGCAAAATAATCTATAAAATATCTGAGTAAATACAGCAATGCTGGGTGCACTGCCTCCGGCATATCCGTGCTACACGTGTGCTAGTCACACCCGCCAAGCGGCGCCTCGAGCCGTGCAATCTACGTGTACATGTGTGGAAATTACCTCAGCAAGGCGACACGCTAATAGCGGTGTAGCTCATATATATCTACTAACGCATGATGCGGAAATTAACTAAGTACCTCAAATCGCCTCCAAGGAGTGTTGTCCTTCATATCCCCCTCCTTAAGAGTGAGCCTCGCCG
Source organism: Gracilaria gracilis (assembly GCA_030374805.1). Classification (NCBI taxonomy): domain Eukaryota; phylum Rhodophyta; class Florideophyceae; order Gracilariales; family Gracilariaceae; genus Gracilaria; species Gracilaria gracilis. The sequence goes on along the minus strand of JARGSG010000030.1, from coordinate 110,613 downwards.
TCGCGATGGCGGGTCGAACTCCCAACCGTGGGCATAAAAGCGCATCCCCGAAGTCTTCGGATTCCCTCTCGCCTCGCGAAGACCGAGTCACTACCACTCCAAAGTGCAAACCTCGCTCCAGCGACGATCAACCCTGTTCACCACAGTCTTCAACTCGCTCTCGCGGTCGTACTACCAACCTTCCCGTTCCTCGAGTGCCTCGCGCGATGAGCGGTCAACCTCCGAACTCGGGATACTTCTCCGGATTTCGTTCCGTGCCTCTTCCGCAAAGCGGCAATGCTTCTGTGGCGTCTCAGGGACTCAACGCCAGTGGCGGGCACATTCTCCCTCCGGGGCAGCAGCCCCATGGTCACGTCATGCAGGAAGTGCCGTGACCTTCCTACGATGAGCTCGTCGGGCTGAACCCTCGCGTTCACGCGCATCTCTTCCGGACTGCTCCGTGGTTTCATCCTACAGCCGTTTTCAACGAGGAGCTCATCGCGTCCTATGCGGACGGTACTGATCGCCTTCCCGGAGATCTTCCGGCGTTAGTCACCACTTCGTGGGATTGGCGTCGACGGGTTGCCGTTCCTCCTCACGCAATCTTGCGGCGTCCCGGCGAGTCGCTGGCTTCCGCTCAGGCGGCATTGGTTCGCTTGGGCTATGCGCGGCAGAGCCGGGCGAACTTCGAGTTCCCAATTCCTGATTCCATCAGCTTTGATCTCCGGTTGTACCGTACTCAAGGCGAGATTTCGTACTGCACCCGCTTGGCGGTGGTTGAGACTTACTCCTGGAGAGTACGTCCTAGTGTACGCCAGGAGGCGGTGTGTTGGATTCATCCCATCATCCGGGCGGAGTTCAGGTATCTTCGCCGGGAGTCCCGTTCGCGTTGGTTACAGAACTTCATCTGCGATGAGCGCCGTGCGCGTTCCCGTTTCGGGTTTCTCGTCCCGTATCAAAACACGGAGATCAATCGAATCCGGCACAATCACCGGCTGGGCCGTTATGTTCCCATTCCCACTTGGTGGTCCTCGGTGGAGGTGTGTCGCGGGTGCTACGTGGAGTTGCCCCCGGTCCTCTCCTATCTTGGCTCCTGCCTCATCGAGGATCCGTATTCCGGACTGTGGTCCGTGGTGCTCACCGAGTGGGCTATCCGCACCGCGGCTTACCTCCTATGGGAAGTATATGACCAGTATCCACTGTGGTATGTCCCGCCTCGCCTTCGTGCGTGCATCCGAGACATCTCGTTGCGGGTCCCTCTGGGAGGTGAAAACAATGCCGAAGAAGTTCGTGGACTCCTCGACGTAGTCGACCGAGTGGATTGAGCCAGCGTGCCCTTCGTTCAGAGCGGCCGCGGTCACGAGGACGGCGGTTTCGACCGGTCTCCGGGACGACGCACGCCATTGGCGGGAGACTTCATCTTTTTCAATCCCTGGGAGGTGCAAGAGATCACCGCAGCTGAAGTGGCAGCTCTCCGGATGGCTCCGAGGTATATCCCTTACGGGCATCCCGTTGGCTTCGTCGACGCTGACGATTTTTACCACGCCTACGGCGGTGATGACGACCAAATTATGGACGAAGAACCCGAGATGGGGTATGATGACGACGTAGTCGAAGAGGTTCCTTCCGCCAACGCGGTTGAGCCTACCTCCAATGACACGGCAGCGCCGGGAATGGCGACGGCTGAGCCGGTGAATCCACCGGCGCCCGACCCTTCGTCGGTAGGTGCCGTGGTGGCTTCCCTTCCGGACGAACCAGAGGTGATCGAGGTGCCTGCCGTCCCCCCCTCTGAGGGTGGAACCGGTGAGGCGGCTGTGATCGCTCAGTTCCTCCGAGGAGTTGGGCTTTCCGCCACTGTCGCGAGCGGGGACGTCGCCGCAATGCGGGACGCGTTGGCTGCACGCCTTACTGGCGGATCCAATCCCAGCAATGGGGGTACTGGTGAGGGCGCTCCGGGCCCCTCCAACCAAGGGTCGGGGGCTTAGTCCATCTTCCACCTGATTCCCGCTATGCGGTGTTGTTGTAGGATATAGCCTCGATGGCCATTAACCCTACTTCCGTCTATGACGTATATTTTTCCTTTCCCAAGTGCCAGTTTCGTCTTCTCCCACTTCTCAACTTCCTTCTAGGTGAGCTAGCTTCTTCCCCTTCGGGGCGTGTTATCCCACTTGGGCGTTGACAATTGTCGCCGGGAGACCCGTGAGAGTACGCCGATGGTACTGCACCACTTTCGATCGTGGGAGATGCTCGATTGGCTCATCCGAGTCAGCCTCGGGTCCGTAGCCGTACCAACGTACGAGATACTGTATGTACCCCAACGGGTGGTATGAGTGTTCCACTATGTGGTCGACTACGAACTCCTGTCGGAAGACTTCCCGGCCTTGCCGTGTGACTACGACATCCTGCTTCGGAGAGCTCTCCGGCGGCTTCATCGTGTGTGGCACTGCGTCGGTGCTCCGGTTAGACCGAGGTATGTCCAACAAGGTTGGTGGAACTGCATCTTCGCGGTGTGGTCCCCTACTTGGGTCGGTGGTCACGCGTCTCGCGGTGTCGGTGTTCCCGTTTCCTTGTTCCCGTAGAGTTCCTTCTCCCGCGGGAGTCCCAGGTAGGCGTACCGCAAGTTTGCGTGGTAGCAACCGTTTCGACGGAGTTGTGTGTGGCGTCGAACGCGCTCGCGTCAACGGTAATCCTGATTGAACCGGCCTCGCCGTGGTGGTACGTGACGTTGTCAACGGGTGGCCTTCATTGGTCTGCGCCGTGGCGTGTTCAGCCTCCGTATGCACGGGAGTTGTCAGCTCGATTTGTCGATGTGGTTCGCTCGCTGAGCTGCTCTCCCCTACAGGTGTAGTCCGTGTCCTACGGTTGGCACTTCCCTGCTGGGCATTTAGCGACGTGTCCGCGGTGTGGCCCGCCTCAGGCGTGTTGGGCGACTTAGTCTCCGACGACTCTTCTCCGTCTTAGACGTGCCAGCTCAACGGCGACTTAGGCGGTATTTCCACTCCGTTATGCGACGTAGTCACTCCAGGCGCGCTATGCGGCGTAGGCAACGGCTTCGCCGGTAACGACTGAGTCTCCTCGGTCCTGTCCCGCACGACGGTAGTGTCTGGCGACGATTCCGCTTCTGCGTTGATGCGCGGCGATCTTGACGAGACGCCGGGCTCCCGAGAGGGATTTGATTGCGCATTAGCGATGTCTCTCTTCCGTGCCACACGGTGTTCCTCACGCGACAGCGCGGAAGCATGACGATCAACGAGTCCCTCCCCCTCCTTAGATGGAGCGACATGGGGAGTGGGTGTTGGCGCGCCAAGGTGGCGGGTAATTACGCCAGGCGGCGGGGCTTCAGACAGCGAAGCGCCAGGGCGCGTAGAGTCCGATAACATCGGCAAATCCGAGAGTCCCCTACTTGGGTGTGGTACCTCCCTAGGGCGGTCGATCGGAGGTGGTTCCGGTGTGTCCGTAGTGTTCGTTTCCGCTTCTGCGGTAGAATGTCTTCTTGATGGGTCGTTTCCCGCAGGCGGGGGTGCAAAAACCACGCGATCGCTGGAAATGCGTTCGTGTTGCTGACCCATCTCTACTACGACAGTGTCGGATTACACAGCAATTGTTTTGAAAGGACCGTCGGCGACGGGTGAGAGCTTGTGGCGTTTCTCCTTGCCTGGGTTCCAATACTCCTTACGGATGAACACATAGTCCCCTTCTTTAAGAGCGGGTGGTCTTCGAGGGGCTCGCTGATCGAAATCACGCATATACGCGGCTTGTGACCGGGCCATTGACCGTTGTGCTGCAGGGACCAGCTTGGTAAGCCATGTCTTCCAGGTTTCTCTGTATCCCTTCGTCGAAGGAAATTGATCCAGCGTTGGCTGTGCTTCGAGCGCCACGGGCGGTGGGGTGCGAGACAGAACCAATTCAAATGGAGTTAATCCCGTAGTACGGTGTACCTGAGTGTTGTATGCGAATGTCAGCGCATCGGTGAACAGGTCCCACGTGGTGGGGTGATCGGCTACGTATGAACGGAGTGCTGCTATCAGCGTCCGGTTAAACCGTTCAGACTTCCCATTACGCTGGGGGTGGTAGGTTTTCGTGAAGAGATTCTTGACATCCAGAATTCTGCATACATCCCCGAAGAACCGGGAGGCAAACTGTTTCCCGTTGTCGGAGAGTAGATTCACCGGTGGACCGTAGACGAATGCCCAATGGGTGACGAATGCTTGCGCCACCGTCAATGACGTGATTCTTCGTAAGGGTACGGTACGAACGAGCTTCGAGAAACGACCCGTGATCACGAGTAAAAATTTGTTACGCCGCTTAGTAGCGAGGAAGGGTCCCAAAATATCGATAGCTACGAATTCCAGGGGCGCCCTTGCGGGGAAGAGCTTCAACTTCGTCGCATGGCGGCGAAGCTTGACGCGATTCCGAGCACACTCGGGGCAGAACCGCACAGTTGCGTAGCATTCCACAGCCATTGCTGGCCAGTAGAATTTCCTTCGTAATGTAAGGTACAGTTTCCGTCCTCCGACGTGACCACTAAGTTTGGCATAGTGTGATAAGTGTAACACCCGAGATTGTAGGGCGTGTGGCACCACTATTTGTGGGTTTCCAGTTACCGTGCGAACGAGGTATCCAATATCATTCACCCGAAAGGGGAGATCAGCTCCTCCATTGAGTTGCGCCCGAATCTTCGTGCAGTAGGGATCGCTGAACTGTTCCCTAACCATCTCCTCCGTTGTGACGGGTACGAAGTTCCCTGGTAGGAGGTTCGCACTTTCGCTGACAGCGAGTAGGTCGTCCAGTTCCTGGTCAAAATCCAGTTCGTCTGGCCATTCCTCTTCAATATCCTCCAGTTCACCTGCGGTGTAGTCGTCAACTGCAAAGCAGGGTATTTCCTCGTCATCGACGGCTAACGCTTCCCCTGTGGTGGGTAGGCGAAAAAGGGCGTCTGCTTGTGTCTTGTTGGCGCCCTTCTTGTAGGTGACGTCGAAGTCGAACTCTGCAAGACGCAGTCTCCAACGCATTAAACGGCCTGAAGGCTCCGATATGGAGAGTAGCCATCTCAATGATGAGTGATCCGTGTAAACGGTGAAATGAGCACCCATGAGGTAGGGGCGTAGTGTGCATAATGCCCACACTACTGCAAGACATTCCTTCTCCGAGACGGAGTAATTCTTCTCATGCACGTTCAACGAACGGGACCAGTACCCAATTGGCTTGCGTTCTCCCTCTGGGGTGGTTTGAAATAAGGCGCAGCCTACCTGGTAGTCACTAGAGTCCGTGTCCACGGTATATAAAAGTACCGGTTTCGGTAGTGACAATACTGGTGCCGTGGTTACAGCCTCTTTGAGAGAGTTAAAGGCTTCCGTCTTAGTAGACGTGAATGGGTCCAACTTAGGCGGTTGACCCTTCTGCAGGAGCGCGTTGAGAAAGGCCGCAATGTCCGCGAAGTTGGGAATAAACCGTCTATAGACGTTGACTAATCCTAGAAAGGATCTCAGTTCGGTCTGGGTAGTCGGTTCCGTGGCCTGTTTCAGCGACTTCACACGAGCTTCCTCGATCATGACACGTCCTGGACGGATTATGTGACCCAGATACTTGACTGTATCCGTGAAGAATTCGCATTTCCTCAGCTTGAGTGTCACTCCGGCGTCCCGTAACGTGGCCATTATGTCTCTCACATGTGTGAGGTGATCATCCAGATTATCTGAGAATACAATGACGTCGTCAAGGTAGACGAGACAAGTACGCCACTTGAAGCGGGCCAGTAGGATATCAATAGCACGCTGAAAAGTAGCGGGAGCATTGGTTAAACCAAAGGGCATCCGTTTAAAACGGTAGAGGCCAGAGTGACAGACAAACGCTGTCTTGTCCTGATCCTCCTTTCTCACTGGAACTTGCCAGTATCCCCAGTTAGCATCCAATGCCGTGAATACGGTAGCAATTTCCGAGAGAATCGATGTATTCATCCATACGTGGAATAGGGTACACGTCCTTGACGGTAAGAGCGTTTAGAAGACGATAATCGATACAGAAGCGCCAGGACCCATCCGGTTTCGGAGCCAGTACCACTGGTGATGCCCACGGCGAATGTGCCGGCTCTATAACTCCTGCACGGAGCATCTTGTCCACCTGAAATTGCTCTTCTTCTCTGGCCTTGGGCCCCGCTCTGTACGGATGTTGGGCTACTGGCCGAGAGTTGGGAAGGAGATCAATCCGGTGTTCCGTGGTATTTATCTCTCCGAGAGAACCATCCCACATTGTGGTGAATTCACGAAGCATATCGCGCAGTCGTTTGCGGTGTGTCTCCGGAACATGTCCGAGGTCGAGTTCTTCCAATTCCCTTACTGGGTCCAATTGGTCTTATCTCGTCGGAACGCGTGTCTTCTCTGTCTTAACAGGCTGCTGACCCCAGAGACTGGGCGACGGAGACGAATGAGATTCTGACTCCTCCCCCTCCTTAGAGTGAACGATTCCGAGCACATCGGCAGCAGTCATCTTCGTCGGTACCAACGCAGTTGGATGCGGCATGACCGAGCCAATCACTTGGTTTTTCACCAGATACTGGGTTGTTTTGCCTAGATTGGCTATCAACACATAAAACGGATTATCCGGTTCCACCTGGACCGCTCCATTAGCAATGGCGAAAGAGTGTTTATCATACAACGACGGCAATGGCTGGACGATTCTTAAACCGTGTTGACGGGAATTCACCTGTACCCAGACTTGAGACTCTGGAGGCACGCGTGTCGCGGAGGCAACACGAAGCTTCGTAGATTCCCGAGAACTCGGTGGTGCTTCCTGCGCCGCAGGTAGAGGTACGTGCTTCTTGGAGGCATGCCTCAAAGGACGACGAACAATCGGCACGGACGAACCAACTTCCATTTCAACACGCCTCTGGCGGGGCCTAATGGCATCGACAAAGCGGTCGCAAAAGTCACAACCCAAAATGACTGGGGCGGCCAGTGACCGACAAACGACAAAGTCGAGCTTCACCACGCATGAGCCCAAGCGGATTACCAACTAGATGTATCCTACCGTTGACAACGGGTTGTTATTCGCGTCAGCGACGTCAGGAATGTCGCCACGGCGAATGTGTGACCGCAAGGCGGGTGGCAATGCTGTCTCAACAATGAAGTTCGGGCCTGCGCCTGTATCTAATACACCGAGATAACGCACCATAAACTGGGGTGAAAGGCCAAGGTCGGCATAGGCCTTGTAATTGCGTTTGGCGATCACCAGAACTCTATCCGGGAACCGGTTCTTTCTTACCCGTATCCACGGTCGACGAAGAACACCAAGGTGTTCTGAGTTCACGTCTTCGACGGCCTGTTTCCTCGAGAAGATTCGGACCTGGGAGCGAGGCAGGGACGCCTCGGGCGCCTTCAGCCTCAACTCTGAGGGCGCCCCTCCAAGAGAGGAGACTCCCACAATTAGTTTTTCTGAGCAGATTCCGCCTGAGGCGTGTGCTCAGTGTTCTGAACCATTGATGCCTGGACACCCGTGGCAGAAGCGTCCGCAGTAGCGGTTGAATTTCCCTCGGGAGGGGTACGGGGGTGAGAGGTCACCATGTTCTGGGCAATCGGAGCCGCAATTGTGCGTGGAATATCCATCTTCGCGCGGATGTACGATGCCATCGGAACGGAAGCCTTCTCTTCAGGTGAGAGGGACTCGTAGTTGGCAATGACTTGTGCCCACTCACGCATGGTTAAAACGCACTGCGGAGAAGTATGCCCTCGCGTATAGCAGAGGTGACAGATCAATCCAACAATGGCATTGACGTTCCGAGTATTCGAGAATCGCACCGCCGGGCGGGAAGCTTGCCAGCCAGGCCGTCAAGCCCGGGTTCCACCGTTCTCATATGACAGTCGAGGCGGTCGAACTCGGTTCGAATCTGCATACAGCAGTGTACCGTCCGGAGCCGTTTGAAACGAGGCATCCGTGGTTGAGGGAAGCTCCGTTGTCGGGATTGAAAGCACGTCGCTACGGGCAAAGTGCACCTGATCATACTCCTTATTGGGGTGTGCCTCAGCCAGCATTGACGCCGACGGGGTTCCCGATTCCAACATCAACGCTTTGGCGGACTTCAACCGGGTACCCGGGACTCGTGCTCGTAGTGCATCGCCTTCGGCGCGTGCGTACTGCCCCAGTTCCAAGTACGTAGTCTTACGTTTTTCTCCACGGCGACGGGCCACTAGGGTCCGTATAGCCGGGTCTAGTCCATCAACGAACATGGTACAACGCTCTTGAGCGGAATAAACATTGCTACATCGGTGGAAGGCCTTATTCAGGAGCACCGAGTAATCGGTTTCCGTTTCACCGGGGCGTTGTTTGGTGTCTCTCAGAGCGAGGATAGCCGACTGGATGGCGGTGCCAGTCGCATAGGACCTCAGTAGATACTGAACTGCTTCAGGCCAGCAAGTAACCCCTCCTTCAGAGGCGCGAGATGAACCTCTTACAGAGTTGTACTGATCTTCCGCAAGTCCGCGTAGAAAATAGGGCAGCGCGACAAACGCCTGTCCTTCATTCATCTCAAGGATGTCGGCTTCCGCTACAAAGCGTGATAGGAAATCCAACACCAAGATGGGATCATCGCCTGTAAACAGTTGATTACGGAGCGACAGCTGCATCCGTTTGATACAGTCTTTGACCTTTCCCGTCCCACGGGAGTTCTATCCAATGAGGAGTCCTCCAAACTGTAATACCGGTATGACAACAGCTTCTTGTAGAACAGATTGGTAGGCTTCTGTTGAAAGTTCAAATACATGAACTGCACGCCCTGTGTCACAAGAGAGCATAGCGCCAATAGCTCATCTGTTTTCTAATAGGTTATGGGCCCAGCTTTACGCTGCAGACCTTGGGTTCGAGTCCCAGAAGTGACATTTGACAAAGAGATTGTACATGTGTACAGCAGAAGTAGACTTACAGTGTGAAGGTAACCAGATCAGGTAGATCAGTTCTTCTGTAAGCTTTGTCCTTCGGCTTGACAGTGAGCACAGGTCGAAGGGGAGTGTTGAAAGTTCAAATACATGAACTGCACGCCCTGTGTCACAAGAGAGCATAGCGCCAATAGCTCATCTGTTTTCTAATAGCTTCAACTCTTTTAATCCAGAGTGCTTCCTTCCCTTCGAGCGGGCGCGTATCACACCTTGGGTGGCTGATGACCGCTTTGAGCGTGAAGAACGCTCACGAGGGGCTTCTTCTACCGACGAGTCGGACGAGTCAGACCCGGTTGACCGGCGAGAAGAAAGAGAAGATGCTGACGAATCAGAGTCGTAGTTCTTCCGCTCTTTGCGTGCTTTGGATCCAGTGACCTTCTTGTCACGGTGTGAAACAGCGACCGGCTCAGCCGTGCGATTGGCTCCAACCAGGACGGTTTGTTCCACCGTTTCTAGACGGGCGCGGAGGCGAGTAAACTTCTCAGCCACGTCCTCCACGAAATTAGCGGGTCCTCCGAAAGCTTCCAAGAAGGAGTTGACATCACCACGCAATACGCGGAGATCCTCAGAAAAGTCCTGCAAAGCAGTGTCATCCACTTTCTTTCGAAGTAGCGACAACTCCTTAGCAAGGGTAGCATGGGCAGCCCGCGTGGAGCGGAGCTGCTCTTCCACAGTTAAGTGGAGGGTGTCATTGACAGTAGCCCTCAGAGGTGCCTCCGGAGTGGGAGCTTCGGAAGGGACCGTACCTCCTACGATAGGAGCGGGACCAGCAACGGCAGGAGCCGGTCCATCACCTCGATAAGAGTTGATCAACGACGTGGGCGGAAGTCGAGTGGTCGTCGGCACAGCTTCAGTAGCCGGCATCCCTTCGGTCCGGGACCGTGAACGGGTGGGGATCCGTGACGGAAGTGGCGGATCCGATCTCCCAGTCTGACTGCGTGTCTTCGGACGATCTGACAGCGTCATGGCCAGAACAACCGTACAACGGGATAATCGACAGCCAATTGGCTGGGACTTCCAGTGAACTTCCAAATGGAGACAACGGGAAAAGGACTAACCTCGCAACGAGTGAATTCACGAGTGAATCTTCCGACAAAAACTAATCGTTTCTAAGTCGGGAGACCACTTGTGGAGCAACGCCTTTGGCGGGAAAAGCGCAAGCTCACGAAGACGTTCGGAATCTTCTCCTCGACAGGGCAGCACAGCGAACGGAGCACTCCGGGAATGACACAGCTAAGCGGGGTGTAAATCCGAGGTCAAACCACCACGACAAGCGTCGGAGCGTGAGGCTGGTTAGTAGTCGGTAGAGATCCATGTGTTCACACGGTCACGAGATGAGTCCTCGAAAGAGAGTAGCACGGCAACGACAAGGTGTCGGAAACGGGCCACTGCGAACAGGGCAAAAAGGCAAACCCAAAAACGGGAGAAAGCAAACCACCAGAGTGGGGGAAAAAGAGAGAGTAAAGCAAACCCAATACAGGGGCGAGTATACGACAATAGGTCGGAACGAGACACACAAATAGTGGTTATACTCTGAGCGCCACAAGGGTGGGTAACTATACGTGAACAACGCGGTCGTCACTCCACTTGGAGGTGAACAGTCCGCGAAGGCGTGATAGTTAGAGCCAGAAGCCCTTGCTTGGCAAGGGGCAATTTACTTGGGGGAGCGATGCTCAACCCTCTAAGTACTGAGCTCGGCGCACCACTGACAGTGGGTGCGCCGGGCAAAATAATCTATAAAATATCTGAGTAAATACAGCAATGCTGGGTGCACTGCCTCCGGCATATCCGTGCTACACGTGTGCTAGTCACACCCGCTAAGCGGCGCCTCCGTGCAATCCACGTGTATATGTGTAGAAATTACCTCAGCGAGGCGACACGCTAATAGCGGTGTAGCTCATATATATCTACTAACGCATGATGCGGAAATTAACTAAGTACCTCAAATCGCCTCCAAGGAGTGTTGTCCTTCAGGAACGGCCCCCAAGCTTAAAAAGATGAAGAACTGCAAAGACAGTTGCTTATAATTCGAGAACTTGAAGTTTGACACCGTTTGTATAGTAATTTTAGCCCCAAAACCTTTGTTTTTAATTGATTGTAGTATATTTCTTTCAATCACCTCTAAACCTAAGCATCTAATCTGAAACAATAAATAAAAAGAACTTTAATTTCGTCTACAATCATCATATTCTAAAAAATCTTCTTTTTTGAATTGAAATGTGTTTTCAAATTTTGATATACATTTTCAATTCCTTTCTTAAAATCATTTTTAAGCTTTTTAGTACACGTTTTTTATTTCTTCGCTGTTTTCTTTCTTTTTGTTTTATTTTGTTAAACTTTTTGATGTACTTGTTTTCCATTTTTATTGTACGTTGTTGTTCTTTCTTCTACTTTCGTGTAGTTTTTTGACTGGTTTGGATTCGGCAGAAATGAGTTTCTACAGTCTTCGAGAACATGTAGTATAATTAGTAAAAATCTTACTTCCTGAAAGTATTTCGATACTTCTTTCGTAATCCAAATTTACGCCTGACATTCTTTTGGATATTGTTTACCGTCTCCAATTATGTAATGATGCATTTTTATAAATGTGTTTTCTAATAAGTGAAAGACACAATTTAGGTTTGTGCCTTTCATGTAATGCAATTCTTATGTTTTTATCTTTCCCAGATGTTAATGGTCCACACAATCGGCATTACACTAAAGATATGTAGAAAATATTCTATAATATAACATTGTCTCGATTACGGTCAGATTTAACGGGTAGAAGCCAGTCGGCTAGTCTCCTCTCGTAAGTCTATCCCTTCAACATTTTCTTCCGTTCCTCCAAGACAGCCTCACAAAGCTTCGTACAATACTTCTAGTAGATTGGGCTCTACAGCGTCGTGGATCTGCGCTATTTTTGCATCAATGTGGTTGGCATTTTTAGCGCAAATTCGTACTAAGTATACATTCTCTGTTTGTTTGGTAAGCCACATGAGTTTGTCTGTCCTTGATTGCAATCCTTTTACTCGATTCAATTTAAGATACTACAGTTTGCCGCACCCATTTCGCTGTGTCTGCGAGGTTGATCAACATTGACACGGTGGAATTGAGTAAAGTACACTTTGTAAGACGCTTCCCTATTATGCGCTCTGCTGCATTGATGATGGAAGCCGGCATGCAGAACTGGTCCGTATTTGGGACAATAATTTTCTCCTAAACTAGCAGGTACTTCCTCGTGCATTTGAAATGTGGTCGATGCCCTGCACTTGAAACTCTGACTGGTTTCTTTGGGTGCGCAACGCAGTAGCACTCCAGGGCGTCCACTGCCGGTAAGCTGTTCGGTGATGCGAGGAAAATCCGGTTTCCCACTTTTCGTACTTTACATTGTAGTGGACCGTCCAAAATTCCTTGCTTCACGAGGGCCGCAGCAGGCCCTGGTCCCTCAATGCTGTTCAATGTCCCTGGGCTCTACCCCCAGAGAGGTTCATCTTGGTTGTGGGCGTAGTACGCCAGGTTTTTGTACAAACGCACACCTTTTTCGCCTGTAATGAAGTTATCACACGGAAAATACATTAGTTCGTCGATGGACCACACGAAACCTTCGATGTCATCGTACAAACCGAAACGAGTGGGCAAATTATGGTCTACATTGATGCCAGCCCTAACTTTCCACCATTTTTACACCGTGTTCCCGATGAGTTCTTTCCAATTTGATGCATGCAAGGTGCGCGTCCTTTCGGAGAGGTGTTCAATTTTCGTACGCTTCTGTTCCTTCGCTTGCTACTCGTGTGATTGACAGAATGCTACCAACATCTCAACTGACTTTCCCCTCAAAGTCTTCAGGAAGATCCATCACTTCTACTGCGCAGGAAGCCGATGATGTGAACACAAACTGGGTCCTGCGAATCCGCCGTGGGTAACGCTGTGGACCATGTTTTGATATCCGCCGATCTGCACACTCACTACGAAGCCGATCCCTTTTTGACGTAGCCATCTTCGTCCCCAACTTTTCCCGAACGTTTGGAACTACTACTCTACTTTCTGCGTGAACAGGGGCTTTGCAACCTCTTCCCGACTTGAGACGGAACTGCGGTGGTCTGTTCGCTTTGATTTTCAAACCGGGGCCTGTCGGCTACTGATTTCAAGATGTACTACCGGTCAGAGACCTCCACTTCTTGAGGTATCTCCATAATGCAATCGGCGCTGTGGCGTACACAACTGCACAGCCTTGTCTTCGTGAATGCGCTTGGCAACTATTCCTGGAGTCCAGCCATTTTTCCCTGCACATCCCACAGCCAAACCATCACCCCAGCGGAGGGAACCCCTCGCAGCAGTTTCCCTCCACTCCTGACGCGCTATCGCGTTCCGCGTGAGAGTGGAAGACCGTGGCTGGGCCACTACGTTTGTTCTTGATGTTAAGGGTGAGCACGAATGCTCCTCGCGTGATCGCATTACGCCGGCACCACCGCTGAAACCTCTTGTTCAGGCATCTCGGCCACGGCTAACTACTCCGGATAGTACCTCGGTCGCCTATCTTCTATTGGTAGCGACGCATTTCCCATTTTGCCAATCCTACCACACTCCACGCGCGGTTTGGCCGATTTCTTTACGGAAGCTGAATGTACCCGGAAAACTGGGCCCAATGCTCATGTGCACACACGCCTCGCACCTACTGCTGGGCTCATAGATTTTGGTTTCGCTGCTCCAGCCGAGTAGAGGGAGGGGAACGCTTATCCTCGTCACGCAGTTTCATCGCAGTCTCCGCCGCTGCGAACGGATGCTGCACCCTCGCTGAATACACCCAGCTACGGAGTGGGTGACGTTTCGCCGTAGGAGGCGGCGAACGCACCAAAGTGTGACAGTAGTCGTTCCGGTGGACGCCCAATCTCTCGAAATGCTCAATTAACGTTTTTCGTTGTCGTAATCGCAAACGGATTTCCTTCCGGAACATTTTGCCCCGACACGGGGTACGAAGCCAAAATAATCGGGACAGGACGGTGTAGCATTTGGTAGAGTTTTGTCGCCAGAACGGAACGGGCCCGCGAACAAAGAGAGAGAAGCAGCACGCATTCCATTTCTCAATGCCACGGGAGTCAAGCACGATAGTAAAGAGACAACCGAGAAACCAGAGAAGTTGAAGGGCCATGTCAGTATGGGCACCGATGACCCCAGTCTGGAAGGTGCAGTCCAGCCAACTGGATATGGCTCCCGAAGTACGTCAGGGAATGTGGCCACAGTAAAACATGCGGACACCACCATACGTGGTCAGGAGCCAAGTAGGTTGGATGGACGTACGGCGCGACACAATTCCCTGTGGGTGAACCGCCTCTCTCGAAGGATGACAATGCGCATGATAGTGCATTCTGTTAGCACAAGCGTGCCACAGATATTGCCACGGAGAATGACAAACCGTCAAAAAAACGGTACAGGTAGTCACCGCAATTAGTGTGGCCCACAATCTTTCGGTGACTCCCGTTTCGACTTCCCTCACATAAATTAGTGTGGGCCACACTATATCTGAACCCATACTATTTCGGTCGGTTTTCAATTACTGTGGGCCACAATGATAATGAACCACACAAATAGAGTGGGTGACACCTACCCAGTTTGAACTTCCACCGACGATTTACCCCTCAAAGTTTGGCCTATACTTCTTGATAATGGCTTGCATTCTGGAAAAATCTGCCTCCTCTCCCACAATCCGTTCAAATTTAGAGCCATACCGCACCTAATCAAAGCCCTTCCGGCGTAACTTAGTCCCTCTTCATCTCTTTGCGCACTAACACCGCGTACCGATCCCGCTGCGAACTTCGACAAATGGCGTTTGCCTGGATTGCTTAACTTCCCAGACTCTCTGCTACCGTCAACCTACATTTGATTGTACAGCATTTCCATATTGAAGTCGTCCCATTCGCGCCGCAAATAAGTTTTGAGCTTCTGTATTACAAAAGTAGCAGCGGCCTGGACCAAGTGCGTAGGGTTGCGTGAAAAGAACCTTATCTCTGTGTTGCTCTCCTTCAAGGCTTGCTTCACGTTTTCAGTAAGGCCGTGTGTACTGATGTTGTCGACGTACAGAAGAAATTGGCGAATGCTTGGAAGCGGCGTAAAAATTTTCTTCTCTCGAAGCCACTCGTTGATAGCACGCCTGTCCATCCAGGCATTCGGTCCAGTTCTGTAAACCACACCGGAAACATTATCGGGTAACCCACGAACCTTGTAGTTTCTGTCAACGTTCTTGAAGATTAACATCAGGATTTCTAATTTTGCTGGCACTCTTCGTGAAAGAAGAAACATCATCTTCATTCCATCATCTTCTGTAACCAAATCCGCATACCAAACATTGCTGTCGCCCATTAGCGCCAGTGTTCTGTAGTTATCCATGTTAATACAAAAATGAGTTTCATCGGCGTTGAGTATATCTTCTTCCTTGATACGATTAGACTGAAAGTCCCGCGCGAGCTGGCCAAGATAGTACGCGACTTCTCTTTCGATCTGCTCCTGTTTTTTCAAGGACACCATCAATTTGCCACATTGCGAGCGACTGACAATGCTAGATCGTTCCATGAACGATTGGATCCACCTTGTTGTTATATGATCTTTCATCGTCATGCCCAACCAAGAGTCGTTCATTGCTGCGTGATACAAAATATCTGCTCTATACATTGTAGAAATTATTTGACATACTTCTTTGAAAACGTTTCAGGTTTTCCAGATTCAAGCAAATTACTATGGTGTTCATCATTACTTACCAAATTGGTTAAGCGGTTTTTGAGTTGCATTACTTGGGCGAGCTGTTGTCCTAGGACATTAATTCTATTTTGTAGGTTGCTAATATCTGTGTTCATCGTGATTCGAGATATGTAAATATGTGCTTAGAAAGTTTTCTTCCACAGTTTGTGTGGTTTTTTCTTCTTCTTGTTTTGTTTATAGTGTTTTCGTAGGCTACTGAGGGCTTTTATATTGTTCGTGTACTTTTCGATGCACGCTCTTTCAGTATTTACTGCATTGACGTTGCATAATTTTCATCTCGATGTTACTTGTGAGTGATACAGCGAGAGATGCGGTACTGTTTGATGTGAAACACGCGTAGAATTTCTGCAAATTCGGTGAGAGCAACAAAAGTTTCAAATTATTTCATGAACATCACTACTATCTTACAGTTCCAGCTTTTTAAGGACACTTTTTCAAGTCGTTGATGAATTCACGGAGTTTGTTATTGTCCAGTACTGAATACTCAGCTTTCTAAAGTCGGGGTACGAACTTTTTTTTAGCCGCGTACTGGTACGCTTTCTGGACTTGGTGTAACTTAGTCTTATGAACCTCTGTTTGGAGATGTATCATATTTTAAAAAGTAGTTTCGTACTTAATATGAAAGAATCTCAAAAATATTTCGAAACTATGTGCCTTTGATAAGGCTTTATAATGAGTCTGACCTTTCGTGTTTTCCTCTTACGTGTGTACACATTTTCTTTGCTTGCGGTATGATTACTTAAATAATCATTATCGACTTCAGGCCCCTTACTCGTATATTATTTTAAGAAAATACACGTAAGAACCCAAAGCACACTTACCCCGTTCGAAGTTGTTTGCTTATCACAAGCGTACTGGTACATTTCTTCCTTCAAACCTGGATCACGCCCAGGTAAGGTAACTCGTGACCGAGCACATACATTCCGCAGGATGTCTACATTTTTGGGCAAAGGTGTTGGACCTCCCCTGATTCGAGATAATCTCGAGATATGAAGGAGAAGGAGTTCCGAATTAGCGATAATGAAGAATCAGGGGCTAAATGAAGTGTGAAGCACACAAAGTCGTGAAGTAATAAGAAGAATATGTGTATTCGGTGACAATGATTTATGAAGATGAAGAAGGAAAATAAGTAAAAGATCTACTGTAAGTTAAGTTTACCACAAGCTGGTTTTTGTTGGGACTACAATAAGTCAGTCGCTATGGTGGTCGGGGCTGGGATATTTCAGGTATATTGATCCGACAGTTTCCGGTCTTCGAACTAATACTTTATTGAGCAGGTGTCTGCTCACCAGTTTCTAGATAGTTCTATTCCCTAGATATAGAGTTCTGTCGTGTGGGTTTCATATTAAATACCGTCTTGTCGTGCAACGTCCTCAGAAAGAGGTTTCTGACTACTTAGTCATAATCCGACAAGGCAGTAGATGGTTCCTAGTGAAAGTATTTGAATTGTAACAACAACCGTAGTGGGAAGTAAAGGAGGATTACGGATGAGTCGGGAGATTGGCCACATACACATGGAACGAGAGCCACGTCATGTGGGCAGCTACCACTGGACGTGGGGCTACTTCATTTAGTTTATTTAATAAGCGTTGGCGCGAGCTCACTACTCAGCTTGGTGGAGACCTCGCCACTGTGCAAAGTAAAGTTCCCTCAACCAGGTTTGGTGTAGGAAGACCAAGTAGGTAGAGTTTGGAGAGAGAGGTTCGATGCCCTCAAGTTTTACCGAGGGCGATGAGAAAACTGTCTTAAGTACTGCAGTGGTTCTACCAAACTACCAGCTACGCGTAGAATGCAAACTGCGTAGGGTGCTCTCACAATTCAGGTACCTGTGTCTGGATTGGAAAAGACCGTTTTGGGTCCCGACAGCAGGGCCTACGCATACTGCGTAGCCCACAAATGCCCAAAGGGACTACACTTCTTTCTCCCAAAGCCCCGAAACGTGTCGGGTTTTGATGAACAGATGCTTGGGTGTGGCCTTGCGTTTCAAAAGCTGGAGCACCACCTTTGAAACATCTTTTTGTACACTCTAGTAATGGGTTCTAGAGTGTGTTCTGAGTTTGGAAGACCTTTCCAACGGATATGTACCAAAAGGTTATCTTTGATCTCGGCAAGCCTTAGAAGGCGTGACCCAACAATGCCGGCCTCAAATGATATTTAATGAGACATTATAGCTTCTGCATCCAAAGCATAATCGCATAAAACTTCAACCTCGCAGAATGTTCTTCTGTAGTACCCCTATTACGTAGATCTTCAACAAAATACACGTAATCTGGAACCGGTGACACAATTCGTCGAGTTCTCCGCCAGCGGAGAGCAAGTTTCTCTCCAGCATGAAACTCTTCTCTTCCAACAAGCACAAAATCACCTTCAGCGAAATTTGCCAGAGTTCCTCTCTATGCAATTTGACGAGGCCATTGTCGATTTGAAGAAAGCGATTCCTGTACTATGGGGAGGAGCTGGGCTGTAAAATCTTGTAGCTTCACCACATTCACCGCGCGTACTCTCAGAGCGTCCGTAATGATCATCGAAGTCGTGTTCTGCGAGCCCATGAATGTTGAGATGAGTAGAGTCGGTTTCATACCGGTAAAAGATGTTATCGATGACACGTTCCTGCGATGCCAGGAGGTACTTTTCTCCAAAATGCTTTGAACGATAGGGAGGAGGCCCGTTCATTCCTGAAAATTCAATCGTAGCTTCGATGTCAGAGCGCGGAAGACGCGAAATATTTCTCTTCCAAGACGTTCGAAGGCGCCGTTGCTTCACAGCGTGTGCGGCGCCGTGAATTTGTGTGGCACGTTCAAACTCTTTGTCAAATTTCGGACCGTTTCGTTCCTGGAATGAGTTGGTCAGTCGGAAAGCTGTCTGTGAGAAACGTTAACTGCGGCACACCAATCAATTACGGCATTGGCTACGTTTTCTGCTCAAGTGCCACAGAAAGAGTATAGCCCTTTGTAATCAAGGTGGTCGTCTCGGAGCATCAATATGTACTTCTGATCATTGTGATTCGCCCCTATCTCGATGCAGTTGAATTGAAACAATTTGTTTGGCAAAGTTACATGCACTGCTGGTCCTAATGGGCGTGGTACTTTGTTTCCACCTGTAGTAGAGAGACAGTTGATGCATGCTTTGACAAAAGCTTCTATATCTGCCTTCATAACTTTTCAGAAATATTATTTCCCCAAGACCTCATTCGTGGAATTCTTCGCTCGATGCCCACTTGGAACAGTGTGCTCCATGATGCATACACGAAGCTGAAGGTCGTGAGTGGAGTCCGGAATCCATACAGCGTGGTTTTCGTTGCGCCCTAGTTCTTCTTGAATTGTAAAATCAAGCGAACGCAAGGCAGATTCTAGGTTCTGTACAGTTGCAATTTCTTTTGGAAATGGCCATTGAAATTCTTCGGATGTGGTAGAAGGGAGGTCCGTAATGTAAATAAGGCGGCGTACCCTTGGAGATGCTGACCAGCGGCCGAAGAGGTCGGCACAAACATTATCAATTACATGGGTGTGAAAGCACGTGTACATGTAGATGCTCAGGCGGACAACCAAGCGTACTATCTTTCTAACGGTGGTCTGCAAGAGATCCAGTACGATCGAGAATGAATTAAAAATGAACAAAAGATTGTTGTGGTCCGTGTGAAAGTCGAAACCATCAGGCGTTGCCGCTATCCAGTGCATTCGTTCGAGCGTGATCATGATGGCGTATTCTTACTTCTCTAACGTCGACGAACGAATTTTTGTTTGATTGAACCGACCCGGGCAGAATGCCAGCGGTCTATGTCGTTGGTCTTTGTGAGCTTTGTTCAAATCACTTTGTGTAACCTGCGTCACGATTACTGACCAAATGTCGTCCAATGAATCGGTGTAGGTGCAGAGCCGTTGAGAGAAGTCTCTATGTGCCATGGTAGCGAGATGTGCCAACGCTTTCTTGCACCGTTAGAAAGCGGACAGTTCGTCCGCGTTCCATCCAATTGAAGCGAGTTCTACTTTTGCGACTCCTCTTGCGGTTCGTTTCCCAGCGGCTGTATACACCTTTTCCAAGAAATCTTGCAAAGAACACGTGAGGTTGGCGTACTCTGGAATGCCAGTTTCCATCCACTGCGTAGCGCAAATAAACTGCTGCAAATGCGTACCATTGGGAGGCGGTTGTATGCAGAGTATCCCATCCAGTTATCTTGGTTCAAACTTAATTCTCTTCTGCGGAGATAGAGGGACCACACCATCTGATGCTGGTGAAAAACAGTATACTCTTCTTGGGGTGCAAACGGATATTGTGTGTGGCACAAAACTGGGAGAGCTCCTCGGTAAAATCTAACAGTCCTTGTATCTTCCGGTGATGTAACAGCATGTCTTCTAGCCAGTAAAGCAGTTGTTGGAGGATTAGAGAAGATATTACTGCCTTCAAAGCAGATTGTATATGCGTTACTGCATTGGTGGTGGCGTGTAAGACGCACGTGGGTCAGAAAATTCCGTCAGGGGTGATGAACGATTGGCACGCCCGATAGTCTGGGGAAAGGGGAAGTTGCCAGTATGAATGGGACAAGTCAAATGTGGCGAAGAATCAGGACCTGGTAAGTCTGGACAGTTCTTGTTCAATACTTGGCATCGGTACCTGATGCTTCACTGTGAAATTATTGACTGGAGGCAGATCGACAGTAAAGAGAAATCTTGGCCGTCTAGGTTTTGGAATTCCAAGCGGGGCGGAGGCCCATGGAGAGCTTGGGTTAGGGTAAACCATTTTGGAGCGTACCAGATCAATGACAAACTTGTCCCAGAATTCGCGCTGCTCGCGCGATTTGTTTTGCAATCTCGCAGGGACTGGATGTGCTTCTCGGTTGATGTAAAGCTTCAGCGACTCAATGCTGGCCGCAGGTCCTGACGAGAGGGCAGTGTGGAAGATGTTGATTTGTGTTTGAATCCAGTAGTTCAATATCTGGACAGAATCTTCCGGTATGCCATTGATACGCGCGGTCTAAACCATTGCCTTCGTAGCCTCAACTACTTCCTCGTGCTGCGTGGAATCAATGGGATCCAGCAGGTGTGGATCAGGAAATGGATCTTTTTCGGCTCTGGCAGTGATGATGTCCACTCAAGGCCTTTCAGTCTTCGAAGACCGATACTTTGGTTCTTCACGATTCAGTCGAGCAATCATGAGTCGCTGGACATAACTACCAACGCTTCCAACCACGTTCTCTACTCTTGCGCAATAACTTTTATCGAGGTTCTTTCGCCGCCCTTCCAGTATGGTGCTGGCCTTGGCTCTGAGGTGCTTGGGAACTGGATTTCCAATGAGGAGTTTCTGCATGCCAGGTCATCATCCGCGATGAGATACGCGACATTACGGAGGACTAGCTCTTCAGAAAGGAGCATCAAAATGTTACAAGAAGTCTTCCATGATCGGTGGAATGAGAACGTTTGAGGCTTTTCAGTTCGAATTCCTCCGCAAGAGATGAAGCAATATCGAAGTCGAGTCGAGTAATGCAGGCCTGGCTGTACTTGCCATCTACAAGTGAGACAGTGTAGGATTCGGAATCGACATGACTGGGGACCATGTCCGTCGTGATACGTGAGACCTTTCCGTTTCTTCTACGTTCTTGTCCAGATTGATTTCGGGTTTGAGAACGCCTAGGGGTGGCCGGGCCTTTCCTGGCTTTGATCGTGGTAACCTCAGCCCACATTTCTTGCTTCTCATCCTCTATAGCCCTGTCATATTCGTCGATCCAGTGTCTGGCACGCTTTTGTTTGTATATCTTATGGAAGCAAAATGGTTTTGGTCGTCGGCTGTGCGGTTTCTTGGATTTGTCAGATGTAGACGCTGCGCCCGACCGCTGGTTGGGTTTCCCGAAAGAAAGTCGTTTTTCTTTCCTGTTTGATTTCGACAAGAGTTCTTAGGAAGAAACCCCATATCCGTATCTTCAAATGATTCCGAAGCCTTCATTTCATGCGCCAAGAATGCCTTGAAATCTTTGCGTTTCTCCAAATGCGCAAGCTTTATATCTTGCTTGAGCCGTAGGCGAAGTGCTTTGGGCTTTAATGCTGCAAGAATGTGCAAAATTGCAGTTTTAGGGCGGGATGCAAGAATCAACTTTAAACCGTGACGACGTAGCAGACATTTGTAATATGTCAACAACATAGTCATACGCGATGTCGCAGGCGTGTCGCTTGTATCCATCCGGAGCTCCTTCTCGACGAGGATGTTCAAAGCGGAAAGACTCAAAGAGCCTTTTTGTGAAGATAATTTCGACCGCGGGTACGGCCTTAGTTGATCATCAGTAAGCCTCTCGACATCACTGACTTTCGGAGTGAAACCTTGTTCCACGGGTGACCCGAGCAATTCGGGGTCCACGCAGAACGATAGGTTCACTGGACGTACTGGCTCAACTGCGGTTGAATCAACAACTGCAAGCTGGAGTGCTCTCTGGGTGACTTCTCTCACGTATTGATAATAGGCGATCAAAAAAGTCTTGACATAAGCGGCGTCATAGCGCAACAGAGGCGGTGATTCACAGATGTTGCAAGAAAACGGGGCTCTGATAGAGCCGTGCCCAGACCAGTTATGCTTGACATTTCATTTTGGTCGGATGCCTCGTCAGACATCTTGTGATCGAATGCTAAACAGGAGCACTGAAATTGCTCTAGTCCACAGACTAAACGGAGAGTTATCACTGTAGGCATAGCGAGTAGGTATAATTGGGAGAAAGAGGTTCGATGCTCTCAAGTTTTAGCGAGGACAATTGGAAAACTATCCTAAGTAAGTAGTATTTCTACAAAACCACCAGCTACGAGTAGAATGAAAACTGCTTACGGCGCTTTCACAATTCATGTACATGTGTCTGGATTGAAGAAGACCGTTTTGGGTCCCGACAGCAGGGCCTACTCCTACTAAGTAGCCCGCAGATGCCCAAAGAGGCTACAGTTGACTCTAAAATTCTTCGCCCATGGCGGTCATTTACTCCTTCCAGTAGAGAGGTTCTGCCGCATACGGACAGTCTATCCTTCTTGCGCCCTGTAAAGGAACCTAACTATCGGAATGTTTTACCGCTGCTTCTTGCGTTTGTCTTTGTACAGGGATAAACCCAATGTTTACCGTTGTTTTTGCTCCTCTTTTCAATTTCCTTCTCTCTATTACCCCTCTCGTTGATTCCCTTTTTATTCTTCCCACTTCTGTGGGCTCGTGCCTCTTGATATGATACATCAATCTACACACGTGGTTTTCCATTGAATCTCTGGTGAACTCTCTACTCTCCGTCGTGACGGGTTGGCTTCGGATTACACATGACATCGTCGTGCCTTGCCAGAGAGGCTCTGTCTGCTGGCTGCCCTCCTAGGGAGGGAGATCTCGGACGTCTTGGTGGTGTCTTTTCACCTCTGGCGTTGCACTTCAAAGTGGTCTCCCGACCTAGAATTGGTACTTTGGAAAGCTCACGTACTCGTCTGTGTTTCCCCCTTTGAGTTTTCGTTTCTACACCGCTTTCTGCCGGATACTGAGAACCAGACGCATCAGGATCTTCTTCAAATATGTCTGGGCGGGACGCACTGCTTGATTGCTGCCATCGGAGTCGTCGGTTGTATTGCTGTGTTGATGGAAAGGTATCTACTGCAATGCTTCCTAGTTCGTTTACTGGTAGACAAAACTCGTAGAGCTCATTCTGCTCACGCAATGAATCTCGAGCAGTCTCCCAGCGATATCTCTTTCGTCGAGTTTGATGGGCCATGGTCGTCAATTGCGATTGAAAGTTGCTGCTCGGCTTTGAACTAGCGATATTTAATCGATAGTGGAGAGGGATGCGAGAATGGAGACCGCTGCACGTCTGGGTCACGTCACAGGAAATGGATTCTATCTGATCCGTTCACCGGTTTCAGAAATTATAGACCGCTGGAAAAATGGAAGGAAAGTGAAAATATTTCCCATTTATGTGTCGTATGTGCTCCAACTGAATAGCTCGACGGCTGAGCGACGGTTCAGGACTTGAACGGTTGTCATCCTCTTTCGCTTGGGGAACTTTTCGTTTCACCCAGCGGCTTCCCGATGTCCCAGCGATTTAAGAAACATGGCTTCGCCGTTCATCACCTCACGTACTCCCTCCTCCCTCCCATATGTACAACTGAAAGAACGCGAAGGCCCACAGAGACCTTATTCGGCTGCCTTGTATTGGCGGAGCCGTCGCTCAACTCCATTTCCACCCAATCTTCCTCTCTCTGGCATCAAGTTGACGTTTACTGGTCTGGAATATCCAGTCTTCTGCAGCGGACGTTTCAAAAGTAAGTTTTGTACCATCTCGTATGCTAGAGTCTTTGTCAAAAACTAACTTCATTTGCATTTCAAAGATGGGATCTCGAGTTACGCAGAATGCTCGTGCCCGTGTTACTGCCGATAGTGCTGTCCACCGTCACTCTGATTCCCACCGAAGCCATACCAGGATTGACTCTCACCGGCCCAACGTTGCACCGAACTTTGCACATGACCTCCGAGGTCTAGATCGCGGCGCACAAAGTGGGCCTACACCTTCCATGAACTCCAACCGCCTTGATGCCATCCATGGCTCTTCGATGAACGAGAATCTGAGCGGTGCGCTGCCTCGCAACTCAGTCCGAATTCCTACCGCATCCTGCAAGCGAAAGATGAAACCTTCCGATCGTCCGGGTTATCCGACAGGGACTCTTCTCTCGGCACGAGTAGTTTTCAACCACTTGTATCAGGAGCAGCAGAAGAAAGGTGGTTCGTATGACGATAACTATCCAATATACATGGCTCTTTCAAACTCGATCAAGGACGAGGTCCGTCGCTTCTTGTATCACAAGCTAGACATAGAGCGAGGAAAGCTCACATTTCGTTCAATACGCTCTCAGTTTTCTTCTCAGCTTTCACAGTTGCAGAGGAGGTTATTGGATTCTTTTCCTGTCTTGGGTGCTGCGCAAAACAATTGGATTACTATGGAACTCGTGAAAGAAGCCGTGCAGCGAGACAAGAAGGCGGTAGCAGAGGCAGCAAAGGCGATGAAGGCGAAGAAGGCAACAAACACGTCCCAGAGACATCGTACTGAGACGGAACTTGAGGAAACTGTATCGAATGAAAACGGCGAAGAGCTTCCAAACGTTTGCGCTCACCAATCTCATGATCAGCGTAACTTTCAACCGGTACCGAATGAGCCCGATGTAGAAGGAGAAGTGTTTCTCAGCAACTCAAGTCTTGATGATCGTGCTACAGAAATCTTTGTCCCTCAACAGCAGACCAGCACCCATGTTCAACGTGGCCATACGAATGGAAGTTTGGATGATGTCAAGGCTCCTGGTCATGATCATAGTGAGCACAACGTGGCCGGAGGTTTGAGCAAAGAGTTTTTGCAATCCCTCGGAGCTAATCAAGGAGATAGTGGCAATAACCCTTCCTTACTTACGAAGAGCGGTGGGGAGGGGTGCAGCGCTGGTAGTGGAAGTCCTGAATGGGGGATGAAGGTAATCGGTAGTTCTGCTCCGGCGAAGAAGAAGGCAATGGCGAAGAAACAACCTCGAAAGCGGTATAGCTCGCAGCCGCGAAAAGAAGATTCAGGCAGTTTGGTTGTTCAAAGGCAAGTCAGTGTAGTCGGAAAGAAACGGCCACATGCGAACAAAGGAGGAAACAGTGCTTCTGGTCACGCAGCAAGTGGTCGCAAAGCTCGGCCCTTCAAGAAACCGCGAGCAGGAACGGTTCGTGTCGGGAGAGGTTCTGTGGCTCCTTCGAACGATGCAGGGCCAGCCATCTGAGGACATCTACTACGATTCTCGAGCGACAGCCACACATACATTCAGTGTGAATGAACATGATGTGGAAGATACACCCGTGGTCCGGATACAGATGCACTCTCGTGGATTCACTTACCGGATTAGACGGCTTCGCACTCTTCGTAGCCCTCATGATATATCTTATCGTACTCTTCTGCCCTTTAAGAAACCATGGCTGAGTCTTTGCATGTAGCTTTCGTCACGTTTGTTATAAATACCGCATAGAGCTGGTCTACTTCTGATCATTTCCAGGATCAGTTGGGACATTAGTTTCGGATCATGTTTAGGGTCGCCAAATGTCCAAAGGTCAGCCCTACAAAAAGGTAAAAGCTAGTCCTGACATTGTATCATTCGCGAGCGTTTTATGGCAGCACGAAAAGACCGTTAATCGTACCGACTAGGAACACATCTTGAGCTACTAAGCAGACCATATTTGGATACATTCCCGTACCACTTGTACATAATCCGGACATATGTAGATGTATTGCTGTACTACTGGTTCCGCCTTCAATTGGACTTATATGGGTGGCATTTTATACCTATTTTGGGCTACTTAGTTGGCCTTTTGCGGGTCCAACCCTGTCGTACACATCTGGTCCTATTTTCGTTCTTTTCCAAGTAGTGTTTTGTACACGTCTCGGCACAATTGTAAACGCTGATTCGGTCACTGTTTTGGTCATAAATGGGTACGTTTCTGGCCGCATTTATACGGCCATTTTTTGATCACATATTCGGAGCACAATGCTGGCCATATTTTGTACTCATTTGGTACTGTAAGACGGAGAGCAAAACCGATACAAGTTTGGACGCATTTCGTACAATAATTGTACCGTCATTTTGCTTGTAGGGCCTCGTAGCCGCCGCCGCACTCCCGAACCCCACCAACGGCGCCCCACCCGGCAGCTGTGGCGGCACGAACACCTTCCCACCCTCGTCCACCATCATCCCACCCTTCCTCCTCTTCTTCAGTCGACTCCCCATACCTTCTCCTCCCTTCTCTTCTCCCCCCCTCTCCCTCACACTCCCCCGCTAACCCCGAGAAGCAGGCGACACCAGCGACCCTTTACCTGCGCCCTCTCCCACCCCTACTCCCCCTCCCCTCACCATTTCCTTCAACTCCAACATCAATTTGCCCGTCTTCTCCACCTGTCGCACGTGCTGCTCCAACACTTCAACCCTACCCTTCAGCCCCATGTTCTCCCTCCACAGCCTCCCCGGCTCCCTCCCCACGCACTCCAACATCCCATTCACATGTTCTACAGCCCCACCCCAGTCAACTTCATCCTCTTCCGAATCGTCGAAATCAATTCCCTTGGCGAACCAACCTCTGACAAACTCAGCACCACCCCTCCCATCTCTGCCACCATCTCCGACAGCATGTCGTCCAAACTCTCCTTCAAACTCCCCCCAAGCTTCCTCACCCGTTCCTCCATCTCCCCCATAAACCTTCTCTCCGGTCCTCCTCCTCCATCCCCATTTCAAACCCTCTGCCTCACACAAACCCCCCTTCAGTACCCCCTTCTTCCTTACGCGGCGGCGTCTCTGGCACTTCCGTCCTATGCAGCAGAGCCATTAGCTCCTCGTCACCAACGTATCCATTCGACATCGCGAGAAAAGACGGCGTCCTGCGATAAATGACTTGAACAGACCTGAGCGACTCACAACAACTCTCGTCCTTCCCACCCCTGATCACAGCCATTACACTCGTGGCCACACACCCCTTTACCCAGCAGGCCTATTTGTATCACAATTTTCTATACCTCGATTTCCCGCCAATCCCTAAAAACTCCATTTTTCCCGGATATTTCCATATTTTCGTTTTTTCCTTTCAGTACCATCCCACAAAAGCCCTCCATAGCGCCCGTTTCTTAACTCCTTACCATAACATCTTCCCTTTTATACTTCATTTCGATACATATATTTTCATATACACATTCATCAGTCCTAATCTCTTGATACCCACCTACCTCATTCTTTCAACTACTTAGTCATAAAAAATATCTTTTCCTTTCAAACCACTTTATCGATATATACATCGGCAACGTCGTTCTCTACTTAAGCCTCTCCCCCTTCTTCTCCTGTAGCACAATATCTCCTCACAGCATCCAACAAATTCGACGTAATAAGCTCGCCTTTCTCTTCTCACCGTTTCTCCCACACCCCAGCTATTGTTGTATGCGGAGGTTGCATTGGCTCCATGCGTTACGACCACGGAACCCCTCAAAATACCATTCTTTCACTGCAAGATTTCGTAGCCGTACACAGCATTCTAAAAGGTCACATTTTCTTCTACGGCAGGAGCAACTTGTTGGAAACAGTAATTCGCTTATGCCCTACATCTCGTAGACAAGACTTGGTCTTCATTAAGAACGGCCACATTCTTCCCATTCTCTCAAAACATGGTCTTCATCACACCACACGAGCAGTTCTTTTCATCGCCGTACCCACTCTCGGCGCACCTTCACAGGATGGCGTCACCCCTCCTACTCCCAACGGCCTCACAACTGTCACCAGAAAATGGGCTTTCGCACTAGCACAGCGCTTTTTTAACGCAGATCTCACTTGCAATATCGTTGACGAAGAGCCTTTTCTAAATCATACTACGAAGAGCTCGTCTGGATCTCTTCATTTAACCTAGTTGGTTCCTCCCACGACTTCATTCCCATGCATGACGTGGCCACCCAGTACAATACTATAGTCTCAACGATAATGAAAAAACTCCTGGGCATAGTCGCCTCAAAGACAGGTATCCCCTACAATATCCCCTCCACAGTGCAATCCCTCATCGCCTACGGAAGCACTCTTACCTTCTTCCCCGCCTCATTCTCTGAGTACGAATTCAGAAATGCTTACTTCTCCCTTTCCTCCGAGGATACCAAGAGAGCGGGGTTGCCTGACCCTGCCCCTTTTCACACCAACTATGTCAATGTCCTTAGAAATGATATTCTCTTTTAGTATCAGTACATCTTTGCTCCCTTCTTGTAAAAAAATATCTTCGCACGATACTCTACCTCCTTATCTTACGTTTTGTAACTCATTTTCTTTCTTCAACAATACTTTTATGCTCACATCACATCAAAACATTCATTCATTTATCATTACTAGTGAACTCACCTCACTCTCACACACAGAAAACTACACGCCCTAATTGTTATATCTAGTCCTCCTCATAATCAATTATCATCGGTCCTTCCTCGTAGTCACCATCCGTGTTATCAGCCTTATTGCCTTGTACCTCGTCATCTTCTTCTTCGTAATCCTCCTCTCCAACTTCCTCTTCCTCCATTTCAAAGTTGCTCACAGAACTTTCCTCCTCGTCCAGCTGGTCGTTCGGGTCTTCCCCGAGTCCAAATTCCTCATCTAAGAATTTGGGCCGAAAAGCAGGCTGCCTGTGCACCGCATCAGGGAGCTTGTATCCTTTGGGCACAAAGTATATGTGATACCGTAGACAATTCTCCTCCACGAGCGCATCCATGTACCCAGCCCCGGCATGAAACACATCTCCCCTTCCAATAGACATGGAGTACGGTGGAACCCTGAACTTCTTCACAACCATCGTACGGGACAGCCTCTTCAAACTCTTGTCATCCGTCACATACATATTATGTGACCTCTCACATACCATATCATAAAAGAGCTCCCCCCGGAGGCCATCATAAAGAATCCCGGAATCTCCCCGTTGTTCTTCTCCTTATTCGTCCATTTCTGACGCCTCGCTGTTCCTCTTCGATCGTGCTGACTCCCGCCTCCTTTTATAGTTCAGAGGCGCCATGTTGGATACAAAGGGTTCAAAGAATTCGAAACGTGGGTTACGACCGTCGAGAATGCTCGCGAGAACGTTTAATGGACGTACCCTTCTCAATCACGTTCGTGGCCTTCACTTCTTGACCGAACAATGCGCAAGCTCAATATAGGTTTGAACTCAAGTGGTTTCGTATTTCACGTTTTATAATTCACTATCGCTTTATTTAGAAAGTTTCATTGTCGTCATAACTACTACGTACGTGTAGCTTTAGAATAAAGGCACCCAATTGTGAAGGAAAAAAGAATTGAATTGCGTCCGTTAAGTTGGCGCAAGGACAGCGGACCGGGGTGGAGTGGCGCTTCATCAGTGCCCTGATGAAGCGCCACTCCAACCTTGACCGCTGTCCACGGCGCATGGGCCCTAAAAATTTGTTTTTTCGGACAGCGGTCGGGGGTGGAGTGGCGCTTCATCAGTGCCCTGATGAAACGCCACTCCACCCCGGACCACTGTCCATGCCCCATGGCCGATGAAGCTGAACGACACCTCGGACGGCGGTCCACGCGCCGTGGGCGATGAAGCTGGGGGACACTACGGACCCCTATTGTTCTGGTAGAAGATGAATTCTATATCAGGAACTTTACATCCCATAAAAATAAATATGGTAGTTCTACGGAATACCCCGTTTATTCTCTAGTCGTTTTCTATCTCAATTTCCAAGGTACTAACGGATTAGTTACATGGTTACACAATGGGACTACCACGTATAGCATAAAATCCCGTACCAGGTTTTAAGCAACATAGAAATATTTATTATTATCCAGGCCAGGGTGTCTGGGTAGCTGAACGATGTCAAGCAGCGCTTCATCAAGGCATCGATGGGGCCCGACATCACTTTGACCGCTGTCCACGGCGCGTAGATGACGGGCTAGACTGAAATGAGGTTTCAACAGTGCATCGATGAAGTGCCGCTCGAGCTTGGTTCCTTTCCAGCGGCCCATCCACAACTGCAAAGGCTGCCACGCAGATTCTCATAGACGATCATGAAAATCATTTGTACGCGCGCGCCACTCGAGAGGTGCTACACATGCGGGGCACAGTAGCAGTACCACGCGCGCCCCGGATGCAGTGTTGTAGGACCGACTGGGTCTGCAAAGCAAAAAAAAATTATAATTTTTTGGACAGCGGTCCGATGTGCAGTGGCGCTTCATCACGGCCGTGATAGAAGCGCCACTCCACCCCGGACCGCTACCCGGCCCACTGTGTAGACTGCGGTCGTGGACGAGTTTCGAGGGATTCCAGGCACCCCAGAAACGTTTATTGGCACTACTTGAAGTGCATATGCAAGGAAGTACGCCAAACAAAACAGGCCGAAGTAGAGCAGATGTCCTCACATTTCACAATTAGCATTTAAGGCCAGTACATCGCGGATCTCAATGCAGCTTAGATTCGACTCCAAATGCGTGTGTGAAGCGGAGCATAATTGTGTACCTCTTCATCAGTGCATCGATGAAGCACCGCTCTACCTCGGTTCGCTGTCCAGTGGAGCAGACCTCCAAAAACTACCAATTATATTTGCAGATGAACAGCGGACCGGAGTGGTATAGCGTTTCATCGGTGTACCTATGAAGCGCAACTCCACTTTGGTCCGCTGTCAAACCTTGCTGTAGGCTTTCTTATATCTATGGTTGGAGGATCTGGTCAGCTTTGCGCTCCATTAAAAGAAGCGATGAAACGCAAGACTAGCCACACGATTAAGGTGTTTCGGGTCTATTTGGAAGGACTTTGAGGTTCCTGCAGCCTAATTTGATGACAATGGAAAGCCTATGAACCAAAATGGGACCCCATGCAAATTCGAGAACCTGGTCTGTGCCTTTGGGTTTCCATACTTCATAAAACAATTTTTGTGTTCATTACACATCCCAGGTTGTTCTTTACTTATTGTACACCGTCCCATGATATTAGATAGGATCTGAGTGTTCTTTTGGGTAGCAATGGAGTGTGAATAGAGTAACAATATTGTCATGCAATTAGGCTAACATGTCATTTCTGGCAGCCCTTTGCTATAGATAGTACACGTATTGATAGCGTGAGATATATATAGATTAAGCGCCAGTCCACCCCGGTCCACTGTCGGCTCCTCGTGGCAAGCCAAAAACATTTACCTATTTGGCCTGGACAGCATGCTAGGGTGGGGTTAAGCTTAATCGGGACCCAGATGAATCGCCACTGCACCCCGCTCCACTGTACAGAAAGCATTCACTTCCGTACCTTGTAAAAATGTCCACGTGTATGTAGGGCCTCTGGCCACGTTACGTGGTACACGTCTCTAATGTTTTGTAGCGCGTACTTAAGCACTCCTGCCCTTCCGCGGAATTCCACGGTAAGCGGAACGCTCCTTACCACCCCGTCACGGTTTCACAGGATATGTTCTTTTTCTGGCACAGCAAGCGCGTGGGTCTCTTGCTCGTTACAGAACATTAATATATCTCTGCGCACCGTATGAGTGAGGTGGACTATCCGTACTCGTTATGTTGACCGGACGGAGTAACACACGAGGTACGTTCGAAGATCTTGGTCTTTCTTTCCCAGTTATGTTAACTGGGGCACTTTTTGTGATTTCGATGCTAGTGAGTACTCATTGAGCGGTAGTGAAAGGTTTGTGAAACTGAAACTAATTGCTAATCGGGGCTATATGGCAGGGGGGAAAGTAGGACTTGGCGATTTGGTATCGATAGAACCTCGTCAGGTAGAATCGGTGAAAGCGCCGACGTAACCGAGAAGTGAAGGAAGAAGCGCGGTAGTTGTGACGGAGAATTTGACCGAAGCCGAGGATCGAAGATGATCAGAGGATTCCAAACCAAGGAGGTGCTTTCTCGCAGTTGTAGTGGGTAGAGAGAGGAACTGGGTGGGTGGTGTTCGGAGTTTTTCGATGGCGGCGAGCATGATGAATTCGGAAACGCCGAGGTGGAAGTTGTGGAGTGGTTTGAAGGGAAAATGTTGTAAGGAGAGAGGAGCGCCGTGATGTTGAGAAGAGAATAAGATTGGGGGATGGTGGAGTACTTTGCGAGGGAGAGGGAGAGGAGGGCTTCAAAGGATATTTCCTTTGTCTTGCAGAATACTCAGTGCTTGCGGCCAAGGAGAATGTTTCGTGATTCTCGGAGGAGAGTGGATTGGGGTTTGCGTGCGGCATTGGTCTGGTCCTGGGTTCGGGAGAGTGGAGTGTGATTTGCGTGCGGCGTGGGTCTGTTCCTGGTTTTGGAGGGAAGGGTATGGATTGTGTAGAGCGAGGTCTGATGGGGAGACGCTGCACCTGTGAGGAGGGTCTTAGGGGAGTGTTCCGTGGGAGATGACGAGGATGTCCTCCGCTTCCGTAATTTCATCGGAGTAGCAGGCATTAATTGTGTAACAGTGATGGAGAACGCCATGGGGTTCACGGAAGGGAAACCCGTTGAGAGCGGTGAGCAGAGAGTTGAGAAGGTTAGAGATGGCGAGCTGAATCAGTTCCATTTTGGTCTGGCCCGGGATTGGAGAGGAGATTCGAGGGATGCCCTCGTGGCTTCCGGAGGCGCGGTTGGGTGGAAGGAGGTTGAAAGTAGCCGAGAAGGATGGAGCTTCCAGTAACGCAATTCCGATGGAAAGAATAAGAGATGGTGAAGAATGTGATGTGAAGGTAGTAGGTGGTCATAGGAAGCGAATTTGAGGGGGTGAAGGACTTGACTACGTACATTTGGAAGAGCACGTAAGGGAGTCAATACCGGTGGTATCGGGAGATGGTCGGATGTATGAGTTGTAGGAGGACTGAATAAGGGCGGATTTTAGGGAGGGGAAAGCTTCTTGGCCGAGGGCGGAGGCCATGTGGTGGAGGAAAGCAGGGTCGCCGGATGCAATGGTATTGGAGAGGGGGTGGAAGAAGGCGTTGTGAAAGTGTGCGAGGGCGAGTGGTAGTTTGAGGACCTGGGTGGCTTCTCTGTGGAAGACAGTGGTGGAGAAAAGCTGCTGTGCCTCTCTAAGGGTAGTGGGGGCGAAACAGATGGTGCTGAATTGGTGCTGGAGGTGGTGTTACTGGAGCTTTAGGCGCTGGGTAGCAGAGCAGACGGCATTATGGAATGCGGATTTGGAGAAGGCGCGGTCGTGTGGGAAGGGAGATGACTTTGTGCGCCGTGCGGTGGCCGAGGGAGGTGGTGATGAAAGAGATGTATAGGGGCATTCGTTGGAGTTGGGGGTGGTCGAGGAGTTGGAAGGGAGTGGAGATTGGGAGAAATGGGGGAGGGGGGTGGTAGACAGACCAATGGGTGTTGTGGCATTATGGTAGGCGTCTTGGATGTGGAGTGGGAGGGATAGTTGCTGGTGATGATAAGAGTTGTGGTATAGGATGGCGACGGGGTCGAAAGGGCGGTTTGTGGGAGGGGATATAAAGAAAGTTGAGGGGTGGAATTGTGACCCTTGGTCCATGGGGGGAAGTAGGGGTACCTCCGCCGGGGGAAAGGAAACGCTTGGTCGCGGTGAGGAGATTGGTGCATCTTCTCTGGTTCCTTTCGATTGCGGGGATGGATTGGCCGAAGAAGGACCAGCCTTTAAAGCAGCCATTTGGAATGTTGGGGAAGGGTGGAGGGCTGGCGGGGGATCAGGAGTTACGTACCGGGGAACTCATTATGGGGCACGAACGTTGGGACAGAATGGTGGGGACCTTTACACATGATGCGAAGGCGTTTCAAATATTGCTTTTATAAATGTATGATGTAAACGTGTTGTCTAGTGAACCGATCTCTACAAATTGAAAAGTTATTCTTTGTATTTGTATACTTCTATCCCTATTCGATAAGCAGTTAGGTAAGTATCTATATTGCTATTCGCTACCGTATACATGAAAATAGGTGGCATCCACACACCTATATTGTGCTGCGAAACTACCATAAACAGAAGAAGCATGCTAGTTTCCCTTCCACCCAAACTCGCAAAGATGGAAATGATTTGGAATAATTCTTTCGGAAAAAACTAGCAGAAGTGGAAAGGTGGAAATATTTTCGGAAATTAGCACTTCCAAATTTGGATAAGTTCACCGGTTTTTCGTTCGTTTTAATTCGGTCATTTTTGACCGCTAAACTAGCATTCCGATGACACCGACGCAGTTCTGGCGGAGAACATGAACGGAGGCAAGAATAGAAGAGAAAGAGATGAGTCCAAACTATGGATAAACGTTGTCGGATGTGGAATGGGTGGAGATCGGAACTGGATGGGCGGTGTGGTTATGTTCGTCGTCTGTTGCCCATCGGAGGCATACGCAGGTGAGAGTGACATCCACTTCGTCACTTGGTGGGACGAGCTCCATGAACTGTACTAAGGCGAACTCTTTGGAAGATAGAGTGGAAGAAGGAAGGGTGAAGCAAAGAAGTAGATGAGTTTGCAGACCAAGACGATGGAGGGGGAGTTGGAGAAGCTGGTGCCTGCCGCGAGGACATGAGAGAACTTTGGGGATTTAGAAGAACCGAAGGAAGGGGCAGCAAATATTCGTTCGGTGAGAGGGACTGGAGGATCCTGGAGCGCAAGCTCGTTCCGCTCTTCAATGTAGTGGCCGAGTGATGGGACATAACCGCCGGCGACGTAAGCGAAGTTAACTACGGTGATTCGGGTGCCTCAGAGAGTGGGAGAGTTCTCTGAGAGTTCTAGAATTTCGAGAGAAAGAGTGATTAATGAAGGGAGGGCGTGTTTTCCAATCTGGTGAAGGAAGGAGAGAGAGTCGGTAGGGAAGAGGTCTTGTAGAGATTTGGGATTGAAATGAGGATTAGAGTGGATGAATTTGTGGGCGGTGATGAGATCAGCGAGTGAGATGAGTGTTCCATCACGGACCAAACCGGGTTGGCGGGATTGGATGGGAGAGGCGAGGACAGGAGAGAAGGAAGTGATGGAGGGGTTCGTGGAAAGGGAGCTCCAATGTTTGGTGGCGTTGGAGTGATGGATGGCGCGAATGGTTTCTCTATGTGCGGTGGACCTGCGCTTTGAGGTTTTGGAGTAGTGTGACTTGAAGAAGGAGTGGGCGTGTTCGACTATGCCGGCATCGTTGAAATGGAGGCCTCCAAAGCGGCGAATGTCCCCGAGGATGTGGTCGAGGATATAGAACCTGAGGGTGCCAAGGCTGGAAGTGTGGTGGGGGCCGAGGACTAGTACGGCTGTGAGATTGAAGGAGCAGATTTGAAATTGGAGGTCGGTGAGGCGGGAGTCGGTCCATTCTGCGGAGGTTTTGTATCTCATGAGGAAGAGGGGAAGATCGGAGTACTTGGTGAAAACGGAAGTGATGGGAGCTGCATCGACCTCTTCACAGCAGCTTTCGAAGAAGGCGCCGATGAAGGGGAAGACGATGTCGAGTGAGCGGTAGTCTCTTGCTTTGAGCATACCATGTAGGCCGTCGGAGGTGAAGATATCGTTGAGGGCCTGACCGTTGTCAGAGAAGTAAAAGTCGATATGGAGTCCTGTGGCTGGGGAGTGCTTTTCGATGGTGGCAAGGATGGTGTTCGTGTGGTTGAGGATGGAGGAGCGGACGGAGTTGAAGGAACGACGGGACTTGGAAGAACGGGGAGTAGTGGATAGGGATTCTGACTTAAGTCTCTAGATGGCTGCGAGCTTGATGAGCTTGGAGATGCCGATGTGGAAGTTAGGGGGTTGTTCGAAGAGGAAGATGTTGTAAGGGGAGAGAACAGGGGTGATGTTGAGGAGAAGGTAAGATTCGAAGAGGGAGGAGTATTTTGCGAGGGAAAGGGGGTGGAGTGCTTCAACGGCCTTTTCCTTGATGTTTCGGGCGATTCTGGGCTTCTTGGCAAGGAGGGCCTTTTCAGCATCTTGGAGGAGGGCAGAGTATAATTTGCGGGCAGCGAGAGTCTGGGTCTGGGATCGAAGAGGAAAGATGAAATGTGTAGGTGGAGATTGGAGCGTGGGACGGTACATCGGTGGCAGGGATTTTGGGGGCCGGTGCCGTGGAAGATGGCGAGAATGTCCTCTGCTTCTGGGATCTCTGCGCAGTAGCTGGCGATGATTGGGTGACAATGGCGGAGCACGCCATTAGCGTCACGGAATGGGAAGACAGTGAGGCCGGAGGAGAGAAAAGGGTCGAGAATGTTGGAGATGTCACGGTGGATGAGTTGCATTTTGGTGGAGCGGGAGATGCTGGGAGAGGTTTGGGGGATGCAATCGAGTCTTGAGGAGCGGTGGCCCGATTTAATGGGGTTGGAAGGTATCCGAGAAGGGAGAGGTAGTCGGTGATACATTTGCGGCGGAACGAATTGGAGAATTTGAGGAGGGTGATGTGA
Organism: Gracilaria gracilis; assembly: GCA_030374805.1. NCBI lineage: Eukaryota > Rhodophyta > Florideophyceae > Gracilariales > Gracilariaceae > Gracilaria > Gracilaria gracilis. The sequence continues at coordinate 74,168 of JARGSG010000030.1, read as the reverse complement.
AGGGGGATAGTAGGTGATAGAAGAGTATTTGAGGGAGGGGGAGGACTTGTCGGAGTTTACTTGGACGAAGCCAATGAAGGAGTCGATACCGGTGTTCTCAGGGGTGTGCCAGATGCAGGAGGTATTGGACGACTGGATGATTGTGAGCCTGAAGATGGGGACAGCTACTTTTCTGAGGGAAGAAGCCATGCGGTGGGCGAAAGCGGGAGAGACGGAGGAGGTTGTATGGGGAACGTGGTGGAAGAAGGTGTTGTCTTAGTGGGCGAGGGCGAGTTGTCCTTTAAGGACTTGGATAGCATCCTTTCGAAAGATGGTGGCTGTGAAGAGGTGCTGTCCGTCGTAGAGGGTGGTGAGGGTGAAACCGGAGTTCCTGAATCGGTTTTGGAAGAGGTCTGTTTGAAGTTTGAAACACTGGGAGGGGGAGGAGACGGCGTTGTGGAAAGATGACTTGGAGAAGGAGGGGTCGCAGAGGAGAGAGATGCGTTCGTCTGCCTTGCGGTGGCCGAGGGTAGAAGCGATGGAAGAGATGTAGAGAACCATTCGTTCGAGGTGGGGGTTGTTGAGGAAAGGGAAGGAGGGGGCGGTAAAGGGATTGAGGAGGAGGAGAGGGCGCAGACGGGGGGCCCACGATATGGTAGGCGTCCTGGGTGTGGACGGAGAGGGAAAGCTGTTGCTGGTTGTAAGAGTCGTCGTCGGCGATTGGGACGTTATCGGAATGGCGATTGAAGAGAGGAGGTGGGAGTGGTGGTAGGAGTCGGGGATGGACTTGTGACGCTTTGGGCGTGGGGGGAAGTGGGGGACGTTGCCGCCGGGGGAGAGGAAAAGCTTGTTGGCGGTGAGACGGTTGGGGCATCTTCTTTGGTGCCTTTCAATGGCGGGGATGGTGCAAGCAAAGAAGGAGCAGCCTTTAAAGCAGCAATTAGGCATGGCGGGGAGCGCTATGGGGTTCCTGGGAGAGGGGCGAGGTACGTAGCGGGGAGCGTAATATGGCGCACGGAGGGTGGGACGAAGTGATGGTGGAGGTGGCACGTGATGCGTAGACGTCTCAATAGTGAGAGAATATACAGTCCTTATCTGCTATGAGAGTTGTTGAATGGATGTGCTGTCTCTCTATAGAGAGTTCATATTCGAAGTGTTAGTATTCTTCTAATCGTATTTCATAAGCAGATATCTATGTATATATATAACTATATTTGGGGATGTATATATCCTTATTTGGCGCCGTAAAGTTCTAAGTATGTGCCACTTACACACTTACATTGGGTTCGGAAACTAGCATGAACGGAAGTAACATGCTAGTTTATCTTCCATCTAAACTAGCAATGATGGAAATACTCGTGAAAGATTCTTTCCACACAAACTAGCACAAGAAAAAATGCGGAAATATTTTCGCAAATTAAGCACATCCAAATTTGGATAAATTCACCGAGTTTTCGATCATTTTAATTTGGTCATTTTGAAACCAAAACTATCATTCCGATAACACTGACGTAATGGTGGTGTATGTCCAGGTATTTTCTTTTTTGTGTTGGTGCCTGGTTTTCAGCTATCATGATTGTGCAATGGTTGTCTATCGAGTGAGGTGTCGCGCCTACTTGTTTGTTTTGTGCTGATTCGAGAAGTTTTCGGAGCCAGTGTGTGTGTTGGGTAGCATTTATGGCAGCGATGTACTCAGCTTCCGTCTTGGATAGTGCAACTACCGATTGCATCTTGGATTGCCCGGATATCGGTGTTTCGTTGTATGCTAGAAAATTTCCGGTTATCGATCTGCGGTTTCTGGAGTTTGCAAAGTCCGCGTCGCTTTAAGTGCTGAGAGGTGCTGCCTAAGAGTTGTTGTTGTGTTTCGCTGGTTCGTATAATAATCCGTGTCTTTCCGTGCCCTGGAGGTATCAGAGTATGGTTTTCAGTGCTTTTCTGTGGTGTGTTTGAGGTCTGAACATATGTTGAGCGAGCCTGTTGGTAGCATACGTAAGGTCAGGGCGTGTGCTTTCTGTTATATATCGTATCTCACCTAATATTTGTCTGTCTTTGGTTGCTTCTTTGGATGAGAGTGGAGTGCTTCCTGGCGCGTGATCAATGTGTGTAAGGCTGGTGTAGGGTGTCGGTGTTGGGTTGTACTTGTCCATTCTGATTTTTTTCAGGAGTGCTGCGATGCTGTCCGGTTGAGAAATGTGGACGGATCCGTCTTGTGCGTGGTGTATCCTCCAGTTGAAGAATCTAGTGGGAAGCCCTAGTCGTTTAACTTTGTATTTGCTCAGGATGTCGTTGTATAATGGGTCAATTTGTCTGGTTGATGATGCTAGTACGAGGAAGTCATCAATTGTGGTGCTGAATATTTTGAAAGTCTTGTCGTGTTCCAATTTTGTGTTTAGACAGGGGTAATGTTCCGATACTGTGTATTCTAATTCGGTAAGTTTGGTTTTGACTCCATGGTTGTAATATTATGCCGCGGGTGAGGAGCCGTATAATTTGCCGGGGAGAAGCCCGTACTGACTGTCGTGCTTGTAGGTGCCGTCGAATTTGGGCATTTGTGGTACATGTACTAGTTGGTCATGGTTGTATGTTTCATGGAGGTATGCCGATTTGATATCAAAGTGCTCGAGTGGTAGTTGCTGTGTGGCATGCAGTGCTAAAAGAAGTCGTTGTGAACTTTTGTCTGCCTTAAAGTTTGTCTTGTGTTTTGGATCATAATGGATTCCTGGTTTTATCAGGTCACCGCCTAGATTGCATCTTGCGTTTCGTTGTTGAATCGCTCCGTTGTCAGCTCTTCTGTGCCGATAGTGCATCATGAAGGGTATTATTGATTCTGGTGGGGTTTTGAAGTCTCGTAGGAACCATTTGATGCTGTCGTATGGTCTATATTGTTGAGATTGTCCTCGTGGGCTTGTTGCCATCTTTCTGAGTTGGGGTATGCTCGTGCCTGTGATATTTTTTGGGCGGTGGTGTGTCTATGTTGATGACTGTGGAAGTGGGTTGATTATAGCTTGCTTTCGTTTTGAATGCCGTTGTGGTTTGCACGGTGTGGTTGCTTTGCTTATGGTAAGGTTTGAAGTCGATGGTTCGTATATTTTGGTACTGCGTGGTGTTGAGGTTTAGGACTACTATATATGTGGGTTGTATGGGGTACATATATCCTGCTGGGTCTGCTCTAGTGTCCATTTTCTTTTTGGGTGCATAGACGGCAATGGTTCCTAGTTGGCCGAAAGTGTACGGGCGTTGGATCTTTGGGGTGGCTCCATACCATAAGTAGTAGGGAGATGTTTTGATTGATGAGTGGTATCGGATAATGTATTTGAAGATGGCGTCTCGCGCTGCGTCTTCCCATTGGGTGTTTCCAAGTCCTGCTGCTTGGAGCATCGTCCGTTTTGAATTCATTACGGTACGATTGAATCGTTCCGCGATGCTGTTTTCTTGTGCTTGATGTGGTGTACGCGATAGGTGGGTGACTCGGCGATTGTTGTATATCGTCTTCATGGCTTTTGATATGTACTTCTTTGCCTTTTCACTTCTGAAATGTCTGGGTGGGAGTTGCATGTTGTGTTGGATATGGTGGAGTGTTTGCTGGACTCGTGGAGGGATATCTTTTCGGTCTTTGAGGAAGTGGGCTATTTTGAATCTGGTTGCGGCGCAAATGATGAGGAGCATAAGGTTTTTGCCATTTCTTAATGTTGGTTGTATCGGTCCGCAGGTGTCGGAGCTGAGGTATTCTCCAGGCTTATAGTTGTGTGTGGTTCGTTTGTGAGGGGTGGGGTGGAGTTTTCCTGTGCTATATGCGCTGCACGTTATGTCAGGGTTCGTTGATAGACTTGCTTGCATAGTTGGTATTAGTTTTTGAGCTGCACTGGGTGCGAGTTTGTGTGGGTGAGCATGGTTCATTTTGAGGTGCCAGTTGTAAACTGTTTGTATGCTCGACTGCTGTCTTTTTGTTTCTGTCGGGTTTGTTATCTGTCGGAGTATCTTGGTCGTATGCTGTCTATTTTGTGGTTGTGTGACTGGTACTGTGACTTTGCTGTTCTGTGTTGCTGGTTTTGTTCGTGCTTCTGTGGAATTGTCTGTGGTTTTGGCCTTCTTCGAATTTTGCGCGATTGGTCTTGGCTCTATACTGGAAGGTTCGGGCTGTAAGAACCGTATGTGGTTATGTGCTTCCTATCATCTCATATTGAATATTGCGCCATGGTGCTGTGGCTATGACGGCTGGGGGTGTGTTTTCGTATTGTAGACTGTTCTCTTTTGCGCTATGAATGTAAGTAGTCCATATGTGGTGGCAAGATCCCTTACTGATAAGATGTTCTTGGTGCTTTGTTGGTTTGCCACTGAATATGTGCGGATGTGTTTGTTACTCTGTGGTAGACGGAGGTTGATTGTTCCATGGTGGAAGCACTGTGTAGGGGTGGTTGTGGCGGATCCGGTTAGCGTGTGCTTGTTGAGTAGTGTCATGCAGGGAAGAGGATGTTTGATGTAGGATGGGTGTGCTCCACTGTTCAGGATAAACACACCGTTGACTTCGGTGTTTGCTTCGGATTGGGTTTCTTGTCGTTGAGATTCTGGTGGTTCTTTACAATGTGGTGCTCCTGGGATTCTCTAGTTAGTGAAGGGGCGAGTAGGTGTGGTGGATATTGATATGTGGGGGGAGGTGTGCTTGGTACTGATTTTGTTTGTGTGGTGGTGGGGCTTGCATCGGAGAAGGGGGGGGAGGGGGGGTAGGCTGGTGCGGTTTGAGCATAATTGGCTTGTGCTTTCGTGAACTTCGGATGATTGAGGTCTCTGCAGTTTTGATCGGTCTGGTTACAGTATATGCCAATTGACGTGTGGCAAGAGCATAGGAGATGTGAAGTAACTCGTGGTCGATTGTCGGGCTGTTCTCTTCCGTTCGGTCGGCGGTAGCAGGGTCTGGTGCGAGTTGTATATGATCCTCGATATGATGGTGCGTATGTGTAGTTCGATTGTGGTGGTGGCGTCATAACTCTGTAGTCCCCGTTGAGTTGCATGTATCCCATGGATGGAAATATAATGCCTTCTGTTTGATAGATTGGGTATATATCTTTGAACTTCCTTATACATTCTTGGATCGCGGCTGGTTTGTTGGCAAGTATGTGGGCTACAATTGGATTATTGGCTGAGATTTTTTCTTATTTCTGTGATGATGAAGTCAACAGTGGTTTTTTCGTCGCTGATGTTTGAGTATTGGGCTGTGATCATCTGTTGCCTTATGTCGGTGTAAGCTTTGAATAAGTCATAGATTTCGCTATCAGTTTTGAGTGGCATGCTTTCTGCTTCCGTCTCCAGAAATTTATGGTCTTCTTTTGTCGAACGGTTTATGTTTGATTCGATTTTCTGAACTAGAACGAACGGGGTAAGCCTTTCTTGTACGATTATCAGTAGACTAAGTATTTTGGATGGATCACTGCTCAGGATATCAGAAAATAGTCGGCTTTTCTTTTCATAATATGTATTCAGTGACTCTAGTTCTGTAAGTAGGGTGGAGTTTGAATCTAGTTGTCCAATGGCATTGATGGTTGCAGGACAGGTATGTTCAAATAGGTATTACAATGCATAGTTACTGTGGTGAAGTTTTCGTATTTTGTGGGTTTGGTCGGATATCATCGGTTTGGAGATGGTTGTTGGAGGTTTGTTGGTTGTTTGTGGTGTGTCTGTTGCCCCTGTGGTTTGTGTAACGGTTTGGTGGTGTGATTTTGTGTTGTGTTTCGAGATGGGGGGTGGAGAATCTACGCACTGTCCAGGTAGTAGAAAAACCACGTAGAACCTCTGTAGTTGTGTAACAAATTACACTAGATTCTCCCTTCGGAAGAGAGATTCGTCCAGATCCTCTCTCTCCATTAAGGCAGCGCCAAGTCAGGAGACCCTGCCTGGCTCCAACCCCCATTGGTTCCTCCCTCAGCCACAACCGTGGCGCCCTTCCAGCCCTCGAGCGTTACCACACGCATCCACACATTGCGAGAGCTTTGCGCGCGCAAAGCGCGCGCTTTTCAAACTCTAATTGGGAGGTACACGGCCCAAAAATACGAACTAACATCCAGCAGCTCGCTCTCCGTCTCCGGCCTTGAGCGGCAAGTAGACACAACCTTTACTGCGCTCAGTTCTCTAATTCATTCCAATGATATCCTTTCGAAAGGCAAAGGATCCTTCTGTAAAATTTTCCGCCGGGGATCTGCTGGACTCATTTGTCGTATCATTTCTGGATCCTCACAATGAGGATTCAGTTGATGAGGTAGACTCCGATGGTGATCCCGTGAAGAGCAGCGCTGAGATTAGCAAACTGCCTTGTGAGCGTGGCCTCACTGCACCCGAGAAAAAGAAAATTGTAAACAGGGTCCGCTCGCCCTCAAACTTTTTGCGAAACGTCACGAACCATACATCTATTGCGTTCGACAGGAAGAGCCAATTAGGATTGCTTGAGCTGGAAAGGATATGGTTCTACTTGATCACTGAAGAAAGAAACTCAACGAACGAAGATGGTGTAATTGGCGCTAATTTGGCTAACTCTTCTCAGCGCAATAATTGGTTCTCCACCATCCTACTGAATACTGGAATTCTAGAGCTAGAGCCGTTGGATGGTTTGGTTCTGGTTCCCGTAGACACGGGATCTAAACTAGAAGATTTATCAAAGGTGTTTGATGAACAATAATCCAAAAAACAGCTAGATATTCCTGGCAGGTTCGAGGCCCGATTCACAGTGAAGCTTTATCCCAGTCCTTATAAAGTATCTACAATAGTTGTCCCTATTAATGTAGGAGGTGTACATTGGGGAGCGTTTTTGGCTCGAAAACTTGATGACAAAAAGTGGGAAATCTTCTAGGGCGACAGTCTGCAATACAATTATTCGGAGAGGTGTAGCTTACTCGTAACTGCAATAATAGATCATGCACTACGGGATAAGAAGGAATGGATTTTGAAGAATGAAAACTACATGACAGATGTACTGCGTTACTAGAAGCAAACATACTCGAACAGTTGCGGTGCATATCTGTTATCAATGATGGATCACTTTGCTCGAACGCGAGGAGTGATGCCCAATATGTTCTTCTCTCCCGGTCATCCACCCAACCTTACAGAGATCGACCGCTGGGGCTCTGTCGAGGCTCGTGTGCGAATGGTGATGGCCGTCAGTCACCTATTGCCCGTCTCCAATGAATGGGCTGTGTCCCAAATTTATTTCCAACGCCTTGAGAAGATATATATTGGGCGCCACCAGAACGGAGTCAATAAAGACAAACCGAAGAGGGTGGACGGACAGCATGCTCCAACTCATGATGAGCACACGCGCTCCGTTAGAAATACAGAATCTGTAGATCTAAGAGACGGAGAGTCGGGTGTGAAGGGTGAAAGGAGTATTGATGGAGCTCATCCCCGTGAGGTGATCGCTACAGGCAAGGGCAAGGATGAGGTTTCACCAATGGAAAGAACTGTGTTAGACCTTTCAAACTATGTTTATCACCTCTATGACATAGAAGGTTACGAATATGGCGTGCAATTTTGTAAAAGAGTGACAAGGTCGCGACGCTACGGTCTAAATGTGAGAATACGGTGTTTGAGGTACAAGGAGAAGCATCTGGGCTGCAGATGTAACGCTGACTTTATGGCAAAGCCCTCCTGAACAAAATGGGGTGGATTCTAACGAGTGGTAATACGCACAACCACGAGCGTCTGGAACTGGATATGCGTGGTAATAAGCACAAAAGAAGGGAAACAATTCGGATAAAAATAAAGAAGAATGCTCCTCCGACGATGTGTATCCCCTTTATAACCTTCACGCTTCCAAGGAATGTGGGGTTGATACGAAGATAACCTATGCTGATACCGGAATGGATTCCGATATAGAAGATTTTATGGAGAACCTTTCCTCTCGACCAATAGATTCGATGCGTGGCACAGAGAGAGTCCGAGAGGGTGGTGAGTATATGAGTACTCAGCACCAAAACGTGCAACAAGGGAGTGAGGGAGTTCAGGAGATCATATCTATCGACGCAGATAGTAATGGAGGATCTCCTGTCATCGTAGACGCCATCGCCTCAGAAGACAGTTCTGTAATTGATATAACCGAGAGAGTGAGGAACAGAAACTACTGCCAAGAAAGAAAAGGTAAGACTATCATGTCTCTTCGATGCCAACACACTTGCCAAAACACTTGTATTCTAACATTACGTGGATCCAGAATGACACAGTACATCATTGTAGTGACGAGGACGCCCTAGGGTTTAACATCGCTGACAGTGGCTCCTTAGAGAGAGCTTCTCCACCTCTATCACTGTCCATTACGGGTAGTGGGGAGAGCTCGGACTGTGATCAGGAGTATAAAACCGAGGAGTGCGTACGCCGCGGTTTCGTGGCCTATTTGGATCAGATGGAAGAAGCTGGAGAGGATGACGTGCTCCAGAATGTCCAGTATATCGCTGAGTACTTCGGATTCAAGCTGTTTATCAGGGATTCTAAGTATGAAGAGAAGAATGGGAAAAAGGTACTGCTACAGGGCTATATGAAGTGCGCTATGATGTTCGATGAGCATTATATATGCCCTTATAACGTTAATGTCCGGAGGGTGGGAGTGTCTCACTCGGATCATCAAAAGTTTATGTTCTGTCCTGATTTTACGAAATCCCTCCACAATCATCCAGCGAAAATCACCGTGTTGCGACGTAAGCTCTCACCCAAAATGAAGCGCGAAGCAGAACCTGTGCGTCACTCTCTGCTCCTACAATATAATGTAGTGTTTAAACTTCTCGAAGCGAAGTATCGTGTCATGGTGGATAAGGATTTGTATCGAAAACGGTTGAAATATATATATATCCCACACTCAATATCCGAGGCACAAAGAGTGCCTCAGGCTCTACGAGAACCTCATTGACTTGCAGACCCAGAACCTCATGCACAGGATATACTGTCGAACGAACAATGAGAACGGCCTCCAATACGTTGCGTGGTGTTTCGAAACCTGGGTCGACGATTACGAGCGATTTGGAATCGTGCCTGGGGTATCTGTAGACTGCAAAGCGGTACCCAATCGCTTCAAACTTTCCCTCGTCAGTTGTAATGGCCGAGACAATGACGGGAACCTCAATACATTTTTATGAGCCACATGGGAAACGAAACCTTGTTAAGATTTGTCTGTGTACTGGAGCGCTTCCAGCAGTGTATGGGAACATCACCGTCGTTCTTTACGGTGGATCAATGCGCATCACTCATTGGAGGTGTAGGGCAAGTGTTCCCAATGTCTTATACCATGTTGGATGACTGGCTCTTGAATGAAAATCAAGGCCCCAACGTCGAAAGGTGGTGTAGGTTGGTAGGGAGAACGAATATGGGGACGGAGGTGGGACTCGAATTGTTTGTGCTCCGCAAGAGCACAACTATCGAGAAGTTCGAAGCGCGAAGATATCAATTCGAAGAGCAATACTTTTATAAGTTCAGAGAAACCTTGACCCAATGGCGTAAGTTTCTATATCGCGATAACCCTTCTATGTTTATGCGTTGCTGTAAAGACCTGAACCTCTCTCATAGGTTCTTGTTCCATGGTTCCGGATATTCCGAAGCTTCCCATTTGACATATAGACAGGTCGTTCTGAATGATGACGTTCCATTCAGCGAAGTTCCGAAACTCATGGTGTCTTTAACGGAATGAAGGAAGCATCAGCGTGGAAGAAAGGCTACAATACGAGATACAGCGCTTCGAAACAGACTCGTGACTTCAGGGCTCCCTCTATCTCCCGATTCTGCAACGACGCTTATCCAGAACTTTACGGCGTACAGTGTAACACACTTTCTAGACAACAGCGTTATACTCTCCGCTTTCTACAAGGTCACCGATGCCGTAGTACTCCCCACCCGCGATGCGCCGTTCAACTTCGATATAGACGCGGAAGATCTGCAGCTGTCCTCCAAAAAACCGCTAGTGGTGTTTTCACTCACAAGAACAGTCCAAATTGAGTGTACAAACTTGCAAGACAGCAACCCAAACAGGAACCATAATCTCTGTTTGCACACCCTCCCCGGCTCAGCCGACAAAGTTACGGGAAAGTGTAGCTGCCGGCACATGACCGCCTCTGGTATTCCTTCTGGTCATATGACCCGCTTATTTGTCGTATTCAACGACGGTGTCGATCGGTGGCCACATATTCGCCAAGTTCTTCCTCCCCAATTTGCACATATCGGACCTGTGGCATCCATACTGGAACAGAAATCCAGATTATTGGACTCTTCAAGACATATTGAAACTCCAAGCAACAGCAACTGGCTGCAACGCTGATCATGTTCCGTCACTAACTACCCGCAACGCCAAAGGTCCGACCCATGCATCGCCTCCCGATCAAAAACATTCCAATGCCCATGTTATCGAGCTCGAGACGCAGCGAAGGAAAGAGATCACTGCATATGCAACGTACGCGGACTGCAAATCTTTGTGCGACCGGATGCACCACGTCGCCCAGTCGTATGGGAATGTAGCTCTCCAAAGCCTGAAATCATACCTTCGTAACGATCTAAGAGAGCTCATCGCTGGGCGGTACCCAAATAACCCTCAGGATCCTCTTCCTACTCTTGTCACCGTCCCAGATCTTCCGTCAGACTCACGTCAAGCTTCCAATGTCGTAGTCAAAAACCCCAATGCCAGGTTGGGTGCGCGAGCTCGGAAGCGAAAGAAGTCGTTCCTTGGAAGAGGAAAAGGAAAAAGACAGATATTGGATGACACCACTGCTCCCCCACCTAATCGTGGAGGTCGACGAAAGTCTTCCAACCCGGTAGTGACACCACGCGACGCAATCAATAGAGCTCTGGCAGTTGTTGACCGTCCGGATAATCAATATGACACAAATTGGCAGTAGAACGTCGTAATGCTTAGTTTCTTTGTTAGAAGTAAACTGCGAAAACCTGCTCTTCATGCCAATCACTTGCCCGAATGTCAAAGCACGTCAACATAATAAAGCGTAACCATGCGAAAGCGGCGCGACGAGAGATTCTGTAGCCCAATCTACCCGGAACGAGGGCGGCAGCGGCAAACGGCTAGATGCTGAGCAATGCACGATGGCAGCGGCACGCCAAGAGATGCTGAGAATCTTATGGCAGAGTGTTGCAGCAAACGAAGAGGTCTCGGTGCGGCAAAGACGAGACAAAAGATGGCAGCACTGCGAAGACAAAAAACAGACAAAAATGGGTCCTTGAGGGAAAAATAGAATTCAGGGGCAACGGAGGCGTGACGAGACATAAACAAGAACGGATAGTAACAGCACTGCGAGAAGAAATGCTCAGAAAGAAACGGTGCGGTCAATTTGCGGCCGCAGTGCAAGAGAAGAGGCAGAAGCAGGAGCGGCAGAGTTTTGGAGCAGCAGCGTGACAAGAGAAGCAGAAGCAGGAGCGAAAGATTCCTTACGAAGCGGCGCGATGGAAGAGGAAGAAACAGGCTCGAAAACGTCTGGAGCAGCGCTGCAAGGGTAGAAGCAGAAGTTAAAAGGCCAGGAGCGTGGAACAGTAGCGGGTAAGAAAGAGACGGCGGGGGTGTCAAAGCGGCAGCAGAAGCTGAGAACTGAAGAAGAGAGCAGTAGGAAGGTAATTATAGTCGGGCGGCGAACAGGGGCACTCTTAGGAGCACCCTCTTGGGAACACAGAGATGGTGCAACCCGTCATGTCCTGGATGATTTGGATTTTGAAAAGTGCGCGCAAAGTGGCGACGCTTGTGGTAAGGCTTGGGGAGCGTAACGTGTCACGGGTGTGGGGGAGGAACCAATGGGAGTTGGAGCTAGGAAGCGTCTCCTGACTTGGCGCCGCCTTAATGGAGAGAGAGGATCGGGACAAAGCTCTCTTCCGAAGGGAAGATCTAGTGTAATTTGTTACATAAATATGGATGTTCTAGGTTGGTTCTCTACTACCTGGACAGTGCGCTGATTCTCCAGAGGCCTTTCGAGATTGGTTAGTGTTTGTAAAAATTTAAATGGCATTTTACTAAATGGCTTGTATGTATGGGTCTCGTCTGAGTTCGTGGCCAGGCAGGCGTGCTCTTCTGTTGTTTGAGTCTGCCGTCTTGGTGATTCTACTGGGCGTGTGGATCTGTCTGCGGGTTGGGAGTTGAAGGTCTTCGTCGCGTCAGGCCCATAACCTGTGAGAGTGAAGGCTCTAGCTACACTTTACTTTTGCTCTTGGAGCTCGTTTTTGACTTGCTTAAATATCTCCCGCTGGCTACTGTAATGTTTGACAAGCGCAGGAGCGTTTTAGATCAGGGTCGTAGCTTTTGTAGGTCTTTTATTCAATTTATTACAATTACAATTTAATGCTTCTTTGATGGGGTTTTTTGGACGTAACGTCCATAAAAGTAAACACAATATGAAATGGAATGCCTAAAACAGCTTTTTTTAACCCTTTTGGGACTAAGAATTCTTAGGCCTAGTGAGATAGACGTAAGATGGGCCAATCACAGTGCAGGGAACGGATTGCACAGGTGGGTCAGAAAGCACCACCGACTGACTGTAAACAACAGTTTCCGGGGTGGAAATCATGAAAGTACGCTCTACGGAGATCTGCCGTGTGTAACACCGCAAGTTGCACCGAACGTTTTCGCTTTCACGCCCGTGAAGAATCCATCTCAACATTGCGAGGCGTCTCTCGTGCATTACGCATTCTACGCCTTGCGAAAACCGCAATGAACAATTCCGATACCGAAAGGCGGGATTTTGAATCTGAGCACAGAGAGGTACGACATATTGTGTCGGGCGGCACCAAACCCGCACCGATTCTGCTCACTCCCGCCAAAGATGCTGCTAAAGTACTCAAAAACAAACAAGAGTTGCAAATAGTGAATGAGACTGGTTCAACTAATAAGGCTATCACAGGCATTCAAAGTAATCAGATGGTTACCACTATTCCAAGCGTCACCACGGCCAATGAAGCCGTGGCTTGCCAAAAGTGTGGCGGCACTCCGTGCTACCGGCTTCATTTTGAGGCATCCGTAGTTTCCAAAATCGCTTCCGAGTATCCTTTTATTGGCACAACTCGAAGTGAAAACAACATAGGGCGCAAGCATGCATACAAAGCTTATATATATGAGCGCTACGGCTTTCGAGGTGCGCGCAACAGGGTGCGACTGCCGCAATGCGCTCTGGAAGGAATAAGGACAGTATGGCCAGACGCTAGTGAGGCTTAAATGGGATTCAAGACGGAGTGATTTTATTCCTTGTGTAACACTTTGGCTGTGGCGAATGTTGTCGTAACCTCATTTCGTCTTCGACGGTGGCCTTTAGATGATAGTAATAATTATGCAGAAACGATGGATTTATGGAGATCGAGACGGGTGTTTTGCAAGGTGTTTTTGTTGTGGTAAAAGGAGAAGCAATTTACATGGAAGCCCTGCCTGCATGCACTGCAGGAGTACATCGTGTACCTCCCGTGCCTCTTCGATACGGAAAGACTGCACAAGAGGCAGTTTACGCTCTTCCGACCTTCCGTTTCCAACAGAATGTGCGTTTATTTTTGGGTGCTGCTCCCGGAAGCCTCAAGTTGCATGGCGGTATTTGCTGCAGGGGAGAGGATTTTAAGTGCCGCACGTTTCTGATTATACTTGATGTGCTCAGCCACGAGTTGTTGAATGATTCGATGCTTTATTTGGCGAACATCAACAATTGCACTGCTCTTCTCCGTTATTGAATGAAGCAATGCGTGTGCATTTATAATACTAGCATCCAGAGTAAATGTCAACAAGCTCATCGGGACTCTGCGTTCCTCCCTAAATGTCGCGGACGTAGACCTTCGTTGATCAAACCTATCAACTCCATTCATAAAAAGATTGTACGCCACAATGACTGCAGGGACCTGCAGTATTGTACGGCTCAATGATTCCCCACCTGTCCAACGCTCTAAAGGACCCAGCCCATGGACACATTTCACAGCATGGTCGTCTGGGTTTTGAATGCGTAGAGAAGGTGTATCCGCCAGTTCGTCAGTGTAGAAGATTACGACAGCACGATCTTTGAACACGATAAAGCCAGCGTTTCTGGCAACAGATTTTGGAGCATTTTCAGCCTTGCTTCTCTCAAACACTTGAACTAAAAGCCAATCTCCTCTCTGGGCATGCTTCAGCTGTGTAATCGCCTCTTTCAGAGCGGGCCTATTTATTCCGTCAACGTTGTTGAAACGAACGGCGCCCAATACCTTACATTCTCCGTTTGTCAACAGACACAAGTTCCGTGCGAGGACATGCCGTGTGTGGAAATTTTCCATCACGATCAGCCGGCCCTCCTCAGGTGATGGATGTAGCTGGGTTTGGTGTGCAATATGTGTGCACCATAGCGCCGAAGTAAAGGATTTTGATAACAGGCTCCCGTCTACCTTGCGGTGTACCGCGCCACGGAGGGTCCGGAACACATTTGTGTAGCGCTGGAATGGGCTTTGGCCCGATGAATTACCCGACTCATTTTCTTCCAAACTATGCAAATATGCGTGCGACCACCCCACGACCGCATAAAATCGAATGCCGAACTTGACAGGTTTGGATTTCGTATATGAACGACCTCGGGTGCGCCCCTTACACCGCACGGTGTTTTCATCCAGCGTGCTCACCCCCACAGGGACAGCAAGGGTCGCTGCATTTCTGGCGTAGTGTTCAAAAAGTTGTCTGTTGTGCCAAAGTGGGCCAGCAAGGGCAACGTCATGTTAATAGACGGGGTATATGCGAAGAGCTGCTCGAATGGCTAGAAAAGCATCTCTTCCCATCACCGTCCTAAAAAATTGTATGCGCAGTAGATCGGAAGAGCATCAGTAGTCCTTCAAGCGATTCATTTGATGCACTGATGTTGCTGATTCCAATCCAATATATGCCATAAGCTCGTCCATGCAAAGAGGCTTTGATCTCCTTCCCCGCTTTATAAGCTCTTTGCTAGTCCAAATGCGCACGCAATTGAAAAATGAGCTGTTCAGGAACAATAGAAACAAGCCAAGTTCTTTTTTGTGAGCATAAGACCTTCGTACTAGCGCATTTTTAGCCAAGTGCAAACCACTGCGTTTGCGCCACTTCTCACAATATTTTATTTTCTCGTACAATTTTGATTCTTCTTTGTTACCTAGCGCAGTCACAAGGAAATCTTCATGGTCAGTATTGTCCCATAAAATCTCACCTGCGTTCTCAAAATTGCATTCTAAAGGCGGATAGTCGGGAGAGGCTTCTTTATTGTTTACCTCAATTTGTAGCAGAGGTTTGTAACCCGTCATGTTCAATATTTCTGAGACAGAAAACACGTTTTTCGCTTCAAAAGGGAAGCATTAGGGTTTGAACTCAAACTCCTTCCACGGATAAATAAATTGTGCCGGAACGGGAGAAGACGGTTCCATCAAGTGAAGTGGCTATGGCCTTTGGCGGATACGTAAACGCTTTTGGAACTGCCCCCCGAGTTTATGTCCTTTCTTGGACACGTAACAATTGAACAAATTCCCAAGCAAAGATCGCGATCACAAGATTGTGCAAACAGATCGGTGAAGAACTAGGAATGCATTGTACGCATACTTCTTGAGGCAACAAATTTTACTGGAGCAGAAGAGAGCCCATAATAGCCGTAATTACTGGTTCATGCGATACCGATGGACTTCATAGCCATTGAAAACGCTTCGCTTATTTCTATTGAGATAGACATAAGCGAAGCTACCAAGTGGCATCTTGGTGTCAAATGATTTCCGTACTTGCCCAATCAGAGTCAAACCTTATGTCTATCACACTAGATATAAGCGGCTCCTCCCAAAAGAGTTAATTCCATGACAAATTTCTTATAATTTCTGGCGGCAGTTTACCTTTGTATGTTCAGCAAAATAGACATACAGACATGAAAAACGATATTTCTAGTGAGCTCCCTGTCGCAATGCAACTCTAAATCACACAAACATCTGGATAATGTATTGCGTCTCTGCTATCTTGGGGCTCTCGATGTGCAACAAATCTAGTTCAAAAGGAGTCAGTGTAAGGAAGCGAAAAGGCCTCGTTAGTCATTAGGGGTTTTTAATTGCGACATTTTAACCCTTCTCTTCGACAAAAGGACGACTTTGGCGTTGTATCATGTTTAATTAACACTCATGGTTCTACGTTTATTTTGAAAAAAGGGAAAGAATCACACCGTATTTCCTACCGTTCGAGTAAAACGTGTCACTTAAAACCCTTGTTTTAGGCCTCATGCATTCGCCAATGATCGATGGTGGTCGACGACGGAGGCCATCGTCATTTCCACCTTCCTCGACACCATTGCATCTAATTTCATCGCTATTCCAGTCATAGTAAACAACGAATCAAAGGTCGTTCCATCCCCCCAAACCCCAAGCCAAACCCCAAGCTCAAATGATCCATCTACAAATTCGTTAATGCCGAAGACCGCACGTCCCAGTTCTTCCAAAGCCATCCCTAAGCGCTTTGTAATGAACAAAGTGGAAAAGACGTGTGTGATTTTTGAGCTCATAGCACTTTAAGCTCCGATGCAAAAACAAAAAACCTTAGAAAAAACTTGCGCAGCTGTTGCGAAAAACTCCTGCATGCGGCATGCACCGAACGCTGTAGTAATGAACGACAAAAACAAATATAGAATGGCGTGGCGCCGTATGTATATGTCAAAGGTTACACCGGAGAACATATTCAATGTTGCCAAGAACATAAATGAAATGGCCAAGAAAGTTACCATATCATCTGTTGCTGAAGCAAATGGCAACAACGGCCCAATAGCCGCTGCGAAAGGTAAAGAAGGAGACGCACAGCATCTTCTAGATCACGAAATTCTTGATTACAAGCATGAGGCAAACAAGCGAGCTTTGAGCATCGATGATGATGCTACCACCGCGTCACCGAAATGCTACTTGCTCCACAGTTGTGAAAGACAAAATTTTCAGATATTGCCCAATTTTTGGAGTCCACTTTACTACCCCTTTTGCAGGATATACCTTCCTCGGGCGGGTATTGTGGTGCAGCCTTTTCTTCAATAAGAGATAACGTGAAGCACAGAGCTTTATTTTAAAAACCAATCTAGCCCAATAGGAGCCCTTCGGATGTCCCATATCGCAAGGACGTTGCGCGACCGCAAGAACAAAGCTCGCGACGGCGGCGGCGGTGTGAAAACACTCTCCTCAACACCTACCATTTTGCCCAAAACGGGTTCAATGTGGTGCAGCGCCGCTTTTCGGCAACAGTCTCTATCATTGCCGCTTTCGCAACTCCAAACGTGTTTGCCTGCGGCCATGGCCACTTCACATCATATGCCGAGCTGCGCGCCTCTTTGCCCGGTTGCCACAAAGCTCAAGCAAACTGTTAGCGGCCTTGCTATCCTCTTCACTGCGTTCATTCTTGCTAAAATCAACCCCAGCATCTGCGAGACTCTCCATCGCTTCGCATACTTTTGCGTTTTGTCGAACATGCACTGCTGGTACAGGACACTCATTCTCCTTTCCGCCATCGTTCCCGCTTTGTTCTCCTCCAATGTCTCCATCAGCAGACGGCACTATCATGCTGCATGCACGTGCGTTGCGTGGGGCCAACGGGGTTGACATATCAGTCTTGGTTTTCTGGGACTTTGCGGCATCGCTATTGCGACCCACGGAAGCTCGCAGGTCCTTCTTCTTGGCCCTCTCCTCCTGTCGTTTCTGCTTTTTGATCAAACTTTCCTCCTTGTGGCGCTTCCTCTCTTCAGCCACCTTTCGTTTCTTGGCAGCAAGCTCAACCTTTCGTCTTTCTTTCTCTTCAGCTTCTTTCCCTTTCCGAAGTGCTGCTGCTTTCTTTTGCTCGGCCTTGCGCATTTTTTCTGCAGCTGCGGCTTCTTGGGACTCCTTGCGCTTCTGAATGAGCTGACCATGAGTCAGATACACTGCCGGAGCCCCCCGACATATGGTCGTGCGATCATAGAAATCAGCTGGGTGTTTCGAAACTTTCATTTTCGTGGACGTGCGGCGTTCAAGAATGTAGTTTACCCTGCTGTGCCCAGCTGTGATTATGTTCTCCAAGCGGTCAATCTTGAAGGTGATATCTCGTCGTTCACGCACAACCTTCAGCATCTCTTTCCATTGGTTTTGAATTTCAATACGGACGGACCGACGTTCGGCCTCGGTTTCTGGAGTACGGACACCAGTCCACTTCTCTTCCGCCCATCGCAAAAACCAAAAATCCATAGGCCAGAGTCCTACAGCTTCAAACGCGTTGGTTATCACATCTTCTGTCAACGATTTAAAGCCGGCGACGCCAAGCTTGAGCTTTGTGCCCATATCACCGAAGTCAAGAAATGACAATTGTCCCAATGCATTGAACGTCTTCCGTATGGCAGCCTTGAATTGTTTGTTTATCGACTGGTCACATGCTTGTAGAAAGTGCGACGTATTCGCAGGACTTTGGATCACCTCTATATTGGCTGCCTTTGCCTTTGACAACCAAACATGGCCGTTCCTGGATTTGTGCCCGTCCAAGAGGAGAAGCAATTTCCTCTCTTTCGAATAATTCTCAGCATGTGTCGTGATATGGTCAATCACAAACGGTATGAGTTCCTTGGTCATTGAACCGCTTGGGCTGCATGTGACAAATGCGTCATGCGGGAACCAGTTCTTCTCTGTCAACCAATGTGGAACCCCAGCGTCGTCTTTGAAGTCTTGAGCCGACAGCGGACTATACCATCGGTCCATGTTGTTTGCGCCAGCAAAAATGAAAAACGGAGGAAGATCCTCGCCTGCCGCAGATGGAATCACCACAGCCGTTAGATGCCTTCCTTGCGAATCACAGCTCATTTTCTGCCTCCCATGATGGTTGTTAGCAGAAACAAAACCCTTTTGCGTCTCTGTCATATTGATGGTCACCTGAGTCTCATCCATATTCGATATGTTTCGTGGATCGTCAAGAATACCAGGGTTCTGGTTCTCGCATAACTTGAGCGCCGCGACAAATGTCTTAACGTAATCAGGCTTTCCGGCAGCTATCTTAGCTCCTGCGCGAGATTCCATCTTGCGGAATGTTATGTCTCGATGGCGAGACCGAAAGGAGCGAACCCAGTCTTCAGATGGATATTTGTTGGTAAACCCCTCTCTGTCGTCGTTTTCCACATCCGCTGCAATTGACTTCAGTGATTCCTTGGAAACTAGAAACCCATGCCTTTCGCATTCTTAGAGGCGTTCTATGACGGCTCTTTCTTCGAGAAATGACAGCACTAGTTTGCGACCGCGTTTAAGGTCGTATGAAAAATGGTCCTATTCTACGTTCTCTCTATCTGCCAAATCAAGGCTCGACTTAAGCCTTCCGATAGTTCCCATTGATAATCCAGTAGCCCGATGAATGGTGCGGTAGGACGTCTTCTCTTTGAGTAGAAAAACGGCTTGGTGTCGTTGTTTTCGTATAATGTTTTTGTTGTGCTCTCTGGATTTGCGTTTTATTGTCTGACAACGCATTGACGCCGTCGCTATGATGGTGTGTTGGTTTGGGTGGCATGGTAACGATTGCGACTGTCAGGGCGATGAGTTAAGTGTTCTCAGGGTGCCATAGAACGTGTGGCAGAACAGCGCAGCCTCTGTAAAAAGATTGTCAAAGACGGCATGATATAAAGATGATAACGTAATGTGTCTGCTAGTTTACTTAAATTGAAGACGGTAATGAGTGTAGTACTACTCTGAATTGTGCCGGAGGTGTGCGGGAAGTTCAAGCAAAGGAAGCCAAGTGCTCCTGACGGGGATTGGAGGCTATCAAGGTATACTCGGAATTCAATTACAGTGCGCGAAATGGCTATACGACACCCCAGATTTTTGCCCGCACATGCGATTGTACTTCAGCTTACAATCAGTGCTTCACATAAGCAATACGTTACATAAAAACGAATAAAAGCAGTCTTGTTCCATGTCCCAAAGCGATCAAATTTTCGCGCAAGAACCAAACGACTACCTCACTCAGCGAAGTCGTTATACGACAGATTCACTTCCCAGACGCAGTACAGTTATTAGTAGCAAACTAGAAACCCTTAAGCACCATTACTCAGTCCATCAGAAGCATTTACGCGTAGTCAATTTGTTTCAGACACATCCAATATGCCGAAAAGAAAATTCTTGACCGACAAAGAAAAAGGCCAAATAGAAGCATTTAAGGCCACTGGTCTTTCCGTTTCAGCAATCTCAAACAATATGAAACGCAGTAGAGATGTCATTACCCGTTACCTAAGAGACCCCGCAGCCTATGGAAAAAACAAAACTTCTACAAAAGGCACAAAACTCTCCGCCACAGCCCGGCGTTTGCTAGTAAGGGAGGCAACTAAAGACCACCAATCGGCATCCCAGCTACAAACTGCCCTTAAACTGCCAATATCTAAGAGACGTGTGCAGCAAATTTTATCCAAGACATCATATCTGAAACATATGAAGATCAAGATGGTGCCTCCTCTCCAACAACACCACAAAGTTCACGGCTTAAATTGGGCCAGAAAAAGGCATGCATGGGCACCAGTTGATTGGAGTCGAGTTGTCTTTTCGGATGAGAAGAAATTTAATTTCGATGGTCCGGACGGGTTTGCCTACTATTGGCATGATATACGCAAGGAATAAAGAGTAATGTCAAAAAGACAAAAAGGAGGAGGTGGTGTAGTGGTTTTGGGCTGCTTTATGGAGACCGGTGTTGGAAAATTGGCTATACTACACGGCAATCAAGACTTGAAGAATTATGTCAGTACACTGGAGAAATATTTGCTACCTTTTGTAGCTAGGACTATGGTAGGGGGTTGGGAATTTCAGCAAGATAATGCAGCTATTCACACTTCTAAGTTTACTAAGGACTGGTTTTTATCAAAGAATATCGAAGTTATGGATTGGCCTGCAAGAAGCCCGGATTTGAATCCAATTGAGAACCTTTGGGGCTTGCTTGCAAGGCGTGTTTATGCCGATGCGAGACAGTTTTCATCGGTGGAAGAGTTGGTGGAATGTGTTGTGTCGGAGTGGAACAAGATAGACCGTAACACGTGTTACAACCTTGTACAAAGTATGAAAAGGCGTTGTGCGTCTGTCTTAGAAAGACAGGGAATGAAAACAGACTACTAGAGTCATTGTAACGTGGCCAGTGTGTCAAAGTTGTCCACCTGTCGTATAGTAATTTCACCCCTTCAATAACCTTCTAGAGGATATATTTTATTTTGCTAAAGCTTTTTGGCTTTTTCTGCTTTTGTTTTATTCTGTTTTATACTCTCGTCCAGTCCACAAACTTTGAAGCCTCAGCTACGAAGAATGTGCAAGCAACGGACAAATAGCTGGGGTGTCGTATAAGGATTTCGCTCACTGTACCCAACTGGGGTAAGTGCACCACATTAGCCCCATGCACCAGATTACCCTCCCGGGGAAGGTAGTTGACATAAAAACTTAGTGGAGTTCTCCAAAACCTTACCACCAAGCCTGACATTTTGGAACAGGAGCTGTAATACGATAGGGTGGTATCTGAACGTGAAAGTCGGTCGTGCGTTGAGTCTAGCCGAGCTCTTGCCATACTCATTGGTCGCGGTGTTTATGTAGTGAAGTCTTGCACTACATGAAGGCAGACGTTACATCTAAATGTACAAACGTTCTCAAGAAAGAGCTATCGTTTGACAATAAAAGCTATAGTAACGTTTAAGCTACAACGTTCTAATACAGGAACAATGTTGAAGAATTTCTTCCAAAACAATAAAGAGACGCTTTGAAATCAGAAGCTGCTAAGGTCATCAACAATAATTGAAGTGCTCTATTTATGCATTTCATGAGAAGATGATTGCGCTTGGGTAAACATAACCTGTATCACAAAATATGTACTTATTCTTCTATTTATTTCTATTTGCCAGTAAATCGACATGTGAATAAATACACTCCAAGGCTCGCGTGGCGAAGGGAAGGATATCGTCAAATCTCCGTACGTAAAAGAGCTTGCTTCCAAGATATGCACTGATGTTCTGTTTTGAAGTGCAGATGCCCATATACCAGGCCAGTCATATACGCTTCATTTTAGGTGTTTTTGCGCTTCCAGCCCATTTCTGCTGACGGTTGCTTGAATTCTGTTATGATTTGTGTTCTCGTTTATGCTATACTAAACGATATTGTGTTATATATCTGTCTTCACTTCAGGGGCAGATGAAAAACGTCTTCGTCTTTCCATTTAACATCTCACGGGAAGGCGGCTTGTAAGTCTTTCCAAAGTAAACTGCTGCACATCAGGAGTTACCAAGAGAAGGGAAGGAAACACAGATAGAACGGGGAAGCACTTGGACCGCTGAAGATGCAGAATCCAATACGAAGTTATTTCCAAGAAGTGAATTGACTATCTACATTGATTTTTCCCGAAGAACCTTAGTGCTATCTGATGACTAGCTTTGGCCTAAAAGCCCAGGGACTCCCTGGCAGGGAGGGGCATAATTGTATTCAATATTGGTGTGGAATGCTAGTGGGAAGATTCTCAGGACGGTTCTAGATCTCTACCGGTGCAGAAAATTTTTGGTTGTCCAATTGTTACCCAAGTAGATACCCTTGGTAGTGCACCTTAAAAAAACAGTGAAGTAGAATAATTAGAAATTACAGATTTGTGCCACGGCAACAGTTGGCCTCCATGCCAACTCGTCTCCACATCGCGTTAACAAGACTCGCTCTCGATCCAGCTGGAGCTGCTTCCTTCCCCCGTCATCATCATAGACCAGTTCAACATCACACCAACTCCTTCCCCTCGCGATGCCCGCCCATCTACTCGGCTGGGGAAGCGCGTCGGACGGCCAGTTGGGCTCCATTTCTTGCGATACAGTCGCCACACCGCGGCCGTTGTCCGACATTCCACCTGACCCAACCGCCTTCACGGCTGGCCTCTGGACCTCGCTCATCGTCTCTCACAACGGCGCTGCTGTCCATAACACGTCTTCGAAAGAACTTCTCCCTGGGACTGCCGTACCTCCCAAGCATTCTACGCTTCCCTCCATAGCAGATGTTGCCGTTGGGCGCGACTTTATTGTGTTACTCACGGCCACGGGCAATGTGTACACACTGGGTTCAGGCGCGTATGGTCAGCTTGGTCTGGGCTCCGCTGTTGTTAATATTCACCACCCCGCTTTGATACAGAAACTTACTACCGTTCGCATCGTCTCGATTTGTGCTGCCGAGTTCCACTGGCTCGCGCTTGACTCGCTAGGTCGAGTGTTTGCTTGCGGCGCGAATTCCGCGGGTCAGCTTGGATTGGGTCATACCATCGCCGTGAAAGAGCCTACTCATGTCACTTCTCTCTTCCCACACCCCATTGTAGCCGTGTCTACAGGAGATCAGCATTCAGTCGTATTGTCTGCGACAGGTACCATCTTATGTTTTGGTAGTAACAAACATGGCCAGCTTGGCCTAGCGCTCATACGTATTCGCGCTTCTTCTTTGTTTCCACTTGTAGTCTCTACCCCCCAGCAACATCTCATGTCAGACGAATCAACCGAGCTGCCGGATGACTGTCTACATACTTATGCTGATGTCGCTTGTGGAAGTGCGCATACCGTTGCCTTGCGAAGCGATGGAGTCATTGCGTGCTGGGGAAAGGGTGACAATGGTCAATTAGGCACAAGATCTGCCCGAACGCTTTACGGCCCGGCAATCATAGCTCCTCATTTGCGCGCAGTATCTGTATCTGCTGGGGAAAGGCACTCTGCCGCGATTACCAGCCAAGGGGGCCTTTACGTGTGGGGTGAAGGTACTCAGGGTCAAATAGGTGACGGAGATCTCAATGATAAGTACGCCCCTGTTGCCCTACCTTTCCCAAGACCTTCTCGTGATGAGATGGATGTTGAACATAGTCCCTACCACTTTGTCTCGGTTTCTTGCGGCGGATATCACACGCTAGCTTTAACTGCAAATGACGATACTCCGGTACGCGACGCATACTCACTGTATAATACGAGGATTCCTCGATGCGTCGTTGATAACATGCTGCAGGCTCGTGCGGGTCTATCTCGGTTTGGAACAGCGTCCGTTTTGCTACATACTTTTGTCAAGCGCCCAATTAAACCTTTGGCTAACGGAAAGGTTGACTACTTGGCCGCGGAAAGTGCACATTTGCGATTCGCGAAGATGTTTGGCGAGGAAGGTAGAGGAGTTCTGGTTCAGGCAGCTGCACGCCTCCGACATGATGCGCAGATAGGGTTTGGAATCGTGGAAGAGACTGAGCGTGGCTCCGTTCTGGCTGGTGATTTGCGTTTTGAACAACCTCATATAACGCCGAAGGCTCTATTCTACAAGGATGATGACTATTTTCGGCAATCGGTAGCTAACAGCTACGAATGCGGTTATCTCTTCTTCTTAGCCTTTATGAACCCAATTTATGCTGACAAGAGTCGTGTACCAGATCTGTCGGAGCTAGCCGCTATTTTGCTAAGGTGCGAAGAAGATGGGAGAGAGGCCTTTCTGGAAATGGTATCCTACTGTGATGAACAAGTCCTGCTGACTCGGATCGTTCGACCCTTGCAAGGCGTTTTAACGTCGGAACTGACAGGGTATAGGCGCATCACAAGAAACGCAATCTTTGCTACAAAGGCGCTTGCTCTTTGTTACCACGCCGTTTACCGAGCTTCAAGGCGAAAGAATATGAGGGGATTGTTCATCCCTCGACGAGAATTCTACAACGAAACAGTCAGCGAGCTTGTGGATCTTGGTGAGGATTACGAGCGATGGTGTGCCAACCAGAACCATTTGGACAACATAGGTCAAAACGGTCTACTAGGTAACGGTGAGCATGCATTTAATGAAGACTCATCAGCCAAGTTCTTTGATCTCCCTCCACTGCCCATCGCTGGACAAGATGATGGTCCGTTCTCCTTTTGTTCCTACAGCTTCCTCCTCACAGAGGCCGCGAAGTTTAGAATTCTTGAGCTAGAGTCGCAGATGACTATGAACAAAGAAAGTATGCGTTCTGTACTATCATTTGGTGTGTTACCAATGCCTATCGGCCCATGGGGTCGCATCTCTCATATGCGAGTACCAGAAGGGGAGATGGGTCATTTGCGGTACTTGGTGTTATATGTGAAAAGAGATAACATCGTATCAGATGCGTTTGTGCAAATCGCAGATCTTGTGAAAAGGCACCCACGGGAGCTCCACAAGCCACTGCGAGTGAAGTTTGAAGGGGAAGAAGGAGTGGATGAAGGAGGTTTGCGGAAAGAGTTCTACCAAGTATTGGTGGAACATATCTTATCACCAAAGTACGGAATGTTTGAGTTTGTAGAGGAGGCTAACTGTCACTGGTTCCGAAAAGACTTTCTTGAGAGCGAGCATTCATGGACCCTGATTGGGATCATCTTCGGACTAGCCGCGTTTAACTCTATCTTACTTAGTGTTCAGTTTGCTCCTGTGTTTTATCGGAAGCTAGCTGTGGGCTTCAGAAACAACTTACTGCGTATGCGACTGAAAGATGACTCGCATTTTGAACAATTGGAGTACAGAACAGACTTGAATGACGTGATCGAAACGTTCCCGGCAGTTGGGAGGAGCCTGAAGCATCTGAGGGAGTATGAAGGAGATGACGTAGAAGATGTATTTGCACTGAGATTTGAAATTTCGTACGAGAACCTTTTCGGCAACGAAGTGGCTGTGGAACTGAAGGATAACGGGGCCAGTATTCCAGTAACTAACAAAAACAGAGAGGAGTTTATTGGGTTGTACGTGGACTACTTGATCAATAAGTCCATCAAGACGGCGTTTAACAACTTTGCGGCGGGATTTTCATTGATGATGAACGGTCCTTGCCTGCCAATGTTCACAGCGGAAGAAATAGAAACGCTAGTATGCGGGGAAGAGAAGCTGGATTTCGCAGCATTACGAAACTCGGCGCGGTACGAAGGGTACGATGAGAAGTCGACAACCGTGATCAACCTGTGGCAGGTATTGGACGAGTACGACTTGGCATTGAAGAAACTGTTTCTGCTATTTGTTACGGGGAGTGATCGTGCACCAATTGGGGGTCTGGGGAATTTGATGATCGTTGTGCAACGAGCTGGGTCCGATACGAACCGTTTGCCGACGAGCTACACTTGCTTTAATACAATGCTGCTGCCGGACTATAGCAGCCGGGCAAAACTTAGAGATCGACTTTCGACGGCGATTCGGAATTCAAAGGGTTTCGGATTGATGTAGATAGTATGAATTTGCAGTACAACTAACTATTTTAGCTAACCCTGAGCTTGTAAAGAGCAATGTTGAGCAACCTAACTTGAAGGCTTTTAAGAGTAAAGCTTGCGCGTGAGTGTGCATGTGTTCGTGCCTGTGTCTGTGCAGTTAGAACCGTGAATTTAGGTTCCGGCCAAGGGGAGATAGTTGGTTAATCGTCATCATATGAGAGATGAAAGTCAAAGCAGCAACCAGGGGCAGTACTAGACGTAGCATCACAGCAATCGAAGTAGTACTCGACGCCGCGAGGCGGCGGGCGTCCGAATTGATCTGCGCGCCCATAAAACTTTGACCGCTCCGCGCCGGTCCACGAACTGGTGTGGAAGCGACAAGCTCGACTGTGATTAAGCTCTTCCGAATAGCTGGTCTTACACACGCGGCACACTCGCCCCGCCGCCCGCACAACGAAAACTTGGGCGCGCCGCCCACACAACGGCTGTGTCGGAACTGCTGGCCGCAGAGAAAGCAGCTTCGATGGCACAAATGTTGGTGACGAGATGACATTCATCGCGATGAACGTTTCGCAGATCGTGTTGAAGGTGGCGCCTGTAGTAGGACAGAGGGTGCTGTATTAATAGAGTTGTACTGTAAGTGTTGGCGAGAGGCGATACACGTAGCAGAGAAGACGTGGCCACGTGGGCGGTGCACGCAACGACGAACGAACGACGACTGGCGCTTACCGTTCGAAGTTTGAATCTTTTAAGCATCTGGCCGTCAGCCGCGTGTGGCGCTTGTAATTGCTCGCGGCCGGGATGGCCCCTGTGTGTTTTGCGGTAGCCGCTTCACGCCGTGGATCGCCAAGCTCTATCAGCTACTGGCCGCGCACCGAGCACGCGTGGCACACGTGGCGTGAGTGCGTTGGAGTGTTTAGATGTGGCGATTGGGCTAGCCGGGCGAGCTGAGGTCGTTCAGACGGTGTGGTAGGCAATGACGCCATTCCCCGACACCCCTTACACCGTGCGCTGCGGCGTTTAAAGATGACGACGCACGCTGCTGAGAGCTAGAAGGTCTTACCGTCGCCGCGAAGAAGTTGTTCGTCGTTGAGGCAGACGGCGTTTGCACGGCGAGCGAGTTGGGTGTTGCTGCTGTTGCTCTATTCACTATGTCCGTCGATAATGCCAATTCGCAGCCGCTGTCGCGCCAGATGAGCAACATTGCCATGGCCGTCGCGTTCTATTGGGTCATTTCTATCTCCATGGTGTTCGCGAATAAGACCTTGCTGGGTGGACAGGATCGTTCGTCGGCGCCTTTCTTCATCACTTGGTCGCAGTGTGTTGTCACTGTGCTGTTTTGTTATATTGCTGGCAAGCTGCGCCTCGCCAATGTGCCGCCTTTTGAGGTGCGCCCCGACGTTCTCAAGCAGATGCTTTCCTTGTCCTTTGTGTTCACGTCCATGATTGTCTTCAACAACTTGTGTCTTAAGTATGTCGAGGTGTCTTTCTACCAGGTTGCGCGATCGCTCACTATTGTCTTCAACGTTGTTTTTGACTACGTCGTTCTGGGCCAGGTTACTTCCTTCAAGGCCATGGTGTGCTGTGCTTTCGTCGTGTCCGGTTTTGCTCTTGGAAACGTGGAGGAGATGCGCTGGTCTCTTCTTGGAGTTCTTTTTGGTGTCACCTCTTCCTTCTTCGTCGCCATGAACTCCATCTTTGTCA
The DNA here is from genome assembly GCA_030374805.1 of Gracilaria gracilis. Lineage (NCBI taxonomy): Eukaryota > Rhodophyta > Florideophyceae > Gracilariales > Gracilariaceae > Gracilaria > Gracilaria gracilis. The sequence continues at coordinate 46,392 of JARGSG010000030.1, read as the reverse complement.
AGAAGAAGTTTGTCCTCGTCGACAACAATCCCTGGAAAATCACCCTGTATAACAACCTCAACGCCTCTTTCCTCTTCCTCCCGCTCATTCTCGGTTCCGGTGAGATTTCGTATGTTCTTACCTCTCCAGAAGTCCGTACACTCAACTACTGGGTCCTCTTGCTTGGATCTGGATTGCTGGGTGTCAGTATTTCTTTTGCCACGGCCGCTCAGATCAAGTATACCTCCCCGCTTACACACAATGTCTCTGCTACTGCAAAGGCAGCTGCGCAGACTATCATTGCCCTTCTTGTATATCGAAATCCCATCTCATCTCTTGGTTTCCTTGCCGTACTTATCGTACTTTCGGCCTCTCTAGGATACACGCTTGTCAGAAGAGCTGAGATGAAGAAGAAGGCTGAGCAGCAAACTGCCTCGAAGCTTGACACAGCTAAGGAGCCTCTTACCACAAGTCCAGAAATGCGTACAGAGAAAGCATAGACCTGTAAACCAGCCCTCTGTTTCCTTTCAGCTCATCTCTACTTCCCCAACTGCATTCTTTTACTTTCTTGACCGTAATTTCTGTCGATGTCCTCAACCAATGCGTTTGTCGTTATCATATCGCACTGAGAATTGCTCGATTATACCTGTCACCCAGGTCAAGGAGTATGCAACGACTGTTTTAGGTTGAGCAACACTGTCAGTCGACAATCCTTCCTCAGCGCCCTATGGGACTCCTGGTTTCTTTCACATACCATGTCATATGTGTTCGAACTTTTAGTCAACGAACCCTTGCTGCCTCCGGTGATTCTCTAGCTTTTGTTTCTCTTCAGGACTTGATCCTTTCTGCGCACCACCGAAGTAAGTTAACTCGGTGAGTTTAGAATAACGATTGCACTAGTAAACTCGGTGAGTTTAGAATAACGCTTGCACTAGTACCAAGAACCACAGTAAATGAATTGGATGACTTTAGTGACTAGTCGGTCGTATCAGCACCCGGCGGCCGATCACATGCCTTGCTTCGTCTTCGCTGTTGTGACACAACAAGAGGTGGGTCAAAGGGGGTCTGCTCCAGTGGGACTTTCTTGTTGTACAGAGCCTGGATAGAATCACAATGATTCGCTATTTGAGGCAGAGGCTGCTCCGCGAAGTAGCAAGATGTGGAAAGTTTTGAAGGATGACGTGGAGAGCCATGAAGGGTAACACTCTTCCTCTCCAAAATTCCCCGGTGCAAAGGAAGAGCGGTGGTTGAACACATATCATAGTAAAATCATTCCACACGGTTACCTCGTTGAACTTGTGAGCCCCGGATTACAAATCCTTCCAAGAGTTCAAAGCCCTACATGGACGTTCACTTGTCCCACAAACTGTCAAAGCGAGCACAGTAGCGCCACTATCGTGCCATGGTCCTTTGCTTGGCAGAAAGGTAACATACTGGAGGAGTTCTACCTGGTTTTTTGGCGGAATGAAATGTTATAGAGATAGCTTCGTTCACAATTTGAATCGCACAACAGTTGACTGTTTCGTTGCACAACTCCAGCAACTCGATTACCGTACGTACGATAACGATTCCAGGCTGTCTTCACCACTCGAACACAATCCCCATAATCCCTGCCATAAGCCGTCTCCAACGAGACGTCTTCTTCTTCTTCTTCAAGGACTGTCGCGCAACGAGATCCTATTCGTAGCAATGAAAAGGTCTCTTTTTCCTCAGAGCAAAGTCCGTGATCAGCTAGACTTCACACGGACTCACTGAGAACAGGGTTACAACTCCCATCAATATTCACATCATCTAGAGGACTATGACTATAGCCCTGTCCCCTTCTGGCTCGTATCTGATTGAAAGGCTTCCAGTTTCAGGACATCAACCTAATACGAAAACCTAAAATACCCTACTCAGCATATCGCTTGCTTCAATCTCCTTGATAGTTTCAAACGACTCCCACAGAACCCGGTGCTGATCCCGATTGTCTCGTGTGTCGTTATCAAGTTGGTCAATGATGATTGACAGATGCCGGGCGTGCTTCCTTGCCAACTCTCGCATCATACCAGAACACCTCCAGTACCAGATTGGTTTGCCACTGAAACCGGGAAGTTCTCTTTCCCCTCCTTGGCCCATCACAATGTCATCTGTGTCAGTTTTGTTGACCATCAGGAGCCTGGAAAATATTCCAAACAACCGTCTCTGGGCAACTAAAATCAGCTCTGCGACTTCCTTCTTCGCCATTTCTACTTTTCGTTTAGCTCCTTGAAGAAGTACTCCCACATTTTCCGTTTCTCCCTCATTCGCAGATGCAGCTTTTTGCGACACAAGTTGAAGTTCGCCTCGCGCTGCTTCCTCTCTTGACAATGCTCTAAACATTACAAGGCGTATAAGCTCCCAACAGCCAGAGTCGTTAAGGTTCGCTTCAATATCCTTGTTACTGATGCGCTCCGTTTGCCCCGGTTTCTCACTTACTCTCTCGAATGCGAGACATGAGTCTATTATAGCCTGCCCGTCGATTACAGAACGGGCACACAATTTGTCCAGAACATACATTTTGCGGATGTGAACGTCCTTCCAGAAAGTTACTACCTCCAGAGTAACTAGGCGCTTCGCAAGAGAACCACCCTTCACTGACATTTCGCGTAAAATGCCCTCATATCTCTCGGATACGATGTCGAAATGAGAGAGCGTTCTACACCCAGCTTGAAGGATGGCTCTTATCAGGGCTGCAAGGCGGGCAAGGTTCACTTCCGCTTCCATACTGCTTTTGTCTCCTTCGTCAACTTCCATCTCCCTCAATGGAATGAGCTCTTCTAATCTACGTTTCACAGACGGAGCATCCTGTTTCCCCTTACCAGTGACAATTTTCATTAACTCATCATTGATTTCTGGATTGAATCGCGATCTATCACCATTTCCTGGTTTAGGCGGAAAGAAGAAGCTCATCTCTTGTGGTACAATTCCAATGATTCTTTCGTAATACGATAGACGAATACATCGACGTAAAACATCCTTGCAGAACATCGCTCTGTACGGGAATTTATCCACCATTTCCGCATCAGCATACAGAGCCCAGTCCGACCAGTTCCACTTATACCCGAAGTTGCTAAGATGGAATGAAAACCATTCCGTCAATCGATCGAAAGATTCCGGGTCCATGTCGCCAGCTTCCTGAAACATTGTGTTCACTGCTGTCAGCAAATTAGTCGGTAACCGCGTTTCTTTCACACGGCACAAATCGACGAAGAGGGTGCCGAAGTAAACCGGTGGAAAACAGGGGGTTGGCGTTGCACACATTTGTGAGAAAACGCTTTCAACAATTTCGTCACTTTGCTCTCTGAACACAGGGAGATTCAAAAGTCTCTCAGCTGCTAGAGTGTGGTTTTCACCAAAGTTGTCTATGATATCAGCAATGTAGCATCGTAGGATATAGCGAATGACTGGCGTTCGTCGTTTCATGTATTCTACCATACTGATGTCTCCGTCCGGTGCTCTGCCTGATCCAGAATTCGTAGGCGCACCGTTTGCAGGTTCCGTTTCGATGATTCCTGTAGAGTGCTCCATCTTTTCACCGGAGGCAGGGTCTTCTGACATCTTCTGTTTGTCCAGTTTAGGAGAATCAACTTCACCGTTGCATACAGAGTCAATCAGTATGCCTTCTTCTTTCTTGACATCGGTTTCTCTCGATTGGTCACCACGGTTATCACCAGCTCCATTTGCTGAGCCCCCATCTGGGTTCGTCAGAGATGAGAAGGTGAGTTTATCCGACCCGTTTTGAAGGTCATCACTTTTTTTGTCTCCTCTCAAGCTATTAACACCGTTCTCTCCAGGGTGCGCCTGCCCACCACCAGATTTCACGGGACGAATACGTTCTTGCTTTGGATTAACCAGAATCATGCGGAAGCGAGGACTGGAATACTTCGACAGTTTGGAATGGGCTGGGACCGTTGACAAAGGCAGGGCTATACCAAGGCCTCCTTGGGACAGCTGTGGGAACTGATCCTGCGGTCGCGGGATTACATCGGTCGAAATGCCCCATCCGTCGTTGCGAAGATAATTGAATGCGATGAGTAACTCTGAGAAAGCCGGCATTGATCGGTTCTTGTTTGCAGGTGCCAGGCCCCTCCATCGGCTTCCATCCCATAAGCTTTCAATCCGGTCAACAAGGTTCGATATCGCTTGCAGTTTTTCAGGGGCTCGTTCATGAAGTGCTTTTGCGATCCACGGACACGGTGAAAGTCCCAGCTCCCCAAGAAATACACCACGGCAATGCACTCCACGCTCTGACCTATTTGCTTCGGACAACTCGAATACGGTAGCCTCCAATAATGAGATGACTTGATCGGCCATTGCTTCCGCAGAAATTATTCTGCAGTCCATGAGACATGCAAGGAAGCGAAGGGCTCGGCGAGCAGGACTTGATTTTCCTGCTCGCAAGTGAGTCTCAAATTCCTTAGCCACAGCTTCAACGAGCCGTTTCCCAAGTTCTTGAGTAAATGGCTCGCTTCCGCATGTCAAAAGCCCAGTCACTGTAGCGTATAAAGGTGACTTAATGGGTAGCGCAACCGCGCAGCGGGATATGCTATGAACGACGAACTTCACAGCATGAGGATTGGTTCGCATCCTTGTGCAAGACGCGCTGCACATACTCTCAATATCTCGAGAAATGGCACCAAGATCATCGCCGCCAATAGACTTGTCTGCTAACTTTGCGTAAGCATTGAGAGTGTCAAGACGTTCTGCTTCTTCGGGCGTTTCAAGGTCCATTGGACTGAACTAATGACTTGACCGAGGCGGGGCTTTCTTGGACTGGGTGGCTCCACTGCTGCTCTGGTCTATTGGGGACGGGCGTTGAACCAAGAGACACGAACTCTCTACAATGATATCTGAAATTTTGCACCGTTCGCAAAGAAAAGAAGACAGTTTCCGACGCGTGTCTCTCAACCGACACTCTAGCAAAGATTTCAACGAACTCGAACCGAAGACAGTACGCTTTATACTCTTTTGCTCATCGACTTGAACCAGCTATCCTCAAGCAAGCTGCTCCGCTAATCCCACCTTCGGTAAATGTCTTCAACGTCTACCCAACGGCAAAGCTGTAGACATGAAGGTGGATCTATGCTCGCGGTCTACTTCGATGCCCCGTACACGTTTCAAGAGCTTCTAGAATTAAACAAATATGAACCATTTTTGCTCTGGATTTGACTTTTTCGCCCTTGATGGTCAAAGGCTTTGACTGTTCGCTACCATCCATTGATGGTGGTGCTTGTGTTGGGCTTCAAGCCCACAAGGAGATTGCCAGGTCCTCATCGCGAGTGCGGGCGCCCGCACTGAAATTATGACAACAAGTCGTCCATCCCCTTGAGTTTTGAAAGTCAAACTCTGGAATCCGACGCCGGCGACACACGCTCAGTGGAGAACGAAAGTGGCGATATTTCCAATCATGGTTTTGCTCACAAGTTCATCTCATTAGCGCTTTTCTACTTCACTCGAATTGCACGCCTCGATACTCGGTACCCTCCGTGTCTTTTCTGCGTGTGTGTGTGTGTGTGTGTAAGAGAGTGAGCAAGAGCATGGATCCTGATCTTTACCGGTCAGCACAGACGCAAAGCGGCGTGTCCGTGTTTTGGGCTGAGAAGTACGCAAATGATTCGCCTAGGAACTGGGACAAGTTCTACAAACGCAATTCCACCAACTTCTTCAAAGATCGTCACTGGACTGTCACAGAGTCTACAGACGGCTTCCCGTGCCTCTCAGAACCGTCGGAAGAAGTCAGAATCGTTTTAGAAGTTGGTTGTGGCGTAGCAAACTGCGCATTCCCGCTTTTGGCCGCCAACAAATATTTGTTTGTATATGCGTTTGATTTCGCTCCCACAGCAATAAGGCTGATTAAGGAAAAGGCGCAGTACGATGAGAATCGTATGAAAGCCTTTGTGTGGGATTTCTGTACGCACCCGTTCAGCTCTATAGACCCACAACAGCCTGGCCTTTCGGATGGAATGGCAGACTTTTGCTTGCTTGTTTTTGTCTTGAGCGCAGTTCCTCCCGCAAAGCAGGCATTCGGCATACAAAACTTGTACACGGTACTCAAGCCTGGAGGAAGGCTTTTGTTCCGTGACTATGCAACTGGTGATTTAGCGCAAAACCGCTTTGCGTCACGGAATAGAATTGACGAGAATTACTTTGTCCGACAGGACAAGACTCTTTCTTTCTTCTTTGACGAAGAGACGCTGCGTTCCCGTATGCGAGGAGCTGGTTTTCAAGAAATCTACGTGCGGAGAGTTTCGAGAATGATAGAGAATCGAAAGGAAAACCTGCAGATGAATAGGGTCTTCTTGCAAGCAGAATTTGTAAAACCTAAGGTTTGAGTGATACTTGACCGTGCGCACGCAAGACCTCTAGAGGTGGAGTTCTAGCACCCCCGCATTTTCAAGATCCTTCGAAGACAGGGTCTCTCCTATTTCTCCCTGATGCAGTTCCCGCTTCTCTGCACCCGAAGTGAATGACACCAAGTGGGAACGACCCCCTGTTCCCAAACATGTTAGGCGGGGCACGTAACGTTACCAACTTTTTCCAAAACGATACCATATGTCATGGTGATCAGACAAAACCAATGAAGACCGTCTATTTAAAGCAAGCTGCTGTGAGCAGCAGCCAGGCTGGCTTTCTGAAGTTAATATGACGCAAAACCAGATACGTTGTTGCGCAACTCAACGGAATGGTGCGGGCGAGACCTTCCACAGAACAAAACATGAATACGAGAGATAAGCACTGCTAAAGGATTCATCAGCAGACCGCTGGACGACATTTCGCTGGTTGGCTACATACATTTGATCAAGTACAGTAGTTGCAGATAAACAGTATCGGGACATTGTGAATGGCAAACGAGTATGAACTACTCTTGAACCGGTATCAAAGGTTCGGCTTTCACAAACATTTTCCCGAAAAGGGGTTTGGAAGCTTCGTCGACGCAGGACTGTACCGAAGGTCTCATCATCCTGAAGCCGGGTCTTGTTACTGAGCAAGGTGGACAGTGGAATCAAACGATCCAATATGCCAGGGACAGTAGTGTTAGGTGTTGACATGGTATAAGGGTATCAATATCTAATAGTGGAACACGTGAACCGTTCCATGGCGGCATTGGTTTTTAATAGTGCCGTATCGTGAGAGGGAAGCAAGACACTTTCCGATTGTAGTAGATATCGAATGAATATACATGGTTTTGCCGAAGGTTTAATGTTTTTGTTTTGGGTCTTTGTACTGACTACAACTTCGCTAATCTGCCTAATCTCCACAGGGCCACCTAGCTTGGGCTTGATGCATGCGGCCAGTGTTCAGTGTAGAAAACCCCTGTAACCAACATGCTAGATACCCCGAAGAAGGCCACCTCAGCATCAAAACGTCATATGCACAAGAAATGTGCAGCTCGAGGATTCATACGACTGGTCGCAGGAAAGCGAGAAGCGTAGAGTGGCCTGACAATCACACAACGCGGCTCTCGAAGTGCCTAGCTTACTCGACCGTATGACAGACAAGTTACGTAGAGAGAATCGTTCCAATCTTCCCGTATTTTGTGTAGAGGTCCGTGTGAGGTACGGGTGCACCGCTGTTCTTCACCGTAACTTGCTCCTCTTGACATAACAAACGCACATTGCTCTTGGGTGCAGGCAACAGCGGTAATCATATAGTTCTCGTCCCATCGAGCATGGATAGAGTGCGAGGGGTATTGAAAGTCAAGTTCAACACATTGATCCTTGTATGGTGCGCCTCTCGACATGACGACACACCACTGCATCTGCAAGCGACCCTGCGTTGCAATAGAGGTAATATGAAAGTCGGCGTTCCATTTGTCTGCGATCCACTTGGAAGGGAACGTCGCCGACACAATATAAGATTGCTGTTTGTACTTACGTCCCCGTTGCATTGTAGAGCACACAACTCCCCAACAACTTTCATTGCCAGCCACAGAGGTAATGAAGTACGACTGTTCCCACTTTTGACGAACCCACTCTCGCGGAAAGTCCGGGTCATTGCAGTAGTGCAATGCTTGTTCCATATAGCCAGAATTGCGCGAGTTAAGCACTGCAGTCCACATACCTCCAGCAAAGTTGAGACTCGTTATCCGCATGAACAGTCCCCACTTTCTCTCAACTTCCTTGACTAAATTGGGGTAGGAGGTATGAGAGGTGTAGCATTGAGTCTGCGGTGAAAGGTTCGTTCGCGCGCTTGTGGATACAATAATCCACTGATGAGTCTTGATTCGCTTCGGTAGCACAACTTTGTGCTTCTTGACCAAAGGTGCGCCAACGTCATCAAGATCGCGCTGCTTTCTCTTCGAACCAACAATAGGTTGATAAATTTCAGGTGAACCAAGCTGTTCCTTCTCCTGAGCTAACAAAAGCTTTTTGACCTCCTTGAGTCCCCGATTACTGTCACATAGCAACATTAGATAGTCATAATCAGGGGACTCCTCGAATTTCATCTGGCGCACATAGGCCAAGAAGTATTGGAGCACTTCTGGTGCACCGCGGCACATAGCCTCCACGGTCATGCGACCTTTTGTCTCACAAACCTGCATGTTCTTGTCCTCGCCCGAGTAACCCTGCCACGGTAGTGAGCCATTGAACAAGTATAACAACATATAACCCAGACTCTCCAAATCATCACGTCTCGACAACCAGCGGCCGAGATGAGCATTAACAGAGGCGTAGCGCACGGTGCCCGAAAAGTGATCCACTCGCTGGCCATATGCAATGTGGCCTCCTGGTTTAGACAGGTCTCTCCAGCGTGAGGCTAGACCCAAGTCGACCATGAAAAGGCCACGACTGGGGTCGATAACATTCTCCTCCGAGTAGGCACAGAGGAAGTTTTCAGGTTTGACGTCTCCATGCACATAGCCCTTCGAATGCAACTTGCGCAAGAGCTGGACGCACTTGTAACCAATAACAGACACGGTCTCCCGGGACAGACCGCGCGGTGGGCGACTTTCTAGCAGTCTCTGCAGTGTGGGTCCGAGCAGATCCATTACCATGACATAATAGCGACCGTGATGGCCAGTGTAGTGGACTCTGGGGGCGCCGTCTCCATTCATATAGCGCATGACCTCCCATTCGCGGCGCGCAATGGAGCCGGATCGATGCTCGAGCTTGATGGCGACCTTCTGAGCGCTGTGGATGTGCTCACCCATGTACACATCGCCAAAGTGGCCGGATCCAAGGTGGGCGTGCTTGAAGACAATGTAGCGACGAGAGCCCTCGCCGACCTGGAACGGGACGGGGTCCTTTCGCGAGTCGTCGTCCATGGCGAAGAGAAACGGCGGCGTGTGCAGCGACTAAGGATGAGCGCATACAGAGACGGACGGGGAGGCGAAGCGCGCTGGACTCAAGGCGGCGGAGCAGAGGGACAGAACGTGAGGAGGAAAAGCGACGGCGTGAGGACGGTGGAGGGCGGGAGAAGCGCGGGAGGGAGGAGTAAGACAGGCGGGGGGGGGGGGAGGGAGGAGGATGGCAGAGGACGACGGCGTGCGGGTTGGGCGGCAGGCGGGTGGGTCGGCAGAGGTAGGGTGCGTGCGCGTGCGCGAGTGAGGGGGCGGGAGTTGCAAAAAAAGGGCAAAAAAGAATAGAAAAGAAAAAAGTGCACAGACAGGAGGGAAACGAGCGGGCGAAACGAAAGGCGTGATGCGCTTTGCGGAGCGCGGCCCGTTGAACAGCAGCACACGGCTCTGGGAGCTGGTGCAACGCATACACGCGCACTCAAAGGCGCGCAGCCACGCTGGCGCTACGCTGCAACGGTATGTTGGTTGGCAACTTAATGCTCGCAGCCGCCTCGCAGCGATGGCGACGCGCGCAGACGTGCGGCGGCGGCGGCGGCGTCTGTCGCGCAGCGGCGCGCGCGCGTCGCGAAGACAGCGGCGCACGCAGCCACGCGCTCGCGCTATGTGCCACACACACACGTTTCGGGTGGTGTGCGCTAGCGCCGGCAGCGCGCACGCAACTCCACTCGCAACGCGTGTTGATTGGGCACATAAATACTTAGGGGCGAGCCGCCGCTTGATTTCAAATTTTGAATCAACGCGACGCGCAAACGGCCCCCAGCGCAGCACGGAGCGCGCTGTAAGGCGGCGCTGCTCAACGCTGTACTGTACAACTTTTTGTACAATTGAACACATTTCAGCATCTCAAACAACACACTCCTGAAGGTACTGCGTCGCGTGCATCGCGCGCTTACAGCCGGCGCTCGCGCGCACGTGATTCGGCGCGTAACACAACACGTCACACATAGCGCGCGTGTTTGCGCCGTCACGGCTCGCGTTCACGCAGATATTGCACAGACGGCCGTCCGTTCCACACATGTCCACGCCGTTGACGCTCCGCTTCCAACGCTTCCATCGCTTCCACCACTTCCACCACAGCTGCTTGCGATTCGTCTTCTCGCGAAGCGACACCATGAATAGATACTTACACTGGCCGTGCAACTGGTGCATAATAGCGCCAGCCGACCTCGAGATCCGCGATCTTGGCCGCCGTGCGCCGCCCAAGCCACCCGCCGGTTGCGTAAGCGAATCTTAACTTACAGTTGGCCGCCGTATCGTTCCAGCTTGTCGTTCGTGCCACCACAAACTCCACTTCTACAGTAACCTTAGATACATGCCACCGTCCTTCCACGTGCCGCCCTCGTCAGCCTCGCAGCTCGCACTCACCGTTGCCAGTGGCAACTTGCCACCATGTGCAAAATCTCTGCACGCCGTATCTATCTATCTATATGCCGCGCTCTTTGTGATTTTTTATCACCCCAAAATCGGAAACGTCTCTCTCCCTCTCTGCAACTGTTGTGCCCGGTCCAACTTGCACCGGTCGCTGAACAGCACCAAGCCAAAATATCAAATCGTCACATCTGCGCCCCTCCTTGAGCCGTCCTCACTGCCGCGTCAACCACTTTCTCACTGTTTCTTCTGGCCGGTGCCCTCCGGGCACCATTTCGCCGTGCACTCGAAACTTACCCGAACCGAAATAAATTCTTCCAAACAACCGACGCTCACCTGCCGCCCTCCCCACTTGCGTACTGTAACAACGGTACACGGAGAGTACTGTTGGTACCCACCCCACAGCAACCTGCAATTCGAGACATTTTGTTACCGCCGGAAACGTACAGCTATCTTTCTGCAATTCAATTCCACTGCTCCCTATCTTTTCAACCGTATGCAGCTCTGCATCCGTGTAGATAACTCGAGTTCCAAACTGCCACCTGGTTGGCGCCTCTCCCACTGCCCTTTGCAACTTTCCCGACCCGCTGTCACAACCAGTGCTTTCATACTAGAAAGACGGTAGCAAGCCTCAAACATTTAAATCAGTGGTGTAGAGACATCATCATCATCGGCGAGTAAACCTTTACCCTTGGTATATCGCTAGCCAAAGCTCGAACAGTTGCCAAATGACACCTTCCTGGGGAGGGCAATTTGATACATGCGGTTAATCCGGTGCATTGGCAACTGGGGTTAAGGAAAGATGTTTTTGTCCATCCTCCACAACAGGTACACGTACATGTAGCTTACGCAAAGGTGCCCTTACCATTGAACAGGTGGCCTCATATTTGAACAGACGAAAATTTTCGGTTTTTCACACGTCTTTGTAAATGTATTGATTGTTTGGTCTCTTCTTGTCGTTTCTACGTGATTGATGAAATTGTTTTACCTCCTCAACAATTCCGAAAACTGGCAGTTGTGGGAACAGAACTGAAAGAGCCAATAGCTCGGATGCGCATTAGGCCCTTTCCACACACGCCAGGAGATTGAGACCCGTTTTCCCTCCAAATGTCCAGTAGACTTTTTTTATGCAACGTCCGCACTCCCACTACAATTTCAAACCACTTGGAAACACAAAAAGAACAAAAAGGAAAAAAAGTGTCGCCATTTGACGTATCGCCGTTTATTAGATATTAAAAACATTTCATGAGCATTTGCTTACACTTTGCATCTTCCCCAAATCTTGAGCAACAAAAATGTCTTTTGTACTGAGCTTCATTCTTTTACACTTTTTAAAGCAATCAATCTAGAAGAACAGATATATGACTGCCCAACCTCATTCAAAATAATTAAATATGAAGATCAACCATTGCTCAAATTTAAACTCTTTTTTAAACATTCTAGATCTTTATATTTTGCATTAAGTTGGCGCTGCCGCTCAATTAAGTAACTTGTTTGCGTTTAGTCCCACTTTTTAATTTTCTTTTCATATATAAAAAATCCTTTTTTTCATATGATTGTACTGTGATCTTTATTGTTTGTTTGACAAATAGTTTTATATGAGGCCAAGTGACCTCACATGAGCTCCGTTTTTACGCACATAAATTATAAAAAATTGCTTTCAAATATTCAACAGAAAAAACTTTATTCTCATCTCTGGCGTCTATCCTTTGCTGTGGTTACCTTTATTTGCCCACCACACATATACAGAGCAACAAAGCTGAAACAATCGTTTGAAGACGTCGACACAATTTTTATTCAATAGAATTGTCATGAACGTCACCGGTACAGAAGTAAAAAAGTCCACGACCGTGCTTTTGTGCTTCTCTTGTTGGTTGTCTTTCAAAAGCAAAAAGAATTTTAAATTTCTTTAAAAATCTAAATATTTTTTGGAACCAGTAAAAAAATGCTTAAAAAATTACTTTCAAACATTAAAAACTAGAAGATTCTTGCCATTTTTTAGACATTGTTTTAAAAATATCAAAACAGTGTCCGCGTGATTTTACCCGAAAGAAAGAGAACTTTTTTCTTTCTGCAGTGCAAATTTTGATGACTCATTTTTATGCAGGTGTACTATTGAAAATATAGACACAACAGTTTTAAAACTCGTAACTGCAGTAAATGTTGAAAATTACCCTAATAAAAGAGCAGAAATGCACAATTAATAGAAGACTGATCTCGGTTTACCATCTAATCTCACTAACTACTGAGCAAATATGCATGATCGTATGTGGAGACAATTTGGAGCCTTTAAAATGAATAAATAAAATTGCCCCAGTCGAAAATTAGCACCTCATACATAGATTTCAATTCACCACGACATTGCTCGAGTACGATAATATTTAGTGATTATTTTCTGTAGATCTTCTATAATAAAATGAGACCTCAATTTTTTGGAGCCACGTGGGCTTATCTTTGCGCTTTGCCGGCTACAGAGCATCAAATTGGTAATATGTATTTCATAATCTCTAGTTTCTATTTTATAATTTATTTTAGCTTGACATTGTTGGTTCATGACAGTAGGTTATTGGTGCAGCCGATGACGTCATGCCCGCATGGGAAATCGTCCTCGGTGCATCTTTTGTATATGGCGTTGCATCTCGCCTTCCCTCGTCGGGTATTGTAAAGTCAAGCACCATTAGATCAATCACTATTTTATCTTGGTCACTTGCTATTCTATTACTATTCAGGTTTTACTGCGCGTCGACGTCTACTACCGTACACCTACACGGTATAGACTATTTGCCCCGCCGTTTGCCCGTGCAAGTTTCAGGTGTTCTACTCCCACATTGGTTGCGTGTTTTTCCTCTTTACCTTGAGCCCTCTCGTGCTCCCTCCACCAGGCGGACACCACACCTTTTCGGTATTTGTACGACATTTTGGTCTGTAGTATAGTAGGCTCGAGTTGGTGCGCGGTGTATACGATTGGGTGCTCACGTACAAAGGGGGTAGTGCACGGTGGGCCGGAGCGGTTGCACCGCCACGTGTACTATTTGGTGATCGAGTGCTGGACGGTTGGGCACAGCGTACGAGTTGGACACACGTGTGCGTGTTTTGTGGTGCTGGGTAGTGACAATGCAAATTAGACCGATCGTACAGTAGTCAGTAGGGGGCCCAGACCCGATATTTAGTTGTAGCTCAGATCCCCAGAGGCCCCAAGCATAAACGACAAGCATCTTCTGCCTAACATCTTCTTCTTTAGTTTGCACTCACGATAGACCGCACGGCTACCCCTTTATTGGGTCTCTCAGACCGTTCGTACCCTTCCGCACGTCCTTGTACGTGCCTGGTGATACCAACCGTCCACTCTCCTCTCGACCGCCCGGTGCTTCCACCCCTTCTCTCCGTTCGGATTCATTACAGTCATTCGAGTGTACGCTGCCGCTGCTCCCGTCTCAAGACCACTTCGGACTCTCTCCCTTTTTGTGCATTATACCACATCTCCCGACCTAGATGTTTCTTGGTTTCTGTCGTACCTTTACTGGTGAACAGAAGACTTTCGAAAGGATTCTGGAAGTTCACATACCTATTTAGTTTCGTAGGAATACTCCCGAACCAATTGGATACCACCATTGGTCACTATGGAAAGACCTACAAGGATCGCTCATGGTTCTAGCGCGCCACCTAGCCACAAGCGTTCTGTTGCGGCTTCGGCTGCCAAATCCATTCTGGATATTCCCAAGGAGCTGCTTCGGCAACCTCAGGCCGGAACCTTAAAGGATGTGGACACTCAGCCTCCGTTGGCTACTGAACCTATTAAGGAATTGCCGATAACGGTTGAGGGCCTTGGGCCCCAATTGGAAGATCGAACGAAAGCTCTTTTCACCGCTACGGTAAATGAAGCTCTGAACTCTATGGACATGGACGCCTTTACCCGTTTGGTGGTTGATCGAGCCGTGCACGACTTCTCTCAGCGCATACTTAAACTGGTTGAAACAAACACTCCTAATGGGTGCCCGGAAGCACATCTACAGAGTGATTCAAGACCTTTGGGTTTCTGAAGGAATAGGGGAAGCCAAACCCCCTTGGGTGAATATGGTTACTCGCATACCACAAGTGATTCCTCCAGTTTCTTCCACACCAATCAAGCCAATTATGGCCGATAATGCGTACCTACAAGGTTTAAGGCAAGGTCAAGAGGGGCATTTAGAAATGAGCCCTCGAGACATGTACTTGTCACCCATTGAAGGTAACGTTCGAAAGTAAACCAAGTCTGGTGGACCTGAGAACGATTCGTCTGACCTACAAAAGCGGCGATGAAGACGACACCGCAAGGGTAAAGAAAGGGGGAGAAAGAAGGGAAGAGTCGCGGCTACGACTCTGAACCCGATTCCTCGAGCTCCGATACCGATACTGGTTCATCTTCGGATGGTAACCGTAAAGGTAGACACAAGAAGAAACCGAACAGTTTGGCGAAGAAGTCGTCAAAGGGAAACCGTAAAGGTAAGAAGAAACGGTACGAGTCGTCCGACTCGGATTTGGACACTGATACAGCCCTAGAGGTGCGTCAGCCGCTAAACGATGTTTTCACCAAAGCGGTAGATTATAGGTCATATCGCTTGAGAAACCGATCCTCTGCTTACACCCAAGAGGTTGCGCAGAAGATCATCAAGCACCATAAGAAGCTCAGCTTCCAGACGGGTGATACTACCTTCACAGGTGAGGATCCCATTGCGGTAACTGGGTTTCCACAGAAGTTCAAGATTGCATATGACCAAAATGGTTTTTCCGAAGGGGCTGCCATGTGGTTTTTCCAGTTTTACCTTAAAGGTCGAGCTTACCACGTGCTGCAAGCCAGGCTTCGTGGATATACCGCGGTGGTTGACGAAGAGGGAACAGAGATGTTAGAGACGTACCCAGAAGTGGTTAATTTCATGCTGGAAACCTACACTACCGATGAGGTTATCCAAGAAGGTTACGCTGAGGTTCTGGCATATCACCAGCGCTCTAGCCAAACCGAAATAGAACTCTCGTTGGGGCTTTGGAATCTCGCCACCCGATGCAGTAGTGTCTTTACCACTAGTAGGTTAAATTCGCTCTTTGCCGACAGTGTCGACAAAGCGATCCGTTCGCCCGTACGCAACTATCTGGCGAACAACCGTAAAGTGGACAACAATGGGCTTGCCCGTTATGCCCAGGGGCTCGGCGACACTCTCCGTCATGGAAAAAAGCCGTCGGCGTCCCATATCTTAGAGAACAAACAGAAACGGTCAGTTCTGGAGCTAGAAGAAAGCACTGCCTCAGAGGGTGATTCGCTCATCCGCGTACCAACAGGAATGGCGGTTCATCTCGTGACTGCACGGAAGGCTCAGTCACGAGCCCCCTCTCTTGGTAATTGGTCGTCGACAGTACCATAAGCTTCGGTATGGTCGCCACCAAGTGCAGGGAGTACTCAACAAACCTCAAAGGGTGGTTCGCAAGCATCCTCATATGCTACAGCACCTATGAATTTGGTTCCCAGACCTACATCTATGGCAATGCGTGATCCCCAGTCAGGTGGATTGGTTTTGCTGGCCCTGGGTATCGGCAGACCATCTGGCAAACAGATGTGACAAAATACCCCGAGGGGTGCGTGAACATCTAACCAGTGCCAGGCAGCAGGACCATCGTAACCTATATGGATCAGGGAAGAGGGTACAAACTCAACCATCACCATCTCAGGTTCATCTCGTCGAGGAAACACCAATCTTGGAGAACGACAGTTCCGCTCAGGAGGAACAGGAAAACACCGAACAGTTGGCGTAGAGGCCACCCCTAACCGTGCATTGGCAGGCCCGTCGATACCGGAACAGGAAACCTTAAAGGTGGAAAAGGAAGAATCAGATGTACTCAATGTGTTGTGTCAGATGAGTTACAATAACTACAAAGTTAATGCTTCAGTAAGTTTTTTCAGATACCTATAGGTTCTCGTTGCGTGCGTACTGGATACCGGCGCCGGTCCGAATGTTCAAAACGCTCGCATCATACCCGATGCGGTCTTGCGGAACACTCGGCTTGCCCCGGCTATCAACCCATTGGTGGACGCTAACGAGTGCCCACTGCACCTTAGAGGAATGTTAACCACTGCAGTACACCTTGGAACCTTGAAGGTGAAGCTCAATTTATTTGTGGTGAATCTTCTGGCGACATACTGCATCCTCGGGATCAATTTCATTGACAGACATGTCAAGGCAAATTTGCCAGGGTCCCGATCGGTCGCTCTCCGTCAAGGTGTCATACTAGGTAATTTGCAGATCAAAAATGGTTGGCGCAGAGGCCGAGGTTCAATATACCCACAGAAACGGTCTACAACAAGACAGGGCTCGGAAAATTGGTTTCAATCTCGTCTATGACCCAAATGGTAGTGAATGTCTCATCCGCGATACCAGGATTGGTAATGCTACAGAAGCATCCTAGGTTAGCCGAGAGACATCTCGCCTTGATGGCAAACGGGATCATTGGAAACATCCCTAACCAAACCTTCAAGGTGTACTTGAGTAACTTTAGCAATCATATTGTTAAGTTACCCAAGAATAACAATATTGGGATTGCACTCCCAGCACCACAAGGGGTTTTCACGGTCTCACCTACTAAGCTGGGCGAGGTCGCCATCTCTAAGGATGGGGGAGGAGTAGATGCGATACATCCCGCATATGCGCCGCATTTATTGACGAATACCAAAATGGAACTGGACCCAGTGGGAGATTGGAGAGAGCAAGTCCAGATCAGTGCGGAGAACCAGGCTCTCCAAAACCGGATCCTCAGTCTCTCAGATGAGTTTGAACCCATGTGGTTGGGCCGGTTAGGCCAAATAGAGGCTACAGAGCACCGTATTCATATGATGCCTGGCTGGAAACCCATTTACGAGCAGCCTTACCGAGCAGGTCCGAAAGCCCGTGAGGTTGAGCTCAGTGACCCTATGAAGCGCGAAATTGTGCCAAGCATGGCCCAAAGTTGGACCATAGTGGTACGTTTAGGTTCGCAATTTGCTAGAAGTGCTTTTCAGGTAAAAAGACGTCAGTCATGGGCAAAATTATTATATGGCCGAAAATTTTCCGAAATAAGGGCAAAATATGGGCATTAAGGTTCTGAGTGACAGTCAAATTCTAACGCCAACAGCATTTTCCACCCAGTTTTGACTGATTTTGCAGAATTGCGTACTAATTTTGTCCACATTTACGAAATGTTTGGGACAATTTCGATGTTCATAGGGGTGAGGTCGAGAGAGTGCTCCGTGAAGGTGTCTTAGACCCAGCAAACGCGGATTAGACCAGATGTGTGGTGCTGGTCGCAAATAAGATTGATACCCGGATGCGATTCTGTGTCGACTACAGAAGACTGAATAGTATGACCATCAGAGACTCGTACCCAATACCTGGAATGCACGAGTGTATAGATTCGTTGGGCAACGCCAAGATCTTTACTACACTCGATGCCAATTGTGGTTATTGGCAGGTACCTATCAGGGAAGAAGACAAGGACAAAACTACTTCTAATTGCCACGCTGGGTTATTCCGCTCTACGCGTATGTTTTTTCGGTTACGAAGTGCGCCGGCTACCTTCCAGAGGGAGCTAGATATAATCCGTTCGAATTTGAAGCGAAGAATCGCTTTGGGGTACATCGATGACGTAATCATATATTCCAGAAGGGTGAGGAATATTTCCACCAGTTTAGGGTAGTTTTAAACCTTTTGGGGGAATCTGGAGTAACGCTGAAGCTCCACAAGTGCGAGTTCTTCACCAAAGATGTAGAGTACCTTGGTAATATGAGCAGCCCTGGAAGGTTAGAAGTGACGCCGCGGAATATCTGGGCCGTGCAGGAGGTGAAGCCACCCACGTCCCAAACGGAAATACGATCCTTTATAGGTTTTTGCAATATGTACCGCCGGTTTATCAAGGGATTTGCCAAGATAGCGCCTACCCTCACCAGGAAGCTGCTGAGAAGCCAACCTACAAGGTTTGAATGTCTTACGGATTAGGAAATGGATGCGTTGGAGGCGCTGGAACATGCGCTCTTGACACCTCCCACCTTGGCACTACCCAAAGCTGGTTTACGATACACATTTGATACCGACGCTTCAGGCACCCAAATTGGTTATTGTCTTATGCAGGAGCAAGAAAACGGCGACCAACTACCTATAGGGTACTGAAGCCGTGCTCTGCAGCCTGCAGAAAAGAATTACACAACAACCGAGAAGAAGTGTCTAGCTGTGGTCTGGAGCATGCTTATGCTCCGCCCCTACTTATATGGTGAACGGTTTACGCCTCAAACCAACCACGACGCCCTGCGATGGATACTCGGTCTCACCGACGCATCGGGCAGACTTGCCCGATGGCGGTTAAGACTGTCAGAATTCGAGCACGACGTGCAGTACCGTCCAGTTGTAAAGCAAAATGTTGCAGACGCGATGTCTCGTATTACCACAGATGGTCTAGATGCCGAACCGGTAGTAGATGATATAACATGCTTTACCATCTCTATAAACCCTGGGGTTGATTTTGATACCTTAGAGGGCTACTGGACTTTACGCGAAGAAAATACGTGGTTTAGTGACGCCATAGCAGGGAAATACTTGCCCTTGAGGAAACAGACGTCATGCTGATCACCCGTGAAAATGTTTTGAGAAAGCAATCAAACGTTGTTTATTGCCGCTCTCTCATGGACCAAGTAGGTATGAAGGAATCAAACATTGACGTCGACCGGAATAGTTTCCTTGTCAGGCGGGCTCCCATCAATGGTTTCATTCAAAAGGTGGTGCCCAAGGTGCTGCACCCTAGGTTGCTGTATCTTGCCCACTACCCAAGGCTATTAGAACACCCTGGAGGTATGGGAATGTACTACACCTTGAGACAAGGGTATTACTGGCCCCATATGACTCATGATGTATACACCTTTGTAGGTCAATGCGAATCAAGCGTACGTGTTCGTGGAGGACTCCACAAACATCGGAAATACATGAAGTTGTTTCCCGCAGCGGGTTCTCTTGAATTCGTAGCAATCGAACTTTTAGGGCCACTGCCGAAGACCACTAAGAGTCATCAGCACATCATCGTGATTACGGACAGGTTTTCGAAGCTCACTGGAGCCATACCTTTGAAGGATACAAATTCAACCACCCTCGCGGTCGCATTCTTGAACAACTGGATTTACCCGTATGGTGCACCTCTTTATCTACTTACCGACAATGTTTCGAACTTAGCTTCGAAATTCTTTGAAGCTGTTTGCAATCCCTTTGCTATTAAGCTACACTTCACCACTGCCTATCATCCGCAAACGAATGAGCAAGTGGAGCGCTTTAACCGAACACTGGTATATAGATTACGCCACTATACGAAAGAACTCTAAACTGGTTCGGTAGAGCTCGTGCAGCCCTTGACGTATGCGTATAACCTTCAGGTTCATCTAGCGACGCAGACTACGCCTTTTGACCTGATACTGTCAAGACACCCACCAGATATTGTTGTTGAAGGAGACCCATTAGAACAAGAAGCCGCCGGCTCGCTTACACCGTCACAGGTCAAACGGAATACCTTTTTCAGGTTGAGACGTGGTCTCAAGTATGCTGAGAGCAAGCTGACAGCCTCCCAGAAGCGGTACAAGGAGGACTACGACTAAGAGGTAACCCAAGTGGTAACGGCTACGCCGGGTCAATATGTCTTTATTGACCACCCTCCGAAAGGAGCTAAACCACGCCCGGGGGATGAAGCCGATGATGAAGCTATTGATAGATATATCGATTACAAGATTCTTCCGACATCATCAGGACCTTTCAAGGTAATTTCATCGACCGATCACACGGTGATGGTGAATCAAGATGGTACAGAGAATACGATCTCTATTGACAGAATCACGGTCGCACCTCGAACGGTTCAAACCAGAAAGGAGGGCGGAGAATCCTCGCGTGACCCACAATCGGTTACCTTGAGAACTGAACCCGAGGGAAATCAAATACCCATTGAGATTAATGATGACGCACAAGGTGACGACCCGGACTAGGTACTCCCGAGGGGATTAAAAGTGTTCCTTCGCAAGAAGCATCTTCCTCTAGTGGTACTGATGCTAATCTAAACCAAAGAGGTGACGGAATACCATATTAGGTCTCTAACGAGTTCCCGGTGAAACGCCTGGTAGGCCACCGCCGTGCCCAAGAAGGTCTGAAGTACACCGTACGTTGGTGTGGCTGGAGCGCCGACGGTGAGACCGCCGAGCCGCGCTCAGCCGTATTACACCACTTCAGGGCAAGCTACTGGAAGCGCAAGGGATAGGACATGCCAAATGATGGGTAAACCTTAGAGGTGATGCAATTCCCGAAGGAAGGGGGAAAAACGTCGTAATCTGGAAGATAGAGAGTAGTTACTGAACGCTCACCAGGAAGGTATTACAGGATAGAAGCATTCCACGAGGGGCACGTACAGGGAACGCGAAAGATGGACGCGCATTTGTACAAGCGCCGTTTTACAGGCGTTGTGCACGCGCGCGGCATACGCACGAACGCGCACGCCATACACGCGCGAACCCGAACGCTGGAAACATTCAAAAAATTGTACCTTTTATTTGTCGAGGTCTACGCGCGCTGCCGGTGCCGCGCCGTGTGCAATTAACGCTTCGGTTTACACTATTGTGTGTAGGGAGCGAGCAACGGCATGGTCAAAAACTCTAAATATTTTGACCGTCTCGCGCTCCCGAATCGGTTATTCTCAGCCTCTGAAACCGCTTGGTTCTCGAGATACAGACCGAAAGGGGTTTCTGCGTTTTCAATACCATATGGAGGGGTAATTTTCCGGTCGAATTTTTTGATTAACCTTGCAAGTAACCTCCAGGGGGAAGCACCGCACGTGCGCCAATGCCTGTTGAGAGGCCATTCGGAACCCTCTCGGTACATTGCTGGCCACCACGCGCGAGTGCGTGGCACAACATGTGACCTCATGGAAGAGCGAAACCGCTCGCTGCTCCATACAGAAGTGAAGCGGCGTGCCAACATCGTCGGTGTTCTCGTAATGCTAGTTTAGTTTGATAGATCGCTCGTTGTGAAAATAAAAGTCCAAAAAACTAGCATTTTTGCAGTTTGCGCTAGTTGGGAAGGCTGAATTTCTTTTTGGAAATTGAATTTCCGTTCAGTGCAGTTCAAGCTTCACCTACTGGAGTTGAAGGCTAGTTTGCAGTTCTTCTGCCACCACTCGTAACTTTGTACTGCCTATAATCTTCAAAAACACTCTAAAAATTACGAACTCACCACTAGCGCTCCCCCATTCTAACCCTGCATTCGGAGTTTGAGTCTCAATTTCCCTAAATGTCCAGTTGAAGAACTCCAACAGAACACTCTTTCCATTCTCGTACACTCTCCTAGCCCCGAACCGGCTTCCAACCCGTCCGAGCCTCTTCTCCTCCTGCTCCCCCAATATGCGCTCCGCCGCTCGCACAGCCGCCGCCGCACTACCAAAACCAGCTAGTGGCGCTCCACCCGGCACCTGACACGGCACACACACCTTTCCATCCTCGTCCACCATCACCACACCCTTTCGCCTCTTCCTCAGCCGAATTCCCCCAACCTCCCCTCCATTTACTTCTCCGCTCCTCTCCATCACTCGCCCACGTTCATCACGAGAGGCAGGAGTCACAGGTGACCCTATATCTCTTCCCGCTTCCCTCCCAAATCCTCATCCCCTCACCAGCTTCTTCAACTCCAACAACAATTGGCACGCCTTCTCCACCTGTCCCACTTGCGCCTCCAACGCCTTCACACGTCCTGTCAGCCCCATATTCTATCTTGTCAGCGTAACCAGCTCCCTCCCAACGCACTATACCATCCCACGCAATTCCTGCCAGTCCCCATTCCAGCGAACTTCATCCTTTTCCAAATCGTCGAAATCAAATCCATTGGCACCCCAATCTCCGACACACTCACCCCCACCCCTCCCATCTCACCAACATCTCAGAAAGCCAATCGTCCAAATTCTCCTTCAGATCTCCTCCAAGCCTCCTCAACCGTTCCTCAATCCCCGCCGTAAACCTCGTTTCCGGTCTCCCATCCGCTCCACCCCATCACCCCCACCTCCCTCTCCATCCCCAATTCCGTCCTTCTCCCCCATTCAAACCTTGTCCCCACCCTCCTCCTTTTTTCCCGGTGGCGTCTCCGGTATCTCCGTCCGGTAAAGCAGAGCCACTAGCTCCTCGTCCTCGACGTACCCATTTGACATCGCAGAAATGAATGGCGGTTCATGATAACGAAGATAGATAAGAACAAGCGAGATGAACCCAACAGTTGCAGCACTCCCCCCTCCGCAGAACACGTGGCACTGTCGGCTAAACACGCACTTGCTCTGCACAAACCTTTTTACCCCATTCACATCCACTCCTATTTCCCGCCATTCCACACAATTTCCATTTTCTTCCTAGAAATCTTCACATTTTCCCAACCTCGGTCCATACCATATCTCAATGAAACCCCTGATGCACCACCTCTCAAGTACCAACGGTACCATAAATTCTTACTTTCTATCCTTCCTTCCACTGCATACCTTCTCATAAACACACTCTTGGACCCTACCTTCTCTACAGACCTGCTGCCCATTTCTTTCCATAACCGAATCATAAAAATCCCCTTATCCCCTGGAAAACTTTTTTCCATGACCAAAACAACAGCCCAGTCGTGTACTTAAAGCTTTCCCCACTCCTTAGAATGTAGACCACTTTCCTTTCATACCTACCAGCACCCGACTGCTTCCAACAGCCCATAACTTCAATCAAAAGAACTCATCGCAATGAGCTCGCATTCATCTCCACTGCGTTCTACAATCATCCCAGCTGTTTTCGTAGGTAGCGGCCGTATTGGCACCATTTTTTTACAGCAATGGTTCCCCTCGAGACACCTTTCTTTCCATCGAAGACTTCATTTCCGCAGATTGCTTTCCCCAACGTTCAATCTTCTTCCGTGGCAGGAACGACCTTCTCGAAAAAGTAATTCTATCTTGTCCAGCACCACGAGCAGAAGGCTTGGTCTTCTTTCAGAATGATCACATTCTCCCCATCCTTTCCTGACACGGAATTGAGCACTGCAGAAGAGCCGCTCTTTACATCGCCGTTCCCACTGTCGGCGCCTCCCCACAAGATGGTGTCACGGCTCTTCCTCCCAATTGTCTAAACAAAGACACCGGAAATTGGGCTCTGGCAATAGCTGAACGCCTCTGGACCGCAGGTCTCACTTGCAGTATCGTCGACGAAAACACCTTTTCCAAGTGTTACTACCAAAAGCTCGTTTGGATCTCTTCCTTCAATCTCGTCGGTTCTTCATTTGGATTCGTTACCATGCATGAAGTGGCTATCAAGTACATAACTGCTGCCTCAACTATAATGAAGGAGCTTCTAGGGATAGTCACCTTCATTACAGGTCTCTACTTCAATATGACTTCTACGGTGGAATCCTTTTTGGAATACGACAGCACCCTTACTTTTTCCCAGCGTCTTTCTCGGAGTATGAATCCAGAAATGCTTACTTCTATGTCACCTCTGCAGACGAAAAACAAGCCGAAAGGCAGGACCCTCCCTTCTTCCACACCAACTATGTCGATGTTCTTAGACATCAAGTTCTCTAGTAATAAGAACAAATTGTAAACCTCGTACTCTTGCAACTATACACACAATCCGTTTTTGTTCTCCAATTCTTTTTAAGTTTCCCCTCAAACAAGTCAACTGTTCAATTTTTATGTGAAGCCTCTCTCCCAAACAAACACAACAGCATAAGTCCTACATTATACCTACTCATCGTCGTCATCTATGATCATCTGTCCTTCCTCGTAATTTCCATCTCTATTCTCAGCAAGGCCACCTGACATCTCTTCATCTTCCTCTTCGTACTCGTCCTCTCCATCTTCTATATCTTCCATTTCACTCTCTCCCTCCAAACCTTCATCATCGTCCAGCTGGTCGTTTGGGTCTTCTCGTAGCCCAAAGTCTTCATCTACGAACTTTGGTCAGAACGCTGGCTCCCTGGGCACCGCGTCAGGGAGCTTGCATCTTTCAGGAACAAAGTACATGTTATACCTCAGGCAATTCTCTTTTACCAACGCATCCATGTACCCAGCTCCCGCATGAAAAAAAATCCCCTCTCCCAATTAACACAGAGTAAGGCGCAACCCTGAACTTCTTCACAAACATTGTACGTGATAACCTGCTAAAACTCTTGTCATCCGTCACATACATATTGTGTGACCTCTCATAAACCCATATCATAAATGAACTCCTCCAAGAGCCCATCACGAAGAACCCCGGAATATCTCCCTTATCTTTCTCCACATTCGCCAACCCTCGAAAATCAGTGTGCAAAACCTGCCTTGGGCATCCCTCCCCCGTACACAACACACCTTCCCCGGTCTGCGGCGCATACATCTTTTTCTTCGCCTTGCTGTTGCTACAAAGGCGAAGATCCGATGCAATATGCCCAAACCTCGCATCCTACAACGCCCGCTTTTTCACCATGATCACATTCTTCTGATCAGATTCCATGCAATCAACAATCCCCTTCTTGATCGTAATATATCGTGCAGTTCCCTGAATCCTGTCCCCAGCTTCCTTTACTTCCCCCGCGTTGATGATGGGATTCCATTTCGTTCGGTTCTCTTCAAACTTCAAGTCTGGCTGCTCCTTAAAGTCCTTCTCAAAAAACTCCAGCAACCCTTCTGTCACATCTTCCTCCACCACCACGCCCCTCTTCTTCGCCTCCTTTGACATACCTTCATCAGTTCCAAGGTGTTCTAAAACACAGAAACCCCTTTCCATCAATTCCATTTTCTTCGTCTCAAAGTACTCCGAGCGAGGTCATCCCTCTCCATCGCCGCCATCCAAAGAGCTTCTTCCTTCCCTCTCGACTTTCCCTTCAACAAAAGTTTCACCCCAAGAACTGGTTCTTTCGTAGTACCCAGCTCCTTGTGCACATTTTGGGCGGCATGCCAGTACACCGCATGATAGACAGCTCTCAAATCCGCCACCTCCAAACATCCCGCCCTGTGTTCCTTTCGCAAATGAATCATCTCCATCCACGGGTGCTGATCTTTCACTGCATGCTTCCCTCCCGGCCACTCACTCGGTAGCGCATTCACCAGACTCATCCAAAACATATCGCATCCACCAGCCTACTGACCTGCCTTATTCATCCCTTTCGGTGGTTTCTCGGGATTCTCATCTTCAAATCCACGCATCTTTTCTCCCTCCACCCCTTCTCTCTCGTCCTGAACGAACCAACTATCGTTCTCACTGCCACCACTCTCATCCTCGCTTGACGAAACCAAATTTATTTCCTGTTCTTTAAAGAACTTCTTCAATGCCGGCTTCGTCCTATTCCTGAATAAAGTAACAACTGCCACTGGTAAATCTCCAGAAGGGGTCATCATGGTGCCCTTCTTCATCCTCTTCGGTACAGTTTGGGTTTTTACCTCATCTTCACCGTCAGTAAGATCAATTACACTCCTCTTCTTCTTCTTGCTCCCAGCCTTGCTACTCCAATCCTCTTTCAGCAGGCCTGGAGCAATCTTTTTCCGTGTGCTCCGCCTCAACCCTGATGGCTCTGCTTCAGGGTCTTCCCCCTTTGTGGAACCTTCCAAGAACATGGGAGCTTCTTTTGCCTCATTAGGTGCTGCTGTCGACGTACCATCACCTACACCCACGACTTCAACCACCTCCTCCCCCACCTCCTTCACCTCCTCTAAAGTTTGAAGTGAAGCTTGTTACCTGCGGTCTTCACCACTCTAGACACCATTCCGTCCCATAAACGCCAAGTTCCATTTTTGCTGTCCGCATACCCAGATATTCCATCACAGACACATTGTTTACTTCTAAGATGATAACTGTCTGCAATACTTTTTCAACAGTAATATTTTTCTTCTTCCCAGTGAGATTACATAGGTTGTACATACCTATGGCACATTGAAAGAAGTGCTTCCTCATGTCTTCAAAACGAATGGTTCTCGTAGAAGAAGAAAACCTCAGTCCCACATACCATTGCAAGCAACGTACGAAAAATTGAAAATGCCCATATGTGAGACCCATCAGGAGGTCACTCGAGACATGCGTCAACGTCAGGGCTGGACCCTCCTCACACATCTTTTCAAAGAACTCCAAAAGCCCTTCACATTCCACAAACTTCAGAGCCAATGTCGCGTAACAAGTCAAGTGACGCACGCTGTAGTCTACGGTAGCCTCATTTCTCTTCAAAGCACCAGCTAACTGCTTCGAAGTAATGCTCGTCACATCCACATGTTACTCTTCCACTACGTTCTGCACAAAAGATACCGTGCTATGAATTTGGTCTGCAAACGACATCTTCAGCCCATTCGAACTCATCTCGTTCAGAAGATTGCCGAGTCCTAGCACCTCGTTCATTATCATGGCCTTCTCATCTTTTCTTCCCTACAGCACAACATCCAAATAACGGACTATACCCACCCACTTCTCGCCTTCCTCACGCAAGTCTCGTAGCACAAGAATTGGGTGATATCCGTCCATGAGGGTTACGGGCACAACAATTCTCGCATCCATAACTATTTTATTTACATCATACTCCCCTAGAGATGCCACAGCAATCGATATTGCAGACGGAAGCCACTCAACGTTTCGCCATTTCATCATCGTCGCCTTCTTGTGTCGCAGATTCACACTTTGTACTGCCTTTTCGGGATTTCAATCATCTCGATATCCATCTCCCACCTGCGCTGAACATAGTTGACGACGTAAATATTCTTGAGAGACAGGGTGTTGTCCACCTCCTCCGACGGAACACTGTCTCCTTCATCGAACAAGTCCTCCTCCGGGTCAGTAAGCGGAGCCTTACTCGTCTGAAGGACCTTCACAATATCGACGTCGGAGTCCTCTATGATGCTGACGCTCGCTCCCACGGGGTTTTTCATCCCAGGAGCAGACTTTCCTGCAGTTTTGGAACTTTTCTCAGCAGGTTTCTTGACCTGTAAACCAACCACTCTCTCAGGCTGAGATGTAGAAGACTTGCCAGCCCCGGACTCTGGAGTAGGACTTTGCGGAATCGCGATTGGGTCCATCATCGACGTATCCCACGCATACAACCCTGCCTAGGACAACTCGCTCACCGTACTTGATGGGTCTTCAGGACCTTGAAAACGGTAAGGGAACTTTGCGCTTCTCTGAAATATAATCTACATCCTCCAGATCCCAAACAAATCTTCACCTTCTAGGGCAGTCGCGACAGGGGCATTCTCTAAGCGCGACGTCGCGCTTAGAAAATGCCCATGGAGCGAACGGCAAACAGCCTTCCTGGCACCACCGGCGGACCCCACACCTCTCACCTCCGCATTTTCCACTTTCACCCTGCTCTCTTGTTTCCCAACCGTCACAAACAAATGCACGGCATCGCCGCCTTTCACTCCCAGCGTAGCAGCGGGCGAAGGCTTCTTCGTCAGTGCTCGAGCTGGTGGCATACGCGGCGTAGTGCCTTTTGCCCTCCCTCTCCCTCTTGTTAGGGGCGGCATTTCTGACATCTCTGTACTTGGGTTTGGTGGTCTTGAATCCCGCCCCCTTTTATGCTTGGGAGCGCGGCATCGCGGGTATACGCCGCTGATAGAATCGAAAAGGTTGTTTAAGACCGTCAAGAACACTCGCGAGATCGGGTAGCTAGTTGTAACCTTCACTCCCGTTCGTTTCCGTCTACTTCATCACGGATGCCCGTCCGCTTAATATTTGTTTAAATTATACACTGTGCGTCGGTGTTATCGGAATGCTAGTTTTGGTGTCTAAAAATGACCGAATTAAAATGATCGAAAAACCGGTGAATTTATCCAAATTTGGATGCGCTTAATTTCCGAAAATATTTCCACATTTCCACTTGTGCTAGTTTGTGTGGAAAGAATCATTCACGATTATTTCCATCATTGCTAGTCTGGATGGAAGACAAACTAGCATGTTACTTCCGTTCACGCTAGTTTCCGAACCCAATGTAAGTGTGTAAGTGGCACATACTTAGAACTATACGGCGGCGAATAGGGATATATATACATAGATAGTTACTTATGGAACACGATTAGAAGAATAGAAACCCTTCGAATGAAAGCTCTCTATAGAGATACAGCACATCTATTCAGCAATTCTCTTATCAGATATCGGCCGTTTATTCTCTCACTATTGAAACGCTTTCGCATCACGTGCGACCTCCCTCATCATTCCATCTCACCCTCCGTGCGCAATATTACGCTCCCCGCTACGTACACCGCCTCTACCCCAACATCCTCACACCGCTCCCCGCCATGCCTAATTGATGCTGTGAAAGCTGGTCCTCCTTCGCTCGTACTATCCCCGCTATTCAAAGGCACCAAAGGAGATGCAAAGCGTAAAAAGTCTACACCCCAACTCCCACCACCACCCCCAACTCCTCTCTCCAGTCGCCCTTCCGATAACGTCCCCAGCGCCGAAGACAACTCCTATCACCAGCAACAGCTCTCTATCTCCGTCCACACCCAAGACGCCTACCATATCGTAGGCACCCCCGTCTGCTATCTCTCTCCTCCCTATTTCTTCCACCGCCCCCCCTTCTGTCTCTTCAACAACCCCCACCTCGAACGAACGGTCCTCTACATATGTTTTCTCGCTTCCACCGACGACCATCGCAAGGCAAACGAACTCATTTATCTCCTCCACGACCCCGCCTTCTCCAAACCAGCCTTCCACAACGTCCTCTCCGCCGCCCCCAGTGTCCCAAACTTCAAACAGACCTCTTCTAACACCGATTCAGCAACATCGGTTTCACCCCCAACACCCTCCACGACCCAGATCACCTCTTCACAGCCACTACCTTACGAAAGGATGCTATCCAAATCCTTAAACGACAACTCGCGCTCGCACACTCCGACAAGACCTTCTTCCACCACGTCCCCCATACAAACTTTTCCGGCTCTTCTGCTTTCGCTCATACCATGGCTTCCTCTCTTGGAAAAGAAGCTGTCCCAGACCTCAAGCGGGCAATCATACAGTCCTCCAACAACTCCTACATCTGTCAAACCCCTGAAAACACCGGTACCCACTCCTTCATCGGCTTCGTCCAAGTATACTCCGACCAGTCTTCGAACTCTTTCAAATCCTCTTCCAGCACCTTCCACGTCCTTCACATCACCTTAGTCAGCTTATCCGACTCGTTCCGTCCAAAATGTATCAATGGCAACCTCACCCTTCTCGGATACCTTCCAACCTCTTTCAATCTCGCCACCCTTTCTCAAGACCCGATTGCATTCCCCAAACCTTTTTCAGCGTCTCCCGCTCTACCAAAATGCAACTCATCCAACGTGCCATCTCGAACCTCCTCGACCCTTTTCTCTCCACCAGTCTCACCACTGGCTTCACCTTTCGTGACGCTAATGGCGTGGTCTGCCATTTTCCCAAAATCAGCTCCAGCTACTGCGCAGGCATCCCGGAAGCAAAGGACATTCTCTGCATCTCTCACAGCACCCGCCCCTAACATCCATGCTACCAATGTACCGTTCCCCGCTCCGAGCTCAATCTACGACTTCCATCCCGCCTCTTCGATCCCAGACCCAGACTTTCGCTCCCCGTAAATCACACTGAGCCCTCCTCCAGGATGCTGCGAAGGTTCACCTCGCCAGAAAGCCTAGAATCTCCCGAAACACCAAGGAAAAGGCCGTTGAAGCATTCCACTCCCTTTCCATTGCAGAATAGTTCTCCCTCTTCGATTCTTACCCTCTCCTCAACATCCCCCATCTCTTCTCCCCTTACAACATCTTCTCCTTCGAATCACCCCATAAATTCTACCTCCGCATTTCCAGATTTTGTTCCTACATTACCTTCCGTTTCGATCCACTCAGTGAATTGCACCTCAGCGTTTTCAAGCCCATCAAGCTGCTCTCTATCTAGTAAATCAGGACAGAAGCATTCTACATAGTATTTCGTTCACCTACAGCTCGAACATCCTTCCATTCCGTCCGTTATTCCATCCTCAAGTAATGGGTCACCATCCCCGTAACTCCAAAACGCCCGAATGGTAGGCTAGTTGGCTAGCGTGCGGTTAGTCGAATAGGACGGTTGGAATAGGAGTTAGTCTTGTAAGTGGGCGTACGTACCGGAGGTCGTGACAAAAATGGGAGGTACAGAATGTCAGGGGCGATCGAAGTATGGGAAAAGAGTCCAAACACCGTGAACACATAATAGAGATATACTCAACTGCCGGTTGAATCTAGATCTCGATGAGAAATACTAATTTCGTGGATCGGACACTTACCCGCTATTCTTAGTGGATTGCGGAAAAGAAAAGTTGCATAAGTAGGCGCCTCTCTACCTCGTAGGAATGCATTACAATGTGCAACGGCCACTGCACTACGTTGCAAAAATGCCTCCTGTTACGATCTGTAAATTATCTAAAACCCTCATTACGTGTACTAACTTTCATACAGCTCCTATTACAATCATTTTCAGACGTCTACCAGGAGACGAACTCTTCCTATTGTCGACAGATCCTCCTCTATCGAGATATCCGTGGGTTCTGGTGCATTATCATTGTGAGGGGTACAATATGTTGTAATGTAGCCAGAAAAAGTGTCTTTTATCACCAAATCACCACTTTCAGTCATGCCAGGTAGCGAGTAACCGAACTACCATAATTTATGTTCAAGTATCCAACTATTTTATGTGTACAAAACCCCATACTCAAAGCGAATGTCACCGTACTTCCATGGTGCCACTCTTTCATTTACAGTCTTCAATTTGTTTGGCAAAAGAGTTAGCATGAACCTAGAAAACAATCAAATACTACCAACTTTGCTAGGTCAATTGGACAGCGGAACGAGGTATTATGAATTGTAATCCGTAAAATTGATAGAGACCCGCTCTGGCCCACCCGCGGCCTACACTCAGAAGGAGGAACCAGCAAAGCCTGAAAGAGGACCAAAGCAAGAGAGAGCCGCATTGAAACATCGATGTAGTCCCAGTACTGCTTAAGGCCAGTATCCATGCCGAGGAAGAATTACTTCATTTCTTGTCCACCGGGTCCCCTGAACAGCGGAGCGAGGTAGCGTGGCGCTTCATCGGTGTATCGATGAAGCGCCACGCCCCTCCAGTTCGCTGTACCAAAACGTTTTTTATTTTCAATTCATTAAAACAAAAGGCTGCGACAGCGGAGGGAGATGTCGTGGCGCTTCACCGATGCTTTTCAAGGGACCCGGCTTTTTAAGGGGTAAAAAAAAAAATTTTCGGAGGTGGACCGGGGTGGGGTGGCGCTTCATCTGTGCACCGATGAAGCGCCACGGCGCCCAAATCCACTGGCAACGGCGCGTTGGTGGTGCCACGTATGCCTTTAACACAGGTTTGCCACAAATAGAGCCTTGGAACAGCGGACCAGGGTGTCGTGGCCCTTCATCGGTGCACATATCAAGCGCCACGAAACCAGGGTCCACTGTCAACGGCGCGCTGGTGGTTCCACGTATGCCACTACCACAGGTCTGCCACAAACGGGGCGTTGGGACAGCGGAGCAGGGTGGCGTGGCGCTTCATTGGTGCACCGATGAAGCGCCACGACACCCGGGTCCGCTGTCATCGCCGCGCTGGTGGTGCCACGTATGCTACTACCACAGGTTTGCCACAAACGGGGCATTGGGAAAGCGGACCACGGTGGCGTGGCGCTTAATCGGTGCACCGATGAAGCCCCACGACACCTCCGTCCGCTGTCCCAGCCTGTCGTTTTAATTAATTGGGATTACATAACCTTTTTGGGACAGCCGTCAGCGATGGCGTGGCGCTCCATCGGCGCTGGGAGAGAGTGCAATGAGGCCCCAGTCTACTGTTCTACTTATCCTTACTAGTAACAACGCGTATAGCTCCACATTTATTCAGTTCCGTATCTCTCGCGTCTTCAAGCTTTCGTTAACATCTATTTGACTCAATCACGGGCCATAGGTGAAGTACCACTTTCCCTTCATCCCCTCTCCGTGCGCCCTGAAAGATAAAGCTGCAGTTCTTGTAGGTTTGCTTTGTCGGCGTGTCGCCCAGGGAACCCGTTATGCGACACGCTATTGTGCATTGACGCGGTAGACGGTAGACCGAGGTGAATTGTGGTTCATGGATGCAACAATGAAGCGCCATTGCACTCCTGGCCACTGCCCAGTCGTCGTGTTTTCCGAAAAATGTAATACGAACCTTTCCCTAAGGGAATGTAACTTTTACTCTTCCACCAAAATATTGGTCTTTCTAAAATCCAAGTAATATTATAAATATATATAGCAATAAAGTTGTTTCGATTCTACACTAACGTCACAGGGGCGACTGTCTCGCACGGACACCGTCCGCTCGATACATATCGCTGCATAGCCGTAGGCGAAAAATGCGCATCTCTACAGACTACTGTCACGCACGAATGCTCGTGTGCAAACATCATATAAGTCATTCTTTTACAGAATTGGCTCACATGAAGTTAAATCCTTCTTCACGGGGACTTTGGGCCTAGTAAGACACTTATGGGGCTGCATTTATTGTGCACTGTTGTGCCTTGTTAGTTGTAAGCTGTCATGAATTATGGCAGTGTTACCATATTATGTTAGATGGTGATTGGTAGTATTGAGTGTCCCTGCTAAGTGGCTTAGGTTTTACTCCAAGTGGAAGTGAGCGGTATTGCGACGACGTAGTGCTTTATAGGTTGTGACAGAAGCACCTCCAAGTAAATCCAAGCCAGAGCTGGCGAACTTCCTTTGCCTATCCCCACCTTCCCTTTGCGTCAACCTTCCCTTCCCAGCTATAACCTCCATCAGACATGAAGGGATTCCTGGAGCGATTGAAGTCTTTGATCCGTGGTCCGACGTTACTGGCTGGCGACTGGAATTCTCGTCATGACGACTGGGATCAACGAACAAACAGGCATGGTCGCCACCTCCGAGCGTTGATCCACAAATGGGACCTTTTGCTGAGGGATCCATCCTGGTTGACGCCAACATTTCGCACCCCAAATGGTTCGAGCGTAGTGGATTTCTTCATCCCGAAGCGAGTATCACTTCGAAGTGTAGCAACAGCAAGTGGATCGTGGGCTGCAGTCTAGGATGACAGCATGGTTGTTGCAGGCATAGACTGGATGACAACTCAATTCTCACCACGAAAACCGAAGATTTCGAGGGCGCAACTCAAATGCGTGGACAAAATCGAAGACGCTCAGACGTCTTACAAAGCCAATTTGCCTAATGTGGCTACACGTTTTGACCACGCAACCTCAAAAGAAGATCCGGAGAATGCTTGCACCCAACTTGTGGACAAAATCAGTAGCCCCTGGATCACTTCTGATGGAGTTTATAGCTGGAAGGGAAAGTTGAGGGGATGATAATAACAACCTCTTGGAAAAACTTCTCTTCCGTAGATTTACCAGACGTGCAAATCAGGACAACCTTCTGGTTCACCCATAGTCATTTGAACAGCGGATATGCGACACAGAGCAACCGTCCGGATCAAATTCATCATAATCATGCCCTAAACATGCAAAAATGACAATCTTCTAGGTCCATGAAATAAAGCAGTTCTTCGAGCATGTAACACATAACAACCTCTCGGAGCAACAATCATCTCAATGTTCAACCAGACATGCAACACAATAGCCACCTTCCGGTTCAACATAAACGTTCTGTACATCGAACATGCAACACAAAGCAATCTTCCGGGTCAGAACCACACATATTCATACGCTGGACATGCGAAACACAGCAAACTTCGAGCTCAACAGTTGTCCTCTAGATACCAGACATGCAAAAACACAGCAACCTTCCGGAAACAATAAGAGCATAACAGTCATCCCGGGTATGCAAAACATCAACCTTCTGACTTCTTTGGCGAACAGAAGTATCAGATATGTACATCACAACCTTCTGATACTTTCATTGTACTCAGAAATGCATAAGGACAACCTCCCGGAATGCGTATAGAAAACGGTTACACAAAGCCTCAGACATGAAAGCACTCAACCTCCTGAGCTCTAGTAAACACAAAAGCAAAAGCAAGCAACAAACAAATGATCATCGGGCCGACTGGCAGGAAATACTATTCCCGGTACCCTAGGGTGTCGGACCCCTGACCTCCGGAGACCTTCCGGGTAGGAAACGACTTCTGCAGTCTACCTCCTGCGTTTAAGGAGAAGGCGCGATGCTCTCTACGAGATGTCCAGAGGATGGTTAATGGCCAAAGATATGCCTTCACCTAGTAAAACCCTCTCTGATCCCTTGCAAGAACTTGCGCGACCTTGAAACAGCAGCTACTTTGACACCCAAGGTACGCTTCTAGCGAGCAATTAATGAAGATCACAAGCGGCCTGATCCCAATGGGAGGTCAGCCTTCGATACGTTGCCTCCCCGTACTAAAAGCCCACTGGACAAGCCAATGAGTCAATTGCACGGATCAAAAGCTCCTTATGGATGCCTTCACCGCCGTTTAAGCACCTAACACACAGTCAGGTTCAACAAACAAAAGTGAAACACCACAACCAAAGTGCAGTACGCCACGGCACCCCGTTAGCTTCAGCGCTCGCGGTACAACACCGTTATCCGCCCAAAAGGACCGGTGGAGCCCGCTAGTCAGCAGGTCCGCCTTGGTTCGAGCCGCCTGGCTCCCGTCCCGGATTACTCGGATCAACCGTTCGTCGCACAGGTATTGCAGTGATGACCACAAAATGCCGAGCACACACGTAGTGCACGGACTTCAACACCAACTGCTGAGCACAGAGCTAGTGCCCAGACTTCGATAAAAATGATCTCAACCTCTCGGATCAGAACCCGCAAACACGACGCGGGGATCACAACAACAAAGAGCAATAGAGAGAGACCAAACCAAGCGGATAGCGATCGACAACAAGGGCAATAACGAGCACCCAAACACGATCACGATAGAGAGTCAATGCCGAACCACTACCAATACAACGCCCTCAGGGAGGAACGAAATCGAAAAAGGGAATTACAGCACCAACGAAACCAACCAATAACACAAGAAACGGAATCGAACAAACAACGGAAACATCAACAACAGCGATGACTAACGAGGTTGGCGGTGAGGGAGAGCGGTGGTAAGGGAATCATGACGAACGAAATCAGCAGAGGTCAGCGGGGCTGGGCCCATAACCTGATGGAGGTTATAGCTGGAAGGGAAAGTTGAGGGGATGCAAGGGAAGTTTGCCAGCTCTCGCTGGGATTTACTTGGAGGTGCTGTGCTCACAACTTATATAGCACTTCTTCGTTGCACCACCGAACAACTCCAACTCTGAGTAAAGCCTAAGCCACTAAGCAGGGACACTCAATACTACCAATCATCTTCTAACATGACATGGTAACGCTCTCACAATTCGTGACAGCTTACAAGTAACAAGGCACAACAGTGCACAGCAGTGCACAGCAGTGCAAAACAATTCCGTACAATACTGCACAACAATGTACAACAATGTACAACCATGCGCATCCATGACAGTGCATACACACAATACGACAGCGCACCATAATGACCAAACCACGACAATCCATACACAAACACCCGCACCTGTTGCCTGCAACCTGTAATCAGTACACGACGCCATAATGTGTATATCTAGGCTCACCAAGTCACACGTCAACAACAAGTACCTGTAAACCATATGACGTGAACCAAACACAGCCAACAAGTTCATGCATCCAGATACACACATGTACATGCAGCACTACCCGAACATGATGTCAACCACTCAACAGTGTCAACACTCGTGCACCATGTACCAAGTATCCACAATGCTACATGTGCACACTGTACACCTCGACCACTCTAGGCAACGTGTCCTCGTGTACAGTCTGTCTGTACGAACCCATCTGAACACCTTGATATTCGACACAGCCCCACATCTGACACGTTCATCCAATGGTGGCTCTTCCACCATCCAACATCTGGGCGCGATAACGTGGCATCGGAAATGCTACAGGTGAGTCCAACTTTGTGCGCTTCCACGCTTCTCAAGCTGTGGCGAGCGTGTGGCAAGTTGGCATATCTACCATCAACGTTGCGGCAGACACGTATATCACCCATATACAAGAAAGGCGACATCTCGGTACCATCCAACTACCGACCGATCTCTATTCTGTCGCACTTGCGCAAAGCAATTTCGGCTGCATTAAACTCGATCGTGATGAACTATATCGAGTTTCATGAGTACCAGTATGGGTTCTCAAAGTACAATGGAACAGAACAGTCGATTGTGGAGGTGAGTAACATCATCACAAACGGCCACTCGCGTGTGGCAGTACTGGATCTAACGAAGGCGTACGACAAAGTTAACCGAAAACTATTGTCGCAAGTGTGCGCATCCAGGCTACAACCGAAGCATGCGGCAATGACTACTTTGCTGCTGCAACCAGTCAACGCTTTCATAAATGGAAATTGGAAAGATGAACAAGTACAAATGACTCTTGGAGTGCCTCAAGGTGACCCATTCAGCTGTACATTGTTCAACATGTATATTGATTCCATGCTATATCGAGTGCAGGAGGTGCCATATCATGTGTCGGATCGAGGTGCAAGTGCATTTGCCGACGATGTGATTCTGATGGCGAAGACTGATAGCGGGCTGCAACTACTGCTAGACATATGCAGTAGTTGGGGCAAAGAAATGCAAATGCCGTGGAACACTGCAAACGGCAAGTCGATAGTACTGCAACTGCCTGCAGACCAAAATCAGTCTGCAATATTCACACTTGCTGGTGAAAAGCTGAGCGTGGTACGTAGTGCAGTATATCTGGGGGTGTCTCTAAACACCAATGGAGTAACAACCGACAAGCACATGGAACGCGTACAAAATGCTCAACGTCGATTGGGAAGCCTAGCCGGTGCTGGTCTGCACCGGAATGGATTTGATACGCGCAGCTGTGTGAGTTTGTATCGCGCATTCGTGAGGTCGATTTACGAATATGCGTTGCATCTTGTACCGCTCACGCCTCATTTGGAAATGGCGATAGTGAAGCTTGAAGCAACGTTCTTCAAACTGATTCTTGGAAAAATGGCATCTCGATTTGGAACATATCGGGTGCCGATGATGCGTGCACTTTGTCGTTTAGAGTCTGCGGCTCTGCGACGAATTGTGCTCGCCTCCAAACGTCTACGGCATTATCAATCGTGTCGTGAGACGGCATTGAACCTTGAATTGGAACACAGATCGCGACAGTTGAAGGTGAACCGGGCATGTCGGCAGCTGTCGCTGTATAATGCACATCCTTCAATTTCAGCACTACGAGCTGAAATTGATAATGTGTGTACAAAAGGAATAGGAAGAATACGGGATGCGGAGTGGAAACTTGCCTCGGCAAGACGCGTTCGCAAAATCCCGTGTGCTGCGAATGGAAAATACCCACCCGTTCTTCGGTTGCGCAAAGTTTCGCACCGAATGATGGGTATCCGATGGTACTTCAATGAGTTCCCAGCGAACCCAATGGAGGCACGTGATGTACTTGGGCACGAGTACTAGAAGTACGGAAGACTGAAGGTACTACTCGGAATGGAAGATTGGTCACCTGGAGAGAGACAGGAGGCGACCGAAATACTAGATGTATTGGAAGAAGCACAGTTGTAAATCTGTGCTATAAGTAGTAAGAATGATTGCGTTGGTTCGTAATTGACCAAGTTAGTTTACACCTTGACAGTGTTACCCTGCTGCTCTTCATGGGACATTGGGAACACTATAAATAAAAAGCAATTGATTGAAAAAGATTGAAAAATTGGACTCATGAAACACCGCAGCCAAATCAGTGAGGTGTATGATGGTGTTGCGCAGAAGCTCAAGCAGCTTGGAGGGGTGGCAGTGAAGAAACTGCACTCGGATGGCGCTAAGGAATACATTGCGTTACAAGATAATCCAGAAAACGCATTTGAAGACACTTCCTTTTCACCTCCGTACACTCCGGAAGACAACGCCATAGCCGAGCGCATCAATCGCACTATGGAGGAAGCAGCTCGGGCTATGCTCATTCAGGCCAATCTACCGGAATGTTTGTGGGTCTTTGCGTTGAAACATGTACAGTTTGTGCGGAACCGTGTTCCACATTCAACTACTGGAAGCACTCCGTACTCGTTGATGACGGGAAACAGGCCGACATTGAAGCACACCCGTGTGTTTGGATGTGCAGCTTTCGTACTGAAGATGATCGAAGGAACCAAGTTCGAGTCTCGTGCACTTGAGGGGGTGTACTTGCAGACTCTTGAGCATGGTGTATTCGATGTACTTGTCAGAGGTGATGATGGTCTACCGCGCATTATGCACTCACGTCATGTCACATTTGATGAGAATTCATTCCCTGGTGCCGAGTACTTGGAGGAGTTTATGGAGGATGAATGTGCATCTGACACAGCCTACAGTTCTAAGCCTGCGCCATGCTCCGACTCCGACGGCTCTTACCCAGATGATCCTGGTGACGAAGTAAATGTGGATGACATTTGTGACAGTACGAGTGGCCCTGATGAATCTCGCCCAATTGCCGAAGAAGCATTACCTGCACCAAGTAATGAAAGCAGTGATGATGGTTTTTCAATCAATTGCTTTTTATTTATAGTGTTCCCAATGTCCCATGAAGAGCAGCAGGGTAACACTGTCAAGGTGTAACCTAACTTGGTCAATTACGAACCAACGCAATCATTCTTACTACTTATAGCACAGATTTACAACTGTGCTTCTTCCAATACATCTAGTATTTCGGTCGCCTCCTGTCTCTCTCCAAATGACCAATCTTCCATTCCGAGTAGTACCTTCAGTCTTCCGTACTTCCAGTACTCGTGCCCAAGTACATCACGTGCCTCCATTGGGTTCGCTGGTAAAGTACAATGGAACAGAACAGTCGATTGTGGAGGTGAGTAACATCATCACAAACGGCCACTCGCGTGTGGCAGTACTGGATCTAACGAAGGCGTACGACAAAGTTAACCGAAAACTATTGTCGCAAGTGTGCGCATCCAGGCTACAACCGAAGCATGCGGCAATGACTACTTTGCTGCTGCAACCAGTCAACGCTTTCATAAATGGAAATTGGAAAGATGAACAAGTACAAATGACTCTTGGAGTGCCTCAAGGTGACCCATTCAGCTGTACATTGTTCAACATGTATATTGATTCCATGCTATATCGAGTGCAGGAGGTGCCATATCATGTGTCGGATCGAGGTGCAAGTGCATTTGCCGACGATGTGATTCTGATGGCGAAGACTGATAGCGGGCTGCAACTACTGCTAGACATATGCAGTAGTTGGGGCAAAGAAATGCAAATGCCGTGGAACACTGCAAACGGCAAGTCGATAGTACTGCAACTGCCTGCAGACCAAAATCAGTCTGCAATATTCACACTTGCTGGTGAAAAGCTGAGCGTGGTACGTAGTGCAGTATATCTGGGGGTGTCTCTAAACACCAATGGAGTAACAACCGACAAGCACATGGAACGCGTACAAAATGCTCAACGTCGATTGGGAAGCCTAGCCGGTGCTGGTCTGCACCGGAATGGATTTGATACGCGCAGCTGTGTGAGTTTGTATCGCGCATTCGTGAGGTCGATTTACGAATATGCGTTGCATCTTGTACCGCTCACGCCTCATTTGGAAATGGCGATAGTGAAGCTTGAAGCAACGTTCTTCAAACTGATTCTTGGAAAAATGGCATCTCGATTTGGAACATATCGGGTGCCGATGATGCGTGCACTTTGTCGTTTAGAGTCTGCGGCTCTGCGACGAATTGTGCTCGCCTCCAAACGTCTACGGCATTATCAATCGTGTCGTGAGACGGCATTGAACCTTGAATTGGAACACAGATCGCGACAGTTGAAGGTGAACCGGGCATGTCGGCAGCTGTCGCTGTATAATGCACATCCTTCAATTTCAGCACTACGAGCTGAAATTGATAATGTGTGTACAAAAGGAATAGGAAGAATACGGGATGCGGAGTGGAAACTTGCCTCGGCAAGACGCGTTCGCAAAATCCCGTGTGCTGCGAATGGAAAATACCCACCCGTTCTTCGGTTGCGCAAAGTTTCGCACCGAATGATGGGTATCCGATGGTACTTCAATGAGTTCCCAGCGAACCCAATGGAGGCACGTGATGTACTTGGGCACGAGTACTAGAAGTACGGAAGACTGAAGGTACTACTCGGAATGGAAGATTGGTCACCTGGAGAGAGACAGGAGGCGACCGAAATACTAGATGTATTGGAAGAAGCACAGTTGTAAATCTGTGCTATAAGTAGTAAGAATGATTGCGTTGGTTCGTAATTGACCAAGTTAGTTTACACCTTGACAGTGTTACCCTGCTGCTCTTCATGGGACATTGGGAACACTGTAAATAAAAAGCAATTGATTGAAAAAAAAAATTGATTGAAAAATCTTCCACCATCCAACACAGTGGAGCGTACAGAACGATATCAGCCATAGTTTCACATACCAAGGTACCATTCCAGACTTGTCACATGTGAACAGCTTGATTTCAGGGACAGCATGACATCCAACAACCTCCCGCTGTTCCTGACTTCAAGCGAGTAGCAAAAGCACCAAAAGCACAATTAACTTGGTGTAATATGTGCAATGCAACCCTCTCAGTAATATCGTGCAGAATGATGGTGACAGCCAGTTCAACAGCCTAATGAGATTTTTTTTCAATCAATTGCTGTTTTATTTATAGTGTTCCCAATGTCCCATGAAGAGCAGCAGGGTAACAATGTCAAGGTGTAAACTAACTTGGTCAATTACAAACCAACGCATTCATTCTTACTACTTATAGCACAGATTTACAACTGTGCTTCTTGCAGTACCTCTAGTATTTCGGTCGCCTCCTGCCTCTCTCCAGGTGACCAATCTTCCATTCCGAGTAGTACCTTCAGTCTTCCGTACTTCCAGTACTCGTGTCCAAGTATACCACGTGCCCCCAATGGGTTCGCTGGGAACCCATTGAAGTACCATCGGATACCCATCATTCTGTGCGAAACTTTGCGCAACCGAAGAACGGGTGGGTATTTTCCATTTGCAGCACACGGGATTTAGCGAACGCGTCTTGCCGAGGCAAGTTTCCACTCCGCATCCCGTATACTTCCTATTCCATTTGTACAAACATTATCAATTTCAGCTCGTAGTGCTGAAATAGAAGGATATGCATTTACAGCGACAGCTGCCGACATGCCCGGTTCACTTTCAACTGTCGCGATCTGTGTTCCAATTCAAGGTTCAATGCCGTCTCACGACACGATTGATAATGCCGTAGACGTTTGGAGGCGAGCACAATTCGTCGCAGAGCCGCCGACTCTAAACAACAAAGTGCACGCATCATTGGCACCCGATATGTTCCAAACCGAGATGCCATTTTTCCAAGAATCAGTTTGAAGAATGTTGCTTCAAGCTTCACTATCGCCATTTCCAAATGTGGTGTGAGCGGTACAAGATGCAACGCATATTCGTAAATCGACTTCACGAATGCTCGGTACAAACTCACACAGCTGCGCGTATCGAAACTAAAACAGGTGGTGCACGTGCCATCCTTACGGTACCACCTGCTTTCAGTGTCGGCGATCTGTGATCTGGGGTGCAAGGTAGTGTTTGAAAGAGAGAAGGTATGTGTTTACAAAGAGTCGAAAGTGGTTGCCTCCGGGTGCCGTTTCAAAGGCCTGTACTACCTTCGCACTACAACAGAACAGCGTACAGATGTGGACAGCGCCCTTGTGTCAGATCTGTCTCTTTGGCATGCTCGAATGGCTCATGTGAATGTGGAAGGCATTAAGCAGATGGCTCGCAATGAGATTGTATCAGGGCTGAATGTGAATTTGGCACAGAAGCTGGATGTGTGTGGCTCGTGTGTAGTAGGAAAGGCAACCCGTGCTCCGACTCCCAAGCAAGGGGGGGAACGAGCAGAACACGTACTGGACCTAACGCAATGAACGCAGGTTAGAGAAGGAAAGGGGAAAGTAGTGAAGAAGATGAGTAGTGGTTGTTGCGATGGAGACTTGTCCTCTTTCCAAGTATTCTTTGACTCAAGTGATGCGAGTTCATCTTCAATGGCTGCTCGCCACAAGCTCTGCTCGATGGGCGTCGCGGACATTGCTTCCTTCAGCGTAGCTTCATCACTTGTGGTAACCTCAACTGCAGATGTGGTTGCAGACGCAGCCATGTACCACCTCCGGGGTGCACGACGC
The DNA here is from genome assembly GCA_030374805.1 of Gracilaria gracilis. NCBI lineage: Eukaryota > Rhodophyta > Florideophyceae > Gracilariales > Gracilariaceae > Gracilaria > Gracilaria gracilis. The sequence continues at coordinate 3,558 of JARGSG010000030.1, read as the reverse complement.
GTGCGTTGCGGGTATCGTGGTGGTTCGGTAGAGTCGTCCGTGTCACCAGTAGGCTCGTGCGCTGTGTCGTTCGCAGGGTGGTGGTCACTTTCATCAGCAGAGCCATCACCTTCAGCATTGTCCACACCATCATCACTGTGGTGTTCCACGGCATTTGCATTTCTTTGCCCCAACTACTGCATATGTCTAGCAGTTGTTGCAGCCCGCTATCAGTCTTCGCCATCAGAATCACATCGTCGGCAAATGCACTTGCACCTCGATCCGACACATGATATGGCACCTCCTGCACTCGATATAGCATGGAATCAATATACATGTTGAACAATGTACAGCTGAATGGGTCACCTTGAGGCACTCCAAGAGTCATTTGTACTTGTTCATCTTTCCAATTTCCATTTATGAAAGCGTTGACTGGTTGCAGCAGCAAAGTAGTCATTGCCGCATGCTTCGGTGGTAACCTCGATGCGCACACTTGCGACAATAGTTTTCGGATGACTTTGTCGTACGCCTTCGTTAGATCCAGTACTGCCACACGCGAGTGGCCGTTTGTGATGATGTTACTCACCTCCACAATCGACTGTTCTGTTCCATTGTACTTTACCAGCGAACCCAATGGAGGCACGTGATGTACTTGGGCACGAGTACTGGAAGTACGGAAGACTGAAGGTACTACTCGGAATGGAAGATTGGTCATTTGGAGAGAGACAGGAGGCGACCGAAATACTAGATGTATTGGAAGAAGCACAGTTGTAAATCTGTGCTATAAGTAGTAAGAATGATTGCGTTGGTTCGTAATTGACCAAGTTAGTTTACACCTTGACAGTGTTACCCTGCTGCTCTTCATGGGACATTGGGAACACTATAAATAAAAAGCAATTGATTGAAAAACCATCATCACTGCTTTCATTACTTGGTGCAGGTAATGCTTCTTCGGCAATTGGGCGAGATTCATCATCGGGGCCACTCGTACTGTCACAAATGTCATCCACATTTACTTCGTCACCAGGATCATCTGGGTAAGAGCCGTCGGAGTCGGAGCATGGCGCAGGCTTAGAACTGTAGGCTGTGTCAGATGCACATTCATCCTCCATAAACTCCTCCAAGTACTCGGCACCAGGGAATGAATTCTCATCAAATGTGACATGACGTGAGTGCATAATGCGCGGTAGACCATCATCATCTCTGACAAGTACATCGAATACACCATGCTCAAGAGTCTGCAAGTACACCCCCTCAAGTGCACGAGACTCGAACTTGGTTCCTTCGATCATCTTCAGTACGAAAGCTGCACATCCAAACACACGGGGTGTGCTTCAATGTCGGCCTGTTTCCCGTCATCAACGAGTACGGAGTGCTTCCAGTAGTTGAATGTGGAACACGGTTCCGCACAAACTGTACATGTTTCAACGCAAAGACCCACAAACATTCCGGTAGATTGGCCTGAAGAGCATAGCCCGAGCTGCTTCCTCCATAGTGCGATTGATGCGCTCGGCTATGGCGTTGTCTTCCGGAGTGTACGGAGGTGAAAAGGAAGTGTCTTCAAATGCGTTTTCTGGATTATCTTGTAACGCAATGTATTCCTTAGCGCCATCCGAGTGCAGTTTCTTCACTGCCACCCCTCCAAGCTGCTTGAGCTTCTGCGCAACACCATCATACACCTCACTGATTTGGCTGCGGTGTTTCATGAGTCCAATTTTTCAATCTTTTTCAATCAATTGCTTTTTATTTATAGTGTTCCCAATGTCCCATGAAGAGCAGCAGGGTAACACTGTCAAGGTGTAAACTAACTTGGTCAATTACGAACCAACGCAATCATTCTTACTACTTATAGCACAGATTTACAACTGTGCTTCTTCCAATACATCTAGTATTTCGGTCGCCTCCTGTCTCTCTCCAGGTGACCAATCTTCCATTCCGAGTAGTACCTTCAGTCTTCCGTACTTCCAGTACTCGTGCCCAAGTACATCACGTGCCTCCATTGGGTTCGCTGGGAACTCATTGAAGTACCATCGGATACCCATCATTCGGTGCGAAACTTTGCGCAACCGAAGAACGGGTGGGTATTTTCCATTCGCAGCACACGGGATTTTGCGAACGCGTCTTGCCGAGGCAAGTTTCCACTCCGCATCCCGTATTCTTCCTATTCCTTTTGTACACACATTATCAATTTCAGCTCGTAGTGCTGAAATTGAAGGATGTGCATTATACAGCGACAGCTGCCGACATGCCCGGTTCACCTTCAACTGTCGCGATCTGTGTTCCAATTCAAGGTTCAATGCCGTCTCACGACACGATTGATAATGCCGTAGACGTTTGGAGGCGAGCACAATTCGTCGCAGAGCCGCAGACTCTAAACGACAAAGTGCACGCATCATCGGCACCCGATATGTTCCAAATCGAGATGCCATTTTTCCAAGAATCAGTTTGAAGAACGTTGCTTCAAGCTTCACTATCGCCATTTCCAAATGAGGCGTGAGCGGTACAAGATGCAACGCATATTCGTAAATCGACCTCACGAATGCGCGATACAAACTCACACAGCTGCGCGTATCAAATCCATTCCGGTGCAGACCAGCACCGGCTAGGCTTCCCAATCGACGTTGAGCATTTTGTACGCGTTCCATGTGCTTGTCGGTTGTTACTCCATTGGTGTTTAGAGACACCCCCAGATATACTGCACTACGTACCACGCTCAGCTTTTCACCAGCAAGTGTGAATATTGCAGACTGATTTTGGTCTGCAGGCAGTTGCAGTACTATCGACTTGCCGTTTGCAGTGTTCCACGGCATTTGCATTTCTTTGCCCCAACTACTGCATATGTCTAGCAGTAATTGCAGCCCGCTATCAGTCTTCGCCATCAGAATCACATCGTCGGCAAATGCACTTGCACCTCGATCCGACACATGATATGGCACCTCCTGCACTCGATATAGCATGGAATCAATATACATGTTGAACAATGTACAGCTGAATGGGTCACCTTGAGGCACTCCAAGAGTCATTTGTACTTGTTCATCTTTCCAATTTCCATTTATGAAAGCGTTGACTGGTTGCAGCAGCAAAGTAGTCATTGCCGCATGCTTCGGTTGTAGCCTGGATGCGCACACTTGCGACAATAGTTTTCGGTTAACTTTGTCGTACGCCTTCGTTAGATCCAGTACTGCCACACGCGAGTGGCCGTTTGTGATGATGTTACTCACCTCCACAATCGACTGTTCTGTTCCATTGTACTTTGAGAACCCATACTGGTACTCATGAAACTCGATATAGTTCATCACGATCGAGTTTAATGCAGCCGAAATTGCTTTGCGCAAGTGCGACAGAATAGAGATCGGTCGGTAGTTGGGTGGTACCGAGATGTCGCCTTTCTTGTATATGGGCGATATACGTGTCTGCCGCAACGTTGATGGTAGATATGCCAACTTGCCACACGCTCGCCACAGCTTGAGAAGCGTGGAAGCGCACAAAGTTGGACTCACCTGTAGCATTTCCGATGCCACGTTATCGCGCCCAATCGATCTTCCCTTCTTTGCATCCTTGATCGATTTTTCCAATGCA